>LR990358.1:27200000-28400000 GCA_905147345.3 Mythimna impura
AAACCATACTAGTAGGAATTCTTTTAAGAGGAATTCTAGAACAAGTACTTAATGATCATGACATAGTTTCCAATGTAGTAAGTCTTGTAAGGTCTTCAAGAAAAGCTTTATTTGGTGTGGTTTTGAAACTAAAACTAAAGGTCGTCAACCTCAACAAAATCAAAGAGCCAAGATAAAACATGTTGGATGTACACAAAGTTATCCGTGTTATAACAACGCCAGCGTCGCTTGGATATTGTGAAATATGAGCGGGGATCACTGTGTCATTCCCTCGCCTGCTCAACGAATTTATCACGTTCCTGTCCATCCGTACGTATGGTGCTCCAGATATTGAACGTTTCACGAAACGAATTGGATGATCCTAAAATATTTGTTATGTTTCCTGACGGTGTTGCGAGTTTTTTCACCGAGAATTTTTGGCATCACTTCCGTACGGTTATTGGAAATGATGGAGCGGCTCTTTCAATTCATATGAAGCTTCAAAATTATTGGCTTGGAAAACGTTTGTTCGAAAATAATGGCATATTATATAATACTTCTACTTCCTGAATCATACTGATTTTCGAGTCAGCAACCATTCTGAAAATGAAATCGCCAGCGACCAAATTTTGGGCAAGAGAAAAACAGTTTTCAGTGTCCGAGTTTTCATATTTCATCTGAGCTGTCATCCGTGATAGGTTAAAATAAAAACCACTAAATATCCATTTTTAAACGTAAACGCGGCTTACGTTTTCGTACAAAAACATATGCAGTGTACAAAAAAACAATGGTTGGGTTGAGTCCATACTTTTAATTTATTCTCTTTCCGTTCGTTCCTTCACTGGACATCATTTAATTTTGTGTTAAAGCAACAAACACGCTTAAGCTTTTATTTCCCCGTCGGTGTTTCAGCTTGAAGCCATTTATTCACCATTCTCTCCCAAGACGTAAATTTGTTTGGAGTTCTTATACGGATACTTGTTAGCCTAAACTTGCAAAGTTTCGGATCTCAAGATAAGATACTACTAAGAGACTACTGAAATATCTCGTTAGCACCGAATTTAAGTGAATTTGGACTAGTTGAGATTGTATCTTGACCGAGGTGATATATATCGTCATAATACACCGTCACTTTTAATTAAGGCAGAGACTTCAAAACTTTGAAATTTAATACGAAATTGCGGCAAAGCAATAAACCGTATCTGTTGTTTATGTGAGCCATCAAACCAAGATAACACCCGTCTTTACATCCAGAGTTTAAGTTAGTGTCATTGTTTCGTAACTTACAAATATAAACGATGTTTGGGAACAACGCGACGCTTGAACATTCATGAATAACATTAAGCCCCCTCGTCCTGTTTTGAATATCGCGAAGCTCTTTTCAAACCAACTTTCCAGAGTTGTGTTTATGCTCATTGCCTTTTAGGGACGCTATTTTTCGTGTGAGTTTACGAGCATTACAATATTCACAAGTAAACAATGGACAGGCAAGGATTCCCCGCGGGCCGCACGTTAAAAGAACAATCCGACGTTCGGAGGCAATACGCCTCTATTTGAAGACGTCCCAAAAGGTTTGCTCTTAAAACACGGTCCGTCTACGATGGTAACCGACATGCAAAGCATCGCATTTAAAAGAGGAAAGAATAAAATACGTATGGTTGAAAGTAAACAGGAAAGTAAGTCGGGAGCGGCGTACCCGCAACTTGCACGAAACAAGTTTTCTATCGGCATTATTTAAGTTTTGCCTGCTGTAGACACTATATTAAACGTATCAGAGTTGAGTTTTAAAAGTCCCGCCGATACGGCTGAGTTGCCGGGCCGCGAAACAGCCACAACTTGGAACACTTGGCAAGGAGCGCCTATAGCAAAAATAAAAGGCAGGCAACAGTTTGCTGTCAACTTGTACTTGCTTGTACGACTGCAAAGAATAATTGTGTTTCAAAAAGTACAGCTTTTAAATGTTGAAATGCTTGTTTTTTTTTTTCTTTAAAAGAGGCGATTTTTGTCAAAGGACTACTGTGATATTTAAAACCCTATTCTTAACTAAAAACTAAACCGTTTATAAGTAATTGCACAACTCAATCTAATAGACAAAGTACTTGTAAGTAAAAGCAACTAAATTGACGATATAAAGGCAATTCTTTTCCAAGGTGGCGATATCTAATACCATAAATACAAAATAACAACTCCAGACATGCATAATGCTGAAGCAGTCTGTCTATGTGTCCCTGCCATTAAAGTAGCCGAGAGCAAACAGAATTTTATAACAGGAATTAAAAACGGAGTGTACAAAGTAGTAGACTTTTCTCTTTTGTTTTACTCTGAAAGCTTATTAGCTGCTAGATTTTCTAGGAATGGCTTTGATAATTCTCTTTTTACAGGTATAATTGTATTTTGTGTTGAAAAAGCTGCTACGCTTTTATAAAAGCTTAGAGAAATTAATGTTATTAGCTTTGTGAATTAAAGGACAATAAATAATCCTGAGAATACAGACATTTGTATTTACAGAGGCGTGCAGTAATATAGAAGTAAAGGTCAGAAGAAAGTAGAAAATGAGATTGATGAAAATGATGAAATGTAAATGATGAAAATGATGATGAAAAAATGATGAAAATGAGATATCTATTTAATGATAAAGTTTATCTATTAGCTATTTTTCTGTTTCCTTCTTCTTCTCTGTTTAGTACATTAATTGTTAAATAAATAAACAAAAAGAAATTACTCTAAGAAGGTCTAAAATCAGTAGAGGATGGATTGAGATAAGTCAAGACGTCGAGATTCGAAGAAACAAGAAAAGTAACCAATCCAATAGAAAGGCTTGACCTTTAAGCCCCAAAATAATATAGTCGATACGATACTTCTCGTGCCCTAACAAAAAAAAAAAACCAAAATCAGCAGCAACATAAACACATTTATCTGAATTAAGAGCACAGTCCACAAACAACGAATGGAAACAATTTTCTATTTCGAAATGTCTTACTTGGCCCACTATAATTTAATATTACACGAACAGCCCGCTCTGGGCGGAGACTGCTGGCTTTAGTAGGATTGCGAGAGTGAATAATTTGACTATGGAGGGCTTGCTACCGCGGACGCCTCGACTGCAATTTATTCGCAACTAACGAATTGGGGCGAATGATGTATGGCTGGAATTTAATTCGGATGTTTACTGTTCTTCGGTAGTGGTAGGTGGCGTTAGGGTGAGGCTGATTGATTTTTGGAGTCAATTCTCGAAATTGTTGTATAAATTTTCTTAAAGGTTTTTAGTTAAATTTCGTCCAATACGAGATGCTTAAGTTCATAAGTTATACTTATCAGTCTACTTCTAAAATATTTTGAGTTTAAAATTATGACGTCGATCAAGTCAAATTAATTAGATATTTCCTAAAAGCTAAAGTCCAAATCAAAAATTTATAAAACCGCAAGCTATCCAAAATCAATCTTATCTCAAACAAATCCTACAAATGTTAAACTCTCTGTATCTGCTGCAGGAACAAGATCTCTAATAGGCTGTTACTATAAGATATCGAGCCAGTAACACGAGCCTATTATTCTTGTGGTATCTCCAAGATTGAATGCTATACTTCAGCCAATTACCCAGCCGGTGTTTCGTTACCAACGCTGTTTTGACGTAATATGCGTAACTCAATTGTCTTGTGGTTAGCTTGGCATTCTCTGGTAAAATGTAATGTATTTTTTTGAGATGATCATCTCAAATGGCACTAACGTTATTGAAACTGAGGTCTTTGTTTATTCTGATTCGATTGTTTTTATAGAACTTTTTTTACCTGAGAATGTTATCATATAATCTCCTAACAATGTAGTTTGGTCTATTTACGTTGGTGATGTTAGTCTAGATGTAGCCGTTTTCAGTATTACGATGGCCAATTTAGAAGAAAAACCGTAACGTTTTAGACAGAATGGTGAGCAATCAATTTTAATTAAAGGAAATGGCAGTCATTAGGGTAAGTCAGAAGACTTTGAAATCCACTCGGACTTTGGACTTGGAGGTGAAAGGTGGCGTGATTAGATACTGGTTATCGTGACCGATAGGCAAAAGGAAAACATGCGAAAGGAACTACTTTAAAATATTTTATCAGCTACGAATATTTTAATCATAAATTGTATTTTTCCTGAGACTGTGGAAGCTCGACGAATAACTCAAATAACATCATGATGTAGCTTTTGTAAAGTAGCAACTGTTTTTGCCGTCACGTGATTGGCATTAATTAGTACAAGTTTGTATTCAAGTATTATCATCAGTGGCAAGTCACATAGTATAACCCCGAATTTTAATTAAAACATTGTTATTTATAAACTGTGTCAATTTCGTGATAAAAATACGATGCAGAGAATGAATATAAGTGAAAAAATACATACATTGTCATTTTATCAATAATTTTAATGTGTGTGTTTACTAATTAATTTCCAATATTGTCTATAAGTTGTATATTTATATACAGGTGTTTACATGTGTGTGTATGTCATCAGTTATGTACCTACTAAAACAGTTCGTTCAACCAACCTTGCGATATCACTTCAACGTTAATCGTAAAAATTTTACGACATTTTATTTTAGTATTGATGAAAAAAATAAACAAACAATAAAGTTTGCTGTGTCAACGGTCTATCGATTGACGGTCGAATTGAGTTTTGAAGTTATAATTGGATTTATTGATGTTCGTCATGATTTGCTCTTAGAGATGAGAGAAGCTTGAATATATGGGGGACGTCCTCCAACCAAATGTTGGATTGGAGAGGTTATGGACCAACGACATAGAAATCCTGTCCAAGGCTAGGTTCATTAAGATGTGGTACAAAGTAAGAATGGAAGATGAATGAAACCGTAAATTGAAGACAAAGATAACTTTCTCAAAAACTTAAAGTCATATTTTCAAACTACAAATAACAGCCAGCTGCCTACGTCATCAGTTTCCTTAATGTTTTCAACCGTAAACCATCTTAATTCAGCTCAAAAACTTATATTTTTCGACGCCAAACTTTAATCACAAACTCACGCTAAAAGGGGCGATTCTCAAACGTTTCGCAAACTAATCTATTCATAGTTAGTTAGCATTAATCATAACAAGTTAACTATGAAGTTACGAAGTTCAACCCTCTTGAAACTTGAGGACGCCAGTCAGAAAAACAATCTCCCCAGAATTTATTAAAGAGCAGTGCAGTAAGTGTCTGCGACGGGTTGGCCGCCAACGTGGTTGGAGCAAATGTTTGGAAAATAGTTCCAACTAGTTTTAATGCCTGTCACTTTTTATAAAATACAGCTAGTTACTATGTAATAAAGTATGTAACTCATATTACTTATTAAATATACTGAATATAATTTAATACGTAAAATAACTCGTGTTTCATCTTCTTGGAATTTCAATTAACTTGCCGTTTAAAGACTCCCAATTTAACTTCGTAGGTATAAACGGTCTGTAAGAGGTAGAGAATTAGGGGGAGAAACCTTCCCTTTGTGCCGATAAGATGAAAAATATGCTGTAATTTATATAACAAGACTTCGGGAACATTGATAAAAAATTGTTTTTTTTTTATTACTAGTAGATATTGGGCGAACGGTTCTTCACCAATGCCAACGTAGCTTTTGCCAACATTGGCGGTATTGGCCCCATGTCTTGTCTAGTCCCTGGAATATTACGGAATACGACAGCTGTCTAGCCGCCCTTTCAAAGTTACTTTGTAAAATGAAATCGGCCTAAAGGCCACGTCGAAAAGGCTATGTGTGGCTTAACAATGCTTTTGTATTGCTCCTTTGAACGATAGCGTGGTGATATTAAGAGAAATGTATTGGAGTAATTGTTGGGTGACTTTTGAAGGAAAATGGTAGATATTTTAAGAGGTCTAATCACTTTGTTGGTTGTACTTGAGGCTGTGAAAAAGCAGAAGTGGTGTCTAAGTTAGAAGCTTTGAACTTATACTAACTGTATCTTAACTGTATTTGGTGTTCTAACTATTTTTATTTCACCATTTTTTTTCTTACTAAACCTTTTTTTAAAAATATTGCCAAAGACATTATTATTTGTACTAGTGATGCCCCGAATTTGAACACGTGCGAATTACACATTATATAAAACCCATGCTTATTGTTCTTTCTATTAGTGAAAACTGCATCAAAATTTGTTGCATGGTTTAAGAAACTGAAAAACTCGGAAAGCAATTATTTTTATAATTATATATAATAAAAATAAAGTTGCAGCTCTTTTCTTTGAAACTTCTACAGTTACAGATTAGTTTGGTTTACCAAATTTAACATAAAGAAAAAAAAACATTACACAATACGTGAACACACACAAAGCAAAGAAACAGAGCGCTGGTGGTCATCAAGACCAGGATGGAGGCAGGCCAAGGAGGCCATGCCACACCTCAATAAAGCCCTCACCAAAAAACTCATGAAAATGGTTAGGGGCAGCTTGCGACTGATGACGGGGACCATCACCAGATACTGCACACTGAACAAGCACCTCCACACAATAGGCATCACAGACGGTCCCCTGTGCAGAGCATGCTTAGAGGGGCAGGAGACAATTGCGAATGTGATCGTAGACTGCACAGGTGTCACTGAAATACGCACACGAACCTTAGGATCCCCGAACTCCCTCATTGATGCCCTGAAAAACCTGAGAGGCCTAATCTGTTTATGGAGAGAGATGAGCTGGTTGGAATGCCCACCTAAGGTTATGGCCGCCATGGCCCACGTGCAATGGTCCGCATAGAACTAAGTGCGGAAACCATACTCAGACATAGACATTACACAATAAAGCTACTAACATTTTATATACTTCTACAGTTTTAACTAAACGCCAAAATAAACCACCGAACTACGAAATCAATTAACATTATTTTCCGAAAAGCAAAACTCAAATTGAAAGCATCAACAAAATTTTAATTCCCCGCAGTGTGTAAACATGTAAAGCGGGGCGGGCACCGGCTCCGATTGCAGAAATAACAGCCTAATAAAAAACCAACACTTCCAACAGATGTGCAGCGTTCGATTCAACAAATAATATAAACTGACTCTGTGGTTCCGTCGGCCATTTTCTTATTTACATCAATTAAAGGACGTCATTTGGTCGAGACGATATAGAAATGGCTATACTCGGACTGACCGATGATCTGGTGAGGGTAGCAGGAATCCGATGGACCGGTCGTTGTGACAACACTTGAAGGAGGCCTATGACCAGCAGTAGACGTGATGATGATGATGATGATGATGATTTGGTCGAGAATAAATTCATTGATTCACAAAATTGTGTTTTTTTTTTCAAATTCATCTTATAAATAAATTTTCTAAATAGTTACGTTTTACGATGAAGTGAACCTCGTGACTTTGGTTGAGTGGGTGTCTTGCTCTCAGACAGTCTAGAGATTAAAATAATAATATATTATACATAATATGTATGTATGTGATAAATAATACAAAGTTTCAATTCAAATTATACTTTGATACCGAGTTCAAAATGCTAATTATATATTAAAATTCTGTCAAATTAGACCATCAAACAAATTCTAATCAAATAAATTAAGTAACTTAATATGCGCTTAAATTACTTCTTAACGTTAGTGTTGAGAAACAAAAGAAGAAATAGTATCGATAGCTACTGTTCTATTGATTCACTTCAGTGTAAGCACAGAGATGCAAAATGCTGAGTAGTCAGAAAGGAACGTACGTATTGCAAAGATACCAAATCCCATCTTCATTTATGAGCCAAACAGTAAGCAAAAACGAAAATGTCCTTTTCCAATTTCGTAAGGAACCCTAAAACTTTCCTCTGTTACCTGCGAACGTAAATACGGGTTTTGGAGATCGAGATATGCACTACGATATATTCCGTGCCAATTTTTGCTACCGTTTCGATATATCGGAGCAAAATGTTTTCAACCCCACTTCGTAGCGGGCTGCAGCAATTTCTCGTGGATTTCTTTCGGTATGATAAACTAAAGTTATGATACTGTACAAGCTACTGCTGTTTTTAAAAAGTTTTTCTACAAGTTTTATTTATTGTATCTATCTTATATTTGTATGTTTTTATACTTGTGTTATGCTGCCTTTACATAAAAAATAATAGGCATTAAGAAACACGATCAAGAAATAGAGCAAACGATTAGCCGAAAGCTTTCTTATAGAGATTACAGTGGTGTAAAAATATCGTTATAACATTAAGTTATCGAAAACATCGACAATTTTACACCAACTATCTGTCGATGTTTCGAAACCCTGCCCAGGCGTGTTTACTAAAATCTTTTCTATAACCGACACTTAATTTTAGTCTAGACATCTAAAACTAAAATTATATAGGTACGTCTGGTAATACTTCAAGACGACGCTTAATATTATTGACATACAGAGAATGAAAAGAGATGAGGAGCATTCTAGAACGTTATAATAGTACATTTTCGAATAAGTATTTTGAATTATATGAAAGTTTATAAGTGAATTTTGATGGGTTCGTTAATGGGTTTCTGTTTTATGGTAAAAGGGTGATTTTATGGGATGGGCAGGAGTCCAAGTGGCATTAAAGATCGATACCAGAGGCCAGAGTTATGTTGTGTTGGCCAGTAGAACGAGCGGCTTCATTTTCAAGGAGGCGTGGAAATGTTTAAGAAGTATATTAAGATAGGTAAGACTATATTGAACTATATTCTCCTTCAATATTTGACTTGATTTGTTAGTAGAAAGAATAGGATGAAGCTGTCTAAAACAAGAAAATTGTATAAGTATTGGAGGTTTCCTAACCAATCATGACATTCCGTTGACACTTCGTGTGACCCAAGGGCTGGTTTTTACCTTGGACAGAGGATAAGCATTGCCATACAGCGTGGCAATACCGCCAGTCTCTTAGGTACAGTAGGTACCAGTCGACAGCAACGCGGAGGAGTTTTTCGACGCTATACTTTAGTTTGCTTTTAGTCATTTCTTAGGGGTCTTTATTTATTTTTTTTTAATTTGTGTATAATTATATAATATACATAATGATAGTTAAGTGTTTTTTTAAGTAAGTACATATTGGATAACCTGAAAATATGTAAAAAAAATTAATGTAATCACAATAATAGCCAAATTAAAACTAAAAAGACTCCTCAAAATAATCCAAACAGTAATTTTATTTCTCCTTCAACAATATTCAATCTGTCTAGTTCGAGCACTTTTCCTGTTACTTCCATGTCATTAGTAATAACATTTTTTTAACAAAATCCTTACAAATGGATCGTCCGTGTTAAGACAATTTAGCAGGGCGTTCGGCTCAAGATTGATCACTGTTCTACTGTTATTTATAATGAATATTGTAGAAAGCTGAGTGGTGGACTGTATTTTGTTTAGTTTTATTTTGAATCGGGCAAGATTATTGGAAATGGTTTTATAATCTTTCTTTGTTTGACGTAGGAAATCTTCCAATGATTTCTCCTGCTCTAGGGTGGAGCGAAGGGGCGTGACAGACTTTTACTGAGCTTTATGGATGAAAATTGACATGATCTGGATTTTTTAAAGGGATTTCTAAATGACAGTCATTTGAGGAAGTGTGTTTTAATTAGAACTAGCATTGATTTCAATTTTTTTTAAACATTTGTGTAGTATTACAAAATTTGAAATTCTAGGCTTTTTTTCTAATAAAATATGCATTTAAAATTTTCTCTTGAGTTACTCCGTCTATTGGTAAAAATCGAATAAAAAATTGTTTAGTAGTTTTTTCAATTGATTGCGAAAAAACAGATGGACGCGTGGGGGAGAGAGGGTCTTTGTTTTATATGCTAGGAAGGGTATGTATAAGGAAGAAGGATATATATCTTCATCAAGTTAATCTAACACGTTTGAACTTTAAAGACCTAAATACGTGATGAAGTGTCGAAAATATCTTAAATACTTCCTTTCCAATCGTAAATTCTTGTTAAAAGTTAATGACATAAAATGCATTCGGTCACATTTCGTGGTCTGTCATTATAAATATTCGCTTCGTGCTTGTCCAGTCACGATCTTAGGCGACAATATCCGAAGTAGTCCGAATGGCCGTATCAATATTTAAGAGCTTTTAAAAATACGCTTTTATTTCTTATCTTTTAGAGATAAAAGCGTGTTAAAGATAACTTTTGTATGTATTTATGAATAATTAATGTTAGATTATTTATATTTATGATTGATGTTGTTTAGAACATTCAAAGTGAGTTTCTAATCTTATTTAACCTTATTCTGCGACTACTAATTCGTTTGCGTGGAGTTTAAAAAAATTAATTTACTTTTTTAGGACATGTCCCTCTCTCCCCCTCGGGAGTTAAGTCCCGTTCCCGGAAGATGATAAAAGTAACCAAAGTAACTTCAGCTATCTGTCAGTGAAAGACTCGTCAAAATCTGTGTAGCTATTTCAGTGATTAGCCGGAACAAACAGACAGACAGGCAAAAATTTTGAAAATTACGTTAAGTGAGTAGGTAAATGATATAGATAGGTAGTCACTTAAATATTCTGAGCAACAGTTACAAAATTTAAGATATTGATAAATTATTTATTTCAATATTTTTGATTATTTTCAATAATTTTAATAAAAACACTGAACTAATTAAAACTATATATAGGGGGACTGGTAATTAGTGTACGATACTTAAACACGTGATTGTGCTCATGATAACCAACAACTTTTACTATGGGAACAAACCTGAAATCGCGAAAAAAGATCAGCTGTACAGTACATTTATGTCTGCCTAATGTACTGAACAGCTGATATTTTTTTCGGGATTTCGGCTTTGCTCCCATAATAAAAATTGTTTGTTATCATGAGCACAATCACGTGTTTAAGTATCGTACACTAATATCCAGTCACCCTATATACACTAAAGGCAAAAACTACTAGCTAAAATATGGCGTCATAAAATTCCTCCGCATCGCTGTCGCATTGATAAATAAGTTTATAAAGACAAAAATCATTACAAATATGGTTATACTTTCAATCAGGTACTCTTAAGTCTCCATTGAACTGAATGACTATTTCTGATGTCTGCCCTTTACCCTCTAATTATTAAAGTTAATGACACACTTTCATCAAGATTCAATACGAATAAGCCTACAAAGAAAAGACACCAGAACAATAGATATTTATCACACAAGAGGATCAAGCCGTCAATCTATTGTGTCCCCAATACCAGCATACCAACTTACAAATGCACACCAAAAAGTGACTTTCAACTCTATAACTTATGCCTTAGAGGTTGTGTATGTGGCAGTTTATCTTAGCATTAGGACATTATCGAATAGTGAGTGTGTCTAATGATAACATGGGATTAAGCAGCTTGTATGTTATCAGCGAAATTTAGGGTCAGCAGTATTAATAGTTCGGGTTGGATCTACCACTGTTTTGGTATTTTGTTTTGGATTATTTTCATGGTGAACTATGGTGGGTAGGGTAAAGTTTGGGGTAGATTGTGGTTGGTTATCTGTGTAACTAATTGTTTTATTAAAAGCTTACTTTAGTATGGGTTGTAAATATTGAAGGAATGTGTGCGATATCAGAAATTGGAGGATATGTGTTCTTGCATGAATATTTAGATGCGTTGATTGTTTATTAAGGTGGACCGATGACCTGGTGAAGGTTATATATTTTCTAAAATTAATACAAAGATGGCAACATTGCTGCCGTGGTTAAGCAATTGACTGCTGCGCTCTATGCCATCGGTTCGATTCCGGCACCAAACAAAAAATTAATAATAATACCAATCTTGATGAATTACTAAGATTTCCTTTCAAAAAATTATTTCCGTAGTCTTTTTTCCAACTAGTTAGGCTTTCAGTCCAACCTACCTATCTGTTATCTCCATAACCCGACTTAATGGGCAACACGATACTTCTTGGATTGACTGATAGTCAGACTTTCTGGCATCCTATAATAAATAAGCTTCCAAAAGAAAACCCTACAAAAATAAAAAATAAACAATGCCACAATATTCTCCCAACACTTTCATCCCGAAAAAAATCTTCACCCTATCATCTCCGGTACATTTACTAAACCCATTACACCCTACGTACTTACCTAACAGTTAGAAAGATAAATAATAATACGTAGAGGAGGAAAACCCATCGGTGCTCAGATTCAACCCCCCATAGCCGATGTAACGACGGTCATTAACCTCTACAACACCGCAGTAGATTACAGTGCGTTGCGTTAGCGAGTGGTGGATTAACATTTTTTTGGTAAACAGCGTTCGCAGTCGAAAATAGGTTTCGGATTTGGAAATTATTTGCTAACCTAATTGGCATGGCGGTAAAGGGTGTAGGGTATTTATTGGATTCAATTTTTCACGTTATTTTCGTGACGATTCAGCTTTTCATTATTTTTTATTAGAAAGGGACTATTGATAATCGGTTTTTTTAAAGCAAAAAAGGAAAATCTGCCTTCTAAATTAAGATAAGTTTTGCGAACACATTAATTTTGCGTACTGCTTTTTTTTGAGGTAGGAAATTATCCGATGAATTTTCCAAGTTTAGGGTAGAGCGAGAGGCGTATCAAATTTTTGTTGACTAAAATCTACATTTAATTTTCAGTTCTAAGAAGAAGAATTCCCAGTTGGAGTCTGTTTTTTCTACGAGTTATAATCCAAGTTTAAGGTCGACGGAGTTTCTGCAGTGGCGACCGCGTACCGGAAGACGTAGCGTTGGAAGCCCACCCACAAGGTGAACTGATGCTGAGGTGTTATCCAATGGATGTGAGATGCACAGGACTGGCCGTTGTGGCGACACTTGAGAGAGGCCTATGTCTAGTGGTGGACATCTTTCGGCTGAATTGATGATGATGGGAGTTTAGGAGTCTTTAGGTCAAGAATGCTTGCCTGGATAAATCCATTTAGGAAATTAATTAATCAAGAGAATTCTCATATTTCACTTTTGTCTTCAAAACATAACCCCATTCCACCCCACAATACCTTCCCTAAATAAAACAAGACATTTAGCAAAGAAGAAAAGTTGTTAAATTCACAAGTTTTCGCCGACTTTGTCCAAGCTTTAAGAGTGTTTGCCAAAACACTCGCGGATCTATAGGCGAAATGTGTACTCAAATAATTTACACTTATATTTCTTTGCCAAAGTGAAATAATGCCTTGAATCAACTTTATGTTTGTTTCATTGCTGGAGTTAATATTTCTTAGTTGACGTATTGAAATGTTTTGACAGATTTAGAAGTGGAAGACCAGTTGACATGACAGTGATACGAATGTTGTTTTGACTTTTAGGGCTATATTTCACTGGGACACCATGGCGGCGCGACCTGTCGCCGCTACCAACAAAATGTATACAGCACTATAGAGAGTTACTAACCTGCTGTCTGTTTGGTTGCGCAACCAATTTGGTGGCGCGACCAGCTGGGACCACCAAAGAGTATGTAAGATGAAAATCTATCTTATAAAAGGGCTATATTTCACCGGGACACCATGGCGGCGCAACTGGTCGCGCCGCCATGGTGTCCCAGTGAAATATAGCCCTTAAAAAAATTATATTTACAATAACAGCATGTATATATTTACTCAACTATACTCATCAAAACCGTCATCTTAACAGCTGTCTAATTTAAAAACGACTAGTTAACTTCAAACGTTAAGTTTCTTTTGCAAACTAGAATTTCACAGGCTACCATGGAGCATTTATTATAAAAGAGATCTTTGTCCAGCAGTGTATTGTATGTGAATCAGTTCTAATAAATAAATAAAGAAAAAAAAATATAACGTAGAAAATCCAGTAGGTACCATGAGGATACTGAAAAAGTTTTGCATAAAATCGGAGCTTATAAAAAAAGTTCTATTTTGAAACAATACCACCGCAGGAAAACCCGAAAACATTTTTCACTCCGATTCCTCGAAAAAAAGTTCGAAAGGCATTAATTCACAAGTTATTAAAACAATATAACAGGCAGGACGGAAGGATTAAAACGTCGATCGGTATTGACTGTGCCCGCCTGCCCGTCGCCGATAAACGTAGATTAAACCTGGGTGTACATCACCCTTAATCCGGTAAAGTCCACCCATGTTTTTAATATGGCATTCTGATTTTGAATAATCTCGCGTCGATTTTTGCGTTTGCGAGATTTTTCATTTTTAGCCCCAAAACGTGCATTAAAGTGTTCAAAAAATTTATGAGCTGCAGGAGAGGGTTTTTTGTTATTATTATTATTGACTAGCTATTGCCTGAGGCTTTGTCCGCGTGACAGTAAAAAAATATATAGCTCATTTAACTCAGTGATGAAGTAGAAGTATTGGTGAAAGAATTTTTTTAAATCGGTTCAGTGGTTTTTGAGTTTATTGATTAGAAATAAAAACTACAAATCTTTTTTCTTTATAATATTAGTGTAGATGGGCTCGCCTTTGACCACCATGTACTATCACCATCTACTATCTATCACCATTACCATCACAATCTATCATCATTTATTACTATATATCACCTGCAGGTAAGTGATGATATAATTAACTAATTACTGCATTGAGGTCAACGATTTGAGTTTCAGTGTTTAAAATCACACCACACAAGAGTATTAGTGTGGGGCAACGTTTTTGAAAATGTAGACTAAGTTTATATGTTTTTTTACTGTAAGTAAAGTAAAATTACAACAAATTATTCGCAATTAATTATATCTTTACATATTGAAAGCAGCACCCAGGAAAGTGATAGACATGTCCTATCAAGATAAAGCCTGGGACCATGTTAGGTTATCTACAAACTGCCCAAGTGGGTCACTTCGAAATAAACTATATAAAGCCGCTGTTCGGCTTGCTTTCGTCTTAGCAACGGGAAATTAGAATTCGGCTTTTGTTGATTAGATTAAGTTTGTTATAATGTTAGCGACTGTAAAAGTAATAAGTGCTTTTTTATCGATTTAATGACAAAATACTGTTACAATAATAACTGGGTCAATTATTTTACGACGTTCTTTATAAATTCTTCTGAAATCTTTATAATCCGTATATTATAATACTATTACTATTATAGTACTACTATTATTACTACTACTATTATTATAGTATTTATTAGTTTAATTTAAGATTTCAAAAACTTAACTCTTCTTTGCTTATTCACACTATAGTCTACATCTCTTCTAATCTCTCCTTTCGCAGGTCTGCTGGAAGAAATTTCTTTTTGAAATAAGCAGCCTACTGGGGCCATGGGTAGTGTGAAAACGAAACCCGGGGCCCTGGGACGAAGGCAACGAAGGAACAGGAGTGGGTTTTTAGTCAGTAAGTCTGA
Source organism: Mythimna impura (assembly GCA_905147345.3). Taxonomy (NCBI): domain Eukaryota; kingdom Metazoa; phylum Arthropoda; class Insecta; order Lepidoptera; family Noctuidae; genus Mythimna; species Mythimna impura. Next base: position 27,215,213 of record LR990358.1, read on the forward strand.
CACTATCTCTCGCTCCACCCAAGAGCGAGATTTGTCATTAGATGATTTTCGCACCTTAAAAAAAAAATCCTTCGTACAAATTTTTATATTAAGATACCTATCTTCTTCTGTATATTTGTGTGTACATAAATAATAAATAAATAAATCCGTATAAATATAATATAATATTTTTGGGTTTCCCTGCGGTGGTATTGTACCAAAATAGAACATTTTTTAAATATATTTATATAATTATTTTGTCTATATCACGGATAATATTATTCGTATATAATCCATCTATGTATGTTTGTTACTCTTTCACGCTCGCGCAGATAATATCGTGCAATAGAACAAAATATACACTGTTATTCTGGGAGTATGTTTTTCGAGATAACTTTAAGGCATTCTAACGCAGTCGAAACCGTTTTCAGAAACTAGTATAAACATAAAATATTAAAAACAGAAATAGTATAAACGTATTAACTACAAAGAATATTCTTAGCCCAATAAAATTAAGCCCCTCTTTGACATTACCTGCAAGCTTTTTAGAAAGCATCAAGTTGATACATTTCCAACATACGAATCCACTTGCAACGCTCATAAAAAACTGCAACAGCTTTTTATACACACTTAAAAATATTAACCCCGAGATAAGAAACACATTTGCAACACAACATACTTGCAAACATTTCGTTTTATTAAAGAACATAAATAAACAAAATGGCACATAAAAGGGAATAAGATTTTTAATAAAGTCTAGCCAGAAAAGAATTTGATATAGAAATGTAAAAGATATTTGACACAGAATAATAATTTTGTTATAAAAAGAAAAAAAAATATGCAGTAAGAAATAGAATATATTATTATGTCAATTAATTTATGAAACTCTATAGATGTCATAAATGATGAACTACGAGTATTAATGGTATAGTCATTACGAAAAGACAGCTCACAAACGACGTGGTCTATTTAATTTTAGAGCTAATAGCTCTTAAGTGGGCAAACTATTAATTAATAAATAAATAGATTTCTCATTTGGAAGCATTGTTTTTGTTTATCAACTCGTATTTATGGCCAGATTCGTTTTATTTACGTTTTGAAAGTGTTTGCTTGAATACTTTTAATTTAAATTGATTTAATTATACTGCATATCAATCTAAGTTTTTTTTTTCATTTGACTGGCCTGTTGGTCTAGTGGTTAGTGGCCCTGACTGCTATGCTGGAGGTCGTGTGTTTGATTCCCACCCAGGACAAATGTTTGTGTGATTAGCATGATCATTTGTTCTGTGTCTGGGTGTAATTTATCTATAATAACAATAATAATAAATAAATTCATTTATTTCAGGTTTGGCTAGTACTCATAACACAAACTCTGCTTAGCTTGGGACTAGACGGCGTTGTGTGATAGTTGTGGAATATAATATTATATTATTATTTATTTGTATTTATACGTGGATGTAGAAAATTATCCCAATGGAACATACTCCCGGGATAGAAAGTATATTTTGTGCTTTTCCAGACCATATTATGGTCTAGCCGTGAGCCAAATTTTATTCAAATCCGTTCAGTCGTTCGAGCATGAAGATGTAATAAACATACACACACTAACTCTCGTCTTTATAATATTGGTGTGATTTATTATTTATTGTTTTTATTCTAGCATAGTGAAAGTATCTATCAACTCTGGTTGACGTGTCGTCTGATATTTTTATATAAGTAAAAAGAGCTCAAAAGTAAACAAAACACACTTTTTGAAAGATTCAGCCTAATTACAAAAGATGTCCAAGTCTCAACCCCAAACCGGCTTACATTGTTGTACCTATCTCCACTTCGTTACAACATACCTACACTACATAATAATATTTCACAGCTTGTTAATATAATTGATACAATAAATTATTATAACGATAGACATCTAATACATACTTGGCATAAAACTCATCCACACGTCCTATATGACTACGCTACACGTGGCGCCATCTATCGTGCAGATAAACAAACTTTAACTCACAAAAACATTGCTTCGTATCTTCGAAACACGGAGCGAATAGTGCCAAGTTTTCATCTCAACATTGCATGGGTCGTTTAAGATATAAATAAGATTAAATGGTTTTAGACTTTATAATAGATAAATAGATTATATAAAAGATTTACTTGACTGAAAACAGAAACAAATTCTTACTACATATTTTTTTTTAGGTGGGAATCCAATGACTTCTCTCGCTCTTGGGCGGTGCGAGAGGGCGTGTCAGACTTTTACTAACTAAAACTCACTCCTAAGTTCCTTTTTTGCCTTCGTTCCAGGGCCCCGGGGTTCTCTTTCGCACAACCCGTGGCCTCAGTAGGCTTCGACCCTGCTGGCCCCTACGGTTTTGCTGACATCTCTTTGAGTGCGTGTCAACGACTTAGTCTTGGTCAAGATGGTTACCAGGAGGCCGAACGGCGAGCTACCCATTGCTCACCGTCCGCAAAATACTTCTTACATATTGTAGTTAGGATTTTTATTTGTAAATCTGCTAATATGGTCATGTGGCTACCGGAAATAACAAAAGCCAATCAGATTAGAGTTAATAGAACAGAATGGGGTTTCTGGAACTAAGGTCATTTGGTCATTATCAAATAAATTAGTATGACATAATTCAGTGTACAACGAGAAGACAATACTAATTAGACTATGTTTCACCGAGAATAGTAATTATGAATTGATAATACTTGCAAAATATTTTTATTAACATTTGTTGTACCTATAAAAATCTATTGAGTGACTAACAGCTGCAAAATGTTAGCGGCGATACATTTACAAAGATAATGAGGTCAATGAACTTGATTCTAGTGTTTATGCGTACACCTACTGATTCCTTGTAGTGACTAATAAATTGTTTCGTTGAATATATGTGCTTATTACTTATTACTATTTTTTTTCTAAATTTTCTGCGTATATTATAATTTAATTTCGAATTCAGATGCTAAAGAATTCTTCATTTACAATTTTTTGTTGCATGACGTTAAACCTAAAGATTTTTTTTATCGAACAGAATCATTATCTATTTCTAAATCTTGATAAAAACAAAATAAGGTTAACGACCTCATTAGCTGTTTTGATAATAAACAAATGAAGAAACAAAGTTCAATTTTAGGCAATAGATACTCTGTCTGAAGAAGGGCGTATATTTGTTTTTATTTTTAATAAATTTTATCAATGTGTGTATTAGACTACATATTTGTGTTATTTTTTAGAACGGCAGAAAATAAAAATGTGTGAGAAAGGGAGACGGAGGCCTCCGCCCAGCGGTGGGTCATAATGGGCTAATTAGATTAGATTTTTACGAAGAAGCACAGATGTAAATTCAATAAATTAGTTCAAGTCAAAACTGAAGCGATTAAAGACGATGTTCACAACATTGCGCTCAAAACTGGTTATAATGATAATAATGTCGTTACCGCCAATGGCCTTATAACCAAAAGCCTCGATGACCATCTGTCGAAGCAGTCTTTGCGTGGCTGGATCAAGGGCCTGATACAGAAGACAGTAGTCCTTGATACGGCTCGCATTTTGAGGTGGTTCCTGCTTCTAGAGCCATAACCACCGGTAGCTTGGACTTTGCTCCCGACACCGGTGGACTACTATTTTTTATAGTTTTGAAAGTTTTTCTAGATGTGTTTTAAGAAATATTTAAAATGTATAAAATATGTATAGAAAATAAATAAAGGATAATATAAATATATTTATTTGTTAAGAACACGGTTTATAAGATGGTAAAAGAGAACAAATAGGAACAAAAATGTTTCGCTAAGTATTAGCATGTAAATATAGCGTTCTAAAACCGTTGAGTAATAACCACTTAAGTTATAGAAAAATATATAGTGGGTAAACAATTTGATCACACTAAAAATATACCTACAATTTTTTTTTTGACAAATGATAATGCCGTTATCTTAATTACTTAAGTACTTTACACACAGTTTGCTGTGGTTACTGAACTCAGCAAGATTAGATACTGATACAATAAAGTACTCGTAATTATTAAACAAACATCACACGCATGGTAAAATACCTTGGGATAGGACTAACAATGTTAATAGTGATGTTGATTACTTAGTTACGTAATCCTATTGATAATAATGTATAGAGGAAATGATTAGGATTAGTGAAAAAATTAAAAACCTTAATTAATTAATCATATTTGGCCTTTGTAGCTTTGATATCTATTCATATATGCAAAAGGAGAAACCAACTAACTGACATATCAATACATAATTGAAACTACTGGAACTAGAAGTATGAAATTTAACACAAGATTTTCTTTTATGACGTAGGCGAGGACTTAAAGAGGATTTTCCAAAATTCACCCCCTAAGAAGATGAAACTTGGGACCAAAGTTTGTAAAGAGAATCCAAGTTTAACTCGGGTGAAGGTATTGGTAGAAGCTAGTTGAGTGTGAATCAAATCAGTGATATTGCTCGGACGACAATAATATATTCATAATCATTTCTGTAGATTTATTAGTCTATTCGTCTCAAGTTTAATAAAACTATTAAACATGCTATGTCATTTCTGACATACACTTGTTTACGTTAAAACAAACTCCAATTCTTAATAATAACTATTATATTATAATTCAAAGAAAAACAATACAAGTTAAAATTAATCTATAGTTAAATTTGCAATAAAAACTCGTGATTCTCGAAACTTCGTAAGCTGTTGATCCCCGCATTAACGCCGGCGTTCACGCGCCATTGTCTTACTATTGTGTCTCTAATTACGCACTCAAAAGGTTAAATAAAGACTAAAATTTAAGCCGTAAATAAAAAAAAGCGAAGGCATTGAACCGATCCCAGGTTGTTTGCCTCTGACCCCGCTTTGACAAGAACGCTTGACTTTACGACTTATTCTGTGACTATACTGAAATTTTACACTGATTTAGATTGTGGATTTGTCAATAAAACGAATTTAAAAAAAATATTGGGTTCAATTTTGGTTAATTTTTTTTATGATAATTCTAATTTGGGCCAAAGTTATCGTAAGTTTTTACTCACAAACATGCAAACTCACATACCTATACATTGTTATGTTTATGTGAGTTTGCATCCCAGAACCACTATCTATAAGCTTTATAAATATTTATTCTCAATATTAATCTTATGTTTAGAATCATTTTGTGATTTAATATGTCTATGTAATGTGTCTCTAAATAATTCCTAAGGAAGAAAAAATATAATATTTACAACAAGTAATATCTAAAGATATTTATTTTTATATTAAAACATTATAAATCATTACAGCGAGGTCATAATAGCAGCCATTTGCAAACATGATTATGAGTTAAAAAAGTAATGAAGTAGTAGATATTAATATAGATAATTGTTTTCTTGACCCCACCAACCAAAAACCGTGTCAACACACACTTAAAACATATGCATGGAATATTCATTTTAAAAAGGTTCGTGTTAAAAATAACTTTTGCAAAACATACGATGGTTGCATTCAAATGTGACATTATTATTTCTTTATATTCAATACGTGGTCTCGTTTAGGTTGATAAACTTTGAATTTCTAAACCGATCGGGTAATAGAAAACGTATTACATTGCCCCTATATATTGCTTGGCAATTCACGATCCATTCCTTCTTTTATTGGGCAAAGCTCCGAAAAATTCTGAAGAAAACAGGCAATGGAAAAGTGTTGACTGATTGATATTCCTTACGAGTTGTGATAGTCAATATCCAACGGTTGGCTGTCATCGAAACAAGTCGGTACTTGTTTGAAATTATGATTATAATACTGTCACATTATCCGGCAGAAACTATCTATTTTTTATATACCTAGGCAAAGAAATATGACTTCTATATTTAGTATAATAATCCAATACCTATGTTTTTGTAATGAGAGTGACAATGACGCAACGCTGACGGCATTCATCGGTAGAATCGCGAAATTCGTCCCATATATTATTCACGAGAGGCCGATAATGAGGCCATTCACCCCACAGCGTTAGACACAATTCAACGAGACTGATTGTCGATGTTTAGGTTTTTTTTTTTCTTTAGATTTAATGTCAGAAGTCAAGTGAGAGGGATAACATAATATTATGGTACCTATTACTTTTATAATTGGTGAAATAGGTAGGTTACCTAATTAAAATCTAATTAAACCAGCTACTTATCACAAGTTATGACTTTTGTATTATAAAAAAAATTATACCGTACTTCACTGAGTTGAGCACCGCCTCACACTTACCAACATTTTTATAACAGCAATATTCACTTATCCACTTATGGACGTCAAAGAAATCTCCTTACCTGAAAACAAGAATAAAAACACCATTAAAATCATCATTAACGGTTCATTTTTTACCGAAAAATTCCGAATTTTTGAAAACGATCCATTGTTCATGAGAATTCTCCCACAGAACAGTTGAACGACCGGCCAAATTTTTAAAACACAACCTAGATTTTGTGAAAAAAAATTATAATACGATTTAAAAGTTTGAATAAAACATGGCTTGCCGTGCGTGTGTATTTATGAAATTCATAATTGATACCTATAAGAGTCACGTTTTTTGTTTGTTTGCTTAAAATAATTGAATCGTTTCTGACATAACCGTCCTATGTCCACACGAATATTTTTCTTCCCAAAGAAATTTCTGGCAATCCAGTTCGTTTGAGATCGGTTCGGCTACATCCCCTTTATCTTTGAGAACCCTAAGGGGTCCTCTCACATCAAAATAAATATTTTATTATGGTCCAATACTTGTAAATTCCAACTCTATACTTTTATATTTACGCATCCGATTTTTCTGGGGTATTCCTGTTTTTTATACAAACATTTTGTCTTATTTGAATAATAATATATTTACGGAATAAGTATGTCGATTTTTGACGCGAATATTATTTGTGAATTCGTTTTTCTTTCTCGAATAGTGTAAATAAACTTTTCGGTTTATGTTAACCCGTTCCGATTTTTTTAAATATATTATGAAAACCTGCGACAAAGCCCAAGTGACCAACCCACTGAATATTTTCGATCTATTTACAATCTCATATGTCCATAATGTCGGAGTGTTGTATAATCGCCAATGTTTATTAAAGCTATGCAAAAATATACGTTTCCTATGTCGCATGCATGGTTTCACGCCCTTATGTCTGTTGCTCTGTTTTCATTACGGCTGTCACGTGTACGATTTATCATGCATTGTGGACCAGGAAAAGAATTGATTATGTTCATGCTTGTTTGTTTTTCGAGGTGAACAGAGGTTGTGGTATAAGTAGATAGATTGATTGATAGATAGATAGATAGACTCTTTATTGTAACCAACCAACCAACCTTCAACGAACCAACCCAACCAACCTCCAACTTTGTTGTGTTTTTTTTTTGTTGTTGTGTCATTTTTGTGTATTTGTTGTTGTTTGTATTTATTTGGGTTTGTTGTGTTTTTTGTTTTAGTAATAGTTATAAAACTTATATGACTGACAGTCTGATTGGTAACTTATGTACAATTTAGAATTCAACCTATTGGATATACAATAAATGTCTAAAATATTACAGCTAGAGTAATAAACAAATATACAGTGATGGAAGTAGTGTCCGAAATTTCAAATCATGATTGATATGGGTGAATCAAGCCCGAAGTTGAACCGTTATTTGATATAATTTGTAACATAACTTATTCAAGTAATGTATTCTGTTTAATATGGCACTTAAAATAATTAATTTCATTTTGCTATTTTAAGTGAGCTTTTGGTTTAAAATATTTTCATTCTCTGCATTAAAATTATATTTAATATATGTGGTGCAAACGCCTGTTACTATTACTAAATAACATTCGTATCCGTTATTATTTACGTCGATTTATCACTTCAGTTGAAAAAGCTAGAATTATGAGCAATAAATATTTATTATTTTAGTATGATGTTATTTCCTCTTTCACGGCTATCGTGAACACGGTAATTTAATCCAATTTCTGAGTGCACATCAACAATACATTTAATAATACCGTCCCTTAGATATTCGTTCCATAATTTGAAGTTTTTGTTTCAAGAGGGCACCCCAGTAGGTACCGTCTTCCAGGCGAGTTCCCCCAAATTACAGTAATATCCCAATGTGTATAAGCGTTATTATAAAATGGCGCTTCGCTGAGCCCACCTTCAGTCCCTATATTGAATGTCCCCTAACTTGTAAAGAAGTTCAGATTATAAGGATTATTGTTCAGAATTATATAGGTAGATTTATATGTTTCTTTGGTTGGTGTGCAAATTGTGGAAAAGTTTTTTATACCCAAAGATATTGCTTGAAAGTCTTAATATTTAAATTTAGAATTCAGGCAAAAGATATTGTTAGAACTATCTAGACAAAATCTTATCAGTACTAGGTGAATGACTTTCCAGTCATGCCATAAACTGCCTCACCGGTAAATTATTCAACTATTTCTTCAATTATGAGAAATGCATAATTCTGAATGGTACTAAATTCTGGTATGTCATACCATGAAACAGCACAAGTGCATAATAATAATTACGTTCATAAGTACGGTAATAATCTGTCGAGTTTAAAGTACTCAGTACCGTGTAAGTACCTTTATAAGTGAAGCATAATTATATATTTTATCTCGATGCTGATCAGGAAGACATAAGCTTTCCATTTATGTAAAAATCACTTGAACCGGTTTAGCAATTTCCGAGATAACCGCGTCAAAGTTGATACTAAAATAAAACGACAAATATACCACGTATATCTTTACTAATACCCTAAATGAACTTGAAGATAAATGTAAAGAAGATTATAAAGATACTGTTTTTTAAAGCACTCTTCAAAAAGTTTTCAAGATGGAACATTATTTACAAGATGGACATTAAACAACGGATTACTCTCATGGTGAGTCATAAAATTAAAAAGCAAAGGTAGTAAATACTACCTAAAACTTTGCATCAAAAAGTTGTCTTAAACTATTTTAGTAACTTTTACGGGCTATAATGATCTAGAGGATTTTTTCCCCATAAAACATGCTGAACAAGTTTTACAGCTCAGATTTTACTAGGGGCTCCTCGAAATGTATTTATATACCAAAATGTATTTATAATTTTATTATTATAACACATGAAGATTGTAACATCAAAATGATAATTTAAGAAAACCTTCATTTTTTATATAAAGATCAACTTGATAATTATGTAAATGTTACTTGAAAAAAAAATACACAAAGTAACAAAATCAGTAGGTACATTTATGTGACGTAACAGTTACGGAATTTACGAGAATATCGCTTAAAATATACACATAAAACGTTAAGGGTGTAGCATTTGCAAGTTTTAAGAGCCAGAACCTTCAGACGGTGCGTGATAAAAGTATATGGCCTTAAATATATTTTTACGAAGTGAGTCTTCTGGTTTCATTATGAGTTTTATTTAGATTTTAAGCGAACGGACGAGAAAATGTGCTCTTACCCTACATTAGTGGAAAATAGGATCGTTTTCTTCCGTAATCTCTTGTGTCATTGTTGTTTGAGCAAAAAATCTAATGTGAATATTCTTCTAAAGTTAATTAAATTCAGCTTTACAAATCTACTTATTTACATTTAAATTATTTTTACAGTTACATTTACCCAAATGAAAACTATTTTAGGATTTGAGGCGTACAAAAAACAAAATCACAAATTTTCTGTTTAAAGCAATTTAATATTTTTTTAATCTTAAAAATCAAACATTCATCGTGCACAAAAGATTTATAACATAAGAATAATATAGACGGTGCAACAAAACGCTCGCCTTTTTTTCAACAAAAAATGACCTTAATATCTGAAGTGGTATATAAATCACAATCAAGAGTTTTCTATTAATGCCAGCATAATACCTCCATTAACATTTATATCTTATATCTTTATATAACCGATACGAAATAAAATATTGGATCTTGTTAATCCTACCCACGTTTACCTATATACGGCAACTGGCAACTTTTATATGATTAAAAAACCATTCATTTTTAATGGTTTTACTTATAACTGCTATAAAAATTACATGTTTAACCGACGTCAAAAAAGGTGGTTGTCAATTCGTTACGACTTTTTTATGTTTGTTACTTCAGAATTTTATTTTTTAACCGATTTGGAAAATACTTTTTTTTAAGAATCTACGGCAGATCCTCATACCTTCATATCTCCAGGAACCATTAGAAATTGAGGGACCCCTCACATACATTAGGCATTAGGTATACAAATAGTCATTTTGGTATTTTCAACAAGAAAATATAATTTGATGAACCAAGTGAAACTAATGAAGGTGACCTAATGAAATGATTCTGATGAATATGGTACCATCAAACAGAATCTGATAATGAAGGTGAAAGGTACGCAGGCACCGATACCGATAAGTAACTTGCATACTATTTAGTATTAACTTTAGGAAATCACAACCAAAAAATGTAAAAAATGTCTGTGTTTTTAGTCTTTTTTCTTTGTTATTTAACACCGACATCCGAATTTAAAGTTTTTTGAAATAAAAGTTGGTTGAGCTTTTTTGTGTTTATATTCGTCGACTTTAAATCTGGATTTGCACTTAATTTTTTGCCGATATCACAAAAAAATAACAAATCCAAATATGGAGCCCAATCACTTTTTCACTACGTTTCAGTTTTAAATACAACAAGCTGATGTAAACAAAAAACTGGTTCTCAAACCAGTTGGCTAAAAATAAAAATGCACAATCGAAAATCGTTTTGCGATCCATTCCAAAATGTTCACATAATATTATACGGGCAAAAATCAATCTAAAATGAATCTCAAGCCGAATTTCCATATTTTACACATACCTAAACATCTCACGACCGACAACAGCGTTTTTACCCCACAAAGACCCCGTAATATGCCGAGGGCAATAAATTTATTATGATAAAGTCGATTTACGTCAATAAGACGAACTTTTTTGTTGAATTGAAAACTTTTATTCCTTTGGAACTCTTTGGAAAAGTATTTTGGATATTGAACTCCGATAATAATACGTAGGTACACAATTTTCATGTGAAATCATTTTGTGCGATGTTTTCAATCATTTTGTGTGAAGTTAAACGAGTTTTAGAAATTTAGAAGAGCTATTTATTTTTTAATATGGAAAAACTTTGCTTGAAAATTGGGGAACTCGGAAAATCAGAAAGCTGTTTAGATCTGAAGCCCTACCACGAGCTCTTAACGCGACGCATTTGACGACCTGAACTGAATTGTTAACGGAATGGAGCTACATAGGGTATATAGCTCCACAGAAGCGTAGCGTGGACTAATTTAGACGTGGGCGAAGGCACATCAGCGAGGCTTTTTACTTTTTTAAATTCAAAAACGAGACAGCAATTGTCGCAACCCAGTGTTCGATCACATCGTTGCTTACCATCAGGTGAAATAGTGGTCAAACACGAGCCTACCAATTATAAAAAAAACCCTCGTTCTTAAAGAGCCCCACTTCGCCCACGCTTAATTACGCTACTGTAGGTTCATCCCTCTTTCTCGTTCACACGATTGAAATTTTAACGCATAATGATAAGGTTATGGAGCTTCGTAATCTTAACCAAAACCATCGGATATTCGAAATAAATAAAATATCCGTAACCTTAATCAAAATCGATATAAAAGTTTCGGATAGTTTCGGAGTCTACATGACAGGTTACAACAGGTTTTAGTTTGTTTTGTCCAGCCAAACATATGATTACTTAGACTAGAAATAAATCTCAAAACTTGATAGTTGTTTTTTACTTTTATAATTTTAAAATTCGAATATCCGTAACCGAAACTAGCAGATAATGCGAAATAATTTGACATCCGTATTCAGATCCGAAATTTCATACCGGCAACATTTTTGGTTGAGATAAGGTATCTATTCTTAAAATAGTTGTTAAAAAGAAGCTCCTGGGAGAACAGCACACAATACAGGTAGACTGTAGGTAAGTTAACGTTTCAATTCTTGATCAGTCGTTAGTTGAAATCTGATTCTATTCTACCTTTCAATGCAGCCTTGGCATAAAACTTTTATCCTTTTTATTTTTTAAATCTTTTTAAATTCTGTGGAATTGATCTAAAGAGGCATCTCAGCCCTTGAACACAAAGGATATCTGAAGGAACACAGGGTATATTTTAGTCAGTAAAAGTCTGACATTTCCTCTAGCTTTATCCAGAGCATTTGACAGTTTCCCACCCCAAAAATATCTTTTCAAATTCAGATTCAATAATCATCTACCCCAAAAATGTCTTTTCAGTTTCGTAAAATTTTAAAGCAATAAAGAAGGCATCACTGCCATTTTAGAAATAAAAACTATCACTTGATTCACTTTCGACGCAATAAGGCACACTGCTCGAGTCTGCTCGTATTCAAAAACCACAAAGTACTACAATTAATCTCCGGCGTGAAAGTCAAGATTACCAAGATATCGGCCAATCCCGCTCGATCTCCGACCAAGGTCTTCGAAACAGAACTGAATGAGTAAGCAGATACAGAAGTTCCACTTTGTTGAGACAACTGATGAGTATTTAAAAATTCCTGTCAGTCCACTTTTGACTACGATTTTGTAAAATCCTTTCTCATTATTTTTATACATCATAAAATAAACCTCTGTGTAAAATTTTAGCGTTCTAATTCAAAAGACGTCTTACGCTAAGAAAGAATGAATGGTAAGACGGAAATTAAAGGTGAATACCCACTCCAGGCAGGGTGCATAGGATGTTGGGTACTTAAGTTGCATCGTGGATCTTCTGAATGATTCTACCCATTCAATGGTAATATGATCTCGTTCGTTCACTAATCGTTCATTCCGACCGAACGAGTCGAGTTTTACGTATCGCTTGGCAATGGGCGGTGTAGGTTTTATAATTTATTGTAGCTATTGGCTGGGTATTGTGAGAAATGGCTACTTCGAATATACTTTGTACGGAGTTGGTTAGAGTTGATAATTTTTGGTTGGCTACTTGGAACGTTGTATCAATATGAACTATATTTCAGTTTGTTTGTGTTTTTTTTTACTTTTATTAAATACGTAAAAATCTGGAAAATGTGGTTTGAAATCTATACTAATATTATAAAAAGGGTCAATTTTTTTTGTTTGAATATAGGAAGTAATCTCTGAAACTATGATAGAATTTCTAAAATTCTATCACCAGTAGAATGCTACTATATCTCACTGAGTGTTATAGGCATATGTTTTCTACTTTCACTCGGGCAAAGCCACTCGCAGAGGCTAGTGAGAAAAAAAAACCATTTTTTTTTAATTCATAAAACAGGCCAAGCGCGAGTCGTACTCGCGCACGAAGAGTTCCGTACGTATCAACCACTAATTTTTAATTAGTACAAATATTTAAAGGGCATATTATAAAAGGTCTTGTTATTATTAAAGTCTCAATAAATAATATTCATAAACAGCAAAGTTATTAGCGTTTGTCTAAATCCTAAAATGTCACTCAATATATGGAAATATTGTACGGGCTATTGATTATGAATTAATAAATGACGATCAAAATGGAAAAAAACATTGCGCGTAGTATTTTCTAGTAGAAATTGTTATGAATGATTGATTCTTTGAATTTTACCAATTATGACTAATTTTTGTGGTCAATTTTGGGATTGCGTTTTTTTTTTACTTCATAAATATGAACAGTAACGGGTACGGATAGAGCCCTATTTTTTGTACTTAATTAAAAAATACAACATTTTTACACAATTTATTTTATTGATTTTAGTATGTGTTGATATAGTGGCAATAAAAATACATCATCTGTGAAAATTTCAACTGTCTAGCTATCACGGTTCATGAGATACAGCCTGATGTCAGACAGACGGATAGTGGAGTCTTAGTAATAGGGTCCCGTTTTTACCCTTTGGGTACGGAACCCTAAAAAAAAAACAATAAAATATATAGCACCTCATTGAACTGATATAATAACCATCGCAAAGGCACCATAACAGAAAGGTCATACTTTCACGAAACAAGGTCGGATCGCAGGTTCGCTTCCTCGTCCAATCACCTTGATACGTTTTTTTTAGTTAGAAGAAGGAAGTTAGTTTCACTGCTTGGATTATGTTACGAACAATAAAAAGATTAATTGTTTCTATGTGGAATAAACAGAGCATTTTTTCAAGTCGGATTTAATCGACGTCACAGTTGGCGTAGTGGTTGAAAGATTGGCCTGTTGGTCTAGTGGTTAGTGGCCCTGACTGCTTTGCCGGAGGTCGTGGGTTCGATTTCCACCCAGGATAAATGTTTGTGTGATTAGCACGATCATTTGTTCTGTGGGTGTAATTTATTTATAATTATTTATATATTTAGAAACATATAAGTATGTCTATCAGTCGTCTAGTATTCATAACACAAGCTCTGCTTAGTTTGGGACTAGATGACGATGTGTAATAGTTGTGGAATATTATATTATATTATTGGCTGCTACGCTGCGGGTCGCAGGTTTGATCCCCGCACGGAATAAATATTTATACAGCCTACATAATTATGTGTTCTAGTACTGAGTATCTTGTGTATGTGAGTTTACATGTTTTTGAGGGAGCTCACCCGTGATACAGGAGTAAGTGTGGGGCTACGTTTAATTTTTTTTTATTCATTTTTAAGTTATTTTACATGGGTAGACATTAGCAATAAAAGCCTATATAATAACCAGAGACAGGTTTTCCGTCTAATTATATCATCAATATCAATTTTTAGTGGGTTTCGAACTAATGGAAAATAATAATCAAAAAAAGATAAACACTGATTTTGCTTTTAAATAATATTTTTTTATAAAGAATTAGATTTCTATGATAATCTAATACATAAGTATAAACTTTAGATTTATACGCATAATAAACTTTTTTATTATCTCCCATCTTTACAGTACCTATATTCTTGTGTTCTTCCCCTAACTTAAACTGGGCAGTACCCTTTACAAAAAGAAGAATGATCCCTAAGTTCACCAAAAACTATCTGTTTACTACAAAAACTTACTCCTCAACGTAATTTGAAACAAAAACGCGACCAAAATCCCTAAAAAACTACAAACTTCTTAGAAATAAACAATGAAGACATAAAATTAACTACAATACAATTTCTAACACCTTAATCGTTCACTGTCGGATTGAGATTTCTCAAATAACATACTACCTGCTATAATAACAGAAATAATTAGATTTTACACACTCGTTAGATGTTATTTTAACAAATACAACGTTTTTCGAACGATCTTCATTAACAAAATCACGCACTGTACTACGTTAAGGGTGATGTTTTGGTAGTTAAGATCTAGCGGGGTCATGAGAGGAAGCGATTTTCGCTTTACAGTTTCAAAATACATAAAAATTATCTAGGCAGAAAAATTTTGCTTGCATAATAGACTGCATAGTTTTCCACTGCTGGGACTCAGGTCTCCTCTTTAGGAGAAGGAATGGGATGAAAATAATCCACCACGCGGGCCCAGTACGGATTGGTGGATGTAAACATGTCTTCGAATTTTTAGTTGTAGGACAACACTTGTACCTTAATATTTGAGTAATATGTAACATTAACTACAAACATAGATTTGTTGTTGAAATCAATATTAGTTATCATGTATCAAATGATTTACAATATCTAATTTATTTAAATTTAACAGTAGTTCAAAGTTAAGCAAGGTAAGCATGGAATAACTTATGTGGTATATATCTTTATATCTTTAAGTGTCACAACGAAGAAAACTGTGTATCCAACAATACACACAACATTATTTATTCATCCGTCCACCGCTCCGCTATTCTACTAAGTCCACAACCTTACCCCACGGTATCGTATTTTTTAAGCTCATTTCGTAACTATATAACCATCAATTGAACAGATAAAAATCTCAAATAGAATTACATCGCGTGTTCTGACCGCCATGGTCTAATTTTGGTATTTAAACCCAACTAAACTAAGAAGTAACGTGAACTCCTTAGGCGTATGCAAATGTAGTGTATTTTTTGTATAGTCGGTTTACACTTTTATAAAACAATGGGTGCGTGAATTGTAATTAGAATGTCAAGTATTTACTTGTCAAGCAGTAGGGGTTTAAGTGTTGAAGAAACGGGTACATTTAGATTTTATAATGATACACCCATTTTGTTGGGCTCATGACACGATGAAATGTATGAATTAGCCGAGTTGTTATATGTATAGGGCGTTTTTTTTTTTATTTCCGATGTACAATGTTTGTTGTGCTTTGAAATGACTAACGCTTTTTTTAATGACTTTTTTCTGTGTTGACTAAAGTTGACAAATTCCGAGTTTCGAGACTAGTCAGCCTAACAAAAGTGTTCACTGTCTATGTGCAAAGAGGAGACTTTTTGCACATAAATTCAGTCCAAAAAATAAGCCTGCAAAGAAATTTCTCTATCCACGTCTATTCTTAGACCAACATTTTTCCCAATTTTATTTTCAACAGCACTGAAAGCAAAGTTTTTTATGACATAAAATATTCAAAGAAAAAAGGCTTATATTTGGTTTTGTCTTTTACAGAAACCTTTCTATTTTAATATCAAAGATGTTGCCAGCCAATACTCTGGGTATTTATTGTTATTTTTCGCAACAGAAAGTGCCATGTTTTCCTAAATTACTAGTTACTTTAAAAAATCACGCATAAAAGCAGTTACTTGAAAAAATCCAATTTATTTTTGAGCACTTACTCATGTACTTACCAATTTGTGTTGCGAATATACTTGAGTTTTATTGGCCATTCCCCTGATATTGGGTACCGTGAGGAGGTTTCGCGTTGTCATGGTAACCATCTATTATGAGCTCCATGGATGGTAATGATAAAGTAGTGTGATACCAACCCATTTATTTCTTGTTCTTAAACTCTGTTATTTGATTCGGTAGTAAACAAACAGCTTTTATAGGTTCTGTATCAAGAACAGAGGCCCTTTTAACGACCAAAACTGAACTGTTAAAGAGACGGCACGGGCTTGCGGACGGCGAGCAATGGGTAGTTTGCCGTCCCACCGTCCGGTAACCACCCGGACCGAGCCCAAGTCGTCGACGGCGCGTACTATTCCACGCGCGCCTCAAGGAGAAGCCTACTGGGGCCCAGGGTCTGATTCTGAAAGGATGATTCGGCCTTGGTACGAAAGGCAACGAAGGAATAGGGCTCCGCCCAAGAGCGGGGGATGTCATAAGATGATTTTCCCACCGAAAAAAAAAACCGTTAAAGGGATGGAGCTATATAGGTTGTATAGATCTCTCTTTCTCCCTCGCATACCTGATATTTTAACACATCATGATAAGGACTTAGTACCGTTATGGACTCTTCTTTTCATAACCAAAATAATGTCACGAGAGATGAAGGGTTAACCAATGTTGATAGAATAGCATTAATAATATCTGTATAAATTCTCATATTTACATTTGAACACAATTGAAATTCAAATTGTGTCAACATATTTATGAGTACGACTGTACTTTTACAACTTTATATGATTAACATAATAAATGATAGAGTAACATTCAAACGTTCTAAAATATTACTTCGAACATTTAACTTTGAAAGACTTTCAAGATCTTGCGTGCTTTTTATGGGGCATACCTAACTATTGAACGTCATAGACATACCGTTATGTCTAACTAAAATGGAATTTTATGCCCTAACTATGCTTCATTCGCAGTAAGCTTAGTTTTAAGCTTTATAAAATTCATTATCTAAGACTAGATTACTGACACGTCCCATTTCCTTAATCAGGCTAAGCCTAGTAGCCGTCTTACATAGAAATTAACATTAATTAATTATTTTGTATGTATTTAGTCCAGTTAACATATACAATGCAATATAGCTAACACTATTATAATTAATGAGCCAATTAGTTTATCTAATTTAATTACTTATGAGTATGTATTACCATCATTGATGTGATTTTAGATGGTGTTAATTAATCGTGATTTACTTAGTTTTTAAGGTTTCTTGCCCAAAGAGTAAAAACGGCACCCTATTACTAAAACTTTACTGTCCGTCTGTCTGTTTGTCATCAGGTAGGTTCTAATCATGAACCGTGATAGCTAGACAGTTGAAATTTTTACAGAATATGTTTAAATTCTTCATGTGCATTTCTATTGTCTCTACAACAAGAAATAAATAACAATATCTACAAAATAAAATTTAAACAAAATTAAATATTAAAAGGACGTTTTTTTTTTTTGCTCGATTTTAATTTATGTATTACGGAACCCTTCGTGTGCTAGACCGAGTCGCACTTGGCCACTTTTTTGCTATTTGTTTCTTTATATTTGAGTATTTTCTCTCACGACAGCCTTTGTGTGGTGATACCCATGTGCTTGGTCCAGCTGTGCCCTGGGCAATCATTTCTAACCTTACAAATTGAATTTCTTTGAATATAAAAATGCCTTTATCTTAGTCAATACATGATTAGTATTTCTGTGCGAATACCCAATTTTTTATACGGGTGCAAAAAAGTCAACGTTTTATTTAATAAACCAAAGTCTTGTTCAACCAAAACTTCGCTAAAACACAAATTAAAAATATATACGAATAAAAACTTAGTGTTATCACTCCGTATAGTAACCTCGCGCCTATTACGAAACTGATATACTATGCACTAGAACATTTGCGTGCTAGTGTGACGTGCACAGTCATTACCTCGTAGGATCATAAACCTGACCTTCTGATGTTTTTTACTTCACCTCGCAAGTAAAGGGAATTGTAACGAGAACAATTTGAAGCAAAAACGTGTGTTGTATTAGAATTGTTTGTTGGTTCTGTTCATTTGTATATAAGGGAATGAAAAGGAAGAATGAATGAATATACTTTTTATATGCCAACGAAAAATGTTATGGAAGCTAGAATAGAATAGACTTTCATCATTATCATCATCATTTCAGCCGAAAGACGTCTACTGCTGGACATAGGCTTCCCCAGGTGTCGCCATAATGACCGATCCTGTGCGTCTCGAACCCGTCGGATTTCCGCGACCCTCACCAGGTCATCGGTCCACCTTGTGAGAGGCCTTCCAACACTGCGTTTTCCGTTAGGTGGTCGCCACTCTAGAACCTTTCGTCCCCATCGACCGAATAGACTTTATTGTATACCAAAATAGTAACAATTTTATAGAAAGTTATGTGTATGGGTAACATGGAAAAGAAGATGTAGACCAAACAGTCGTCCATGGACTCGTAATCATTGTGAAACAGAATAATATAATTGATTTCAACAAATTATTGCTTTACATTAAAATCAGTAAAAATCTCTAACCTTCACAAAAGTGCAATCACACACAAAAAACACAGAAAACAAAAAAGCAATAGCCAAACTATACCTTCAGCCAAACGGTCACGTCCGCAAAACTGTGTTTGTATGTCACTTCATTAACAAAATATTATAGAAGTATTGCAGGTATTCGTGCATAAATTACACCTTGGATTGTGTCACAAAACCGCTTAAATACACTATAATTTTAGTAATAACCTTGCTTGTATATATGGTGCAAGATATAACATAAATCAAGAACTAAATAATAATTTTAATAAAATAATTATTAAGCTGTAATTTATTGAAAATTTTGAGAAGAAAAACGAAAAGAATAGTAATACCAGTGTAATAAAATTTAAAATAAATCTTATTCTTAATATAATTGAAATAACAAAGGCAGTTACAGAAGGAGTGGCACAAACACTCAAGGAATTAACTAAGAGTAATGATTCCAAACTTAAATCACAGACCCATTACGTAATCACTGCAATTAAAGATTTAAATCGCCAATATATTTAAATTAATTGAAACTATAATACAATTAAAATTATACAAGATTCCAATTAGTTAGATACTATGTTACTGGCGCCGCAATAAAAATTACCCTTCATAAGAGCGTAATAAATTATTGACAGCTGCTTTAGAATTCACAAAGGAGTTAGAATCTTATAGCTTTTCAAATAAAGGTTGTAATTCTATGAATTGAAATATCTCCTTGATACTCTCAAGCCCGCGTGGGTGCTTAAAAGCCTCATACAGTGACATATTTAGCAATAGTATACGCAATCTGTGGAATAATGAACGTTACACAATTCAGATATCGTTGGTAACTTCATAATTTGAATTATGTTTACAAAAGCTTAGCTATTCTTTTAGAAAATTACATTTGCCTTTGGCGAAGATAAAAGGACTCATAAGAAAAGAACATGCATTTAAATAAATTGTAGGTTTAAAGAAAAACTGTAATGTGTTGTACAAACTTAGAAATATTATACAGCCCCATGAAGCAGTGTAATAACAGTTTATGTAAGATCATCATAAAAGTGCAAAGCCGGAAAATACGAAAGCACACGAGCGCTCTTTGACGTATAAAAGCCCATAAAACCATCGAGCTAACTCAGCCACTCTAAAACTCCAAATTAAATATCATCACACATCGACTTTCCGATTGATTTCGACTCAAGCCTCGAATAAAACCGAATCTCGAAATCTCCCAGGATCTCTCAATTTTTACGAGAACGAAATCCTTATTTAATATCCAATCTATACACAGTTTAATAAACGATAAACCGAACTGCAGAACCATAAAAAGCTTGGAACGTAAAAAAGGAGAAAAAGGCGAAACAAAAGTTTTGTACAGGCATCGAGACTTCGGGAGTTAATAAAAATCGTGCCCAAATGACTACGTTAAACTTTGGCGTATACATACCCAGTGTTGGGTAGAAATGGCAAAATTCTGCAATGATTTAAGGTTTGGTTGCTGCAAAGTCAGGTTTGTTAACGTTTAAAATATTTGGTTTGGCTGTACAAACTTTAACGTTAGTAAAAATTGTGTAGTCCTAAATTTTGGTTTCGCAAAAATTTATTTGACGAGAAACGAAGATTTTTAAGAAAGATGTTCTTAAAAAATCTACGTTTCTCTAAAATGACTTTACAATTTACAGAATGAAGTACCCTGACTTTAACAGTATTATCAGAAAAAAAAATACCCTTCTAAACTTTAAAAGGAATCCACCCTTTCCAAACAAGTAAAGCGAAAAAGTAATTTGTCAAGTAAATCCTCAACGTTCGAAGGAATGAGAAAGGATATCAAGCTGATATCTGATTAATGACTCCATAAATGATTAATAGGCGATTCCGACCAAATTAAATGTGACAACCGAATACTGGGGAAGGCTTAGGAAAATTGACTATTGAGTACTTCAGTTGAAGAAAAATTTCGTTTTATTTACTTTCACGGTTACTGTGAATATTTCAATTTCTTTGCCGTAAGCAAGTTTAAAATCTCGTTTCAAAATCAACTTCATAAGCTATCTCATCTTATCTAGCCACACTAAAATTGACTTTGCCAAGCCAAACACATATCTTTACGATTCGTCCTTGACAGGGCAAACAGAAACTAGAGGCCATAAGTAACTTCCTTCATTTTAGCTAATCAGTTCACATCTAGCCTCTATCAACTCGACCTTTAAAATAGTGAGATGTTTATAAAGCAGGATTTCCTCTACTTCATAAAAGTTTCCTTAATTCCTTTTTGTATTTGGCTGTACAAGATAATTCGTTATTCGAACAATCGGGCAATCAAATCGTTATCGTCGAGCAACATTAAGCAGGGTTCCCATCGTTGTTTCTATTTTATTTCCGTGAATTAGGTTGTCTATTCCTTTTGATAATAATGGTCTTAATAATCGGATGCTCATCGTAATGGCTTTGTAAAGTATCTAGATAGGGTTGCAGACTGAAGGTGATTTTGTTTTAGTACCTTCTTCTTCGTGTTTATCTTTTTCGTATTAGTGAGCTTTTGGAATTCAAACGATAAAATATAAAGTACTGTTATTCTGCTGGAAAACCTTTTCATTTAATCCCCTAAATCACCATTTCAGTTACATCAATCAGTAAATTAATTTGAATTACAATTACCAAACCATTCTTCTCAAATTAACACTCACTAAGCACGCAAATTACATAATCCTTTGCAGAATCAAAGTTAACAACAGAAACTGACGCCCCTCGAAAAATTATAACAATTTTTTTACCATTATTAGAAAACAAAAGAACAGGCACAGCTAAAAGGGGGATAAGGGGCGTCCGCCGTCCGAGTCCCCTTGCCGTCAATTACGGTGATTAATGAAGCCCTCGAATATTGAAACGTTTATTTGACCGACGCCAAAAGTATAATATTACTTTTAGAAACACTGTATCAACTTTTAATAAAGTCGCTCAAGAAATTACTCACTTTTGAGTTACGAATACTAGATTAATTAAACATTTTTTTTTATATTTCCATCTTTTCTCGAGCTTGGCTTAGGAAAAGTGTTAAATTAATTTCAACAAAGGCCAGTTATTGAATTACAGATTTTAGTGTTGACCTTCTATGAAATAAAAATACTGTAAGCTCCATAAAGTCATATGAAGTAAAAATAAATAATTCTAGTCGATTTCGATAAGAAAGGGAAAATTTAATAAAGACAAACCACAACTGCACCAAGGAGTAAAATTCCTGAACCATATAACATGTACTTATGTATCATTATTAATCACAATCCTAAAAGAACTTGATGTAATACCAAGGCAAGTAAATCATTAAAATTTTCAAAATCTTCATAGAAACACAGCGAAAATATTGGCAGTCACAATGTCAACGAAATACCATCATGTCCCCTTGTATCAAGAGAACAAATTAAACATTTCCGAGCTACGCGAACGCCACAGATTAAATTATGAATTCAAAATCGATTCACTGGCTCACCCGCTGCGTGTTATTTCCAAAGATTTGGATGTTTTATGGCAAAGTGTAGGGACAGAAGCAGAAGATTCTAGTGTATCCAGATGTTTTAAAAGAAAATAACATCTGAAAACTGTGCTATTTTCTAGTTTGTACACAATCATCATCATTTCAGTCATAAAACAACCACTACTGGATGGATATAGGCCTCCCTCAAGTGTCGCCACAGCAACCGATTTGGTGCGCCTTACATCCATCGGATGGTGCCTGCAATCATCACCAGTTCATCGCTGCACCTTGTGGACGGCCTTCTAACGCTGCGTCTTCTGGTATACGGTCGCCACTCCAGAACCTTTCAGCTCCATCGACCATCTATTCGAAGACTAATTTGCCCTGCCTAATGCCAGTTAACTTTGGCAATTCTTCGTGCTACTGTAACCTTGGTTCACCTGTGGATATTATTGTCTTTCATTCTTTATTTGATCAGTCCTTCTGTTAGCTTATGATAAAAACTCAAATCGTCCTATATATAAAATTCACTATTATATTTTATGTTTTTTAACCTGAGAAAATGGAGAAATAAAGACCCCTCCGACACCAAGTGCAAGTGCGGTGATCCTGACCAGACGATGGCTCACTTATTAGAGTGCTCAAAATGTCCCTATATCTGCAATTTGGAGGACATAAAAAAAGCCACTAACGCCTTTAAAAACGTGGCAACCTACTGGGCCAAAAAACATTGAGAGAAGATAAAACCATCGATTTGAGAAGAAGAAGAAGACTATTATATTTGTAAGTTATGTTAGAGGAAAAAACAGCCAATCAAATCCAAATCTAGATAGCATTGTATAAAGTATCTTCACCACCAACTGCATTGTTCGTACATTAACATAGAAAGCTACATCCGTCTTCAAACGAAAATTACTCATCAAATTCGTCCAATCCACCTGGTTTTCCCCAAGCCGTCGGATTTTCATCAAAATAAATATCACGTACTTGGCACACTAACTGCTTGTCATATAATAGCAACAGATCCATGATTGATGGTGACTTTCCGAGAAATGGAACGGTTTGCGGAAGAATAATTCAATCAAGACATTCGATTTCATGATGATTTCATAGTAAATTTTCCACTTATACAAGTTATTTTCCAATCTTTGATGTATTACGGGTTTAACTTGAATTGTTCAAGTTAGGAAGCCTTTTTCTGAACTCAATTTAGGGTTTACGGAAGGAAATATTGTATAGTTTCAGTTGGTTGTGTAACGCTGTTATGAATATAAATCATGGATTCCCAAATAATATCATGGTTGTTTTATATAATTTGTACCACTATATTATAAGGCAAGATGACGTTCAATGCAACTATTTTTGGTTTTATCAACGTACAGTTGAATTAAAACTAACATGTTCAACATACATTGACGCAAGATACAAAGAGAAGTGTTCATGTGTAATATAGTTTTTCAGAGTACAACCAAATTAAGTTAGTGTAAGTAAAGTGAGAAAACATCAATTGCCGTCCACTTAAAGTGTTCGCGAAGACAATTGTCTCATGATATCGAGAGGCTGCCAGGAAAAATAGTCACTTTAGAGAAGCAACTGTTTTTCCCCTAGTTGGCAACATCTAGACATTTTTATAGCGACACTTAACCGCAATCAAGTGGATCATTAGCCTGTAAAGGCCTGCCAAATCTCTTTGCTTCGCCTCCGCTGTTTTCTCACCCTTTTGCGTGAAAGATGCTGTAACACACACCTTTTTTGGATGAATCCCGCTCGGCCATTGCCAAGTTCTGGCTGATTTTTTGTAGGACATTACGTCGACGATTCCTTGTGGTCGGCTACAGCTGTTTTTCGTATGAAACTACGCGGTTTGGAAGCCGAATTTAATAGCTCGTATCATTTTTGGAGAAAAACAAATAGAATTATGTAAAAAGACTCGTATCTGCACAGTCAAATGCAAAACTGGAAGGAAATCACTCTGGAACGAGCGCCGAGCGAGCCAAAACGAAAAAAAAGAACAAAACATCAATTTTAATGAGTCGAAAACCCAAGAATGTTCCCTTACATTTAGAGAGCAATATTTTTTCTACAACATTTAATCAGAGTAAGAAGTGAAATGGTAATTTGTGTGGACCGCTCGATGTAAATTTTATGCAAGAATTCGCTCGGCACTCCCCTCTCCCTAAAAGAGGAAGGATTTTTGCAGCGGACAGAAAATTTTGCTTAGCCAAGTGAAATTTTAACTGCTACGACAGAGACAGCTATGGAAATGCGAATACTTAATGCTAACTTACTTCCCTCTGGTTCATTATACTTCATAATTTTTGAGGGAAAAAATGTGATCTAAAGGGTTCGAATGGTTGTGTTTTTTGTTCGCGTTATTTTGAATATCGAAATATTGATTTGCGTACCTAGACATCTACCAGAGCCAAGCGATTTAGTTTTGTTTATAGTAATAGTCGTAGTTTTATTACAAGCTCAGAAGTAGGCCAACTTGAAGTATTGCATTAATTCAGTATGAATAAGTTGACTAGTTTACTTCTGTTATTTCCATTATTTTAGCTAGAACAACGCTTGATTCGTATATAAACAACAATTTGATCTTTATTGCGAGTGAGCAAAGTAAATACGTTTGCAAGCATTAAAAGTTTTGCAGTAACAAATCTCAAAGAGCTCCAAGTTGTTGTTGAGATCAAAAACATTCAAAAACCTATTTAAAATTTTAAAGCAGGCTCAAGGAGCAGAAAACTACACAAGCAAAACACTCTAAACTTTTACAATAATTTCAATGATGCTCCAATACAACAGCCCTCCAAGTTACACTCAATTCCATCAAATTATAACTTCTACAAGACAATCTAACTCTTTGAAGTAACAAAATCCACTTTTTGTTTTGAAATCGTAACAAATTAATAACTGAACAATTTCATTTAAGGGTAGTGTCCAAAAATTGTTGAGTTAAAGGTTGGAATGATTTAATTCAACTTCTTACACTGAATTAATGAATCCTGTCCCAATCTGAAGTCTGTCTTTAACTTTGAAAGTCGACCTTTCAGTTTGTTTCAATTTGTTAGCCTCGATAGAAATTCAATGGGGTTCCATAATAATAAACAAAAGATGTCTTATTTCATTTTGCAAGTTTTTGAAGTTGTTTTTGGTTCAATTGCTTTGGTGACAATGTTTGTTATCATGACTGGCAAAATTCATTTGACGAGTTTTAGTTTGACAAAGTTGGTGTCTCCTTTCGGATTATTAATTCTAGCACAAGATATAATCGGTATATTTATGGTGGTTTCATTGGAGCCAAATATTAACATCAGATCTTAAATTTAAATTAATTTGTATTGGAAAAGCAAGCCTTGTATATTACTCAAAATTTTAGGCTTCATTACTAACCTAAATGATTAAACAACCAGTAACCGAACGCGTAATTAATTTCAGAAATAGAAATGGAGCATTGTCCCAAACAACGTCATTATCACGAGTTCTCCATAATCCTGGCTGGCTAAACAGAGCTTATAAAGACCATGATTCAAACAGGAATTGAAGCGGCTAAAATTAAATCAACTCCATAGCTGTAGTTGCCTACGTCCACTAATTAGAATCGCAATTTATACATCAAACGGCCAACGGTGATACGGATCATCAGAACGTATCTAGCACAAAAGGAAGTCTGTGTGTATGAGTAATATGATCTGCAAAATTGTTGGAGCGATTTTCATTCTGTTTGTTTTCATTTCAATGGGAAAGTTGGGGAGAGGATGTGTATTGATTGCTTGGTGTCAGATTGCTCATTATTTTGTTGGTTGGTTTTGTGTTTTAGTAACTTTGTTTTCTGTAAGTGATACGTACTGAAATTATTCATTCGATATCAAAGGGCTTTTCACAGTCTTTGGTTTTATATAAGTTTGTTTCCGTGTTGTCTTTTGAGGTTTCTGGCTACTAATTTGTATATTTTTACTAACCTCTTTTTAATTTTTTATTTTTATTAATCACGCTATATTTTTCCAAATTATTTATTTTCTTGACAAAAAATATTCCCACAACCTACAAGAGCAAACTCAGATACTAAAGCTTACAAAACTGGGCCACAACACTATTATACCTAATATATAAACACACCATATAATAGAGACAAACGGACTAATACAGCTGATCAGCTAAACCCGAACGTGCAACTAACGTTTAATGAGGAAGTGGCTACTTGCAGACAAATTAACATGTCACTTGAAAAGCTAGGAGCAGGAAACCATAATATTTAATGTTAGACTGGATTAGTACTCGTTAGGTGAGCGTGAACTCTTGCCCTTTAAATTGACTACTGGGAAATGTGGTGATGGCGAATATAATTTGTACTAGGTACGGTTTTGTGATGTGAACGAAGTAACTATTGTTGTATAAGGAAATTAGATGTTAGATAATGATTCAGTAAAGCTATTTTTGATCGTAAAGTTGTTAAAACTATCATTCCAAAGATGTAGTAAACACTGAATTTATAAACGTTCGAATGCCGAAATATGGATAAGTAAACCACCAACAAGGAAAACCAAATTCACGAAAAATGAAATCAATAACACATATTTGGATTGTCATAGACAAAAATAAACACAGAGAAACATATCACGCGAGGTTATATATAGAACATGGGCATGCATTTTTGATACAAAATTCAACTATGAGCCATAAATAATATGAAATAGTTGAAATAAAAGCAGCTAGCACACGCGATACTCGTATTAATCTGGTAGCATTGAAGTGCTTTCTAACTACGGAGGGAAGTTTTTAATTACTTTGTTCCCGACGTCTGCTAGAAAAAAGGGGGTTTAAAGAATGAGGCGGTGAAGAGGCAGGTTTGGGACAGTGTTCCTTAAAAGTTCGTTCAATTTTATTTTTACGACACAAAAGAGAAATAGAAGCTGCCATTTCAAGAAATGAAAAGTTATTGCTAGTGAATGTTTCACTCATATAGATTTATTCAGTATCATTGGTGTCAGTTTATATGCAAAGCGTCTTCACAAACTTGATATTGTACAAACAAATCACGTCCACAAACATCAAGGTTCAGAATATATAAATATATGTGTAGGCCTGAAACACATTTACTTGTGTAGGAACCAAACTTTAACAAAGAACACGCTAACGCTACGTGGTTGAAATCATTTTAAAAGACAGACACAAAATATTGTGGCAAAAGCCGTTCAAATATAACGTGTATAATTTACGCATATTAGAGAAAATGAGTTTCTTAAAAATAATAATGTTATTAGTCTAAAATAAAATAAAACATACGTTCATGTCTAAGACCATTCATTAAAATCTCACGCGAAACGTGCAATCTTCTTACATGTAAACACAACTAACATTCCCAAAGCTAATTGCCAAATACCACTATAAACTAAAAACGTATCTAAACGTTATAGTAAATCAAGCTAATGAAGTATATATCAGAGTAAACGTAAACTGTTAAACGTTCCACGTTGTACCGGAACGAAGTTTAGCTGAATTTATTGTTATAGTTTTGTTAAGAAACGCAATAGCTTCTTCAGGTAAGGCTGAGTGGCCGTTAAGGAGTCGATATAAAATACTGCATTACCCTCCTTATGTATTGCCCCGTCTTACCGTAATGCTCACGCCAATGTTGCTATTTACCTGAAAATAGAAAATATATTGTTAGATACCGCACACTTTGGCTATAAAGAAACTATAGGTAAGAAATATTGTGGCAAGTATGCCTTTTATGAGTGTTCAGACAAGGATACTTGATTTTAAAATCAAATAGCACATTGAAAATTAAAATGTTAAGGATGTCAAATGGTTTTGTGATTCAGAGTTTTTTGCCCTGTGATTCAGACCCAAACCGCAGCGGGGTCAACCCTCAGACCCAATCATTTACCTTTTCATAAGACCCGGAAATACCAGAACCTAAAACTGTCAGAACAGATAAACCGATAAAAAAGATGAATAATATTTTTATTCTGAATTGTAAATGAGAGAAATATGTAAAGTATCATTCTGCCTATTGTCTTGTGGAAGATGTTACTTGTAGGTAATGATGGAGAAAACTTTTTCTTTCCATTAAATTAAGGCTTTTAAACTGCCACTTTCAGAACAAAGCGGTTTTTGTTCAAACAACGATTGAATCACCTAAAGTATTTATCAATCAATTTTATTTGCATAAAACATAGTGTAAAAAGATGTTTTGTCAGAGGTTATTAGAGCATATGTACTACATGTTTTGCTTCTATCACAGCACGCAAATACATATCCTTATATAGTCTCCAATATCCAGGACAACAATTTTTTTTTTTCATATTTTGTCACACACAAACGAACATCGTCAATAATAAATTCTGGTTGTATAAAGATAAATCTGCCTCACTAACTTTTTAGGGATTACAGACCTAACGGTTATATCTTTAGCCGCGCCACTTAAATTTTTATTCACCCCAGTAACACAAAAGAAACATCTCAGCGACCAAAACCGCATTACTAAATATACATTTATATGAAACATGTCAAATAAACGAATGTTTTAAGCACCCAGTTAAGTTATGCTAGCGCACGTACAGCTAACCAGACGAGAAGAAATGTAACGATATAAAAGCGAGTGCCTCCCCGAAAATTTCCTTCAGTCTTGCACGATAAATCTTTTAATCCTCTTATACAATTTGATCGAGATTGCCCGAACGGTGTTTTTTCTTTTTGTTCATGGACGAATGTTTCCGATCTTAGTTTTTGTTTTGACGATAAATGTGCTTTTAATGTGCATTCTGCTTGTTTGCAGGATTTGTGGATGTGCACTTTTAAGAAGTGGTCTGGCTGGATTTCGATTTTCGGCGAGAATAATACCCTCGTAAATTATGGCATTACTTTTGTTTTGTTTACGGTTTGGTAGCTCGTGATTTATTGAAAAGGTCAGCTGTATGTTTTAGTTTTTAATTAAGTAAAATCGTTTCATTTCTTTTGAATTATAATTAGGTAGATATATATAGTCGGATAATAAAAGAAGATACTCGCAGGAGAACCTATAGGTTACCAACATAGCCCTAAGAATCGCCAAACTTAAGTGGCAGTGGGCAGGGCACATTGCTCGCAGAACATATGGCCATTGTCAGCGAAAGGTTCTGGAGTGGCCACCATGTACCAGAAGACGCAGTGTTGGAAGGCCTCTTACAAAGTGGACCGTTGACCTGGTGAGGGTTGCGGGAATCCGATGGATGCGATGAACCGTTCATTGGGGCGACACTTGGGGAGGCCTATATCCAACAGTGAATGTCTTTCGGCTGAAATAACAATGATGAGATTATAGTCATTTTAAAATGTCTGGCTTATCCACCTTCATCTTTGAATAGCCGATTCTTGAAATCTTAATGACAGAATGTTCATCATATAAAGCTATTATGTGTATGCGGTATCCTAAGATCGCCTGCCAAAAGACTGTGATTATGAATTTTACGAGGGCAGTAACTCTTTTGCAATGTCATCCAGAACTCTTAAACATTTCGGAAAGTTACTTATCTCGACCATTTTTAACAAAAAAAAGGAGTTAGGGTAATTCGTCCCCAGTCGATTGTAAAAGTCAATGCAACGGAATAAAGCTCGGTAAGCTTTACTAATAGTCTATCAGGGTGGAACTTTGGGAAAATTTAGAGCAATATTGCCACACATTGTATTTAAAATTCAGCCGTTTGTTTCTATAGCACGATGAAGGCAAAGTCTTTTTCAATATTTCTAGCCTATTGGTCGTTTAGCTTCAAGGTTTGCCATTTATTGTATTATCGGTGTAAAAATTCTTCAGTCTGTTTTTTTTACAGGCCTGTTATCACCGATCATTTCGTTCTCTAGAACCAAAAATCCTTTAATCAACAGTCCTTACCTGGTAACACCAATGGTATTTAAATCACATCGATCACGCCGTGACGCAGATGTTAGACAATGTTAGAAGATACTCAGCCGATAAAAAAATATAATTGATGAGGACAGGTAGTGGATTTAGGGTTGTCTGATTGAAGGGAAGTTCGGACGAGATAGTTACCAAACTGGGATTGCGTAGGGGTGACCGCAGGAAATGGGATTGAGGAAAATAATAATAATATAGAAAAAAACGATATTGAAGAAATCATTGATGTAGTTGCTGTTGATTTTAGAACTATAAAGGTCCAAACAAATGAAAACCAAAAGCATATAGACGGAAGTGAGAAAGATTATCATAACATATGAGTATAAATGGAGTTTTATGTATACACTAATAAAACATGGCCTTCTCCAAATAGTAAAAGCAGCAGATAGAATAGTTGATCCAAAAAGCATGTAAGATACAATAAATACAGGAAAGGAAACACCATTTATTCATAACTCTTATCTGGACAGATCTATATACAAAAATTTGTCTTCAAACGTAAGTAAACGCATTTGAAGCAGCCCTATCCCATCAGATACAAAGGACGTTTTGATGTATCGTTCTATTTGATAGGAATCACTTGTTTTACATGTCTAAGTATTACACAGATAATAGTAATGAGTTGTATTTATTATGATACGATTTACATTGAAACACGGGATCAATTTTATATGAAAAAAGCATGAGAAATAATTTGCGAGCCGTCAAATCTTGATTTATATCTGAAAGCTTAGTATAATGTATCGGTTTTTTCTTGGACTTGCATGAGACTTTGCGTAGAAGATAATGGCTGGGGTATTATTTTTTGTAGACAGATTAACATAAAATATTGTCAGTCTAGGCTTTCAAAGTTCTAGTGTAATTTAACTTTTTTAAAGTTCTGTACTTCATTTTAAAAGAATAGTTAAGGGTCTAACTAAGTTACAACTTGATTACTGACATGCTTGATTAAGTTATTATGTTAAACTAGAAAATAGTATTAGAGTAGCTACACCTAACGCAAAGTAGGCAGCTATTATCAAATGAAACCTTTTTTCTGAACACAAACAGCCTGTATCGTAAGTTTTTTTTGTCGCCCCCATGTTTCGGGACAATAAAACGCGTTCTTATCTACTCCACTATGTTTTCGTTTTAAAAACATTTTTAGTTCTTTCATGATTATTTTTTAAGCTACCGCTCTACGCTTTGCCCACATCTTGCTTGTTCAAACTATATTCATCTTTATTTTCAATTTGCTAAGGAATAAGATTGTGTGGTGCTTTGTTTTCAAATTCTTTTGTCTTTAAACTATTGATTGTTTTTCATTTTATAGTGATTTCGA
Source organism: Mythimna impura (assembly GCA_905147345.3). Taxonomy (NCBI): domain Eukaryota; kingdom Metazoa; phylum Arthropoda; class Insecta; order Lepidoptera; family Noctuidae; genus Mythimna; species Mythimna impura. Next base: position 27,247,081 of record LR990358.1, read on the forward strand.
AATGAATAGTTATTCAGGTTTTATTGAGGACTTTTTATGGTGTGGGTCGGGATTCGGTTGAATTAGGGTTTTATGTGCGATCATTGTCTACGTATTTATGTATTCCTTGTAAGGAAGAAATAAAAACGCCTTATGTGATTTGTTGGATAAGCAGACGGTCTGGTGGCTTTCATTTTGGCATTTAGCTATATCTCTGTGTATCTTCATTGTTCTTCGTGTAAATGTAAATAATAATTTGGAAATCATTCTAGCCGCTATTATTTATGACCTGAAACAGACATTTAAGTTCAACGATCTCAAATTGCCAAAACCATCTACGTCCAACCCCAGAAAATTTTGTTCAAAGTCATTATAACTACAGAACACAATGCCGGAAATTCAGTCCTCATTAAGACAGTATTTGCTCAAGTGTTCAACCAAAAAACATTTCGCATTGACAACTGTTCATTCCGTTTAACAGATGGGACGAAGGCAGTTGCAAAAATATGGAGACAGGTGGCATCGCGACCTACAATTTGCTTCTTTTCGTGAGTATTAATTGAGGTATGCTTAAGTATAGGAGTGACATACTAAATTATAATAGTAGAAATGATTGAAGTACAGTTCTGGAATTTATATAAATTTTATTTGATATTTTGTATGTAAGTTTCTTATTTAATTATCAATATTAATAAAAAAGTTTAAGAAAATAGCAACATTATACAATCCTTGACCAAACATGCGTCTTGCAAAATTCGGCCAAGCAATACGGTCAAGCATCCCGAACATAATATCGATCCATCCCAAGAGGTCCATCAAAATAATGTAGCGATAAAAGTAATCCTTTGACGTCTAGCCCGCGTGGAGAAACATGCGTAGGATGCAAAATATCTGACCCACATTTCAAGCGAGAGAGCAAAGAAACACACCATCCTATTACCTACTATGAAACCTCATGTAGACTGAGATAAAGCAGAGCTAATACAAATTGGGAGGCCCAAAGAAATCCTATTACTTAACGTTATCAAAGAAAACCAGCACTTAACTTTATTATGAGTCTCATAAACTTTATCAGGATTTATGTTTTTGAAGCTGTGGCTCTGTGGTTGGGCGAACGGAAATTGTTGGGAGTTCGAATCCGACGGACTTGTGTGTGGTGTTGTTGATGTAATTAGAATTTTGCCCTGAAGGTACAGACGAAGTGGCAGCTGATATACAAGTAAGTCATGTTGGTACTTCTTCTGTTAATAATATTCTAAAGTTCGAATGTGGTTTTGATGACACAAACTGTACAACCAAGACTGTCAAAGTGATTCCAAGTATTTCTTAGCACAGTTAAAGCAACCTACAACTGTTATGAGTAACCAGTACCTAATACTCTGTAAGTATATTTTCTCAAACACTCCGATAAGCATGAAAAACAATATAAAAAATTTAATACAATAAAAGAGTATCTTGTTTATTTTGATGTCGACATTAAGTGGGTAGAAAATATTGTTAAAACAAACGTTTGCTTTGGTCTTGCAACCTTGCAGTTATCTACGAACAAATACTCTTGCTGTGTGCTTATGCCTCTTATCCCTTAAGGACTCAGTTAAAAACCTGACTATCTTACTATTAGGACTATATAGAAATCGAGTTTCTCTTAGTATTTTTTTTTTAAGATTTTTGGCATTACAAAATTTACCTCAGTTACAACTAGTTAGTATTTTTATATTTCAGGTCATAAAAAAGTCTAGGTGATATGTAATAACTAGCTTAGAACTTAAATAAAAAACTATAAAGACTAGTAGCGAAAAAGCACCGTTATGATACCATAAAACAAGAACCTAGATCAAAAAACAGCGATGACATTTATGACCAAATACGAAATGCTATGAAGAAATATCCTCATGAGAGATCTCAATTGCTACCTCTTAAAGAACTGTACGATGTCCAAAAAAACTGGCCGAAACATTTTTGCTTATGTAAGTTAGTTTTTGCTGCATAGATCTGTTTTGTAGATTCGTGAGATCAAACGGACCGAGATTCTGTTGGAAATATATGACCAAATGTTGTCAGATCTTCATGATTTATGTTGCAATAATGGTGGCCATATGTGGCCATAGATTCTTTCTTTGGCTTGGGAATTGTAATTTCATGTGAGCCATGGCTTAAAGAGTGCTGATTTGAGCTTTATCGAGGACCTAAGCCATGGCTTTTTTTTGCATGTTCATCACACTGCCTCTTATTTTTTTCATAGACAGGTATAATTGAGTAATCTAATCCTTCAGTAACATTACTTGAAAGTATTAACCTGACACGCTCTATATATCTTTTCCATTACAAAGTAGACATTTTGTTTTAAATTCAACTAACGATGCACGTGATAAAGGTCACGTTGCATTGCACGCCGTCACTCGAAGTTTATGCTTTACATCACTGCAGTAATCACATAGTTACCCGTCGATCTGTATCAAGCACTTGATTTAATCACTAGAGCTAATGTCTTGATAGGAACAGCCAATAATATCTCAAGGATAATCCTATTTATTTAGGATGTTGCATTCGGCTCGAATTTGACTTTGATTGAAAGCAAACTGCTCAATTTTAGTGTGTGAGCGAATTATTGTAACCTCTAAATGATGCATTGTAGGTAATTTGCCAGTATCCGCTGCTACTATAATATGATCGTTTGTGTGAAGGATTTTACGTTTATGCGCAAATTGAACTTGTATATATAATAATATGTATATTGCAACATCGCTAGTAAACATAAGATCTGTTCACATGGTTTATGGGGTCACGCTACAGACATAAGTCTGTATGAGTTAGAGTACTTCTTGTTGATGTTACTTAGTCATGTTCTATCTTAATCCGCAGATGAATCTTTATTAGGAGAAGGAAATAAAATAGCAATGTTGAAAATGGAGCCATTTGTCAGCCTCTCGAGTTGAAAACTCCTTCAATTTCAATTACTAATTCTCGAAAGATCCAAACCCCGGCCATTTTAACTATCTGATCCTATAATACTGGCTGAACCGAAACTTTATCTTCAGCCCACCTTGATATTACAAGTGAGACCTTCGGAGGAGCACCTTGTCCCAACGTCTCGAGATTTAACAACTTTCTGAAGACTTTTTAAGTTTCTTAATTTCGAAAGTCCCCATATTTCGTGGGAATAAATTGAAATTGTTTTGTTAGGGACTGTACTGCTTGTAAATAAGGGTACTTTAGTAATATATCACTGGTCATAGTAATTTAAAAACAAAGTAAATTAAGGCCATTTAATTTTTATTCTTCATTAAACTTTTTCTCTGTAAATTTGACTTACAATGCTGAGGAATGAACACGAGCCAGCTAAATGAAAAGTTGCACCAAATAAAATTTACGGCGATACTAAACATAAAAATCATTGAACAATCAAGTCAAAGAATGAAATGCCCACACCTACACTCGAAATTACCCACTTATCTCCACCTAAATCAGTTAAACATGGCATATTATCGTAACGAACTATACTTAGTAAGAATTTACTAAATATACAGCGTTATTACTCAATTAAAACATGAATTTACGATTCATAAAAGTTCACAAACTTTCTACCTGCGTGTCGCGAATGCATATATTGTTGGTGTAATGTCAGCAATAATTTCAATATATAGGTGCAGTACGAGGAGCGACGGGAATGGCGAATTTGCCGTTTTTTAATTTTTATAATGGTTTGTGACGAAGGGAAAATAATGGGACTTTGTTTCATGGTATGTTTCAGGGGTGGGGAACCGTTTCAAATAGATTGTTCTTTTTGTGAATGTTGTTGTCAATTTCACCACTACCTACCTACAAGATAGTTTGGTATAGTCATTGACATTTTAATAATTGATAGAAGTAATTACAAATAATCTAATACGACAATTTGTCTTACTCTATTATTTCGCTAATTATTTTAGAATAAATTGTTAAACTTTTTTCTTGTTCCTTTTCCACAACGACGCGAATTAATCAACCTTCCATACTTATTAAGTCATTATTTTGTACTTTCTTCTTTTTTTTCTACTAAAAATCGATACAAAAGCTCCTGGCCGCCAACTCATACATGCGCCGTAAGTGTATAGTTTTAATTTATTCCTTGGCAACACGAATACTTTTATGATGGTGCAGTTGACACATGACATAATGGCCGCGGTAAAAAAGCGGTAAAAAGTGGTAACACGGCTACCAGTCGCAGTTTTATGTGGTAAAATGAAACTTTTTTTTACATTTGAAAGCGATTATAAAAAACTTAATAGTGTGTGTAAGGTTATGAACGCTTGCAAAATAATGTGAAATCATAATTAAAAGTCGTAATTTAAATTAATTGAAACGTAACAGGTTATACCTATTTTTGAAAAGTGTCTCAATTCGGGCTCATAAACTGTTAAAAAAAACACGAATTTTTATTAACGATAAATACCATAAAAATGCATTTAATTTTTATATTTTTTATTTCGCTCTAATTTGACAAAAACACTGGACGCCATGTTGCTCTGTGGTTATGGCGTCAGTTGGTCAACAAACACACTGACATTAAAAATTTAAGTAATTTAAAGACGACAGTAAGACAATTGACACTTTTTAGTTTAAATGACTCTGTGACTACTGTTTCACTTATATATATATATTTTTACTTTATGGTCAATTATACTAACATATACATAGGTTAAGGAATAATATCGAATTTATTTACCTGAAACCAAGATAAATAAAAAATAAGAATAAAATTTTAAATAAACATATTCAAAAAGTAAATATTTAGAAATAAATTTCGTTATTTTATGAACTAAAATGAACATTTGCCGACTGCTTATTGCCAAAGCTATCTCAATTGTATGCTTTTAAATTTTTTCTCAAACACAGTAAAATACCATATTCTGTGAACTATGAAAATAAATCAGACATAATTAATTAAAGGCAAAACAAGCGTTTTGAGAGCAAAAATGTACACAATAACACATTACCTTGGATAAAAACAAACTACCATAGTTTTCCTCGCAGTTTTTTGTGGCTGTCTACATGCTTTTAACATACCAACGTTCACCCCTATAAAATATTCCACATACTTTTCCCCATACGCGTAAATAGTGGGTACGGTCATAAGTAAACAGATAAAAAACTCCAACACGTGTGTTTGTGTGCTCAGTACCAGCCCAGTTATATCTATTCCCATAGGAGTTATCGCGTGCAACGATACAAATCACTAATAATAACATTGTTTACGTCCGTCAGTACGTTAATGCGTCGATCTTAAACGTGCCGGATACGAAGTTAATGGCGAAAGTGTACTACCTATAAAAAGAAATGGCTGTTATTTTTATTTTCGATCTCGTGATACGAGGTTCTACGCTACTGACAGGTGGAAATATTATTGATTTGACATTTAAGGGTAAACACAATGGAAGTGGAAACCCCTGCCGGAACCTGTTTCCTGATAGCTATAACAGTCAAGAATAGGTTACTTCTAGGTGAGCGTGCTCCACCGTTGACCAAATCATCACTTACCATCAGGTGAGATGATGGTCGAGCGCGAGCCTATCAATAAAATATTTTTTTTTTTAATGTCTACAAGTTTGACAAAAGGGTTTGGTAGGTAATAAAGTAAAAAGAAAGAAAGAATGAAATTTCTTTAGGAGAAAGACCATATTTTTAATATGGCTTAATCAAAACAGCAGTCGATGAAAGCAAATCAAATTCCAAAGATGTCATCACAAGGTAGGATGATATTTCAACAAGTACCTTCAGCAAACGATCAGCTGCACAACACCAAAACTCAGCCGCATCAATCTGTCAATCGTCATCCCGTGCAAATCGAAACAGTCAATCGGGAAATTGATCGAGGTCCGATAAAAATAGACTGTTCATTTCACCTCGTAGGTTGGTACCAAAACAGATTACATGTACACACTGACGAACACAAAACTTTGTGGTGACAATTGCTGCCCGTCAAACATGACAGCAAAAATTTTCATGGACGGACGAGTACTTTACTCTGAACAAAATTGTTGACAGAACAGCCCTAAATTCCTGACTTAAGAGAAACTGGGATCCTGGTATGTCATCAGCTTTGTTTACCCAACTAATTTAAATCTAAGAAGACCCGATGAAACAACCCGATGATTGCAATATGTTAACAGGGAACTTTGGCACACCACATAGTTATACTAAGACTGGAATCGTTATTTCGAAGTGTTTACGATCTTTGTTACTAGTAATGTTATTTAATTTATTTTCTAGTCAACAACGTTCGTAAGGTCACATATAAATTGGTTGTTTAAAGAGTTAACTGCGAAGAGGTTATATTGTATGTGTTTATTTATATCTTACAATGCCTTATCGCGTAGTAGTAGGTTATTTATATGCCAAAGTGATGGCCAATATGGATTTTCCATGTTGGTAACCCTTTTTAATACGTATTATTTTATTAAAATCAATATTGTTTGGCAAGAATTTTAAAGAAGTGATGTAATTTCAGTGCGCTGAATGAATAGATTTCAGATTGACAGATGAAACTGATTACTGAGTGTCGGGTTTCAAATTCAATTTCGTGAATTTTTTTGCAATCAATGTCAGTTTATCGTTTGAAAGTTCATTACAGGGTCAGGTAGTGTTAATAAGATTGAGTAATAGTTACACACACGTACTTTCAAGTTACTGAAATTTTTAGGTAGCGGTAAAAAATATACTGATACTTGCTGGTTATTGATTACTTTAGCCAAAAACAGTTATTAGTAGCTTTACCTGTGTGAAAGTTGAGAATTATTGGGATAAAAGTTACATCGAAATCTGTTATGCTGTTCGGGCGTGAAGAAGTAAGAAACATGCACACTCACAAAGCTTCGCCTTTATAATATTAGTGTGAAATGTGATATTAAAGAAAGAAAGAAAGAAAACATTTATTTGAGACTTGCACAGGACAAACAACAATAAAATAAAAAGTAACTACTTAATCTATAAATACTTAACTTAAAAATAATAGAAAACAATATTAAAAGATAAAAATAAAAGACCTGTGCGAGGCCAAAAAATTTCCTATCTCAGCATATGCTGCGATATTTAACTAAAAAGTAAAAATAACGCAGCACTGGTATTCTGATAGGGCCTGGTGATGCCACGGACACACTCACGGAACACAGAGACAAATAAGATAATATATCTATAGATTATAAAATAATAAAACAAAATATACTAAACATATAAACAAATCAATTAAACTACAAAAAGTGTAAAATAAAAGCACTATTTAACCATTCATACATACGCCCGATGCTCCGTTATATATATTATATTAGAATGTTTATTTAGTGATTAAATATCTTACAAAAGTCGATTTATTTCCCTAACCATATTATTATCTATCCGCCTGTGTGCAAGTCCCATAATTTCCCCAGCTTGCTACAACGAGATATTATGTTATAATATTTAATCGAAATATTAGCATGTTTACTTTATATAACGTTACCGAGTCTAGCGCGTTATCGTGGACGGATGAGATATGGCCGCGAGTGCATCGTTCAGGTGCTACCATGTTTACAGGAGGAAGCGATTAAACCGGTGAAAGATAAAAAAAAAAACTTGAAGAAAAATAAATTTTATTTTATATTCCCCAACTTGAATTATGAATTTTGAATCTATTGTAAATTAATAATTGCAATTTTTTAGATTATTCCCCAACTTGAATAAGAAATTTTTGATCTATTGTAAATTAATAATTTCAATTTTTGAGATATTAAAGTTTATTTTACATTCCCCAACTTGAATTATGAATTTTGAATCTATTGTAAATAAAAAAAAAAATGCTGTTATTGAAATATTATCACACTAACATTGTAAAGGCAAAAGTTCGTGTGTGTGCATGTGTGTGTGTGTGTATATTTGTCACTTCTTCACGCTCAAACGGCTGAACAGATTTGAATGTAATTTGGCACAAGGGTAGACCATATCCAAGAATAGTGCATAGCATACTTTTATCCCGAGAGTATGTTCCCTTGGGACAATTTTCTACTTTCATTATCAGCAGATAATATAAAATTAGATAAAAACCATTTGCAACCTCTTCCTTTTTTTAGATCGGTAAAAAAGTTACTGTCCCTATAAATGATAACCAATGCCTAAGTTAACCGACAAATAAACTTTGTTTTATCTTTGGTAATCTAAGTATTATGACTCACAGACAGAGAACACACAGACAGACTGACAGTAATCATAATTTAAATCATACCTATCACAACATTTACGAAACCAGTCTGAAATTATGGAGCTGGTTTTAAGAGCAAGTTTTCGCAATGACGTTAGATTTAGTTAGATGAATGCTAACCGCCAGTTAACTATTTTATATGCATATATAAAATCTTAATGGGACACTTGAAATAAAATTAGGGCTTCGTAAGCGATAATAGCGTTTATTGTTTTCGATATTTTTTAATAATTTCTATACTTTATGGAAATGCAGTGATCATAAGAAAGAACTTTAAGTGCTTTTAACCATTTTAACCATTTCAATATTAAAAAAAATAATAATAATTATATTCTCACCAGCCACTGCCAGCGGATTCGCTCGCAGGAAAATCATCCTAAGGGAACACTTCAGGTAAAAAAAGTATCACATGTTCTATTCCAATACATGATCTACTTGTGTACCAAGTCTCATTGAAATCCGTTCAGCCGTTCGAGCGTAAAAAAGTAAAAACACACTCGCAAACTTTCGCTTTTGTAATATTAATGTGATATTTTACCAAAATTGCTAGAAGCACCCTAATTGAACCCTAAATGACAAGAAATACCCCTAGTTGAACCCTAAATTACTAGAAGCAACCCTAATTGAACCCTAAATTACTAGAAGCACCTCTAATTGAACCCTAAATTACCAGTAGCACCCCTAATTAATTGGACCCTGAATTGTTCCTAATCCCATCCCTATGTTACCCGCTCACGGCTATCCACATCTGCTGCACCGCACAGCGCACAATATCATACACGTGGCTGTTTATTAATAAGCCCTGCGCAAGCGCCGCGCGTGTAATGATGTAACTGCGTAGGTACGCTTATTACGGATTTTGAGTCGTATTAGCTGACTGGACCCCGTCTAAATCGAATCAAAATTAAATCAAAAACATTTATTTCCAATTAACCATTTACAGGAACTTTTAAATTATCAAAATGTCGGTCAGTCAAAAAAAGTATAGCTAAATTGCACGTTCCAAAGCGTAGATCTCTATGGAGAAGCAAAAAACTTCACGGACACTCTTTCAAATCATGTTATGAGTTACAAAAATCCTGGTTACATAGTATATTTCTTGTCGCTTCTATTATGTGAGCACAACGTAAAAAAAAGAGTAATTTAAAAATATAAATTGAAATAAATCACTGGCAGTTAAGAAATAACTACTCTCCACTGACGGCGCCCGTTCACGAGCATTATGCGTGTATCTGCCCCACACAGCTCAACCATTTTGAAGGGAATGACCCAACAATATGGTAACCAGGAAAAATAAACTAATTAATGACATTTTAAAAAGTTTAGACGAAAAAATTAAACAAATGACTAACGCTCAAGTAACAATAGCTAATAATGAGGGTCAGTGACCGCAGATCTTAAAAATAATATTGCAAATACCTGTATATGAGGTAGCGTGTTACCCAGTTACTAGGTTGTGAAGATATAGTTGGGAAAAGGCTACGCAAATGGATTGCTAATTCTTCTACTATTGACCCTTCAGGAGCAACAGACAGAAGTCAAGCTAACAATACCCCAGGGATTGTTCGAATGAGCCGCCAGACCTGGAACTGAAAGTGCAACTGAAGGCTCACAGGTGGGTTTTAGTCAGTATAATCAGAGTGAGCGGCGAGCTACCCATTGCTCGTCGTCCGCAAAATACTGGTAGGGTAGGAAGCAGAAGTCAGTTTTCCATGATAAAGTTCTAATGTGATGGTCACAAAGCCCTTAATTTATTAGCTTCAAGGTCTAAATGAACCTCGTGTAAAACATTGTTGACGATTAGGGAAGTTGATTGATAACGAATATTCGGTGTAAAGAGCGGCGCGTGCGGCGCGTGTTGTGATGTAACTGCGCAGCTACGCTTGTTATGGATTTTCTACTGTATTAGTATACCGAACACGGGTATCGGGCCGGCTACGGTGCCAATTTTCGATACAGGGGTAATTCTCATTTCATGAAGAAATTATCATCATCATCACTAGTGGAAATAGCCCCGACTTTACGGGTCGCGGTTTCAATTCCAACAGGCGCATTATTTAGTGTAATTTATTTCATCACCACTGCTCTCAAAACTGTGAAGAAAGACTTTTTATTATTATTATCATTTCTTCCGTCCTGTAAATACTATGAACAAACGAAATAATAATATCATTTATTTAGAGAGAGCTACGATCAACTATCAACAAATATCTAGGTATCACTACAAAATAATCGCTTAATCAAACCATACCCAAGTTATTTAAACTAAATATTAAACACACGTGAATAACTAAAATAAAAGATAAATGAATTAGATTTCATTAAAAATCTGCGCAAATAACTGATAAAAGAAATCAATTTCACAATAGCATTATGATTCGAACATGTGTAAGCAATGGCTAAAATGAACAACGTGAAAACGAAGTTGTTAATTTTATTTATAGCCACAGTTAAAAAAAAACATGACATCGTTAATCTAAAGTTAATTTTGACAACAAAACCACGATTAATGACTTATTACATTTACTATTTAAATGTTAATCTTACCAACATTTTATGCCAGCGTTCGTTTACCGCTCAAACGCACAACACAGACACTAAGACACACGGAATGCACAGCACATGTGCATAATATCAAGCAACTCATCATTTAAGAACATCGCGATAACATACGTCTTTCAGTTGCTTGGTGCATGCGGGTTGCATGTGACGAACAGCTGATCTAGTTTATTTTTAGTTTACTCATTAGTTCTGAGCAAAATGTGTGTTTGTACAACTAGGGTTCTATTGAGGAATTGTGCCAAAACAGTGACTATTTTAAGATATTAAAGTTATTTACACATAATGAATTGATTAGAAACTTGCTGAAATCATAAACAGTGTCTTAAAAGAAATTGTGGGTAAAATAACAACAAAAAAAAAACGCCCAAGTGCTCAAGAGTCGAACTCGTGCACGAAAAGTTCCGTACAGTCTGTAGCAAAAAAAAAACGGCAAAAAAATCACGTTTGATGTATGGGAGCCCCCACTTAAATATTTATTTTATCCTACTTTTTTTGAAAATTTCAACTGTCTATCACGGTTCATGAGATACAGCCTGGTGACAGACGGACAGACAAACAGACGGACGGACAGCGAAGTCTTAGTATCAAGGACCCGTTTTATCCTTTGGGTACGGGACCCTATAAAACGCGATACACAAATAAAACCATTACTTAAGTACGATAGTAGCTCTCAAGCACTAAACCACCATAGACCACACCACAAACTAAACGTAGACGCCATTAGTATAAATCCTATAAACCTGACTTATGCTATCAGGAACCAATAATTCGCTATCTTGGCGAAGAATAGCCCCGAATGGTGATCTGGAGCCGCGCAGAGTTCGCCTCGTGCCAACGCCAAGATTTATTAAGACGGGCCTGCTTCTGTGATTGCAATTATAGATATTTATATGGAAGTCTACTTTAAATTGTGAGTATGCACTTTTATAAAGAACAGTTAAATACTCCTTTTGACGTCTTATTTGGGAGTATTCTGACATGTGCACCCAAAACACTGTATCTCAGAGGTTTAACTAATCACGCCTACACTAATTCAGTTAAAACACTGTAACTTCAAACACAGTGTTATGCCATAACTAGCCAAATATGTGTTTTGTATGTGCTCATGTCTCCTTCATATACTATGAAATGAAAATATAAATTATAGGGATATGTAACTGCCATGAAATATTCTAACAAGCACTATTAGGCAAAATACTGTAACAAGTTACAGTGTTCTGGATTTATAAGTCAGTATTAGAAGTCACCTGGATGTCAAAAGTGATTTCTATTACATATAAGTATCAGTACTATTACAATCAAAACATTTACAGAACCTTGAACGGAGGTATAAAACAATAACACTACTTGCTATTATTTCCGAACGTGCATAAACTATTTGTCATCCAATTTACAGTTGAAACGTCACACGTAAGGCATGACGTCAATTTCGATTGACCTCTCACCATCCCTGACTTTGATGGCATTATACCTAGGTCACCTAGGTCTTATTCCCTCAATATTTAAACTGTTGATACCTACCTAGCCAACTGTCTCAGTAACCTAGTGTACCGAATTAAATTAATTTGCATTGAATTGCTTATTAAACAGGGATATTTCGATAAGTCATTATCTACTATGACTAATGTGGTGATAGTGAGTTGCGCGTTAGATAAAATTGTCATATAATTGTTATAATTAGCGCGTGAATATTTTTTTTGGTGGGAAAATCATTCAATGATATCTTCCGCTCTTTTTGTGTCAGACTTTTACTGACTAAAAACCCAGTCTTGTTCCTTCGTTGCCTTTCATACCAGGACCGAATCTTCCTTTCAGAAGCAGACCCTTGGCCCCAGTAGATTACGACCGTGCTGGGCCCCTACGGTTTGCTGACATCTCATTGAGGCGCGCGTGGAACAGTACGCGCCGAATAATCGGCCTTGTAATGTCCCCATTGCACTTGTACTATTTCTTATTCTGTGCCATTTCTGGGACTCAGGCCTCCTCTCTAGAAGAGGGAACGGGCCGTAATCCACCATGTGGGCCCAATGCGGATTAGTGGATGTCACATGTCTTGTATTCGAATTTTTAGTTATAGGACATACCGGTTTCTTCACGATGTTTTGCTTCTTCGTTTTGTGAGCAGTGGTGATGAAATAAATTACACAAAGTAATGCGCCTGGCTGGTTCGAACCCACGACATACAATTTATAAGTCGGGCCAACCACAATTTTTAGGGACAATAAGAGCAATTTTTCAAGTTGCTTATTATTTATTATTTTAACAAATTGTAATTGTTTTAAGTCTAATACTAAACACATGTTATATCACTCATTAAAATGGAAAATCACTAAACAGCCAGCTTCTAAAACGTTGTAATTTTCTCAAAGTGTACATTTAGAAAGCGAATATACCGGTCAAAGCGGGTAATGGCGGTAATTTCGCGTTTTGTCTAATAGACCGCGGCATGTGTTGATGTTGTTCGCACGTGTTATGGTTCTACGTCTCATGTTAATCGTAGTATTTTCTCTTGAGGGAGCGAGTATTATAGGTATGACCTTCATTTTATAGATAATTATAACAGTGTCATATTCATAAGTGACGCAGTAGCGATCCGCTCACTTTCTGTGAAAACGATTGCAGATTGCATCCTCATACATTTTTAAGGTTCCATACCCAAAGGGTAAAAACAGGACTAATAAGACTCCACTGTCCGTCTGTCTGTCACCACGCTGTATCTCATAAACCATGATAGCTAGACAATTGAAATTTTCACAGATGATGTATTTTAGTTGCCGCTGTAACAAAAAATACTAAAATTAGATAAAATAAATATTTAGGTGGGGCTCTCATACAATAAACGTGATTTTTTAACAAACAAACACCGGGACAGATGAAACTAAAAATAAAGGTTATAATAAAGTGTGTCTAATGTTGTATAGATAATGATACGGAACCCTTCATACGCGAGTCTGAATCGCACTTGGCTGGTTTTTTTTTTAATTTCTCTTTTGTAAATTGTTTCGTATGTTTTACAGTAAAACCTCTATTAACTTTAGTCATAAAATTAGTTATAATACCATATCAGAAATGAAGAGTGGCAACAGCTCAAATGAGACACACAGTATTCAGTAATACATTCAAACTGTTTCTTCAATTCAATGTTGCAACAATTATAATTAAATCCGTTAGTTCATAAGGAAAACTTTATACCTATATACTTGAGAACATCAATAATTTTCTAAAATCAGCTGATGGTTACGTAATAGGTCACTACATAAGTAAAATTTGCGAGTAAATACAGCTATAAAATTGGTTTACCTAAAGCAAATCCAATGAAGGTCATGTTTAAAAAAATTGAGGTTAAACACCTACACGTACTTCTACCCACACATATATTATATCAAGTTGCTATGCATGTTGATCGTATAATAAGACTTCAATTATTAATCATACTGTTAACTTAAAATTTAGAATCATAAATCCCCCTTTTTTAAGGTGGGTAATCATCAAATAATTCCTCATACTCTGAGTGGAGTATGAGACAATGTCAGACTTGTACTCATTAAACCTCACCAATGTTCCTTCACACAATTCGATGGTACATGGTGGACATCCCACCCATACGTAAGTATGGGTGGAAGTGCCGTACAAAGCGTTTTTAGGAACATATTCATTATGCGTACAGCTAAAGAGTGTAATTCCCCGCCGGAGTCTGTGTTTCCAGATAGCTATAACCTAGGCGTCTTTAAGTCAAGAGTATATGTATAGGTTACTTCTAGGCAAGCGTGCTCCAGCGTCGGCCACATTATCGCTTACCATCTGGTGAGATAGTGGTCAAACGCAAGCCTATCCATAATAAAAAAAGTTACCCTTTGCATTCCAGGGCCACGGTAACTATTTCGAATAATACCGCACGTCATAAATCCAATAATCTTAGAGAAAGCAAGGTGGTGATAAATCCAAGCAAGCCTATCAAGCTATGTCCAGCAGATTCAGTTTCATGATAATGATAATGACCACGAAAATAAGCCTATTCAAATCACAAAAAAATACTTAAATTTCCGCCTTGATATTAGACCATAACATGATGTTTTACTATAACAGTAAAGCACAGTAATGCGTTTATAATTACATATATGTAGGCCGCCTCGTGACAAGCTGTCACAGTGATTACAATGGACAGAACGCAGGTTTGCCGTGAACTTTTAAAGAAATGGCCATAAAATTTCCTATCTAAAACGATTAGTAGAATGTAGGCGGTTTTCAAGTAATCTGGCGGAGAAATTGGATATCATTAATTTCGATTAAGGAGAAATGTGTTAGAGTGAAAATGTTATGGGGTTTTGACCAAATGTGAATAAATTTAATAGGGTTAGTCGGTTAGTGAAACTCCATTTCATCTTTAGCAAAAGTAACTTAAGTCTTGTTGTTTAAATAACTGGCACTTTTGTTTTAATGATATAAATTAGTGCTTGACTGCAATCCCACCTGATGGTAAACAGTGATGCAATCGTTGATGGTGAAGCGTACTAGATTATTAAGAGCATATTCACTCTATCCTTGAAGACACCTAAATTATAATTGGACGGAAAGACTGCAGCAGGCAAATTGTTCCACTACACCAATGTTAAATTACTTTTTTAATTTAAAACACACAGTAGGTAATAACGATGTAGCCATTAAAGAACAAGACAATTTCATCAAAGAAAACGACAACTCATAAGAAAAAAGAACTACCAATCATAATAAGTAAAGATACAGTACAGTAAAAAGCACGTATCATAAACATTGTGAGAACAAAAAGCCAGGCTGTGTTGTACAGTAATTTTCCACGTAGTCATAATTCTACAGCACACTATAGTAACGGGGCTACCATCTCCCATACACATGGGAAACATGGCTTACGTGGTTGTTAAACACACGTAATTAAATTACATGTAATTTTTGTAATCTTATGTCATTGATGCGTTTCTAGTTCATGGTTAGATGACTGCGTGGCGTTGCGTTTAAGTGAGACATTAGCAGAGCTCATTACAATCTTAGCGGTAACTTGGTGTCCATTAAAACTGTGGGCGTTAGATGCCATATAAAGAATGACGTATAGTAAGTGCTATATCGAACGCAAGTAATGCTCAAGCGAATCATCTTTGTATGAATATGAACTAAATTGATAGTGCAATAAGAATAACTGCAACGTTAGACGCTTAACACATCAAACATACAAATGTTAAATATGACAAAAAAGTAGTAAATCACAAACAGATGAGAACAAAATTAGTTTTTAATGGAGATCCGTTAAAATTACTTAAAATCGACACATGCGTTACTAGGAACCTAGTGGTCGTAATGAAGTAGATCTTGTACAAAAACGTCTAGCACTGTGTGCAGAATGAACAAATTCGTCAATGCCAATCGATTACTGACGCTGTAAAATTACAATTTGAAATCTGGGCAGTGACATCTAGAAATACGCTAGTAAGAACGTAATACACGGATGTTATGGATTTTCAGTAGAAAGGTACTTAAATTAAAGATGACTTTTGGAGTAGCGTAATTAGAGACACAATAGAAAGACGATGGCGCGTGAACGCCGGCGTTAATGCGGGGATCAATAGCGTAAGCTGTTGATCACTCAAAAGGTTAAATGTAATCGTAAATTCTTAAAACCTGCAGAAGACGCTTACTGATATAGAAACGCTGACGCTGAGATAGTCCACAGAATTAGTTCAAAACGAATATTGAGCCCAGTCATAGACCAAGAACTAAATATTAAAGCACCACCTTACCTAAAAAAGGCTGCAAACTCAATAACATTATATTAACCTTTGTAACAAAACAATCTTTTAAACATAATAATATCCTCAACTTTGAAAGGAACAAATATCAATTTATATAATAGAGTGCTCAGACGAATCACTATACGTTTGTTGGTCTGTAAATATAAAAGAATCTCGGGTATGAGATAAAAAGGGGAACCTTATGTTTCAAAATTCAATACATTCTTATCTTCCAAGATACAGAAGGCAGTGAGAGAGAAATATCTTGAGAGGCAACGAGCGTTGGCGGACAAAAGGATAAAGGGTACGTAATAAAGAAATCATAGTCGTATGTGTATATGTTGAGATGTCTCGCAATGGAAATGTTTACATGTCGAGGGTGAAATGTAAAAGGTAGAAGTAATGGGGAATGTGTGTGTTTGGTAAAACTCGTAAAAATTTTGAAGATGGTTTGGCCGAATGAAATGATACTGATACAATATTGAACTATTGTCTCTAAAATATGTCCTTCTAGGTTATTGATTTGTTTTGCTGAACACAAGCACTGAAGATAATAATATAACAAAGAGGGAAGCAATCAAACACGAATTAAAAAGTTCTAACAATCAAAATTAAACAAAAAGCTGTATTAGAAATCTCATCCAATTTGCAACCACTGATTTAATTAAAGAAAGTTGTCCAAAAATAGGCCGCATTATACTCAATGCTTTCATGAAAATTGTATCAGCACAATTCAAACAATGGTATAAAGCGTTTCAATAAAGTACTCCTTCGCCAGGAATCCTGTTAATCCCGAACTGGAGGCTGTAGCGAACACACAAATTAACAATACAGAAAATTGAATTATTCCTTTCAAGCGAAATTCTCATTAAACTTGAAATTAGTTACTCGCTTCTTTGGGGTCCTAAACAGATGGTCAGTGTCTTTGTTCCAGTTAATTCTAACTTTGGGTTGCAAGATCAAAGGTACCTATTAAGTTTAGTGCGCTCCGAAAAGGCCTCTTTTCTTTTCCCCTGTACCAACTTTTCTTATTCCGAGAGCTGGTTCGGAAATGGGAGACATTACAGAGTCAATACGGTACGGTACGAACCGAACAGTCAATAAGATCTTCGCTTTTGAGCCGATCTCGTTTCAGCTAACTTCTGGCTTACGACGTGATTGGAATCCTAATACCACTATTTGCAAACTATTTCCCTTGATTGCGTCAGTTTAATCAACTGTTATCATTACATTGATAATCTTAAACTTTCATGCTGAACCTCGAGAGTTCAGTTTGTATCTGTTTGCATTAATATTTAACAAATTCCATCATAATTATATTTCTGAATATATTACTGCGTTACATTACGATGTCAATTGCCAGAGCTGGTAAATAAGACACATGTAGATACAGTAAGTAAATGTCTTTCCAATTTTGTACAAATAAATATACATGAGTGTATCAATGAATAAATAACGCAAGAGGCATGTTGGGGCCGAATAAAATGGCGTTCTGTGTCTGCTAAATAAGTAATAAGACGGCGCCATTTACCAAAATGTGATCTCGGAGGTTAAGATCCAGGTGACTAAAACGTTGTTACACTAAACATGTCCGGTCAGGGTCCCTAAAATGTTACGCTAAACATCTGACACGAATCTCGAGGTATTCCCAAAGCAATTACAGCAAGTAGCGGTAATGGTCCATTCGGGGATGCTGGATCACAATTCACTGACCCCGGCCCTAATTCGTATGTTCAGTTAACTTAGCTTGGAGTTTTAATAAAGGGAATTTCCTGGATACGAAAAAACGGATGAAAAACTTGTAAGCTGAGTTGAATCAAGTGGCTTAAGGGCTGGAAACAAACAAGTTCGGTGCCGAAAAAGAATAAACGAAAAAAGTATGTGAGGGATTAAAGTTAAAGTTTAGTTGTTCAGATTGGGACTAAATGAAATTAGTTGTTGTGATGTAGTCTAGTGACTGAAGGTCGACCGTCGAAGTAGAACACGAAATCTATTTGCTTCTTTTGGGTCTTTGTATTTAACCGTGGCAAATTGATCTAATTAACTTTGTTATTGTCATTAAGTAACCGCTAATAGGTAACTATTCTAGCCATTGTATTGAAAAATCAAATAAAATAACTGCACAAAACTATACCGCATACCATATTCATATCACACAATTCTTTACGGCAAAGTTGTGCATAGGTCCCGAGAGGCGATGTTGTGCCGTCCCAGGGAAACTCTGGCAGTCTGACGCGGCCCGATGCATCAGCTGCATGTCGTAAAACCATTGCCAAATGCTTCCAATCAAGTCTAGGGTTGGAAGTGGGACTGGAGTGAAAGAAAACTATTTTATAAATGTTGACTCTTTTTACATTTATCAAGTATAGGTTGTTTGTTTTCAATTGCATATCAAACAAACGTCACAGAATATTAAAAGTGATGAAATAGAAAAACATTTCTAAAATCAGAATAATAGTTTATTGAGAGAAACAAACACGTGTATGCAATATAAATCTAATAGTTAAGAGCACATACTTAAAACGTACCAAACAAATAAATCTATTGGAAGACAAAAGGCCACTCAAACTTGATGAAGCAACTCTTATCGACTTCAAAAATAACAAAGCCATATTTAAATCACACTTGAAAATCAACAAACAGCCCTGAACCGCAGATGTAAGTCCAAACTGAACTACATTGTAGTTTAATATGGAACTTTTTATTTACAACAAACAAAGTGAAGTTTTCGACCGAAGTAAATGTTTGAATTTATTGTTCACATGCGCTTAATAAAAACTATGTAGCAACAGCTATATTGCCAAGTGCTCTCAAGTGCCCGAATCCCGCGTGTGTTTTTAGTCCGTTTCGTATTAATAATGGTGCTTTTATAGCTTCCGTGATATTATTACTTACTTTTACTAGATTATGCTTTTTGTAAACGTCCGTTAAAGTATTATGGGAATTTGTAACGTTCACGGTCGGAATGTTAAGAAATTGTAAGTGAGTTGTATGTTATTAGAAAAAAAATCATTGATGATGGGATTGGAATGATTGTGAGTACACTTTTTTAGTGACAATGAAGTTGTAATTGTATTCGAAGAAAGATTACTTTAATTTTGTAGTAGAACAAAAGACAGACACAGGTCAAATACATATCAAATTATTAGAATCCCGCCCGAAATTCCAAGAAAACTCCATCCAAACTGCATATACCATAAACGCACTAGGAGCTAACACTATTAGTCGCCTGCCCCTCGAGACGAGTCGAACGCTGAAACAGAATGCATCTAAAGAACATTGTTTGTTCACTAGAGCATCCCGAGCCCCGTCCAATCCTCGGAGAGTTGGCACCAGAACAAATATTGGTCGTGTATTAGCGAGCATGGCCGTAACAAGTCACTTCTTAGCTTGGCTTGACTTTTTTCGTTTTAAACCGGTTTGTGATACCCTTGATTTGAAGATAAAGGCTTCTTTTAAAGGAGGATTCGCTTTTTTTATTTTAGGGTTCTGAGGACGGATACAAGTCAGAGTGTTTAGTTAAAAACAATTTGGACTCGTTTTACTTCTATTTCCTTTGTAGTCGACACTTTTATAATGAACAGTGTCTCTTGTAGAACAGAAACATATTCAAACATAGAACTATGTATATCAACTGCTGCTTATAATTCCATGCAGGTCGAATGCCAAACGATTAAGCCTAATGTAGATTCAAGTAACGCTTTGGCACTAATTGTGACTTCTGTTTAAACCACAAGGATTGTAAGTGGGCAATACACGTGTTTAGAGATAGTAAGGCAAATGCTCATTTTTTTCAGTCTTGGCTAACAAAGTTAAATGAAAATTGTTCTTTATTTGTTAAATAGTATCGTTTACGAAACTGAAAGCGTTATCGTCAGCTAAACCTTTTCAATAGCAACAAGAAACCTCACGTCGCAATATCAGATCGTTCAAGCTTAATTTGTTTTCACTAACCGTCTTTACAGCTCCAACTCCCCTTAAAAAATAAAAAGCGTGAAGTCACCTTCACATAAAATTCCCTTTTCCGTCCGTCTATTTGCAATTTTATCTGCCATCTAAAGGGGAGGTTGTAAAAAAGTTTCAATGAAAACGGTCGACTCGCTGCCATATTTCGTTCAGCTTTCTTCATAAATCGTCAGCATTGAATCTCATCTACATATCTCGGAGATTGTCTGAATGTAGATTCGGTTTGTCGCGACCTTTTGGGTTCCGTAGGATGAAAGGTGAGTCTGACTTCCGACTAATCTATCTGTCTGAAGTAGGAGTTAATTCAAAACACTTTTGGATATCGTTGGGAAAATTGCACCTGCTTTGTGAATAAAATGTTTCTCTTTTGAGAATGCGAAAAAGATTCCAACGAGTCTAGACCTTATGCATCATTATTAGATTAAACATGGACTAAGCTAATGAACCTGACATACACCCTATTACACCTCCTCACAATCAAACTGATTTGAAAATTAAGCAAATTTTCACATAGCTGTCAAATCAGTATTCATTTTTTCTCCCATTTTTCATCAAACCTTAACCTTTGACATTAATGTTCTCTGTAGGTATTTCAATTAATTCACAAGGATTAGATGTTTTTAACAATGGATTTAACGTTAAATATTTAATTGCTCCGCTCGTTACAGAGATCGTAAAATATATTATCAATTAGAGAACAGTGTTAGCACTTGAATGTGTAATTAAGTGCCAAGGCATCGTTATTGGGAACACAGTTAAAAATATTTAAATTTTTGATTGGATTTTCAATTTTGGATACATCGATTTTATTTTGGGTGATGTCTAAAAACCTAGTGAAAGTTAAAGTTAACACCCGTTTTCAGAGTAATTTACCTATCAAACTTCTAATTCTTATCTTTTAATAATTCTAATCTTATCTTCAACTATAAATACATTAACTAAATCAAACATCTTACGTTTACCCTTCTTCTTTTCAGCATTCAGTTTCTCATCTTCTTGAACATTTTTTATTTCATCCTTCTCCTCAATCACTTTCCGCAGTGAATTAAAACTCCTCAGTAATTCTCGTCAGAATATTATTATGTTGTTCGTTGAGAACCTCACCCTAGCCATATCGGGAGTGCCTCGAGGCACACCGGTCACATTTGAGCTCGCCTCGAATATTTTTAAGTTCAAGGCCACAGAATTGTATACAAGTTTTGCTTCGGCTTCCTTGTGCGGGCTTCCAACTTTAAGTACATTCAACTCAGTAAAGACTCCTCTAAGGTTGGTTTTTCCTTGAGACTAAATTGCAGTTTTTTGTGCGAGATTTTTTGTTGTTCTTGATTTAGTTCAGTAGATCGTGTAGTTTTGATGGTGGAACGGAGTAGGGTGACAACTGGTAGACCAGCTTTGGGTCTAATAAACATCTTAGTTTACAATTCTTTTGGATCAGTTCTTTTGAGTTTCGAAGGGTCTTTCTTTCCAAAAGTTTTGTAAAACGCAGTTTTGTAGCTTTGGTGTGAGAATTTGTAGTACTAGTCTAGCTACTCGTATAATAATATATATATATATACTCAAGCTGAGTTAGGTCTAGTCATTTTACATAAACCTATTAAGTATATTCATCGATGAAATATTAACCATCAACTATATTAATAAAGTGTCCATGACTAATTGGCCTATATGTTAACGTGGTGTTTTATCTAGTCTACCGTTTCGTCTAGCCTCAAACTAACTACCTTTACCCAAGTATATTCTGAGACAATATTTATCACTTAACTTAATCATGTAACTACACAACTTAAATCTCGCATCCGCATGGCTTAGCCCAAGATTTAGTGAAACAAACCACTTAAGATAACATGAGTGTGCTCATAAGTCTTCCGGACGTGTCACGGCAGATGTTTTCTAGTGATACTGATTCGATTCATACTTATCTGCATTTTATGACATCATCTTGTGTTGTCCGGGTGGAAATAGGCCAATCCTGTCTTGAAAGGTGGCTGACAGAATTATCAGGTATATCTAGATGGATCTTGGGTTCATCAAACGCATTTGAATCCTTTTGTTTTGTTTTTACTTTCTTAACTTTTTATCTTAAATTTGACTACTTGTCATATGAATTCAAATTTAAAGTCAGCTATGATGTAACGAGTATTAGAAAAAGTACTTTTTTTTTTAAATATTGATAAGCAATCAAAGTAATTTGCCATTAAAAGGCATTATTCCCAACAAAATGTTAGAAGGAACTGCTTTACCCAATATAACAATAAAATAATTAAGCACATACTAACGCTAGTTTATTATTAAAATGACTATAAGTTATAGCAATAGCAGGCGGTATCTAACACCTACGTGTCATGTCATTATCAACGCGTTTCGTAAACCGTGTGTATAACCCCTAATGTTCATTTAATACCAGCTGATAAATTCATAGAAACCTAAACAAAAAGTGCACTAAATGCGCACAAAAACTGAAGTTATGAGTTCATCTTAGTTATTAGTTTAACGACTCAATATTAAAGCAAGAACTTGTGAAAATCATGTCATCATATTTTATTATCATGTCACTTGATTACTTAAAGGTGAAAATTATACTTAAATTGTAATTAATGATGGCCCGTTTGAGTAGAAAAACGTGTTTACGATCGTGTGTAAGATTGTGCTCTAGATTTATTATGTTTAGTATGTTAATAAGCTCCATAAAATAAGAATGTAAGGAGGTAGGTATGACAAAAATCACTGTCTACTACTTATTTTTTTAATCAATGTTTTTTTCATTTATTACCCTGTATAATTCTAAATATCAAACCAAATAAAGAACCAAACCAAAAATAAAAATACCGTGATATTTATCTATGCCATATACAGCTTCCATTAATATATTCAAATGTATGAATCGCTTTGCATTAAAAATCCAATTCAATATCATTACAGCACACTTCTTATCGTTTAGATCGATACTTAGCTAAAAATTGTTCAAAGTTCACGGCCAAGTTGAGTAACCACTGATAAGGATCTGGTTAATTGTACAACTAGTTTGGATGTGGTTGTTGATAGAAACGTTAATGTTGCTATGTTAGGTTTTGATACAAGAAATAAGAATGATGCAGCCTCAAATGAGCCTGCTGAGAGACTAGTTGAAGCATCGAACGCAGCCAGTATTCTACATGAAACGATTGATGGTAGTAGTGACTATGATAATAGAAAAATAGGTCACAAATGCTCTAACGAAGCAAACTAAGTTTCTAGAAGTCAATTATCTTTTAGCTACCTCCATAATATCTTTCTTAACTCCAGCCTCAGCAAAATAATTACAAGAACCATAACAACCTACAAATAACATTGTTCCGGAACATCGCAAAACTGCCGATCAGCAGTAATCATGTTATAACTTGTTTTTAAGAACCGTCCAAGTTTCCAAGAAGATATTATTATATATCTCTTACTTCCTGATTAGTTCGGCAAAGTGCAAGATGTTAAATATCGTTAGGTACCGTTTTTATAAGAAAACTTGGCGCTATTTATACAGTAGGGAAAGGTAGGACTCGATCTTTAACTTTTGCTTAGTTGGTGCAATTTGTAACTTTCAAACCACTATGAGTTACTTCAAGCGTTCCTAACTTCACCTTTCTGCTGAGTCGAAATGTTAGGGTCTGCAAATTAGCAGTTACATAAATTCTTATGAATACTAAATAATACGTCAATCACAAATTCAATATAAAGAACACGGGAAAAATTTGAATTGCCATTTTCAATTTTACCTCAAATAAAAATATCGATACTACAAAACGTGTATAAGAAAATATAAAAGATAATATCTTTGACAATATTCTTTTTATAAAAGAGGTCCAGGCGAAAACAGATGCTCCTACGAATCTAGAACGTAATCCCAACTGTGTAGTATCATTATTATCAGTACCATTAACGCAACAGCTCTTTTGTTATCTGCTAACACATAATTAGGACAAGTAATTTAATCACCATTAGTTGTAGTTAACACGAACATGCCTGATGTTTTAGTTTTAAATTATTTACGTTTGAGGCTTGTTAATCACACTATATCTCACTTGATATTATAAAGGTGAAAGTTCGTGAGTGTGTTTGTATGTTTGTCATTTGACGGATTTGAATGTAATTATAAGACGTAGAATACTCTTTATCCTGAAAGTACGTTCACCTGGGGTAAATTTCAAGTATCGCGCAGGCGAAACCACTGGTAGCAGCTAGTAAAGTCGCAGTATTTTATGTGGAATGACCGGGTAGGATGTAACTCTGACCTATCTTGACGTCAAGAATTGAAATGTATTGCGGAAAACCGAGAAGCACTGTGCAACTTAACACCTAAGCCGTACAGTGGAATTGGATATATTAATTTGCCGGTTCAAAGATACAAGATTGCGCACATAAACCTGCTTGGATTTATATTTAAAACCCATTCAAGTTCGGAGACAGGGCAATAAATCCAGTGAGCCTAACCAAGCTTACACATATTTTTCCAAAGTCTCGAGCTGGATAAATACATTTGCACTTCCCCCCCCAATAAATTATGGCGTTCATGAAAGTCTAGTCGCCCGTTATTTCAGTTACACCCAGTGGAATTTTGATAATTCACACGGCCAAATACGAAGCGATTAATTTAGCTAGCATTCTCCGAACTACCCGGCCGTTCCTCATAGTCACGCTACAGAAAGCATAAATCATGCGAATGCCTCGGCAGCCGATGCTGTTTTTTCAAGCTATTTTTAAGCTATTTAAATTTCAAGCCAAACGTTGAGCTTGCAAAGAGCGATTTGTTCCACGACAGCAGTTGAAATGTTTGAACGAATTTTTTGCCTGTTTTGCCCGACTTTTGGGCCTGAAATTCGATTGCTTAAGGCAGACTTTATTGCTGACGTTTACAGCTAGTGTCGTTTTAAATTCTGTACCCACATCGTGTAAAAAACGAAAAAAGTGGTATTGACTGCTTTTAAAGGGAAGCAAACAAATTGAACGTCAGTCCTTTTAGCTTCTTTTTACATCGACGTTCTTAAAATTTACATTTGCATTGGTACATTTGTAATATTGATAGACAATTTTATAGTTTCAAGAAATAGTAATAAAACAAGCTTAGAGTATTGCTGCAGTACAAATTCACACTCGTAGATACTAAACCGTTGTACGAGTTGAATTCGATACAATCCAATATTCATTCCTTTCCTGGTAGCAGGAAACCGTAAGTAATACCCGACCAGACCAGTAAGTCTGTCTAGACGCCTCAGGGTCAATGGTTGGACAATCGCACCTATAAGTTCAGAGGTCTTCCTCACTTAGACTTGACTTAAATCCAACTTAATGTATGCATGGATCTCTAAGCTCATTTCGCTCGCTCACGAGTGCTGCAAGCTGTACTTGGAAGCCTTTTAATATAAATAACGCTGCGTTTTAGAATTGCAATTACGCTGAGAAGAGTTTCTCAGTAATAGTAACCCTTTTGCAAAGAATTTTATATTCATATTTTTAAAGTAACTCTGTAACAAGTTTAATTTTATTTCATTCCGGAAACTCCCAAAGGCTTGTAGTTTAAATGTTTAACGCACAGGAAATTTGAGTTAGATACTTTTCTAAAAGTAGAACACCGAACCGGTGTCAATGCTAACTTTCTGGAAAGCGGAGAGCACCCAGTGTCAACGTGCTGGGAAAAGTCGCAAACTTTCAAAAAACAGTATTAAAAGAGGGTAGGATTTTTCCAAGTCAATAAGTAACTAATTGTATAAAGAGGCTGTCCACGGGTTAATAGAGTAAAGTAGCAAGTGAATAGGAGGACGGACAAAAAGTTTGGAGCCAACGACCACTTATGAGCCGAGTGAGGATCAATAGTTCTGGTATTGTGATATTAGGGGCGTTTTCTGGATTATATTAGGATTAAGAACTAATTTCGAAGATGATTTGGGAATCAAGGAAATCAGATTGGATAAGTAGACTACCGGATCAAATGTAATTAGGTTTGGCAAGAAAAAGTAATTGAATTAGGTTTTTGTTGTAAAGTGGAGAACTTTGAATTGTGAATTTGATTCAAACATGAAGTTTTTAGTATAATATGATTTGCAATATCCTCTTCGCTATAAAACCAACAAAAATAATCCAGCTTATCCATAACCTTTGGCTAACTTAAACAAAAAAACGACACATGTTCATCATAAAGAGGAAATGAAGTTCGCAGACAAGAAGTTTCTTTTTTTCGAAAGTGTCTGGGATCGAGTGTCGTCCTTTGGTTCCTCGTAAAGTTTATCGTTTTTAGAGTTCCGTCGGCTTAATGACGCCGTTTTAACGTTTTGAAGGCTGGTGAATATTTAAGGCTTAAGTTCCGGGTACGGTGTTTTCGGTTTAACGGTTCGGATTAACCAGGGTTGTAAATGTGATGAAATTTCGGTTAGAGTTATGTTTGGGTTGTAATTTATGGGTCCGGAGTAGGCGTGTCAGAGTTAGAAATTTTCGGCCGTTGAAAGAACAAAATTGTCGTTTGTGGTAACAATTCATGATGAGGATGTATTTTGGAAGCGTGTTTTAGATATACCTACACATTTCAAAATGTATATCCGGAATTGCACAAAATAAATGTTACTGTAACGCTGATAATTCAGTATCATTATCAGTGACCAAATTAATTGTATAAGATTAGATAGTCATGATGTATGCAACTTCTTTACCTAAATTATAAACTATCTAATCTTTTTTAAATGAGCAGCTGTGCAGTTTTGCTAACGGAAATCATTAAAATACCAGATACCTAACACTAGGTTTAATCTGTAAAAGGTTTATTCCTTGCCCACTAAAGCTGTATACGAAATGGAAAATAAAAATTCCCAACTTATCACAAAAAAAAACTGGGAAGGAAACATACAATAGTAGCAGAAAATACCCTCCAAAGATATAACTGCAGCAGTTTTGTTTCTGCACCGACTTCAGCCGTCATCGCGAGCCCAAACGAATTTATAGCTATTTGCTCCTCAGACTTTCTGTTTTCATGTGGGAGTTCCGCCAGGAATTTAGTTTTGACTTCAGGTTCTAATTTATAATGTATATCGTGAATTTCTGACGATGTGTGTAAAGTTTCACAGGTATACATGTGTATGTAGGTTTAGTTGATTTAAATTTCGAAAAATTACCTATTCATTTTCAAAACTGAAGCTAGGTATTAGTTTCAGCTAAAGTGCTTCAAATAACCATTAATTTTCTCCTAATCATTGTTTAATGTAATGTTTGTTTTGACATTATATATAAATCACAAAATAAAGCGTTGTTTCGCGCAGAAAATTAATTTCTCTTCATCCCTTCAAAACTTAACACTATTTATTATTTTGCATGAAAGAGAATTTTAATAGCGAACAATCGGCTTACTCCGACGAAGCTTTAAAAATGTTCAGAGAAAAGAAAATATAACTGAAAGTGGAAACCATTAGGAATTATCTAAAGGACCTTAATATTACTATACCAAAATAAAGGGTCTGAAACAAATTATTTTCTAAATTTGTTCAATTCAGTCCCAGACGCAAAAAAAAAGTTAATTAAGGAATTTATTTTCCACGTAAGCTAAGATTTGTAACGACCTATTTTTGCTTTTTTGCTGTATTTAATTAAAGTGATTTTTAGAATTAATTACAGCCTTCAGAATACTGAATCCTTATAAAACAGAACAAGAAACTGGGTAAAATAAGTGACTAGTTTCGAAATGAAAGGAAACATGGAACCTATCAAGTGCAAAGGCGTAATTTAACGACAAAAATAAAACCACTATTCTCTTCCAGAAAGTAGATCAATTACCATAATTTCACCCGTAATACTCCTAACGACACCACGTTAATTCTTCTCTATAAGGAAGCGATACCAAATAAGTATACAAATACAAATTAATTTTGCAAAAAGGCAGGTAGACGAAGAATTTTCTTAAGCAACACTCAACTATAATGGTGGTATTAAAAACACCCACGAATTGCAAATTGCAAGTGGCTTGAGCACAATCAAATGTTGATTTGCTTCAGCTGCCAACACTGTTCTGTATGCGGTGTAAACTATGGTAATTAAAATTTTGGGTGGCAACTCTGACAACTTGCTGCATATTATAAAAGTCTGTTACTGTAATACTCTGAAAGGGTATAATTTATTATGCATTGAAAATCTTATATTGAACAATAAATGTGTTGGATATAACCAATATAGAATTAATAGCTGTAAGCGGAGATGTAAAATTATTTGAAGTTTAAACACACCCGGAAAGGAAAATTACTCGCTCTCTAAGAGGAATAGCGTGACAGTAAATACTAAGAAAGGACAATATACAGGAAGAACTCGATAATTCAACATAGTTCCTAACAATCAAAACAACAAATTCAATTGAAAAATTTCTTGGCCCCACAAATCACGTTATCAGCCCTTATTCTAGGGTAGAACTTGAAATACCGAACACGGAGAATTCTCGAAATGCCTGCATATCGTGAGGCACTGTTGTAAGGCCAGCATTATAGTGAACAGACACGAAGTTGCCCTGCTACTTGTACGACACTTTTTCTACGAACTCAATGTAAATTGTTTCAAAGATTTCGCGTTAATGCAAATGACTACGTTAATCGCTTTTTAGTGCTTGGCGGAGTAAAGTTGTGCGAGTTTTATGCTTTCAGTAATGAAGGGGTAATGGGATACAGTCGGACTTGGGAAATTATATTGAAAATAGTCATGATACGTGGTTCAGAATATGGGCACATTTATTTAGAATTATTTCTGGAATGTAGCTATTGAAGGCCATAATAATGCTTAAACATGACACAAATTTGAGGCAGACCTTTTCTTAGCAAAAACTATTGTAGTAAAAAATGCTGATTTAGAAAGGCACATTAGAGTGTGAAAATTAAATTTTCCGCAAACACCAAAGTCGGGTGAAACATTTTTTCTAAATAACTCTAGAGAACGCTGAATAGCAACGGCTAAATAAAAGTACGATGGATAACCTTGTGGAACAAAACTGTTGCCGTACTCTTAGCTTCGCCCAACAAAAAACGTTAACAAAAAATAACACAGCCAGTCCGGTCGGTTGCTTGCTACATAATGATCCAAAGCTCCGCCCTTAGTTAATTTTGTATTTTTTTTTTGCACACAACCAAAAGCTAAATTTTAACGTCCACTTTTTTGGCTAATAAAAGCATATCGATTTCATAATTATTGCCTAGCAAAAAAAAATACAAAGATGGTTTTTTTACCAGTGATTCAGTTGCGGATTTTAAGACAACTTAATTTTTCATGGGCTACCCCTTTTTTTCTGTAGCAATTAGTCATAGACCAGACGTATGATATCAGCTACAATAAAAGAATCTAAACAATCGTATTTTTTTGCAATATTCAATAACTCGTGATGACAGAAAAGCTGCTAATTGCGTGCAATCAGTACAATTAAATATTGCAATGATACTGTTTAATCGTTTCCTTATATTTCCAACGACATACGTTTGTGCGTTTTATTTCCTTGTATCTGATTGGTAAGGAGAGCTGCGCAAACTGAGGTTATCATGGCCGGAGAGCTAAGTGTCGGCTCGGAGTGTATGAACTCTCGAGTCTCGAGAAAGACTCGCTCGGCCAGCGGATGACTAAAAATACATTGTTACGTGTTGACATTGAAATGTTAATGCACTCTCCGCTCGACGCATTTCATGGATACAGCATGGCCTTAATATCATATATCTTTTTATTTTATTGATTGTTTTGACTGCTATAGCTTCATTTCATATGATATCGCGTGAGCCGGTGTTTATAACGTGATAATGCGAAAAATTCATATATGTGTTGCGGTGTCGTTGCTCCCGACCGTGTTTTTCGTATCGGGCGCGTCACCCGTGTGTGCAGCGGATTTATCACCGTCATCAACGTACGATAGTTTATTTTATTCATTGCCGACTACCGAAATTTTATGAAACGTTTGCGTTTTAAGTGTCCATCTCATTTATTTCTCGGTCGCTTAATTTATTGCGGCGTTTTCTATCGTTAATCTTCGTTTTGTGGAAATCTCTCTACGTGACTTGACGCGTTATTTCACAACAATTTTTGGATATTCATTGCTTGCCTAATGAGTGTTGTCAACCTAGACGTTTTCAAGTTCATTTTCGTTTCAATTACCTATAGCAGTAATCAATATTAAATTTCAGTTGCAGCCACATATGATGGACGTTTTATTTGTCTTTCCAAGGTTTTTATAATGGATTCAAATGTGAGATTTTGTAATGTTTAGCTGTTGAAAATTTCAACACTTAGTTCCAAGGTTTTACATTATAGCCCATTTAAGAATTTCGTAGATGTTATAATTTTATTTGGAATAGGTATTAGAGCTCTAAATTTCTTACCTACCGCAATTTTTTTTTTCAAACTTTTCATACAATAATATTATTAGAATTTGATTAAGTTCCATGATAAACTTGTTCTCCTATTTTGTTATTTGTTTAAAATTGTTCCGTATTTTTGCATGAAAAATTTTGTAATTGTACTATAATAAAAATTTTGTATTATTCTATTATAGACATTGCCTCTCCATATATTTATAATATTATGTTTCAGATTATTTCTAACCCTAAACTGCGTATACAATTTATCGGAACCAATTTTCCAAGTTTAAAATTTTATTCGCCGATTTAAATGTCTGATTTCAAAGTGTGTTTTAACTCCACGTGGGATTTTTTATTACACTGGCCTGCTGGATCGCATGTTTGTGCATCATTACTCCTCGTTAGTAACCAGTTTAGTGAACGAATTGAATTTCAGTGTCTCGGTAATGGCTGCGTCGGCCAATGAATGTTTATTACGATTATCTCCAAGATAATAGGGGGACTAACCCTTTTCAACTAACACACCGAAATTACAAATTGTTTAAGTTAAATGGGCTGGTTGAAGGACTAGCATTTTCACACAGCAACCTAGCAGAAATTTAATTAATTTAACAAATGCCTGCTCGTATGCGGTTTTGTTGTTCAAATCGTAAAATGTGATTTATTATAATTTGAACTCTTCTTTCCTGTCGGTACTAGTCGAGAGTCGATAAAAATGTAGGTAGATCCCACAATTATAAATTTATTGACCTTATTACGTTTTCCGTGTCGGTTAAAATAAATTTTTTCCTTAGCGTTATTATTTTATTGGTGTAAGACACGTCATCTGCAATATTATGTTTACAAAATATATCCTTTTGCCATGTGTTGAATACTTTCTGGGCGATAAAATTATATTGCGCGTTACTTTGGTATATTTTCGTAGTGGATGGCGTTTCAGTTATATTTTTTTGCGTATGTCGCTGATTCGCACTTATTTTTTTAGGACTGCGTGCGTAAATATTTTTGTTATTGATAGATGGAATTTAAGATAAGATTTAAATATTTCGGATTTTTATGACTTGCTATAATTTTGTTTTGCAACATATTATTAATACGCACTTTAGTTTTATTTGTACGATGAAGATTAAATTTATTATTTTCCGAATACCTCCTAATCATTTTTATTTCGACTCTGACTATTTTGAGAGTTTTTGAAATTTAAAGATCTTTATATTTTTATTTTTAATTTTAAATATTACTTATTATTTTTAATTTTGTTTAATTAACTAACCGTGTAATTTATTATTTAGGTTTTGATTTTATTTAAAGTTTTAAAACTTTTTATTTTCACTTTGGTCACTTGTAAAAAAGTTGTAAAAGTGGACTTACCTGTGTGGCATCCGTGTATGGGGTTGATGAGTTTTTGTCGACGAGCTGGGACCCGAACACGGGTACTCCACCACTCGAGGTTGGTGAGAGCGACCTCACATCCGACACTTGTTGGGGCACCATTTTTGTTTATCCAAAAAAAATAAACCCCAAATAAAACTTAACACAAAAAAACACAGTTCACCTATTGCACTTAAAAACACTAAAATGCTAATTTGTTTGAGTCCAAAAAAAATCCATAAGTTTCTTAAAAAAATATTTATAACAGTCCAAATGGGGCAACGAGGAGCCTCTGTTTATTCCTGAACCGCAGCCTCTCGGCGGACGAAACTCCTGAGACCTCCCAGTACCTGGACACTATCCTAAAAGCTTTCTCTTCTAGAACGAGTAATCTGCTACTATCTTCGTCGCCGGCGAACAGTCCAAAAGTCATAATTTTAGCGGTGTCCCGACCGCAGTTCAGTTAGCACTGCGGGGCGATCGTGTCATAATCAATCGGGAGCGACGTGTGGTGCGGGCCTTAGGCGGCTACGTTCGTACTCCGCGAGCACAGAGAACCTACTGACTGAACGGCAACGTGCTGTCAATATACCCGCGCGCTCAGCTGTTCGCCCCTGCCCCGCGCCGCGCAAGTGCCCCGCTCCCCCCGCGTCGCACTCGCGCGCCAGCGGCCGGCGGAAGCGCACGCTTCCTCCGCGCCGCACCGGTCCGACCGGTCGTCGTTACGAGCCGTGGCCGGCTAACCGTAACCCACAGCCCACGGTGGCCGTTTTAAATGCAAATTTTAGATGTATGAACACTTATTTTGGAGTTTTACGTAAGTATGAAGTTGCTGGCAACTGTTTCCAGTAAAGTTTATGTTTATTAAACTTTTATACGCAAACAGAGACTAATGGGACAATGTTTACATTTTATGAATATGGAAATTTCAAATAAAGCTTAGAATACTTGTAATCATAGAAATCTTTGCTATATTTTTCGTTGACTGACTTACTAACAAACTTAATTTCGATTTCATATCTATGGCGTTGACAGAGAGCTAATAAAATATTTTATGACTAATTTGAAACGATAACAAATCAATATTGCAAACAATTCTGGCGAGGCAACATGACCTATCGTTAAAGGGTAGGCACTGGAGTGTTATTAACATTATTATGGAATCTGATACCCGAGCCGTGCGACCCTCAATATCGAAGGGAAGTATAGGGCGAAACTCGGAAAAGCAAATAATATCCGGTTTTCCGAGTTTTAAAAATCAATTTATGGTCGGCCTGTTAACTTTTAAAATTCAGGTATTGCGTGAAATGTACCCAATAATGAAAGCTGTTTGAAATAAATGATTCGCCATTCCTTACATTGTCTAGATACTTTTGTACTAATACTAATAAATAATTAATATATTATTAATGTTAATGAATTAATGTTACAACGACGACGACAGATTTATATATTATTTGAAACGAATAAACTTAAAATTTACTCGAACAACTTTTAAAATCGGTCGTACTAAGTATATCACTGAGTGACATAGGCTATATATATTTTCTAATTTCTCGCGGGCAAAGCCACGGACAGAAGCTAGTTTACAATATTTCTAATCAAAGTACCTACTTACTGTTCGTACATTTAAAAAATCGGTAATTTGTAGAATAGGTCGGAATCGGTCATTTATAGAATCAGTCAATTTTAGAATCGGTCATTTGTAGAATCAGTCATTTATAGAATTGCAAATTTCAAAAATCGGTCAATTATAGATTATTTAGTCATTTCGCGAATCAGTCATTCTTAGACTAAACCAAATATTTGCTCAAGTCATTAATTCTACTTTCATAGGTAATTAATAAATACTACTTAGCATGAGGTCCTGAGTTTGATTTCTGAGTGGTGTGTTATTGGGTTTTTCGGCTAAAATTTCTCAGTAACAGCCTGGAGACAGGATTTGTGCTCGGTTGATGGTTATTGATCCGAACCCATAGGACTTACGAAAATGTCCTTCTAGTAAACCTCTGTCCAAAAATTTGTGTTATGTTAGTATTAATAAACAACAATTAAATTCTAATTATTTCTAAGTCCAAACAGCTGTTCTAAAAAGTAGTCTAAGGGCATATAAATCATTTGTGCTTAAGGCTTTTCCGTTATATAACCCTTTAATTATTATAATTGAGCTAATCTATTAAGCCTTCATAGAAAACAGAATAAATTTACTAACTTGATGCAAATTAATACAACTGTTTCTTGTATTACATTTAAAAAAACTGGGCACTGAGGGTTCCGTACAAACTTGAAAGGTAAATTGCGGTTTACGATTTATGACGTATTAAAATAAACTACTTACTAGATCTCGTTCAAACCAATTTTCGGTGGAAGTTTGCATGGTAATGTACATCATATATTTTTTTTTAGTTTTATCACACATTTTAACACTTTGGAAATGTCTGTGGTGCAAACTATTTAGTTTAGAAAAAATTGATAATTGAAACCTCTATATCATTTTTGAAGACCTATTCATAGATACCCCACACGTATGAATTTGATGAAAAAAAAATTTTTGAGTTTCAGTTCTAAGTATGGGGAACTTCCAAAATGTATTGTTTTTTTTTCTCTTTTTGTGTGAAAATGTTAATGTGGTTCACAGAATACATCTATATACCAAGTTTCAACAGTATAGTTCTTATAGTTTCGGAAAAAAGTGGCTGTGACATACGGACGGACAGACAGACAGACATGACGAATCTATAAGGGTTCCGATTTTTGCCATTTGGCTACGGAGCCCTAAAAACCCAGAAAGTCTAAGATTACAAACGATGTTGAATAAATTTCAAATTCTTACTACATTTTAACGATTATTGCGAATGAAATACGGAGATAAACAAATATGGCCAAAAATGTTCTTATTTCCCATTTTAACTTTACACCCAGCAATTTGCCCAAAATAACACATTGGGCACGAGAATTATGCCTAATTTAACAGAACCCTTACCTACCCACGAGGTAGATTCGCTATAATTATGAAGCCCATTCATACCTTTAGTCAAAACTTCAAAAGGAACTCAATAAAGATGTGGCATACAAAAATATTGAATACACAGAAGGTTCATCTCAAACAACAAACAGACTGCTGAAAAAATAAGCCATAATAAGATGACAATAAAGCAATGCGTTTTACACATTGCTATTATAACGCATTGCTTAAAAATAACACAACTTCTATAAAAACTCCTTGTCGCATTGTCACGTAGCGTAGCGACTGTCTGCGGAAGCTTTAGGCCCTTTGAATTTACAAAAACGTCTACAGTTACATATACGCCACCCCCAATTGCCACAATAAACGGTCCTGTGCGTCTCGCATCCGTTGAATTTCTGTGATCCTCATCAGGCCATCTGTCCACCTTCTTTGGCTTTCCAACGCTGCGTCTTCCGGTGCGCGGTCGCCACTCCAGAACCTTCCGGCCCCTTAAGTCCTCGCGCGTTTAGGGGTATTATTATTACGTAATTGCGCGTTTTTACGTAAAATCATCAAAATAATTCTGGTTTTTTCTAGGAAAAACGAAGATATAGAGACCAAAATTTTCAGCCGAATAAATTTAGTACACCCGTGTGTACAAAACGAAAATTAAGCGTTTTTCAATGTCATTCAAGTTGTACAATCGGCGCTCGAGGGGTTGATTCTTGGTTTGAAAAGTATAGTGTCGTGTAGTTTTATTTACTTCCTAGCAGCAGGAGCCTTAATACTCCTGCAAACGTGAAACAACTACGAAGACTCGATCTGTTTTGGTCATTATTTATAGTGATAACATGCGCTCGAAATTGTTACGACAAATTTGGTCCGTCCATACCAAGGTCCAGCGTGACTCAGCGTAAATTTTTACGGCGAACCAAGTTCGTGCGTGTGAATACTAATTACGCACGGACCAAAGCCGCCGTACCAAATTAGTGCGTGTATGTTAACACTATTATATCCGTGGAGTCTTTACAGAGTGATCCTTCTGTGGTTTCCTTGATCTTGTCCTTTTGGCGTTATCCCGACTACCATCTGCCGTGTGGTTACAGTTTGCCCGCATCCTTCTGGGTGTGGTGACCATTATTTGAAACATTAAAAACACGTAAAGTTTTATTTTTCAAAATTAAGATTGTTCAAAAACAATTTGTAGGCCGAGTTGCAATTAATGTTTAATATGCGAGATAGTAAAACTAAATTAGGTTTACTTTAGTAATAAGAATATTTAATCTTCTATAATTATACATAATAAAAGCGTAATACCACCCATTGATTAATCACGAAATCTCAGAAACTATAACACCTACAAACTTAAAATTTGCCAGGTAGGTTCCATATAGGGTGTAGACATCCGCTAAGAAAGAATTTTATGAACCTCCATCCCTGAGGGGGTAAAACGGGTGTTTGAATTTTGTATGGAAAAACCTACTTTTACGCGGGCGAAGCCGCTGGCAGAAACTAGTTAAAAACAATTTAATGAAGCAAACATAATTCATCTCCATTCTTCTTTTTCTATTTCAAGTTCATAAAGTCCATCATAAGGTTGTCTGATAGATATCGCTGTCAGCGATGAGACCGCTTTTGTACCCAATTTTTATTACTATTTTGGTTTACATTAAAGTTTATTTATTTATTTATTTAACGATTTATGTACACACACAAATAGAAGATGGAAACAGAAAAATAGGTACAGAGGTTACCGAGGGGTTAGGTGGTTATTCTATTCTATTCTATTCTATACCTATTCTATTCTATTCTATTCTATTCTATTCTATTCTATTCTATTCTATTCTATTCTATTCTATTCTATTCTAGTCTATTCTATTCTATTCTATTCTATTCTATTCTATTCTATTCTATTCTATTCTATTCTATTCTATTCTATTCTATACGTACATAGGTATAACAATTCAATGGGCTTGTACATTGGATCCAAATATGTCATCCAAATACCTATGTATAATTTTATTTGGATTTCGTCGCTGCGGCCAGCGCTGCGCTCAAGGCTGTTTCTTAGAGAATAGCTCGAACAGATCTCCACAACCCAGTAATTGGGACAATGGATAGACTGATGGTCAGACTTTCTGGCGTCTGACTACTTGTAACAATTGTCAAAGATCTAGGAATGATAACTGGGCCCAACGGCCGTACGTGCTTTTAGAGGCACAGGGTATCAGTAATATACTAGATAAACTTAGAAAAGTACATATTGAATTGAAAAATTCACATTGGTAATTTCCTGGTTTCGAACCGGCAACTTCATACACAATAGGCCCTAACCTCAGGGCCATCACGACAAAGCATGCCAATTTGCAACCAAATAAAAACTTTTTAGAAAAAAAAAAATAACCGACTTCACTAAAAAAAACACTAAAAGGATCAAAATAACTTTAATTTCGGAAGTCGGTGTTTCTCGTTATTGTTTGTTTCTTATTTAACACCGACTTCCGAAATTAAAGTTATTTTGATCCTTTTAGTGTTTTTTTTAGTGAAGTCGGTTATTTTTTTTTTTCTAAAAAGTTTTTATTTCACACTTTTTAGTTGCGATACACTTATAAACAGAGTGCCTATTTCTCATGACAATTCGAATTAACCCAAATACAGCTAGGTTACATTGTTTTATTATAAAGTTCCTGTGTCTACCTTCCTCCTTCCGGCTCCATCATCAGATCAGTTCGATAGTACCTTATAGCCAAAGAGCATCTCACGACAATTCTAATAAGCCCAAACACGGCTAGGATACATTGATTAATTACGGAGTTCCTGTGCCTACCTTCCGGCTCCATCATCAGATCAGTTCGATAGTACCTTATAGCCAAAGTGCTAACCATGACAATTCTAATAAGTCCAAACACGGCTAGGTTACATTGATTAATTACGGAGTTCCAGTGCCTACCTTCCGGCTCCATCATCATCATCAGATCACTTCGATGATAGCATTTTCAACGTAACTATTCGGAATCATTCATTTATTTGTATTGTCATAGTCGCATAACTATATCTTCATTGTGATATCTATTTGAGCATGAAGTTCCGTTGACCATTTCTGGTCTTCTTCATCAGTTCCACTTCATCAAATGTTACTTTTTGACTGTAAATGCTTAAGTTCTTGATGAAAATACTAAAATTACCATAGGGTTGCCTATAATTTTTGAGGAGTTCCCTCGATTCCTCATGGATTCCATCATCAGAACTGGATTTTGAAAAAAATGGGACCAATCTGGAAGCATATCCTATAAAGGGAAAAAAAAATTTTGCAAATCGGTCCATAAACGACGGAGTTCTGAGGTAACAAACATAAAAAAAAAAAAAATAATAATGATGATAAAAAAAAAAAAAAAAAATACAACCGAATTGATAACCTCCTCCTTTTTTTTGAAGTCGGTTAAAAAAAAGAATGATGACAAACTCACAATATTTACTAAAAATTTTTAAGGTGGGTAATCATCCAATGACTTCTCCCGTCCTAAGGCGGAGCGAGAGGGCGATCATCTAATGATATCCCCCGCTCTTGGGCGGAGCGAGAGATAGTGTCAGACTTTTACTGACTAAAAACCCACTCTTGTTCCTTCTTTGCCATTGTTCCAGGGCCCCGGGGATCTCTTTCGCATCACCCATAGCCCCAGTAGGTTTCGAACCTGCTGGGCCCCTATGGTTGCTGACATCTCCTTGAGGAGCGCGTGGAACACTACGCGCCGTCGATGACTTGGGCTCGGTCCGGACGGTTACCGGACGATCGGACGGCGAGCTACCTTTTGCTCGCCGTCCGCAAGCCCGCGCCTACGGTGGCCGGAAATCGGGATCGGAATGCCGGTGGCTAGGGCGCAAGGGTCATTGCCTCGCGCGTGCAAATGCGGCCTCCTCCTTTGCTAGCACACAATGGTGACACCCGGGCGTTTCTTTCGCACGAATCCGATGCAGGAACCTCCCAAACTTACCATGTCCGGTGAGGACCTGGGTCATGCGGAAGATAAGGACGCCGTGTTGTCTTTCAAGCCACTCCTTAAAGAGGGTACTTACCGGCATAATTATGGCGTGCCCATTCTTCATTGCCTTGCATTCTAGGACCCCGGAGTTCCCTTTCGGACTACCCTTGGCTCAGAAGGCTTCGGCACTGCTGGGCCCCTACAGTTTTGCTGACATCTCTTTATTTACTATTAAAATGTAAACTATCTATAAATCTGGTTTCACATGAACCCTATATCTGACGTATTAAAACCATTTAACATTGACACTCGTTATGAAATGCTCAATGGGCAAGCGTAGTTCAGTTGAAATTGGTAACGTTAATTCTTAGAAATGATGTTAGCTGTTAGATGATGCAATTTTTGTAGGAATTGCAACATTATTTCAACTTTCTACAACAATTTTGTTTAATAAATTTGACAATACAGACCGGTGGCTATTTTACTCTTGCTACAATTTTGTTCCTGTAATCTTTTAACAGGACATTTTGTAAGTTGCTCAAGGCTTTCAAATACCTCGAAAAGTCTTTTGAACTTAACTCTGGTTTTTGTTTCTAAGAACGGAATCAGATTCTCGTTGTTTGATCGTTGAAGCATAAAATTAATCTTAAAGTATTTTCCACATAAAAAACGATAAATATTGCATGAAAAAGTCACTGCAGCTCTTATTATTTGAGATGGGAAATCATCAAATGGCGAAGAATGAATGAAGTTTTCGGAACCCTAAAAAAAAGTCATTCGTCACCTCAAAAGGAAAAAAACGGAACCCTTATAAGATCATTTTGTTGTCCGTCTGTCTGTACATCTGTCTGTCTGTTAAGACTCTTTATCTCGGGACCGTGTGGGGGTAGTTAAAATTAAAACCATATATTCAGGTGTGCAGTCTCTTGAAGCTGTGAAAAAATCAAAAAAATAAATTAACGAAAAAAAAAATGATACGGCCGTATATGTCGCAAAAAATGTGTACTTCGACACGCTCAAGGGAATCAAAATTCATAGAGTACTTTCCGTTGACCTAGAATTCTGAAAATTGGCATGAAGCAAGGCCTCATAGTACAAGTATAGATAAAAATCTGTAAACTGAAAATTTGTAGTTACGTCTCAAAAAAGACTATTTTTACGATTTGGAAAAATCTTCTTAACTCAATTCGGGAATTGAACTTTTTTCATAGGTAAGTTTGTACAGAACCTTCAGTGCGCGAGTCCGACTCGCACTTGCCCGGTTTTTAATGATATAAGCTAGTTCTTGACAGCGATTCCCCTGGTCTTTATTTTTAAGAACGGAATCAGATTCTCGTTGTTTAAGCGTTGAAGCATCATCATCATCATCATCTTCTTGCCCTTGTCCCATCTTATTTGGGGTCGGCGCAACATGTTTTTTTTTTCCATTCTATCCTATCAACCGTCATGCTATCACTAACTTCCTTTTCTTTCATATCACTGTTCACACAATCCATCCATCTTTTCTTTGGCATCCCTCTCCCTCTCCACCCATCCACATGTATACTCATAACTCTTTTAGTAACATGCGTTTCATCTCTCCTCTTTACATGACCATACCAAGACAAACGATTCCCCTTCAACTTTTCAGTCACCGGTGCCACTTTTAAGAACGGAATCAGATTCTCGGTGTTTAAGCGTTGAAGCATTTTTTTTTAATTGATATGAACCAGTGCTTGACTGCGATCCCACTTGATGGTAAACAGTGATACAATCATTGATGGTGAGGCGCACTAGTTTATTAAGAGCCTATTCACTCTAGCCTTGAAGACACCTAAACTATAGTTGGACGGGAAGACCGCATATTAATCTTACAGTATTTTCCACATAAATAACGATAAATATTTCTTGAAAAAGGCTGCAGCCCTTATTTTTTGAGATAAGAAATCATTAAATGACGAAGAATGAATGACTTTTTTTAGGGTTCCGTACCTCAAAAGGAAAAAACGGAACCCTTATAGGATCACTTTGTTGTCCATCTGTCTGTCTGTCAAGACCCTTTATCTCGGAGTTAAAATTAAAACCACATACTCAGGTCTGGAGTCCCTTGAAGCTGTGAAAAACTCAAAATTCTAAGTTAACGAAAAAAGAATTATTACGGCCGTTTATGTCGCAAAAAACGTGTATTTCTACACTCTCAAGGGAATCAAATCTCATAGGGTACTCCCGTTGACCTAGAATTCTGAAATTCGGCATGAAGCAAGGTCTCATAGCACAAGTTTAGAATAAAATCTGAAAACTGTAAAGTTAGTTACGTCACAAAAAAAAACTTTTTTTACGATTTGGAAAAATCTTAACTCAATTCGGGAATTGAACTGTTTTCATTGGTAAGTTTGTACAGAACCTTCAGTGCGCGAGTCCGTCTCGCACTTGCCCGGTTTTTAATAATATAAGCTAGTTCTTGAAAGCGATTCCCCTGGTCTTTATTTTTAAGAACGGAATTAGATTCTCGTTGTTTAAGCGTTGAAGCATATTTTTTTTTTAATTGATATAAACCAGTTCTTGATTGCGATCCCTCCTGATGGTAAACAGGGATGCAATCGTTGATGGTGAAGCGCGCTAGTTTATTAAAAGCCTATTCACTCTAGCCTCGAAGACACCTAAATTACTCGTATAATTGGACGGGAAGACTTTTAGTGACAAAAATTTACCCGTGTTTCTGCATTTATTATTTGCGTCAGTAAAAGCCCGACTCCTAATGCCTGAAGCTTTTCCTGTGATGACTTAACTATGAGAAAGAATATTTTTTACATCACAATATCAAATATTTTTTTAGAGAGTCAGCAAAACCGTATGGAGTAGCAGGGTCGAAGCGTACTGGGTCCTGGGTTGTGCGAAAGAGAACCCCGGGGTCCTGAAACGAAGGTAAAGAAGTAATATAGTACTCTACCCTAGAGCGAGAATTTCTCTCGCTCTAGGGCAGAGCGCTAAAACCCACTCCACATTGGATGATTCAACACCCAAAAAAAACGTTTCAAATATTTTTCACTTCACTTGGTAATCTAGTTTTCCGTATTAAGGTGATTAAACAGATGCACCCCTATGCCATAGCGCTAACCACATTACAGTCTGGAGCGAAAACTCATGTATTGCTTCAATTCAATCACACCTGCCTAACGTTTTTCTATGTTGGGGGTCGGCTTCCAGAGAGACACGTGGCTAAAATATTAACAGCCACATGGTTCTATCTCCAAGGTTAAGCAATGCTAATCGAGGTCACTCTGTGGATGGGTACGTTGACAAGTCTTGTTCCATAGAATTACATTTTTTAATAAAAAAAAACATTAGACTTAGATTTCATACCTAGAAATATATGACAATGTATTGTACAATTTTAATATTAAAAACTAAAAGTACATAAATTCTATTTAAACATGTTAACGACTTCTATATATGGAAAATCCGGGTCTGAAATGATTTATTTTAAGATTAGTGTTAAAATCGGTAAATAATAGTTCAATCATCGAAAGACCTTGTTTCTGTAAATTCAAATTAATCTATTATTAATCAACATTATAATTATACATAATTACATTATTTATTAGTGAGGGGTAACGTTTAGTTTTCCAAACGTTTATTTTTGTGTATAAGTTGTGTTACTTTTTTTAGTGTATTAATAAAGTTTATTCT
This sequence comes from Mythimna impura, assembly GCA_905147345.3. Lineage (NCBI taxonomy): Eukaryota > Metazoa > Arthropoda > Insecta > Lepidoptera > Noctuidae > Mythimna > Mythimna impura. Next base: position 27,289,851 of record LR990358.1, read on the forward strand.
ATTAGCTAAACTTTCAGATAGACTGTACAGTAAACAAGTTTTCAATGAAAATATTTTTTTATAGCAAGCTTTTATAGCGCGGTTTATATCTGTATAATTAATACTCATCAAGACCATTCCATAGAGCTCCAACACGATAGGGTTATCTGAGTTCCTATGACCATACTATGGTTCCATCACCGGATTAGCTCCATGTTATAATAATTTTGCATTATCATCTGATTTACACATCTTCTGATTTACAATTTTTTTTGCAATCGCAAAAAATCATATAGAAAATAATATGTTTATTTTTCCATACAAGAACAATTAGGTAAGTACTATTAATCATTTATTACAATATGATCTAGTATTTAAAATTAATGTGTATTCGTAACCTTAAGTACCATAACAATGGATAATATGTGCGCACAACTTAGGTTAGGTTAGGTTAAAATAAAAATATTTTATAAACCCTAAACTCCATACTTTTGAGGTAGCATAATATAGCCTAATCAGCCTTAATTTCAATGTTTCCACTGCTGGAACTCAGGCATCCTCTCTAGGAGAGAAATGGGCCGTAATCCACCACGCGGGCCCAGTGCGGGTTGGTGGATGTCACATGACTTCGAATTTTTGGTTCTAGGACATGCCGGTTTCCTCACGATGTTTTCCTTCACCGTTTTGAGAGCAGTGGTGATGAAATAACGGTACATAAAGTAATGCGCCTGGCTGGGTTTGGACCCGCGACCTACAACTCGTAAGTCGGAGCCGTTACCACTCGACCACCACTGCTGCCAGTGCGGGTTCACTGGGCCCGCGTGGTGGATTACGGCCCATTCCCTCTCCTAGAGAGGAGGCCTGAGTCCCAACAGTGGGAACATTATAAGGCCGACTATGCTATGCTATGCTATGCAACTAGACGCTTCGAATGATACTTGTTTCAAATGGGGACAGTTTTACGCAATGCCCTTTAATTTGCAAGATTTGATTACAGACAAACAGACATCGGCACAGGTTAAACTAAATTACAGCTTGTAAGAAATGCAGTTGGCCTTACTGAAAGTACAAGAAATAAATAATACTCTACTCAACAACTTTCACACAATGCCATCTAGTCTAAAACTAAACAAAGCTTGTGGTATGAGTATTAAATAACTAATAAACATACTTATATATTTTTAAATACATACACATTATAGAATAAATTACACCCAGACAATAGAGACTGGTCATCTCTTAGCTGCCAGTTGCTATTTTAATATACATATTTAGTTTTAATTTTTACTTTATTTACATTGTTCTCACATAAAAGTGACAAGAAACATGTAACTGAGATATTTGTAATTACAAAACATGATTGAAAAGAGTGTCCATGGAGTTTCTTGCACATTCTTCTCCATAGAGATCTACGCTTTGGAATGTACAATTAGTATCATTTTTTCTGACTGACTGACTTCTTGACATTTCAAAAGTGCCTGTAAATGGTTTATTTGAAATAAAATGCTTTGAATCTTTGAATCTTGAATCTTTACACGGGTCGGCAAGGGCCCTCTTGATGTTAAATTTCATCACGTTCTCTTCCAAATTAACTGAAACAGAACTGATTCCGAGAACGTAGTTGACACATCCATAATCCATATGTCCCCCAACCGATCAAACCCTGAGCCATTCGTATGATTGATACAAGTATAAGTTTGGATGACTGTTGTAATTCTCTTGTCCTTTCCGTGTCCAGATTAACTTGTGAAGTAATAGTACAGGAAATTTTATTTGTAAACTTTTTAGTTTATTATCATAATATTGACTCTGTGCCTATTTACTTATGCCTAAGTTTAGAGAAATGAATGTAACTTTGTGTTTGATCAAACAAAATTAAAACTTATCTCTGTAAATCGTATATAATTCTGCTGTGTGTTTGTTACCTAACTCCTTTCAAATGGCTTGACCGATTTTGATAGCCCCTGGATAGTTTAGATTAAAATTGACCCGGTAGGTGAATCTGTTTTTTTTTTCTGACGAAATGCCGTCTTTCTGGTAGGAGAAAAGATACAATAGAGCCCCTCGAGCGCCGATTGTACATACGTCTGTACAACTTGAATGACCTTGAAAAACGCTTAATTGTTGTTTTGTACACACGTTTTTACGAAATTTTTTTAGACGAAAATTTTGGTTTCTATATTCCCCGAATAGTTTAAAAATCCTGAATATTTCTCCCCTTTCTCTGTCTTCTCCTACGCATGTAGGAACGCCTAATGCTGAGTATAAGTCTCCTCCATTGCAACAACCACTGAACCCAGAGACTACCGTTTCCAAACCTTGCCCACTTCTTTGACCAGGTCGTCGATCTGGTCTACCTTTACTCCTATGACCAATTCTAGGTTTAGACCACTTTTTACCCCATCTACCATGTGGTTAGTAGTGTATGGCCTAAACGTCATCATATTGTGTGCACTCGTAATTATGACGTTCGCTCCTGTATTTTGTGTTAATGTTAATCTCAAAATATTTGTTCTCCAGGTTACGACCGAGCCACACCAAACCAAACAAGAACAAGACAGTTACGACCCCCATTGCGTCAATCTCTTTTTATAACGTCAACTTTAATATAATTATAACTCTCTATGACGTGTCATGCATACCTTCTTTAGTCTATGCTCTAAAGTATGTAGGTAACGTCATTTTAATGGTAACACACATGACGTAAACTAACCATCCCAGAGCCAGACGTAAAAAGCTACGTCAATCTCTCCATCTAGATCGTCAATATTACTATAACATTATGTAACCCTGTTCTAATAAATACATTTAAAATGACGTTCATCCAATACTGAGTCTAGGCCTCCAGTTTCTCCTACCTTACTTAGCGGTTCTGTGCCTCTCATCCAGAAGTTTTCTGCGGCTTTGACACATAAGTTGTACCTTACTAACTTCTGCCAGTGGCTTCGCCCGCGTCATCATCATCTTCCTGCCCTTGTCCCGTGTTATTTGGGGTCGGCGCAACACGTTTTTTTCTTCCATTAGGTCACTCTGTCACTCGACCTTTCCCGCGTAAAAGTCGAAAATTATCCCAAGAGATATTCCTGGAATCAAAATTCATACTAATATTATAAATGTGAAAGTAACTCTGTCTGTCTGTTACGCTTTAACGTATAAACTGCAGAATTAATTTTGATGGAATTTGGTACGGATTAAAAGCTTGAACCCCAATGAAGGATATAGGCTACTTATTATCTGGTTTTGATTATGACTTCGACTTCACGTCCGAAATAACCGATATTCACACGGACGAAGCCGCTGGCAGGCAATGGTATTCTATAACCTATTCCAGCACATGGGCTACGTTTTTTTAAACAGTTTTATCAACAGAGTAGAGATCCTCATGGATGTCAGACCTTTACTGACTAAAACCACCTCGATGTAACCTCGTAAACTTATGTCTGGGGGTGCTGTGTTAGGTACTTCACTGCTCCGGACTAGAGTTAACCCGCTACCCATGGGCCTCATTCCGCATTGGAGAATGGCTTCTCTATACATCTAAGAGCAAGAACACTACGCGCCAGTGTCTCAGGTCACATATTCTTGTGCCAAGTTTCGAATTTCAATCCTATTCTTAAGCTAAGCCAATCCTCCCGATCCCGATTTCCGGCCACCGTAGGCACGGGCTTGCGGGCGGCGAGCAATGCCAGCCCCCGTAACCAGTGCGGTACCGCACCGAGTGGTCCGAACATGCTGCTACGTCCTGCTGTGCCTACGACGCAGCTATACATTTCGCGCCTGCATCACTACACGAAGGTTGAGGAAGTCGTGGAGTATTTGAAGGTGAAGACCAACTGGACTCTGAGGGTCGTAAGGTTGGAAGCGCGCCACGACGTCAACTTCAAGTCGTTCGTGGTACGAGTTCCAACCCAACAGCTACAGACCTTCTTGAAAGAGGACTTCTGGCCGAAAGGTGTCGTATACCGACGTTTCCGAGGACGGTTATGCGATACCACGCAGCGCAACACGACGCCGACTAGATTACGTGTTTAATAATAGTTAAATAAGTTTTGTTTTTATAATATGTATTAGTTTATTATTATTTAAGATTATTGTATGTATTTTGTCTATGGGCCTCTGAAACCTGAAAATAAAATGATTATTATTATTATTATTATTAATGGGTAGCTCGCCGTCCGATCGTCCGGTAACCGTCCGGACCGAGCCCAAGTCGTCGACGGCGCGTACTATTCAACGCGCGCCTCAAGGAGATGTCAGCAAACCGTAGGGGCCCAGCAGGGTCGAAGACTACTGGGGCCAAGGGTCTCGGCCTCTGGTATGAAAGGCAACGAAGGAACAGGAGTGGGTTTTTAGTGAGTAAAAGTCTGACTCGCCCTGACGCTCCGCTTTTTGCACCTACAAAAAAAAAGGCTAATCAATCCTAATTTTCATTAATCTCGTCTAATTAAACAATTAAAATAACATTATCTCCACACTTTCTACGTACTCCACATACATGACCTAACCTCTGAGTCAGCGTGTCAAGGTCGGTGACGTCATCAGCAGCCATCATTGTCCAAAGCTTCGCGTGTGCACTAAGTAATCGAGTTGCGATTATTGTGAATCAATTTGTTTGTTTATTACAATTTGATTGGACTCGCTTGAGTCATTTGTGGTATTAAAAGTTGATGTGTTTGCGTTTTTGATGTGATTGGCTTTGAAGGGGACAGCCTACGTGATTCGAAATATTATGGTATTACTAGCTGTCTCCGTGTATATCCGCTTCTTTAGTTACTACTCCGCTCCTGTGAGTTGTAGTGTGATATTTAGTCTATAGCCTTCCTTGTTACCAACAACGAAAATATTGTTTCTATTCAAAAACAGAAGTTTCAGAGATTGGCGCATTCAAATTATAAAACTCTTCAGCATTATAATACTAAGTATATATATATACAGCCTAACCTATAGACTCATCGCTTTTATCACCCATATTCATCTTCAAAACTGACTCTTGGAAATCCAATCAATATTTCATCATAAGTTTTTGCAGCCGAAAGACGTCCACTGTTGGATATAGACCTCCTTCAAGTGTCGCCATAAGGACCGGTCCTGTACGACTCGCATCCATCATCTTCCCGCGACCCTCACCACGTTATCGGTCCACCTTGGGGAGACTTTCCAACACTGCGTCTTTTGGTACGTGGTCACCAGAATCTTTCAGCCACATCGACTATCTGTTCTGCGAGTGTGTGCTCTGTCCATTGCCACTTGAGTTTGGCGGTTCTTCGGGCTATGTCGTTAATTGTCAACATTATTTTATTGAAAGGAAATGACATAGTACATGAAATACGATATGGCACCTATAACCTATCACAACATGATGTCATTCTATCGGAAATCATTAATAACTGCCGGCGCAGCATGATTTGATGACACGTTGCTATGTCAGCGAAATCAGTCTATGAATCAGTCAGTTTGTTTATCGTTGCACTTTGATTGAACTTTGTCAGTAAAATGATCAGCGATGACGAATAGGTGATAGTTTACGTAAGAGCCTAATGATATGCTTTACAAAACAAAAAATACCCCAGGCATACTGACTTTATATAAAAGTTGACCTAAGTATTTTGATGGTTCTGAATTGTATTTGACATTAGTATTAAAATGACATATAACTTAATCTCTGTGACATTTAGTAAAACTGATATAATTTAATCTAATTTGTAATTATGTGCCGATTAATATTGATTTTAAATTTATTAATGATGTGAAAGTTTACATAGTCTCAGAAGTTAAATGAAAACTGACAATGTTAATTATATATATTTGTACGCCTCTGGGTAAAACATAGAGGATCTACCTATTTTTAACACCTCACACTCTGTTGTAATCTGACCTATATTTACAAATAAATTATTCTGATTTCTGATTTCATATTTCACTCTCAACTGTAGTCAGATAGAAGAAATACTATTTTATATCTCGCATACAAATATACATAATATAAACAAATCCATATGAGCAGTGATGGCCGAGTAGTAAAGGCCCCGACTTTTGAGTTGTAGATCGCGGGTTCAAACCCAGCAAGGCGCATTACTTTGTGTAATTTATTTCATCACCACTGCTCTCAAAACGGTGAAGGAAAACATCGTGAGGAAACCGGCATGTCCTAGAACCAAAAATTTGAAGACATGTGACATTTATCAATCCGCACTGGGCCCGCGTGGTGGATTACGGCCCATTCCCTCTCCTAGAGAGAGGAGGCCTGAGACACAGCAGTGGGAACATTAAAAACGCTGATTATGCTTATGCCATATGCATATACACGCAGGCACAAACACAACACAATATACTCATAATTCACTCAAAACCATAACATCATACGCTAAAAATGAGTAATGAAGATATAATGTTGCCATCACATCTATTTAAAAGGTGAAGTTCTGGTGATTTGATATCAGGCCAAAATTCTAGCTTAGGAACCGGTCACCCACAGTATGAATTCCAGTATTTGTAATTGTTTCAGTTTTCGTAATTGTTGTAATATCGCGGCGAGTAACAATTTTTTTTAATGTATTTTGCTCGGATATCTGTGATTCTTCGAAACTTTCTATACAAAAAAGGATTCCATTTTTAGGGTTCCGTACCTCAAAAGGAAAAAACGGAACCCTTATAGGATCACTTTGTTGTCCGTCTGTCTGTCTGTCAAGACCCTTTATCTCCAGAATTCGTGGAGGTATCGAGTTGAAATTAAAACCATATACTCAAGTCTGCAGACCCTTTAAGCTGTGAAAAAATCAAACTTCTGAGTTAACGAAGAAAAAAGATACGGCTATTTATGTCGCAGAAAACGTATATTTCGACACTCTCAAGGGAATCAAAATTCATAGCGTACTTTCCGTTGACCTAGAATCCTGAAATTTGGCATGAAGCAAGGTCTCATAGCACAAGTATAGGAAAAAATCTGAAACTGTAAATTGGTTGTTACGTCACAAAAAAACTTTTTTTCGATTCGGAAAAATCTTCGTAACTCAATTCGGGTTTTAAGTTTTATACGAAACCCGACTCGCACTTGCCCGGGTTTTGTATAATACAGAGGCAAAGTTTAAATGAAAAAAACTTTTTAGAAAAAAAAAATAACCGACTTCACTAAAAAAAACACTAAAAGGATCAAAATAACTTTAATTTCGGATGTCGGTGTTTCTCGGTATTGTTTGTTTCTTATTTAACACCGACTTCCGAAATTAAAGTTATTTTGATCCTTTTAGTGTTTTTTTTAGTGAAGTCGGTTATTTTTTTTTTCTAAAAAGTTTTTATTTCACACTTTTTAGTTGCGATACACTTATAAACAGAGTGCCTATTTCTAATGACAATTCCAATTAACCCAAATACTGCTAGGTTACATTGTTTTATTATAAAGTTGCTGTGCCTACCTTCCTCCTTCCGGCTCCATCATCAGATCAGTTTGATAGTACCTTATAGCCAAAGAGCATCTCACGACAATTCTAATAAGCCCAAACACGGCTAGGATACATTGATTAATTACGGAGTTCCTGTGCCTACCTTCCGGCTCCATCATCAGATCAGTTCGATAGTACCTTATAGCCAAAGTGCATCTCATGACAATTCTAATGAGTCCAAACACGGCTAGGTTACATTGATTAATTACGGAGTTCCAGTGCCTACCTTCCGGCTCCATCATCATCATCAGATCACTTCGATGATACCATTTTCAACGTAACTATTCAGAATCATTCATTTATTTGTATTGTCATAGTCGCTTAACTATATCTTCAATGTGATATCTATTTGAGTATGAAGTTCCGTTGACCATTTCTGGTCTTCTTCATCAGTTCCACTTCATCAAATGTTACTTTTTGACTGTAAATGCTTAAGTTCTTGATGAAAATACTAAAATTACCATAGGGTTGCCTATAATTTTTGAGGAGTTCCCTCGATTCCTCATGGATTCCATCATCAGAACTGGATTTTGAAAAAAATGGGACCAATCTGGAAGCATATCCTATAAAGGGAAAAAAAAAATTTGCAAATCGGTCCATAAACGACGGAGTTCTGAGGTAACACACATAAAAAAAAAAAAAAAAATGATGATAAAAAAAAAAAAAAAAATACAACCGAATTGATAACCTCCTCCTTTTTTTTAAGTCGGTTAAAAAGGTGAAATACCTTCTAATGATGACTTTTTATTCTTAGTATGTGTTTTTTCCTGTTTCATATTATATCATCATCTTCCTGCCCTTGTCCCGTGTTATTTGGGGTCGGCGCAACATGTTTTTTTCTTCCATTCTGCCCTGTCACTCGTCATACTATCACTAACTTCCTTTTCTTTCATATCACTCTTCACACAATCCATCCATCTTTTCTTTGGTCTCCCTCTCCCTCTCCATCCATCCACATGTAAACTCATAACTCTTTTAGTAACATGCGTTTCATCCCTCCTCTTCACATGACCATACCAAGACAAACGATTCCCTTTCAACTTTTCAGTCACTGGCGCCACTTTCAAACTTCCCCTAATATACTCATTTCTCACTTTATCCATTCTCGTCACACCACACATCCATCTTAACATTCTCATCTCCGCTACGTGCAATCTTTTTTCATCCGTCTTTTTCACAGCCCAACATTCTGATCCATACAGTATGACAGGCCTTATCACGGACTTGTAGATTTTACCCTTCAACTTGAAGGGCATCCGTGGGTCACAAGTTGTTCCCGTGACCTGTCGCCATTTCATCCATCCTGCGTTGATCCGACGTGTTACGTCCCGGTCTACCTCACCATCCCCTTGGACGAGTGACCCGAGATACCGAAAGTCGGAGCAGATCGGTATGGGTGTTCCAGCGAGAGATAAAGGCACTGGATTGGAGAGACCGCCGAAATCGCAGAACAAGTATTCCGTTTTGGTTCTACTCAATTTCAGGCCAACACTCTCCAGTCTTATATATTATATATTATATATTTATATTTATCATTATTTATTATTATATATTTATCACTAAACACCTATCTATTATTTATTATTTACTGCACACCAATTTATACCTACATATAAAATATACTTATATTTATTTACCTCACATCAAACAAACTGATTAGCATCCGTAGACTCATAGTAAGGTTAAGTTGAAAACCAGCGTCTGGCAACTGATATTTGGCCTGGCATTATGCTGAAGCTAACTTATGCTGGCGCAGCCGTGAGACCCACAATTTTGATGTATTTTTTTTAATTTTTAGTATTTATTTTCTATAATTATTATAATCGTTTTCTCATTGTGTGTACCTGTGTGCCAAATAAACGTGTTTTCTTTTTTTCTTTCTTTCTAAACTAAAATATTTCGCTTCTTTAAATTACACCAGCAACAAGTGTTTTAAACTATTTTTTTTCCTAATAAATGCTTGATTGCTGTGGGACAAGCCACGGGAGCGACACCGCAGGAAAAACGCACCAGATTTATATTTATTTAAACTCGACTAATTCTTCAAACAGTCTAGTGGTTAGTGGTCCTGACTGCTATTGTTTTATTGTGGGTTTGATTCCCACTTAAGACAAATGTTTGTGTGATAAACACGATTATTTGTTCTGTGTCTGGGTGTAATTTATCTATAATATGTATATATTTAGAAATATATAACCATGTTTATCAGATGTCAACCACGAGGTGGACCGATGACCTGGTGAGGGTCGTGGAATCCGATGGATGATGGCGAGGCCTATGTCCAACAGTGGACGTCTTTTGGCTGAAAGGATGATGATGATGATGATGAGATGTCTAGTACTCATAGCACAGGCTCTGCTTAGTTTAGGACTAGGCGGCGTTTTGTGAAAGTTCTGGTATATTATTATTGTTTCCTTAAAGCATTTTGACACACTAAAACTCAAAAATCAACAATGTACTCATTAAAAAACTGGCCACGTTTCTAACTTAATCTCGAAAGTTAAACTAAAGTTAATGTTGGGCACGCTACCTACGTTCCATGGCCCATTGAAACGTGACACTATTCAGCGGCGTCCCCGAAAGAGTTTCGAACACATTAGTTCCATCTAAGATCATCCCTTTAATGACATGGGCACAACTTGTTGAACTGATAAGGGTCGAAACGAAACGGCTAGGCACTTTATTATTATAGTTTTTTTCCTAGAAACGTACACACCAGTTAGATTCTTGAAGTGTAGTGATGATTTAGTAGCTTACATCGCTTTAAACCTAGTAGTAGTTATTTCAAAACATGTTAAACTTTTAGTCAACACAAGCTTAACGTTGGCTGTATGTATAATAGAATAAAGTTTAATAGTATTAATTACATAATTTTACATAAACTTAAATTTATGGGTACAATAGTATTGACACTGACAGAGATATCTATCAGACAATCTTAGGATGGAATATAAAAGTTAACTAAAAAAGGAGGTAGTTTGTAGTGTACAACTAGCAAATTAAGCAAACATAATTTTATATTAAACAATACAATACATAAAAATAAATATATCTATATAAAAGACAATTTGTAGACATAACTACATTTAGGTAGTAGGTACAATTTAATTTTTATAGAAGGAAGCGAAAAAAAAGAACAAAGTTGGATTAGCTACGAAAGAAATTAAATTAGGTAGAAGCAGAATAGCACTAGAGAGAAAGGTAATGAAAGGTCTTTAACCAGATTTTGAAAATATCCTAGTGACTGGGCCATTATTAAAGACGTAAAAGTTTTGCGTAAACTGAAATATAAATCGATCACTGATAAAACAGCTACTAGTGTGATCTTTTCAACAGCAACCGTGTGTTAGATACACAATTACATATAATAGAATAATACTTTATTGTACACCTAAACAGATACATACACAGCTCTCATATATGATCTTAAATCTATAGGTACAATGGTGGTTTTGTCGCTGATAGTAATATCTACCAAATAACCTTTGAATGCACTGAAAGGAGATAAGTAGGAGATAGTCTAACGTGACATCTATTATGAAACTTAAAAAAAACTCGGACAACAAATTAAAAAAAAAATGTAGAATCGATGTTGCAATAAACGAATCATAATAAAAAAAGCAACTGCATTATCATACAAAATTACCCAGACAGTCACCAGTAACAACTTGTAATCTAAACTGATCTACACTAAACCGTCTAACACCCTCTCTCACCCCAGATTAACAAGGAAGCCTTGCTTGTTTACATTGTTGAAAACAGAAAAAAAAGCACCGTACAAAAAAAGTGGCGTACTAGCAGTCAAGCGAACGCTGTTGGAACATCTGATAGAATCGAATCGAGCACTTCACGTTAGCAAGCCGTGGCCTCGAGAAAAGCGAGGCCTTAGAATTGGCCTCCGGCTTAGAAATTAGGACTTGGTTTGTAATTATAGGAATTAGGACACAGACCTAAAATTATTGTAGCGAAAATGTTCTTGAACTAGTTCAAGTTGTTTAGAAGCCTATACAAAGTTGTTTATGGAATTCGTGGGTTAGAATTTTCGAAGCTAGAAATTGTAATCAAGAGTGTCGTTATGCTGCTGCTTTAGATTTTTGTCGGCCCTTGTCCCTACGCCAAGAATTCTACTCAATATTTACTTTATTTCGTTACCTTTAGGAGTAACGATAAGACGATTCTAGTCCAGCATTTAAGACAGGAAGTGGAGCCTTTACAAGACTTGACAAAATAAGCAAAATTAAAATCAAGCAACTCTCAACTTCAAGGAACTTAACTCCGCTGTTTTCGAGGGCACGGCCTTAAAATCGAGACTTTATCCAGCTGAGGATCATATATTTTCCTAAAACATCCAAAAACCTACCCTAAAACTGGAACTGCAAAGTCTAAATTAAATTACAGCTGACCTCCGCAGAAAACGCAACGTGCAACCAGCTATACTATATTCGTTTATCTTTCTCGTGTTTGTGTTGTGGTCTTACTCGGGCATCGATTAGGCATCTCTTTCCTTCGTTCCTTGAAGTGTGTCTATCTCGCTCTGACACGAACTAACCGGTTCGGACACGTTCGCAGTACATTGGAAAGAATTGTGTTGATAAGCGCTGTGTAGTTTATCTGCCCTATTTAGTCACAGTTGGAGACTGGACACGAATGTTCTCTATTTTAGTCTATTTTTATTCCCTCGTTTGATTATTGCAGTTGTTGATGAAGCCTCATCTGGAATTGCATTATAAATTAACAATTTGTTCTCGTATTCAATTGCAATTTAATTTATCTTTGCACAAGGACCTTTTGCCGTAGTATGTATATTATTTATATGTTCATTATCTTTTGCTTTCTGCTTGTAAAATAGCCTTTCAAGTTCTTTATATTACTTTTTATAAAGAGATTGATTATCTCAGGACAAACGTTGGACATGTTTAAATTTTATTATTTTATCAAATCATTATTTATTATTACTTTAAAATTTTCAACCATTTTATTCATAGACATATTATATATCTGTGTAAGAATGCACTTTACATTAAAACCATACAGCCAGTGACATCTTTAAGACGACGAGTAGTGTACGAAGTTTCTAAATCTTAACAGTTAAGATCAACCGCGCAATCCACGCTATTCTCTCCTCCTTGCTTAGTTGTCGCCTAAAGCGTAGCAGTGTTGTACTGCCAGCAGTGGCTACAGCTTTAGTTCGAGTTTCATCAACTATATGCAGTTTTACTCATAAAACACATACTCGTATATATGGTTTATCCATGTTTATGGATAAACAATAACTTACCTTCTTCCCAGAAGTACTTAGCGTTAGATAGATTCTAACGATGTGTTTACAGGAAGCTGTGTCTAACGCAAAGGAGGAACTGAGGGGTACCGGTTATCAAGGTGGAAAATATCTCAACTTATTACGTGCTGTTTAGTATCCTACTATGATATATTTCAAGAGATTGGGTCTTTCTAATGATAGGCTTTCTTTTTAAAATCGTCAACGTGAGTGCGTTGTAAGGTATTCCTAAAGGGAATTTATTAGGTCCATGTACGAGTATGCACTACTATTATACTGAGATTATATTCTTAAAATTTTGTGTTTCTATTATACATTTACATTTTTTTTCCACAACTATCACAAAACGCCGTCTAGTCCTAAGCTAAGCAGAGCTTTTGTTATGAGTACTAGACAACTGATAAACATACTTATATATTTCTAAATACATAGGTACATATTATAGATAAATTACACCCAGACACAGAACAAATTTGCGTGCTCATCACACAAACATTTGTCCTGGGTGGGAATCGAACCCACGACCTCCGGCATAGCAGTCAGGGCCACTAACCACTAGACCAACAGGCCAGTCATATTATCCATTCGAATAAGTTTAATGTTCACTTTGTGACAGTCGATCTTTTTCTGTGCTTCACCATCTCTGCAATGATAAATAGTAATGAGTGATATAATAAATATTACCAAGAATTTTATTTACCCCATAAAATTTACAAAAGCGTGAAGGAAAACATATAGGGCATATTATCCTTGACCGAACATCCTCTTTCAACCCTGAAAAGAGCTTTCGTTTCGACCTTTATTTGACCAACACGAATTCATAACGCTTACCCTTATGTACATAAGGTTCAATTTTGCAAACCGTTAGGTCTGTTTATTTTTTAATTCGTGTATGCCGAAGTAAATATTGAAAATAAAAATGTTTGCGATTACTCGCAGTTTTAATGAATGTTTAACGAATCTCAAGGCTTCACGTAATTATAGGATAAAGTAAATAGAAGAGAAACTCACATATGTTTGGTTTTATATTAAATTCATTTGGGATTGTAAAGGACTCTTTACTTATACAAAACCTCACTAATAAAACTTAAAATTAATGATGTTAATACATATAGAATATATTTGAAGCATTACCTAACTAGGTATATACCGAGAGCATGGGTAACCCAGTGATAACAATCCCGACTTGCGAGTTTTAGGTCGCGAATTCAAAACCAGCCAGGTACATTATTTTGTGTAATATTTTTTTTATCACTACGGTGAAAGAAAACATCGTGAGGAAACCGGCATATCCTAGAATCAAAAATTTGAAGACGTGTGACATCCAACAATCCGCACTGGGCCCGCGTGGTGGATTTTGGTACATTGTCTCCTAGAGAGGAGATCAGAGTCCCATTAGTGGGAACATTATAAGGCTACGCTTATGCTATGCTATGTTGCTGCTATGCTACTTAATTACAGTAAAAGAAATATTATACTGCAAACATTAAACGTACAATTAGATTTATTTTGTTAACAACTATAATTATAGTAAATTAAACTAAATTCTATTGAGAATATTTAGAAAAACAAAGAACTGTACAATTTAAAAAGTTTATACCCCTATCATATGAAATTCCTTAATTCTGCTTTCAAATTCCTATCATTTGAAAGCAGAATTAAGTTTAATTCTGCTTTCAAATTGTGTTGCTCTTTCAACGTGTTGAGCAACTGCAAAGTGATCTTGGTCTTGGTAGTTACCGTGTACGACATCTCAGATAGCATTTCTGGGTACCTATCATCCAAAATTTAGTTTAGGTAGGCACGGTTTATTTTTTTCACTATAAACTGCTGCCGCTAAATTTTAGATGTGAAAATGGACTAAGGTGGACGAAAAGTCGTATATGTTTTTCAAAATTTGCAGTTCGGTAAGGATAAAAAAAAATTGCAGTGATTAAATTTACAATTACACTTTTCTTTTTTATTATTGATAAGCTCGCGTTTGACCACCATCTCACCTGATGGTAAGCGATGATGTGGCCGACGATGGAGCACGCTTGCCTAGAAGTAACCTGTTCACTCTTGACTTAAAGACCCCTTGGTTGTACCTATCAGGAAACACAGACTCCGGCAGGGAATTCCACTTCTTAGCTGTACGCATTATGAATGTGTTCCCAAAACGCTTTGTACGTATGGGTGGGATGGCCACCATGTACCGATGTACTCATTAAAACCATTAACATAATATATGTCTCTAACTTAAAAAAGAGCTAAAATGTGTCATTTTAATAAAAACTTTACATTTTACCGTGTCTCTAAATTAGAGAGTTATGGTGATGGTTTAAAGGGTATACTTGTGTAAATACATAGAATACTTCTCGTGTAATTAATAATAAAATAAAATAATATAAAATATTCAATACTGAGCTGCAAACAGCAAAAAAAAAAACAAAAATTAAAGTAGGCTACCATGGAGCATTTCGACTAAGGAGTCTAACATAACTCAAGAACTCAGTGCTAGCGCTTACGATCGCTAACTCAACAAGGTAGTCTTTACCACAGATAAGAGTCATGTTAATAGTTCTAATTACATAACAATAGCACCTTGAAGCACTGCTCCCAGTACCTATCAAAGATGGCTACCTTCTCTCCGTACTAACAGCGTGGGTCGCTACTCCGGAGTCTAACCTTGGCCCATTGCAAGATACGCCCATAAAACCATGACTTGTTTGTTCTCGTATTATCTCCGTCATTCGGAATAACTGTTCTAATGTTGGCCTATGGTTTAATGGCCCAATTAGTGGCTTTATTGCTATATTGGCATAGGCCTCGTATACAAATACGATTGGTTTGTGGAGTAAAGTATTATGGTTGTGTAAGTGGTTTGCCGAACGTATGATATTGCTTGCGTTAATGACTATCTACTGTTTTTTCTTTTTGTTCTTTAGAGTGTTTTGTTTTCTCATTTACAGCTCCTACGTGAGACTATGACGTGTTGTGTCTTATAATATATATTTGAGTAATTTTTTTAACTGTTTATGAGGTGAAAGGATTTTTAGAACAGCTAGTAATGATGAGCAAAGGGAAAGCAGAAACTTCTCCAAAGATATAATTATTATTGTTTGTTATATTATTTCTAAATGATTTGTTTTCTTTTTTGTACTTATTTTCTTTTCTACTTTTAAATACAATTTTTACATCTTTTTTTTCCTACCTCTCCTTTTGCAGGTATGCTGGAAAAGATGTCTTCTGAAATAACTATTAGCTTTGTACCTATTCGCCTATTTTCTTCTTCTTGTCTTTTATTATAATGTGTGTACATTATTTTTTTATAAATATCTGTGTGTTTTAGAATTATGATAAACACAGTTGCTTACTTATTTAAGATATGTGTACAATTTAACTTTTAAACATGATCAGCAAATTATTCTTGCCTTATCTTAATTCCAGCTTGTAGTTACATAATCGAGCCACTGCTATACACCTAATTATCTTCAAATAATTAGTACAACTTGTAAATACTCTGTAAATACCTATGAAGTATTACTAACACATATTTGCCAAGAGCTGAGGCGACCTCTAGACAAATCGTAAATATCTAGTCAATGCAACATCCTGTGTATTTAAGGCTAGAATTTAGAACGTCCAAAATAACGGTGACATGAATACTGATTTGGATATGTACCGTGTGAAAACAATATTATTATTATTACTAACCTATATTGCCCCAATGCTGGGCAAAAGCCACCTTCCATACTTTCCAACGATCACGATTCCTCGCCTCCTCTTTGCAATTCCCAAGGAAGACATCTAGGTCACCAATCCTGTGTTTTACGGGCCCACAGCTCGTCAGGCTTGCGGCAGACATGTCCTGCCCAGTACCATTTAAATTGAGCAGCTTTTTGAGCCACATCAATGATCATCATTGTACGAGTAGTCTTTCGAACGTGATCTGTAAAATTTTACACATAGAATGCAAAACAATCTTAATTCAGTTATTTTGGAATTCGGTAATGTATATACCTAGTATTGATCAACAGCGTAAGTGATGATTTTCCCGTTGTAGAAATACAAGTCGTGTCAATTTTATTTTTATTTTTAGGTGGAAAATCATCAATTTACTTCTTGAGAAAGTATGTCAGACATATATTGACTTAAATCCCACCTATGTTCCTTTAATTATCTGCCCAATGCGTATATACTGAAATGAAGACCACAGAAAAGAACAATTTGATTTATCGTAGTCCCGTGAGCTCAATAGTCTCGCTCGACGGTTTTCATAATGTTATAAATATAATATATATCTAAAACCAAATGTACGTAATTATGAAACTTAGCGAGTGACAGATTGTGAGTTTTATCTGTAACTGATTTATTGCTCGAATGATCAAGGGTAAGTAAGAATCCTAAAAATCAAAAAATTCAGTTCGCCCCGCTCCGCTTCAATAGAAATACTTGCCACTTTTCACTGTTCTTCTTCGCTCCACTGCGCCTAGCTCTACTTCATTCGAAACACTCCCTTAAAAGTGTTCTTCAATAGGTATTCTGTTCAAAGGCCTCCATTCAGCGTCTGGACAGCTCAAACGGCTTTACAAACATGACGGGCTAGCAGCATGTTATTAGTTAATTAAGACTGACCCTATTGAAAGCAATCCGTAGCTTAAAGCAATGAGAAGAGTATCACCTGTCCTGTGATATGGCAGAGATCCTGAACTACGACTGTTACTTGATTGTCAGAACTTTTTTGAGAGAAACTGGGGTAACCTTTGGCTAATGAGTAATATTCGCTTTTGGATTTGATGTACCTGTTACGATATCAATCAAGTCAAACCATCTAAGCGTTTTATGACGGTGGCCTGCTGAAGAGAGTCCGTGGATCATTACGGATCGTCGGACTTTTTAGATAGGATCATTATATGCTTCACTTACTTATTCACGGCCTCAATGCGGCTGAATACCCATGTTTTAAATGAAACGACTGCCTACCAGACCTTCACAACCCAGTTTGCTAGGCAACACAATGCTCCTTGCATAGACTGATGGTCAGACTTTCTAGCGTCTGACTACCCGTAACGACTGTCAAGATCTACGAATGGCAACCGGGACCGACGGCTTCACGTGCTATGGGAGGATCCTCCGCCCAGATGGGTGTTATGTCTGGTGGGCAGCTGCCCGATAGATGATTTCGGGCTGTTCTATATGTTCTAAACGCGCGGAGAACTTTGATTGCGCGATGCAGGATTAGTTCCTATGTGACGCCATAGATGTCGCTAAATGCTTTCCGAGGCACGGGATGTCAATAATGTCCTAGATAAACTTAGAAAAGTACATAAGAATTAAAATAATTCACATTGGTACTTGCCTGGTTTCGAATCAGCAACCTCGTGCATGAGAGGCGGGTGCTTTAATCACTGGGCCGACACGACACGACATATGATAACTATCATGAAATGATTAACTAATCTATTTTCTACTTCGAGTTACCAATAGATCGGATTCTTCTTATTCTGTGGCTACATTACCGGGATTCGGCGAGTATTAGCACTATCAAGACAAATGTGGCCGAGTAGTTCGCCATATCGCAAATTATTCGGGCGAACACGAATGCTGGTCGACACTTACACAGCCGCATAAAAATGCGCTTGACCTTGATATGTAGACAGCAACATAGCGTATAGGTACCCAAATACGATGTTTTTATCGCGACACGAATATTTACGCGATAATGTAGCCACAGAATTGGCCACAGCAAAATCTTCCTTACCTATTTTTTAATTTAGTTCATTAGGTTGTCTGCCGAAGTTAAATAAAGCTGTTATTCTAATGAGGCGTCCTATTTTTGTAAGCTATCAGTAGCGGACATTATCTTCGTCACATATTAGCTGAGCCCGTTCGGTATCGTGTTCAAATACTTTTAATTGATAAGTTCGATGTGGGAACGTGGATATTTATTGCGTGTTGTTATTAGAGACAAATGTGGCTCAATGTTATAATATTTTTATTATTTACTGGAACTGGGCATGTCTGCTGCATGTCTAAAGAGCTGTGGGCTCGTAAAACACAGGATTGAAGCTCAGACACAGCGACACGGGGCCACAGCAGACCATAAAAGAGATGGCGGGACAAACTAGATAAATCTTCTTTAAGAATTGGAAAGACCAAGCGAGGAATCGCGATCGTTGGAAGGAATGGAAGGAGGACTTTGCCTAGTAGTGGGACAGTACGGGCTTGCTATAATAATAATAATTAGGAAAGGACACGTTGGACACTCCTCACTACTGCTTCGCAGAAGGAGGCGACCGCCTGCCACTCCTCCTCGCTTCAGACCATGGCCTGTACCAAGGCCAGGCGCGAGAGATCGTTGCCAGCGATCGCCCCCACGATGGCCCAATAGGAATATAGCAAACACAGTTTCTCGTGTTTCTATTGGTTAATAAGCTTTTGCCAAAGTTATACCCCAGAGCCAAAGTAGCCCCACTTTACTCAGCACACAATATTTTATACACACTAACTGTTCTATTAGACCTTCAAAATTATAAGGGATCTATCTTCTATTGATTACAATATCAAAACCCAATTTTAAATCCCAGCTACTTAAGAGTTAAAGTCAATTGAAATCCCCGCCATAAGGTCAAGAGATCATAGCGTTGCATAAGGAGTAGATCTCCGAGGCTCTTGAATGACAGATTACTGCCCTCCGACCTTTGACACTAGCCTCCTCAGCTAGCCATGTTCCACGGGTCACTTCCAACTTCGGTATTGGTAACGACTAATTGGTAATTAAGTTCTTTAGGATATTGAGTTATGTTTAGTTGTATTTTATTTAATGGAGAAGGGAATGTGGGTTTCTCTTTAAGATTTGTAGTTTCCTTCATAAAGAGTTCTTTTATAGGGTTCCATACTACCCAAAGGGTAAAAACGAAACCCTAGTGCTATGACTCTGCTGTCCGTCTGTCTATCACCGGTCTGTATCCCATGAACCATGATAGCTAGACAATTTATTGAAATTTTCACAGATAATGTATTTCTGTAAAAATTTCAATTCTCGTCCGATGTTTATTTTTTTGATGTTTTATAACAAAAAATACTAAAAACAGAATTAAATAAATGTTTAAGTGAGGCTTCCATAAAACAAACGTGCTTTTTTTCCCGTTTTTGCTACGTACGATACGGAACCCTTCGTGCGCGATTCCGACTCGCGCTTGGCCGGTTTTTTAAATGATATAACCTAGTCTTTACTGTGACTTAGTGCTTGACTTCGCAGTCAGGCATTAGTCGCTCGGATCAGAGTTATGAATATACGTGTGGATGGATGGACAGGGAGAGGGAGGCCAAAGAAAAGGTGGATGGATTGTGTGAGGAGTCATATGAAATAAAAGGGAGTCATGATAGCTTTACTGTTTACAAGATAGATCGGAAGAAAAAAACGTGTTGCGCCAACCCAAAGTAATGTAATGCAACAAGAGCAGGAAGATGATGTCACTCTGATCGCTCCCACCTGATGGTAAGATGTAATGCAATAGCTGATGGTGAAGCGCACTAGTTTATTAAGAGCCTATTCCTTGAAGATACCTAAATTATAATCAGACGGGAAGATTGCAGCAGGCAAATCGTTCCAGTCCTTCGTTGTACAAAGTATAAACGACAAGGTGAAATGCTTAGGACGGGTTTCAGAATTGAGTATTTCGAGTAAAGCACCAAACCCACTTTGAAGCCAAATTTTTACAGGTTTCCAGGTTAAAGTAGAATGAGAAATACTCGATTTCAAATGCTTAAATCAGAAATTGGGGGTTAGTCCGACCGTAGAGCTGTAAGCATGGACAGGGACACTCGCCGTACGTTTGGATGTCTAATGGTAAATGAAGGCGTTTTTGTGAAAAGTCATTCAAAACTCTCATAAAGCTGTAAGTAGGCTTTTAAAAACAACCTTATGCAATTCGATTTAACCTAATATAGGCCAAGAGTTCCTCTAGTACTATAGTCTAGACACTACATACCTACTCTGACACAAAATAGATAGGTACAGAAGTCAATCTCATTTATGTACTTCACTTACGCGCGCGCTAGGGTCGCCCGGTCGCTGCTCAGACTACGCGCGCCTGGGCGCGGCCAGCGGCCGGCTCACCGAACTGTTCCTTTCCAAGGCTTACATAGCACACTGCAATAAATATCTAAAATAAATTGTAAAAATATTACATGGCCACAAATGGGCCAGGGCGCTAACCTACCTATCTATCCACAGATCAAATAAAACAGTATATTTACTTTACTATTCTGTGTTCGAAATGAAAGCAAATCTACTCGTGCACAACGTTTCTCTCTGAAACAACTGGTAGGTTAAAAAATGATAATTCATTATTGCTGAATACAAACAACCGTCCACGAACAGTTAAAGTAATTTTTTTATTTGTTGCTCCATTATTGCACAAAAAGTTCACAGAAGCGTATCTCAAGTGGATGGCACTCGCGCTCGCATTGGTCCCAACCGGACCGAGATATCGGGTCGTTGACCGTTGTCTATGTGTGCGTTACTCGAGCGCGCTTTGTATGTAGATTGACTTCTGTACCTATCTCTTTTGTGTCACTGATCAGTGCACGCTACATTATCATCAATTCACGCAACTGACTTACTTAGTAAAGTGTTAATAATAATAATTGTTACTCCAAAACACATCCATACTAGACTTCATCCTATCAACTCCCAACCGAAATTAAACTCTACGACTGTTAAAATAGGGTTTATTTTTAAAATTTGAGTATAGATTGGAAATGGATTAATACGCGTGTGAAATTTAGTGTTTGATTTGTCAGTTATAGTCCAGTTAATATCGCTCTCGTAATTGGAAAACCATGGATTCTAAGTTTGGACAAAATTTAGAACTGTTAAATTTCTTTTGGTTTATTAATGTTTGTAATTAATCTACGAGTAAGGCCTTCATGCTTCTAAAAACGTTGTACATAGACCTTTCCGAAGTGTCACCTTAACGAACGGTCCTGTGCGTCTCGCATTCTTCGGATTCAAATATTACTTAAAATAAAATAATTAGGGAATTGACACAATCAAATTGTAGTGAACAAACACACTGGAGCTCACAAATTTTGCGTTCTCAGAAATTCTCTGATTGGCCAACATACTGTCAAATATGTCATGTCTGCTGTTCAAATTTTTTGACCAAAGTGATATTAACTTATCAGTAGGTAGCTATTCCCCAACTAATTGTAATTTAAAGTAGTGTTAAGTCTCTGTCTATCTCCTGTCTTCTGCATGAGAGTGGTCGTGGTCATGGATCGTCTGGTAGCTTGGTTGTGGCTTTTGCGAGACTTCTCTATCTCTCTCTATTTGTGGCATTGCGTGTGCATTCAATGAGGGAACAAGTTGAAGATGATTTGATGACGTCTGTCCATCTGGTAGGTGATCGACCGCGAGAACGTTGGCCCTCTGCTCTACCCTGTATCACTAAACGTTCCAAAGAGCTTTCATTGCAGATGATATGTTATTTTTTTTTATTCATATAAACTAGAGCTTGACACCTAAATTATAATCGATCGATATAATTGTCCAAAGATTTTGAAGATTCGCAGTTGCACAATCGATGAAAGTCTTTTTTTGATGCGAAACTCTTTCAGAATGGAAACTTTAGAGCGGTGAGCAGTCCATTATATCCTTAGTAGACGCCTCCAGCACATCTCAAGAGCCTCAATTTTTTTACGGTGATATTGTTGGATCGTCCATTTTTCAGCTCCTTATAGGAAAATAGGGACTATTAAACATCTCATTAAGCCAACCTTGGTGTTTTTGGCTATACGGCGATATTTTTATGCCTTCGTGGGCTTGTCCATGGCTGATCGTGTGTTGTATGGCACATCGTCTCTTAATTTCTTCTTCACAACTTCCAGTATTTGTGATGGTTTTTTTTAGGTGGGAAAATCATCTAATGACAAATCGCGCTCTTGGGCGGAGCGAGAGATAGTGTCAGACTTTTACTGATTAAAAACCCACTCCTGTTCCTTTTTAAGCCTACTGGGGCCACGGGTAGTGTGAAAGCGAAGCCCGGGGCCCCGGGATGAAGGCAAAGAAGTATTTGTGATGGTGGATCACAGGTAGATATAACTCTGGACAATTTCGCAATTGGCTATTTCACGTAAGTTAGGTTGATTGTTTGTCTTATTAATTTTAATTTTATCACGATTTATGGCGAGGCCAAAATCAGAACTGGCTGCTTCTAAAAGCGAAAGAAGCCGTTCCGTGTCTGCCTGTGACGTCGTAAGAAGAGTCGTCGTCGTAATTCTTAAAAGGATAGAGCTATATAGGTGGATGGTCGATGGGGCCGAAAGATTCTGGAATGGCGAAAACGTCCCGGAAGACGCAGCGTTGGAAGACCTCCCACAAGGTGGACCGATGACCTGGTGAAGGTCGTGGGAATCCGATGGATGCGAGACGCACAGGATTGGTCATTGTGGCGACATTTGGGGGAGGCCTATGTCCAACAGTGGACGTCTTTCGGCTGAAATGATGATGATGATGATGATAAGGGTGTATAGCTCCATTTCTCTTTATTGTACACACACCTGACATTTTACACGTTATGGTAAGCTGGTCTCTTAACTTTTAGGCTATCATGACTCATGCCATGATTTGATTCACAATCATTAAATTTTAATAGGTAATTCAATAATTCTGCATTATACAATAAACACGAAACATCACGCCCATTTGTTTATACGTAGGCAATAATTCCAAGTTTCACATTACGTGTAACTCGAGTCGAACGATTTGAGGTCGCGGAAACGTTAGTTTACTAACTACATCATAATCTGTGTTACAATTTGTTACAACTGATCCTTTGTGTAATACGAGCGTGATGTTTATTGGTGATCCGGAAAGAAATGAGTCATAAGTGATGATCAGCAGTTAGTCATTGATGTGTGTCAGTAGGTCATTGGTACTGGATTTTTGGAGCGTTTATGCCAAAGGTACTTTGACTTTTTAATGTTAATTTTGAACTTATCTCGAGCAGTTTTGGACCAGTTACAACTATATTAATTGTAACTAGTTACGTCTAGTTTCAAACTAGTTACGTCTAGTCTCAAACTGTTCGGACTATTTTCGGATTAGTAGATGCAGCATCGTAGATCGGCTAACGGATGACGAACAATGGGTAGCTCGCCGTCTGACTGTCTGGTAATCGTCCGTACCTAGCCGATGTCGTCGACAGCGCGTTGTATTCCACGCGCTCCGCAAAGAGATGTTAGAATAGAATAGAATAAAACTTTATTGTACACCAAAATAGTAACAAAAACTTATAAACTAACTTAATCTATGGGTACAATGGCGGTTTTATCGCTAACAGCGATTTCTACCAGACAACCTTAGGATGGACTGTAAGAACTTAACATAAAAAAGGGGGGTAGACTGCAATGTACTGCAAATTGAATTAAAATTAATGCAAACCGATGATGATGATGATGTTGATGTTAGCAAACCGGGGATATAGATAGGGACGATGTTCGCTAGGGTCTGGGATAGGGTTTCTGAAAAGAAAACCCATGGTCCTAGAACGCAAAAAGCAACTGAAGTACACAGGTGTGGTTCTAGTCAGTAAAAGTCTGACACGCCCTCCCACCCCACCTAAAACGCGAGAAGACATTAGATGATTTCACACCCAAAAAAAAAACATCAGTATTCGTAGAACTACGTATGAACATAACTAAATCTATTTTTCGATTTCTTGGCCTCCCTTTTCTCTTATAAAAGTTGAGACTTTTATTTATAAACTTTTCGTTATTATCGTAGATCTCCTAAGTTAGTCCTGAGCTGAGCTATACGAATACTGACAAAGAATCGATGAAATCGATCTCTATGAGTTCTTAAAAAAATCATACTAAACACTAATCTGCATGATTCTCATATGATTTGATAATTACATTTTCGCTGCATGGACTTTAAAAGAGTGACCACTGAGTTTGTTTTCATGTTTTTTTTGTCATGGTAGTCAGCTAGGAAACACCAGCCAGAAGTGTTTTTAAAACTCTACTTGCAAAATTAATATCATTTATCACTTCCCACGACTGTAGTTCCTTATTTATCCGCATCGCATACCACACACACACATATACACAGTGACGAATTAAATGATAATATGTAAAATTTAAAACTCCATCGTTACTATCTATGCTTTTTCATGGAAACGTAACAATGAGCGAATAAACATTAAATTACTGATTATATGAACATCTGATCAAATAGATGTATTCATTGCATGGTCATGGAACTATACAGGATGATGTCATAACTGCCATGTCGCATGCACTTTGTCAAATTGTAGGCTTTACAAAATGGCCTAACCGTGATATAATCAGTCATGAACGCAACCATAATTTTTGCATATATTTTTCATTGAAGTTTGTTTAATGATATACTCCAGTGTTTTTTTTTTTTAAATATATCTAAATTGTGTGGAAATGAGCAAACTGTTTTTTCCGGTAAAAAAATGAATATTTTAAAACTTTTGCACATTACTTGTGGTGACCCGGTGGAAACAGCCCCGGCTTATAAATTGCAGGTCGCGGGTTCAAACCCAGCCAGACGCATTACTTTATGTAATTTATTTCATCACCACTGCTCTCAAAACAGTGAAAAACAAACATCGTGACGAAACCGGCATGTCCTAGAACCAAACATTCGAAGACATGTGACGTCTACCAATCCGCCCTATGCCTGCGTGGTGGATTACAGCCCATTCCTTCTCTTAGAGAGGAGTCTTCAGTCCCAGCAGTGGGAACATTTATAAGGCTGATTATGCTTGCACAATGTTTGAGAGTTGAACTGGCAAATGGACACTTCTAAAATCTAGTGTCATTCTGTATATAAAAGAAGCTAAACAATTTTAGCAATTAATTTAAAATTTTACAAAGTAGTACTTAATAAAACATATTTCATAATAAAATTCTTATTTAAAGTATAGTATTTTATTTAAGCTTAATTACTTATTGATAGTTTTATGAGATTTATCGTCAAAGTTATAATCCAATTAGATTATGATACGATCCCTGCGTGAACATTAAGAGACTTAAAGTTATTAAAATCTTATGTTTTATTAATTTATTTCAACAAATTATTCTTAATGAACATACAATTTTAACGTTTCCACAGATTTGGATTATTAATATTTTTTTTTTATAATTAGTTGTTTTGTTAAGTTTATTTAGGAATACTGTCATTGGTCCCAGCTGTTGTCATTCGTAGATATTTGACAGTTGTTACAGGTAGTCAGGTGCGAGAAAACCTGACCATCAGTCTATCTAAGGAGTATTGGTTGCCTAGTAAATCGTTGTGGAAGCCTAATAATAATAAAAACTTTTGTTTCGGAGCTTGCCATATTGTGTTAGTAATAATTTAAACTTAGAACTAGTGTTAGTAACATAAAGAACAAATAGGTGCTTATTCTAAGCCGATGGAGAGATGCAGTTAGATATTTCACATATTGTGTCGACTGCCTATTTGACCTTCACAACTCAGTAACTGGGTTGTGAAGCTGGGCATTACCTCTAGGCAAGATTGATGTCAAATTTTCTATCTGTATCGATTGTCACAAACCCATAAATGATGCCCGGAACCAACGGTTTCTCGTGCTTTCTGAAGCATGGAGGAATCTTGATTTGATAAAATGGTCACCCATCCATAGACTGCCTTCGGTAGACATTGCTTAACCTAGGGAATCTACTAATATTAGGTACTTAGCTACGAGCCTTCCAACCTAAAGAGAGAGCGAAAGTAAATAAAAGTAGCCCTAATATTATCCTAACCATAATTTTATCGATAAAACTTAATTAACTACTTAAACAAAAAGTTATGCAAAATTTTTGCAAAGCCTAAAATTCTGGAGAGCGCTCGATCTAAATTGTCTCAAATTAACATAAAATCTAGAATTTTAATTAAGACTTTTGGATTTGGGCGAGTCTGACCTTTGGAATAATTTGATAGGACTTTGACCTTGAGCATTTTCGAGCAGGTTTAAAAAAGTGATTAAAAATTATCAAGCCTATTGTTATATGGAGACAGATTAGTTTCAACGAAAATTAAAAAAATCACGATACTCTTTTCATGGCAATTTTTTAAACAGCTTAATAAAAGACTAATTATGTAGATAATATTTTTTATAAATAAGTAGTTGTTTCAGCTGATCTTCGCGTGATATTAAATAGCCTATAACCTTTCTTAATAAATGGGCTACCCAACAATAAAATATTTTTTTAATTCCATTCAATTCACCATCATCGATTGCATCACTGCTTACCATCAGGTAGGATCGCAGTCAAACACTAGTTGACATGAACATGTTGCAAAGGGATTTGGCTAGTTTTTTTTAAAGTCGGCCGCCAGCCTGACACTAACCCTCCTTGGGAATGCTTTTGTTTGTAGTTTACCCGCCACCACGGGGTGACATAAGGTTAAGGGTTTATATTATTAAAAAAACACAACCAATTGGAGCGTTCAAACTCTTCAGCTTTAAAATATAGATACCACTACAAGCACACTTCTGAAATCCATACTTGCAAAAAAAACTCAATCTATACTATTAAACATTCCGAATCCGCTAATAAAAACTTTACTCAAACAACAGTGAAAAATACCATCGATTAATGAAAATAAATATCAACTGCTATTTTAATAATTTAATGGAGTCGAGATGGATAGAAGAATAGACCATAAAAAATATAGTATAGTTTTAGGTGCAGATCTTTCTTCTCTTACACTATTGTAGTTTTTTCCCCAAAAGCCTAATTTCATCATATCCCGCGACACAAAAGCATATCTCCAGCATGCGTTATTATTTGTGTAACAAATAATTTTGATATGCTTTACCAGTAAACGTTATCTTGTAAATATACGCGGAATGCCATCGGCGGGAATCATTCCAATCTTGATCATATTATATTATTATCTCAATTTTTATCTAAGGCATCTTGCGAATGTACGATTTGTAAATATTGGTTATGTCACTGTGATAACGACAGGAGATGATAAAGCGCAAGCTACGCTGTAAACGAAGCGAAGCGAAGCTAGATAAGTTCGTTTAGCTTGGCTCATGTAGCTACCGCGTACTTTCATTACTTTACAGGATGTATTTTAAAGAGTTTGCGCAGGAATTACATGACTTGATTCCGCCATCACCTTTCGACCATTGCACAACCCGAATACGGCGAGTGTCCAACCTTATGTTGTCAACACCTGTCCGGTCCGGACTAAGCGTTTTGCCTTGTCGTTTATACCACGTATATCGAAGGATTAGAAAAATTTGCCTGCAGCGGTCTTCCCGTCCGATTATAATTTAGGTGTCTTCAAGGCTAGAGTGAATAGGCTCTTAATAAACTAGTACGATTCACCATTAACAATTGTATCACTGCTTACCATCAAGTGGGATTGCTGTCAAGCACTAGTTTATATCATTTAAAAAAATGCTTCGGTTAACATTGTAAACTACAGAGCTAAGCTACGCCAGCGATGTGATGTTGCGAGCGATCCAAATGAAGCAAAAACCACTCTCTCGCAACCATTCGTTCATATGGCCTTAGTTTCCGATGTGAATCCACTTCGTCTAACTCGCTCAGCTCTCATAGCTTGGCAACACGAGCAAAGCTAAGCTTTATTCCGCCTCGTTCTCAGTATGGCCCGTGCTGAATGATTAGCATATTATGGTGTGGTGTGATGTTTTCTGAGTACTCCTAAAATAATAAAATGACTCAATTACTTGTATGTTTTGGTAGAAGATAGGAACATCACTATCGTTACGGTAATTTATTAGTTTACTAAATTAGTAACTAGTATGCCAGATCATCGTTTGTAAGAAATAGTCGTAATTTTAACATTGCTTCCAGGTGACTCAAATTAATAAAATTTTACGAGTTGAAATTGTGTCAATTTTTATGAATAATGATTTAACATCACACACTTCGCATTTTCGCATCTTCGCATCTATCTAGTGAGTCGAATAACGCAATCGCCTATCTATACTATATTTATGTACATAATATAATAAAGCTGAAGAGTTTGTTTGTTCTTTGAACGCCTTAATCTCAGAAACTGGTTTGAATTATTGAATAGCCTATTTATCGAGGAAGGATACAACAATGAAAGAGAGAGAGATAAATATAGTATGTATAAGTTTCGTATAAATATTTTTAAAATTTTATGAAAATTGTATTTTCAGGTATAACAGTTGATAATTGCACTGTTGCATTAGGTTAAGCATGTTATGAGAATAATTAAATAAAAACGACAATAAAAAACGCAGGTGAAACTTATTAAACCCCGCGTATGACTAGTTAATAATACCTAATGTTAAAAAAAAACATGGCGTTATTTACGATGTCGAGCTGATGATTTTTTTCAGACATATTATGAAACAATGTATCAGGGATTTCTTTAAACGCTACAAATTGCGACTGCGTTTAATCGCAGTGCCAAGTCGGCCGCCTCCAGCCGTCCTTAGCAAAGCGTTACGTCCCAATGATTCAAATTATGATTCTGCCGACTTACATCACGGGGCACATTTTCCGAGAAATTAGATCGCCCGCCAAAAATCCTAAGGGGTGTTCAAGTTTATGCTTTGCGTGTGCGTAAATACAACATTATTCTTACAATTCAAGTATAAAAAGCTCTGGTAATATCGCCTTTACGCGTCTTAGATTAGAGGTCTTAGAGAAGATAGTGAATAGCACAAAAAAGGTTGTTAGCAAAAACTACTGTTCATTTTTCACGTAGCGTTTTTACGGTAGACGTGTTTAGTAATGCAAAATATAATCTGTATATAAATAAATATGTTTTGCTAACTCACCTTTCTTGACTGATAGTGTAACTTGGGTCCAAATTGAAGGGCTGCAGGAGTGTTCGAACACGGGTTGGTTGTAGTCAGTAATAGTCTGACACCCTCTCTGGACATAGTAAGTTCGGGAGGTTCCTGCACCGGATTCGTGCGGAAGAAACGGGTGTCGCCACTGTGTGGACCGCCCAGAGGACACGGTGGAGCACACGGTGGAGGTGTGCCCCCCTTGGGCAGAGCAACGCCGTGTCCTCGTAGGGGCGATCGGTGGCGGCGATCTCTCGCGCCAGGCCTTGGTACAGGCCATGGTCCAGAGCGAGGAGGAGTGGCAGGCGGTCGCCTCCTTCTGCGAAGCAGTAATGCTAGTAAAGAAGGCGGCCGATCGCGTGAGGCAACGGTCCTCACGCCCCAACCACCGCCGGCATTCCGATCCCGATTTCCGGCCACCATAGGCGCGGACTTGCGGACGGCGAACAATGGGTAGCTCGCCGTCCGACCGTCCGGTAACCGTCCGAACCGAGCCCAAGTCGTCGACGGCGCGTACTGTTCCGCGCGCGCCTCAGGGAGATATCAGCAAACCGTAGGGGCCCAGCAGGATACTTTTATCCCGGGAATATAGGATACGCGGATAAAGCCGCCAGTAGCAGATATTGTATGGATAAAAGTAAGTTCGAAAGCTAACAAAAGAAGAAGATAGTTTTTATAGAGCTTTTAATTTTCAAGTTAAAGTTTTTTTTCCCAAAGTAAAAAGAAACAAACACTGCTGTAACTTTTTCACTTTCCCAGCCAGCCTTATTCTCATTCATTAATGTTTACAAAAAGTAAAATTATTATCATAAACAGTACAGCCGCGGACCCCAGGGCTTCCTCAAAGTTATTTACGTGCAAAGTTTCCTTACAGGGCGACACGATTCCTGTATAAAATAATTGTTATGTCGGATCGTGAATGTATAGCTTTATATTTGTAGCATTAAGGTCCACGTGCACTGTAGTAGTTATACCCGAAATTTTTTAACAAAACTTATAAGAGGGTAATGTTTACGAAGTAAGTACAAAAAAATCAATGCACAAGTAACTTATCGTATCGTATTTACATTTAGATAGAGATAAGAAGCTTCTAATTTACAGCCACATGAGCATAGCATAGTATGCTTATGTGTGCATAGCATAATCAGCCTTTTTAATGTTCCCACTGCTGGGACTCAGCCCTCCTCTCTAGGAGAGAGAGCAAGTGTTTTGAGAGCAGTGCTGATGAAATAAATTACACAAAGTAATGCTCCTGGCTGGGTTTGAACCCGCGACCTGCAACTCGTAAGTGGGGGCTTTACCACTCGGCTACCACTGCTCTCATAATCACATGTGATTATAAAATTCAGAAGACCTAAAAACTTTAAAATAAAATTGAACCAAGTAACACACGTAAAATGTGCCCACAACACTCACACTATATATTTTTATTGATAGGTAATATAATTATGTAAACGTTACACTCGACTACTGTAATATTGATGAGTTACAGTAGTTAACCTACTACCCGTTGACTTAGTACCTTGAAAGGTATGAAGCACGGTCTTATAGTACAAATTTAGGAATAAATCTGAAAACTTTTTTTTTTATTCTTGATAGGTTCGCGCTTAACCGCTATCTCACCTGATGGAAAGCGACGATGCGGTCGACGATGGAGCGCGCTTACCTAGAAGTAACAAATTCACTCTTGACTTAAAGATTCCCGGGTTGTAACCATCAGGAAACACAGATTCCGGCAAGGAATTCCACTCCTTAGCTGTACGCACTATGAATGTGTTCCCAAAACGTTTCGTGCGTATTGGCGGGATGTCCACCATGTACCGGTGGCGCATTGCCGTGCGCCTGGTAGTCCGATGATGGAACGGGCTAGGCGGAAATAGGTTATGCAATTCCGACGCACACTCTCCGAAATGCAACCGGTAGAAAACTGACAGGCTATATAGCAACTCGGCGTCGATGCTCAAGACTTCGAAGCCTCGACTCAACGAGTGCATCATTGCCCATGATCCTCCTGGCTCGCCTCTCAATTGCCTCAAGTGCATCAAGCCGGTATCGGGCAGATCTATCCCAAAGATGAGAGCAGTACTCCACACACGATCAAACTTGCGCTTGATAAAGTTTGAGCAGCTGCTCCGGCGTGAAGTACTGTCTGACCTTCGCGAGGATTCCTAGCTTTTTTGCTGCTAGTTGAGCCTTTGCTTCGATGTATGGCCCAAAATTGAGAGTTGACGTCAGCGTAACACCAAAAAGATCAAGATGGTCGGTTATCGGTACGGTTACGCCCCGGAAAGTTGGAGCTGGGCTTAATTGACTCCTTTTAGCGAAAAATAGACACGCCTGGGTTTTAGCAGCATTGAACTTGACCAAATTAGCATCGCCCCATTCGGAGACTGCCTCCAAGGACAAGTTCGAGCGCTCGACCATAACCTCTCGGAGAGACTGGATCTGTGACCCACTGTGGATGGCATACGCTAGAAGATCACCAGTTGACCGATTTCGGCGAAAGCCGGTTTGTCGGTCACTTAGGATGTCATTAGCTTCTAGGTATGCCAGGAGCTTAGTGTTGAGTACACGTTCCATAGTCTTACAGAGAATGGACGTTACTGAGATTGGCCTGTAATTAGCTGGGTCAGCCCGACTACCCTTTTTGGGCACGGACTGTACGTTAGCTTGCTCCCATGCAATCGGCACTTTTCCAGCCTCAAATGAAAGCCTAAATAGGCGTGTCAGGATCGGAGACAGTTCAGGCGCACACGTTGTCAGAACAATTACCGGTATCCCGTCTGGACCGCTAGCCTTGTTCACGTCAAGGTTACGCAGCACCCTACGGACATCCTTCTGAGACTGAACTGAAAGTTACGACACTAAAAACATACTTTTTTCTATTCGGAAAAATCTTCGAGACTTGATTCAGGAATTAAACTATTTACATTAGTTAGTTTGTATGGAATCCTCAGTGTGCGAGTCCGACTCGCACTTGCCCAGTTTTTTTTATTTTTGCGCAGTTACGACACTTACAACTTAAAAATAATAATAATTAGTGCCGATTACTATTGCTTTAGTTCATTATTTCAGTTTCTATGTAGGAAATTGATGTTATGCTTGTTTACGGTTCTTAAAAAGTAATGGGGCAGAGGAAATGGGAAAACTACAGCACGGTTGGCGCAGAAATTGCTCAACCACTATTACTCTTGGTTACTGGCTGCATATTTTGTGTTTGATTCCCGCACAGAAAAATATTTTTATAGCTTTCAGATAGTTGTTTCGGGTCTGGATGTCCTGTATATATGAAGTTACATGTTTGTATAATGGTTTTCCTTTATATCTAATTGTGCACTTATTGTTGAAAAGCCAAATAAAATAAATAAATAAATTCGTATGTATGTGACTTTTATCGCGTGTTCAATTCCAAAAATAAAAAGCTTCAAGAAGTATCAATCGTTATTGTTGCTGATAGAATGTTAGTTTATTTAGAGACCCAAGTCATTGGCAAACTTATTACAATGTAAAAAAATTCTTCACGTGCAAATCGCGCTAACCCGCATTTTCGAGCGACAAACTCAGTGTCCACCGACCCTTACAAGATTGTTCGGATTCTGTTTATTCAAAGTTTTTTTCTTTGCAGATTAATGAGCTTCCCTGAATGATAAGGGTATAAACAAAGTCGGGTAGATTTTGAAATATTTGAGCCGCTTAGCTATTAAACTAGCGAAGAAGGCTTTTTATATGAAGGCAGATGAATCTTGAACATCTCAAATCTTTATTGCAATCCATAATGTACAGTCAGGGATCAAAAGTGCCGTTGCACTCTACCAATGCTAAAGTGTCTAAAATTTCTTTGTTGTAATTTCAATAGTAGTAGTAGTTTATTCAATTCTATAGATTTTATGCCACCAATTAAATCAGTCATAAAACATTAACCCTCTTCTACAAATTTCAGATATTTTAGCGTTGGTAAGGTGGAACTGCACTTTTGACCCCTGACTGTACAATGATAGAGTTAGGTAAGTACAAACAGCTGCATCGATTGGGTACCTTTCTCACATTTAAGTGTCTTAGAAAAGGGAGTAACTAGTTGATGACGCTATCTGTACTTTTTTTTTAAATTATTATCATGAATACGCTCGCGCCTGACCTCTGTCCTGGTGGTTGGCGATGATGTGGTCGACGATGGAGCACACTTGCCTAGTAGTAACCTATTCTCTCTTGACTGAGAGACCCTTAGGCTGTAGCTATATAGAATATAAAATATAAGATTTTTTTTTGTACCCAGTAAATTATAGTTACGTAATTTAAATCCAATCGGTTTTCTTCCGGACGTAGTTTTAGGGAGTGTGTGTGGGAACTGCATAATTAAATTTCGCCAAGCCCGTTCCACCAACGGCGAGCAATGGGTAGCTCACCGTCCGATCGTCCGGTAACCGTCCGGACAGAGCCCAAGTCGTAGACGGCGCGTACTGTTAAACGCGCCTCAAGGAGATATCAGCAAACCGTAGGGGCCCAGCAGGGTCGAAGCCTACTGGAGCCAAGGATCTGCTTGTGAAAGAAAGACTCGGCCCTGGTATGAAAGTCAACGAAGGAACAGGTGTGGGTTTTTAGTCAGTAAAAGTCTGACACTATCTCCCGCTCCGCCCAAGAGCGAGGGATGTCATTGGATGATTTTCCGACCGAAAAAAAAATCATCGGACCACCAGACATACAGCGATACACCATCTGGAGATCTTTAAATCAAAAGTGCATAGGTTACTTCTAGGCAAGCGTGCTCCATCGTCGACCACATTATCGATTATCATGTGGTGAGATAGCGGTCAAGCCCAAGCCTATAAAAAATAGTTTATAAGATTGATTTCAATGGTTCAAGTATATCGCCGATTCTTTGAACTTACAGTTTAATTCTTAAATGTTATTTTAGTAAGTAATAATCGTCATAAACAATAATTTATTGGTGCTGCCAATCTCACACGTTACATAGAGAGAATAAAAATCGAGACATTGTCCCAATTATAAGGAAATCCGTGACGAAATGAGCGGATGTTTCATTAGGGAGCTTAGCAGGATACAATATTGGGGATCAAGCGACCACTGTGACTGAGGAAAAGGCTTATTTTCCTTCATAATAAGTTCTAGTGGCTCAGCTGTATTTGTCTCAGTAAGTTCTTCCAGGAACGAAAGAACTCACAGAGACATGTTATGAATTATGGATCGAGGGAAAAGAAATTTGGAAAATAAGAACACATTTTTTTTTGACGTAAACACCTTTGATGGTTTTCGATTTTCATATTGGACCAGAATTGATTGGTAGTGAAGTTTCGAGGACACGTCGCGTTTGAGCGTCATATTCTTTAGAGGACAAAATGTCAGTGTCCCGCAATTAACCCCCGAAATTGTACAATGCTTTCACGTTACGCAGGACTCTTGTCCTAGTGTAACAGAGGTTTTTCAACATATACGTGAATGTTTTGCAAAATATCGGGAGAAAAGTTGCAAACTATTGGGCAACGTTGCATTGTCACGTAGATTGAGCGTTGCGCGTCATATCGACGGAAATGTTGTCAAATAATGAATCTTAGGCTTAAGGCACAATTGGTTACATGTCACAAAATAGAAGACGTACCGGTAGACGCAGCGTTAGAAGGCCTCCCACAAGGTGGACCGATGACCCGGTGATGGTCACGGGTATTCATTGGATTCGAGACGCACAGGACCGTCCGTTGTGGCGACACTTGCGGAAGGCCTATGTCCAACGGTGGACGTCTTTCGGTTGAAATAATGATGATGATACCATATAAATATACAATACGACGTACGGCGTACGGCGAGTATCCACCCTTACGTTGTTGAAACCTCTACGGTCTGGACTAAGCGTTTCGCCTCGTCGTTTATACTGCGTACATTGAGAGACTGGAACAATTTGCCTGCTGAGGTTTTCCCATTCGACTATAATTTGGGTGTCTTCAAGGCTAGAGTGAATAGGCTCTTAATAAACTAGTGCGCCTCAAAATCAACGATTGCATCACTGCTTACCATCAGCTGGGATCGCAGTCAAGCACTAGTTTTTATTAAATAAATAAAAAATACTAAACCGAATAGTTTAGACATTGCTCGTAGAACAGGTGGTCATTGGGGCCGAAAAGTTCTGGAGTTCCGACCGCATACCGGAAGATGCAGCCTTGTGAGAGGACACAAGGTGGACCGCTAACCTGGTGAGCGTTGCAGGAATCCACTGGATGCGAGACGCATAGGACCGTAAGTTGCGGCGACAGTTGGGGTAGGCCTGTGTCCAACAGTGGACGTCTTTCAGCTGAAATGATATGATGATGATGAAGAGTTTATTGTTTATTAAATCGCGCTAATCTCTGGAAGTGCTAATTGAATAGGAAAAAAATATTCTTTATAGAACAGCCAAGTTTATGACAAATAGTATATAGACTACAAACCTCACGCTACAACTCAGGAAAGTGGAGCAGTAACCGAAAATACGGGTGAAACCGCAGAGGACAGCTATTCAGTTATATCCTGCTGTAATTTTCCATTTGGGTTTCCTTAACAAACAAAACAGGACCTGATTACCAGTAGGTTTGCAGTATTGTGGTTAGCAGAGTACGTTAACAGATCAGGACGTACCTAGGTCATTATTATAATGATGATGTCATAAATAGTAGGCACCTTATAAAACAATTAGGCAATAAATTGCTCGGGAATTACCCACTCAGTAGTGAGTTGACTGATCGATTATTTTCTGGTACATCCTGAGTACAATAGACCTACAAAATGTACAACTTAGTGTCATCTAAGTAATTTCAGTGGTGTGAAATCACAATGTTACTTTTTTTTTCTCTTTTAAAACTTTACTCATCATTCATCATCATCATTTCAGCCGATAGACGTCCACTGCTGGACATAGGCCTCCCCCAAACGTCGCCACAGCGAACGATCCTGTGCGTCTCGCATCCATCGGATTCCCGCAACTTTCACCAGGTCATCGGTCCACCTTGTAGGGGGCCTTCCGACACTGCGTCTTCCGGTACGCGGTCGCCACTCCAGAACCTTTCGGCCCCAACGGCCATCCGTTCTGCGAGCAATGTGCCCTGCCCATTGCCACTTTAGTTTGGCGATTCTTCGCGCTATGTCGGCAACCTTGGTTCTCCTGCGGATATCTTCATTTCTGATTCGATCACGCAAGGAAACTCCGAGCATAGCCCTTTCCATTGCCCTTTGGGTGACTTTGAGCCTTCTGATGAGGCCCATTGTGAGCGTCCACGTTTCGGAACCATATGTCATCACTGGCAACACGCACTGGTCATAGACTTTCGTCTTGAGACACTGTGGTATATTGGATGAGAAGATACCGCGCAGCTTCCCGAACGCTGCCCAGCCGAGTTGGATTCAACGGTTGACCTCTTTCTCGAAATTAGATCTACCCAACTGGACTGTCTGTCCAAGGTAGACGTAATCGTCTACAACTTCGAGTGCAGAGTCTCCGATCTTGATCGGAGTGGGTGCTACATGGTTATTTACCATGACTTTGGTTTTGTCCATGTTCATTTTAAGACCCACTCTTTCGGAAGCTCTACTGAGGTCATTGAGCATTGTGCTGAGCTCTTCCGTAGTTTCAGCCAGGACTACTATGTCGTCGGCAAACCGAAGATGAGTGATGTACTCGCCATTGACATTAATGCCCAATCCACTCCAGTCCAGAACCTTGAAGACATCCTCCATTGCGGCCGTGAACAGTTTCGGAGAAATGACGTCTCCCTGCCTCACACCCCGCTGCAGGAGGATAGGTTTCGAGGTCTGGTCCTGCAGTCTGACTGACATAGTGGCGTTTTCGTACAAACACTTCAGCACCTCGATGTACCGATAGTCAATCTGGCACCGTTGGAGAGACTGCAGCACAGCCCAAGTCTCGATCGAATCAAAGGCTTTCTCGTAATCCACAAACGCTAAGCAGAGAGGCAGATTATATTCCTCGGTCTTCTGTATAACCTGCCGTAGCGTGTGTATGTGGTCTATGGTGCTAAAGCCTTTTCGGAATCCGGCTTGTTCGGGAGGCTGGAAGTCGTCGAACCTGCGCGCGAGACGGTTCGTGATGACTCTGGAAAACAGCTTGTAGACATGGCTCAGAAGTGAGATGGGCCTATAATTCTTGAGCAGGGCCTAAACTTTACTCACGTGAACATATTCCACTTAGATGCTAAACAAATATGTTTGTACTAGATCAATAAGAGCGAGGGCCCTTGTACTCTTAACACAAGTTGAATCTTAATTTGGGAACCAGAGTTCAACAAAATTAGCAATATATAAAATAGTTTTCTGTCTGTGTGTATTAATTGCAATAAAAAAATATATATATTTGTATTCAAAACCAGAACATAATTTAACAACTTTAAATTTTACTAGTAGGTAGGAACTACCCTAAAATTTCTTCAAAAAATTGTTTATTTATTTATTTATGTACACACAAACACTTGAAATCGAAAAGAACAAATACAGATAAAAGAGTACAAAGGTCCTGCTTAAGGTGCTGCTTGTTGTTCAGATTTGAGAAAAAACGTTGCTAAAAATTA
The DNA here is from genome assembly GCA_905147345.3 of Mythimna impura. NCBI lineage: Eukaryota > Metazoa > Arthropoda > Insecta > Lepidoptera > Noctuidae > Mythimna > Mythimna impura. The sequence goes on from LR990358.1 coordinate 27,327,943, forward strand.
CTCATAACGTTGATGCGTTTACAATTATGTAAACTTACATTTATCTGTAGGCCTTAAAAAAATTGGTGTCGTGCGATTGAACCCGTGACATGCATCGCAGCAGTTCATCGCTCAATCACTATGCTACCCTCTTCATTCAGAAAGTAAAAGTGGTTCATATTTATCACTTTTGTCCCCCTAAATGATAGCCAATTTATTAAAAGCTACCCTACATAGGTCTTGTAAATTGTATAAGTAATCAATTTGACTTAGATACAAGTTAGCCCTAAACGTAAAAAAAATCAGGTACCACCTCTAGTTTGGAACCACCAACAATGCATCAACAACTAGGATTTAAACTAGAAAAATATGGTCTATCTTAAGTGCAATTTCAAGAAAATCGGTTTGACTTCGGTACCATTACAGGAAAAAAACCAATCAAGTGTGAGTCGAACTCGCACAAACCTCGAACAAACTTATAATAATAATAATTAATATCATTTATTTCTCTCATAAAGGTACATGTAACAAGTTTATTTTATAAATTTTGTCTGAAGGCTAAATTTGAGAGCTGGAGTCTGAACCAGGTTCGAGATCTGTATGACAGATCTCCAGGCTCACACCCTTTTAAACATAATCGCATTTTGTGGCACATAAATATGAGTCTTATGTCTACTAAACCATAGACTTGATATAATGTAATTATTTTGTGATGTGAAAAAAATCCGATAACATTAGAGCATTGCTTCTTGCCCAATTTCATAATTCTCGGTCAACAGGAAGTTCCTTACAAATTTTAATTCCCTTGATTTTTGATGATTAATTTTCTTGATTGATTTTCCGTTTAAGGTGCATATTTTGTCGCACTAAGCACCTTAAACGGAAAATAAACGGTTTCACTATTAGATTGCGTTTACTCAAAAGTTTGATTTTTACCGACTGAGATATGGAATCTTAAAAAATGGGCTATCTATAGAACAATTCCAAGAAAAAATAGACCAATTAAAGGACTTATGTAAGAATGAAGATAGTCCATACAGTAGCCAGTCACACATCTCGCCGAGTCGTTGGTCGCACACCTTTTGGGCGTAATATCGAAGATGTCCTAATTAAGGGACGCGGCATGGGCGGGCGCAGGCTATATTGCGACCTTTCAATAATGAACACAGGGGGAGGATTGGGTCGGACCAAGTTGGAGGCTGAAGCAACCGCGAGCGATTTCTAAAGACCGACCACCTATATGAGTCCGTTCCAGAGATAGCAGTGAGGTACGGGAGGAGTGCTAACTTCGCTTCCACATCGTGCACTTCCTCAAAAGTGGTCCAAATCATACAATTGGCCTTTAATAAAGCGACTACTAAAAAATCTGACTTGTTTTGCGTCTGCAATAGTTTTATTTATATTTAATTGTAGTTAGTAAGTAATAATAATAGTATCTTGCTTTTGTACAAAAGATTTAAAATTCTGGTGCCATATTTTTTTGAAGTGGGAAATTGTTAAATCTTTTTTCCTACTCTGTGTGGAGCGAGATGTCAGTATCAGACTTTTATTAACTCAATACTCAATGTGAGTGCGGTGCTCCTGTTCAAAACATGAGCCACATACTAGAATGCCCCAAGTGCCCATACACCTGCACTTTGGAGGATTTGATGAGTGCTACCGATGCTGCTATTAATGTAGCCACCTATTGGGCCCAAACAGTTTGACGAGTTTTTCATCGAAGAAGAAGAAGATTAACTAAACACTGTTTTACTTCAGTTGCTCTTTGGATCCCAGGGCAGCGCTCACTATTTTAAACAATCCCTGGAAATCCTCATTAGTGGATCCCGTTAGTTATTCTGACATCCCTTCTAAAATTCTGGTGCCTCCGATCAATATCGTAAGAGTAGCTGATTTGACAGATCAACAATAAAATCATCCAGAAATTTACATCAAAATAATATACGTAAATATAATATAATAAAAGCTTAGGAACCTTTTGTAACGTGAAAAGATCACTAGGAAATCCATCATCATCATCATCATTTCAGCTGAAAAACATCCAATGCTGGACATAGGTCTCTCCCAGTCTTATCTGTCTTGCAACCATTTCTCACTAGGTCATCAGTCCACATTATGGGTGGCGTTCCAACGCTGAGTTTCTAGTACGTAGTCGGCACTCCAGAACCTTTCAACCTCATCGACCATCTGTTCTGCGAGCAAAACTATCAGTTTTTTTCGTCTATCGATTCCCTGTTTTTGTAATAACCTCTACCGCTTACCTTTTAGCCCTTCCCTCAACGGATAAAGGAAAATATTTGGCAATGAAATCCTCAGCCTCTCTGTGACCGTGTAATTGCGGCATGGCAGCCAAGATACCGCTGCAAAGAATCGTGTTTCAAGAAGATACGAGAAATGTTAGCTAAAAACAATCGCGGCTAAACGGATTACTGATACACGTGAAACTGGAGACACAATTAAGAAGAAGTGTTTTCCTTTGAATTGATTCTCTTTTGGTATTTTTAGACATGTTTTGTCATCTTTATGTAGGTTTACGTTTGGAGTAGTTGTTTATTTTGTAATAGAGATTCTCCTGTCTGTTTGTCCAAATATATCTTACACGTGTTAGCAATTATACAGTATTTTCCTCTATAACGTTTCAATCGTAATGGAAAAGACACGTGTCAATTTTATCATTTTTATTTTCTTCTTTCTTATTTAAGTTTGTTTGATCTTTATACAGTAAATGGCACAGTTGGCGCAGTGGTTAAGTGATTGGCTGATGCCCTGCGTGTAGCTGGTTTGATTCCCGCACGGAGCTATATGTTATGTTATGTCTGAGTATGGTTTCTGTACTTAGTCCTATGCGGACCATTGTACGTGGGCCATGGTGGCCATAGCCTTTGGTGGACTTGTTTCAACCAGCCCACATCTCTCTAGAAACAGATTAGGTCTCTCAGGTTTTTTAGGGTGTCAATGAGGAAGTTCAGGGATCCTAAAATTCACCGCAAGAAGCATTAGCTCCGTGCGAATATGGAACAAAGTCAGAAAAAAGTCATACAAATATTAATTTGTATAACTTTGCTCTGACTTTGTGGCACAGACCCAGAGTAACATGGAAACTCTGGGTCTGTGCCACTCTTTTTCTTCTACATAATTATAAATATTTATATATAGCATCACGCCTGCATTTCTTGAAGGGTTGGGCAGAGGTGAATCCATAACACGTGCACATTACGTCAATTTCTTTTTTAAGTTCCATGTAATAGTGGATGAGTCTATTCCCGTTAACCACTTTTTTTTTTAAATTGATATAAACCAGTGTTTGACTGCGATCCCACCTGATGGTAAGCAGTGATGCAATCATTGATGGTGAGGCGCACTAGTTTATTGAGAGCCTATTCACTCTAGCCTTGAAGACACCTAAATTATAGTAGGTACCTAAAATATATATAACCGGGATCAAATTACTTTTTTTTAATTCTTTTTGCGCTATGGCAATTTGTTCTAGAACACTAAGCCACTGGGTTGGCCTTCTTTTAGACCGTTTATATTTTTTTGTTGTTATTATGTTTTAGTTTAGTTTTAGTACAAATTACTGATAAATTCTCATTCCAGATGGAAAAACCCAGTTAACACTTTATCCGACCCGGGAATCGAACTCAGGACCTCAAGCACAGCAGTAGTGCTTGCAACCTCTAGGAACCAAAGAAAAAAATAATATCGCAAGAAAAAACCCCATCCTAACTACATTTAAAAACATGTTCCGCTAAAGCTCCCGGTTGCTTTAGAACTCCATACGTAAACCCCTCTAATGGTCTTTATGTGTAATCGACGCTTATCTACGAGATAGAAAAACTTAGTGTCCCAGGTGCAGAGCGAGTTTCTAACAGCTGCTTATTCTAATAATATTCAATCGAGGGGTTCTGATCATGTAATAAGTATGCAGGTTACTTATACCCCAGTCTGTATGTGTTTAAGATTAGTAGAACAGTTTCATGTTAATGTGGGATTAGTAAAACAGTTTCACATTAGTAGGTTTTTTTTTTGTTGTGTGGGAAATCATCTAATAACTTCTGCCGTAGTGGAGCGAGAAGGAGTGTCAGACGATTACTGACTCAAACCTTTTTGTGTCCCTTCCTTTTGTGTTCCAGAGTCTTGTACAATCCCACAGAGTTAGCAGGCATTGACCTTAGCTGGCCTCGTCAACTATGATGACAGTCCTTTGAGGCAGGCATGAAACATAAAACTGTACTGTGTGTGTGTTGTGTGTGTGTAGGCATTAAGTCCGCCTTTGTACCTTGTTGTTGCATGAAGATTAAATAAATAAATAAATAAATAAACATAACACGCCGTCCATCAGGGCCAGGTTCTTATCTAACAGCGAGCTACCCACTACTCGCCGTCTGCAAGCCCGCGCCTGCAATGTCCGGGAATCGCCTCGTAACTCCGGATTCTCATGGCATCACCGTTTCGCCACTTTCTTCGCTTGCATTACTGTTTTATCCATAAAAGTGACTGAAAACCACAATCGATGGATATTTGAAAGGAAACCCTAGTGGTCCTAGACCGTAAAGGGCAACTGAAGGACACAGGTGTAGTTTTAGTCAGTAAAAGTCTGATACGCCTTCCCACGCCACCCAGAGCAGGAGAAGTCATTTCTTAATTTCCCACGTTAAAAAATCAACCACCTGTCAAAGGAATAGCCTAATGACTGCGGTAGTGCACGGCATTAGTTATTAACATTTTTTATCACGGCTGTAGCTAAATACTTGGCTAAAAGACTAATCAAAGCCAAAAGTGATGACTTTAATTGGGCTTACTCACAAACACTAATAAAATATTACTTGTAAGTAAAGACAACTCAAGGCACATTGCTCCCAGAACAGATGGCCATTGGGGCCGAATGGTTCTGCAATGGCGACCACGCACCGGAAGACGTAGCGTTGGAAGGCCTCCTACAAGGTGGACCGATGACCTGGTAAGGGTTGCGGGAATCCGATGGATGCAAGACGCACATGACCGTTCATTGTGGCGACGCTTGAGGGAGGCCTATGTCCAAAAGTGGACGTCTTTCGGCTGAAATGATGATGATGATAAAATACACATCGTCTTCAAGTCTTCAACAAACTATACATTTTGTCGGCACATCCTAAAGTGAATACAGAATACTTTAAAAACCATTAAAGATATAAAACTTTTTCAATTTTATTAGTCCCTTGACAAAGGTGTGAAAAGGTACTAAAAACGTCCGCGCTATGGTTCTCTGGACCTCGTAATGTCCATATATAGGATACGGTGGCTATTATACGTCTCATCAGGCTGTAGTTTTTGCACAGCGCTTATATGTTTACAGGGTGTTGTTTTACAATCTTGGATTTGTTAATGGTGGGTACAATAATAAGTTGCTTGGAGTTTCTCACCTTTATTCTTTGGAGCGAAAATCATGAAATAACTTTTTTAATACACTTACTCGAAAACCCGCTCTTACCCTGGCGCTTTTAGGTACGCAATTTACTGTTTTCCGCATTAGTGCGGAAAAGTGCGCGAGCTCACCCTTACTACAATTTATTGTATTTATCGTATCAGGCAGGTCGTGCGTCAATCCCCGTTTATTTATTTCTTTGTAAGTGTATTGAAGAAGTGTAAAAACGTCGTTTAATACATATGGTGTCACTGCAGCACTCGGCTTCATAACACCCTCGCCTGCGGCTCAGGCAAATTCCGCCTCGGTAGCAATGACAAACTTTCTCCACTTGTATCAAAGTGTACTATTCGAGCTCAGGATAGAGACAGTGTCAGACTTTCACTGGCTAAAACCCACACGTGTTTCTTCAGTTGCCCTAGGCGTTTCAGGGGTTACGATGACCAAGCAGAGTTTCTCTACTTAGGTTTTATATGAGCAGATAAGTATGAAAATGTTCTTAGCACTTGGACAAAGTCATAATAAATCTGCTGTAACGACTATAGGAAAAGCAAAAATGTATGGGGCGTTCCTGCGCTAACGAAATGTCATATTGTCAATCACAACACATTTGAGCATTTCTATATTATTGCCGTTATGTCACTTTGCTTAGAACCCCGTGGTACAACAAAAAGCACTAGGTGATGCTGTAGCATGCATGATAAAATCATCATCATCATCATTTCAGTAGGCAGACATCCACTGTTGGGCATAGGCCTCCCCTAAGTGTCGCCACAATGACTGGTATTGTGCGTCTCGCATCCATCGGGTTCCCGCGATCCTCACCAGGTCATCGGTCTACCTTGTGGGAGGCTTTCAAACACTGCGTCTTCCGTTATATGATATGACTTCCGCTATCACTTCAGTTTGCTGATTTTTCGGGCTAAGTCGGTAACCTTGGTTCTTCTGCGGATATCTTCTTTTCTGATACGTAACGATAAAATGCTCATGGCAAAACAAGAAAAAACTTGCTTGTCGCTACCAAGACGTAAAAGGCATATTCCAGAAATTGATAGATTCTCTCCACAGTCAGATTTACCAATGTACTTTATTTTGTTATCCACTAGCTTTTTCGGTTTCCCCTGCGTAAAAGTTTCTGCTTTCTAAAAGTAGAAAATTATTATAAGGGAATATATCTATTCCCTCCCAGTATGTTCCCTTGGAATAATTCCCTGAAATGGGACAAAGGAAGGATACTTCATTTGTCCCATTCCAGGACACGGTCCACCATCGTCATCTCAGGAAGAAGACGATGTCCCGTGTTATTTGGGGTCAATGCTACATGTTTTTTTTTACCATTCCGTCTTGTCACCCGTCATGCCATCACTAACTCCCTTTTTTTCATATTACTCATCACACAATCCACCCAAGTTTTTCTTTTGCCGCCTTCTCCCTCTCCATCCATCCACGTGTATACTCATAACTCTTTGAGTTACATGCGATCTACCAGTCTAACAGTGTGCCAAAAATCATATAAATCCGTTCAGCCATTTGAAAACAAGACGTGAAGGAAAACAAACATGCACGCACATTTATACACACATACTCGTATAAACAAATTTTCACCTTTATAATTTATTAGTTTGATATAGCTTAACTAGAAACACCATGTATAAGAATAAGTCTCACATTATCGTAACATTAGTATTAATGAATGAATATATTTTAAGTTTTGCATTTGTTAATTTTATGTCATAAAATAAAAGCGTTTTACATTACACACCAGAATAAAAACACATCACAACTGCTTGATCCTTCTTGTAAATTATAAAACGTTTTACAAAAAAATAAAAAAATATTCTACTGACAAAAAAATAAAAAAGTGCATAATAACTTTTATTTCGGAAGCATTATTTTACGCTTCTTAATCGTGGCTCCCCAATTAACAAATCAACGGGACCCAATAAACAAATAATAAAAATAAACAAAATTGAAAATTAAAATCACCCCTAGCTAAAAAAATGAGATTTATTCCGTTTGCGATACGGAAACCTTCATGTGAGAACCCGAATTGCACTTGGCAATTTTTTATTCTGGAAATATCCACGGGTACGTAAAACGAAAGGGTAAAACGAAATTAATATCAGTATCCACTTATCATAATCGAAAAAGACTTTAATATTATACTTTTAGAACAAGTTCAATAATTACTTTAAAATACCTCAAAGATACTTCTAAAACCGATAACAATATATTACTACACATCTCTACCCGAGTTTGTATTCCATTATTGCTCTTTACAATTTTATTTAGCGAAGCTAAGAGGTCTAATTTTGACGCTGGTAACTCCATAGACGAGTCATTAGTACTGTTAGTGTGTCCTAGGAAAGTGGCAAGTGCGTAGGAAGCTTCAAATTGAGCAACTTTGATGTTTATAGTACGGTTTTTTGTTAGTTTACATACATATTGGTTATGTATTTCTGGAAAAATCATGAAAAACCTGAAAAAAAAAATTGTTAAGGTATATAGTCCCTTCACAATCTGGGCGGTGTTAAATGCACTCATACTGTACTGCCACCTGCGCTCGCATAGAGCCCCGCTTACCTTTAAAAACCATTTTCTATGCAAAATTTTGATTGATTTACATAAGTTGTGTACATTTTGAAGAACATATGACCAGCAATTTTTTTTTTGTGTATACATAATTCTAAAAATCAAAGCCGTATGAAAGGAGTAGGGAAAACAAGCGAAAATATATAATGTTGTTAAAATTTTTTTTTGGCAAAGACATTAGTGATACGAAAAAATCATATTACTTTGATAATAATGTTACATAATAATATGAATCTATATTAAACATATAGTTTTTCCAAATCTGTTAACTTAGCCGTTACCGAGGATTAGGCTTCAGGAAGTCACTGTTTTATGGCACTAAATTGGAGCAAGGGCCTTAATAATCTCCAGCAGAGTCGCTACATAGGCGCCATGGTGCCACTTTCCACATGATGCATAACGAATGTTCTCACTAGACATGAATGTTCCAGGACCTTCTTTCCGAAGACGAACTATGGGTAGTTCGCCATCCGGCCATAATAAGGACCAAGCCCGATTCGACGGAGCGTCGTGTTCCACACGCGCCTCGAAGAAATATCAGCAAATTGGACGAGACCTACTAGAGTCGATGCCTGCTGCTGCAGTATTGGAAAAAAATACCGTGGTCCCGGCACGTAAAGGGCTTATCAAGAAACAAAGGTGGGTCAGTCAGTAAAGTCTAACACTCCCTCTCGCTTCATCCCGAGCAGTGATCATGGCTTTGAAACTTTGTGGATTCATGAAAAAAAGTTAAACAGGGTGCTTAACCTTTTGAGTGCGTAATTAGAGACACAACAGTAAGACAATGGCGCGTGAACGCCGGCGTTAATGCGGGGATCAACAGCTTTATTTGCAATCCGAGATTCGTATGTATATGTTTACAGTTGTTTATTAAATAATTAATTTAGAGAGCAGTGGTAGCCGAGTGGTAACGGCCCCGACTTACAAGTTCTAGGTCGCGGGTTTTAACCCAGCCAGGCGCATCACTTTGTGTAATTTATTTCATCACCACTGCTCTCAAAACGGTGAAGGAAAACATCGTGAGGAAACCGTCTAAGAACCAAAAATTCGAAAACATGTGGTGTTCACCAACCCGTACGGTCTCCTAGAGAGGAGGCCTGAGTCCCAGCAGTGAGAACTTTACAAGGCTGATTATTCTATGCTATTATGCTATGCTAAAAGAGAAAGAAAGAAGAAAAGAGTGTTGTGATGACCTAGTGGTTAAAGCACCCGCCTCTCCTGCATGAAGTTGCGGGTTCGTAACAGGGCCAGTACTAATGGGGATTTTTCAATTTATATGCGCTTTTCTAAGTTTATCTAGGATAATACTGACACACCGTGTCTCGGAAAGCACGTAAAGCCGTTGGTGCCGGTTGTTATCCCTAGACCTTTGAGAGTCGTTGCAGGTTGTCAGACGTTTTTTTAAGCTATTGCATAGCTTCTATCGCGGGCCTTGAGCGCGGGGACCGAATCCAGAAATTCCGTAACGAAAAATATACCTCACGCTCCCCACTCCGACGGGCACGGAGGTGTGGCTTGGAGGCCGACAGAGACCGAACACCTATTTTAGAAAAGTCGTTAACGACCTGTGTGGCGCATTGGTACAGCGTTCTACCTGTGTTATCATCGTGCCTCGAGTTCAAATCTCGGTCAAACAAAATAGTCTTTTTGTATTATAATAGATTATAGTAATGTTCTATGATAACAACTGAACATACTTGTAACAATTTATGAAGTAAACAAGAAAGAAAAAAAATTGTTTTCTTATCGGTCACCACGCTCAAAAAGTGTAACTTGAATTAATATCAAAGAAAAAGAAATACTGCATAAATAAAATAAATAAATAATTATAATTGCATAAGTTGATACAAAATGCTATGCAATAGCTTTACCGCGGCAGTCCCCGAGTGCCACACTTATTTTTAAAAAGTTATTTTTTTTTTTATTCTTGATAGGTTCGCGCTTGACCGCTATCTCACTTATTGGAAAGTGACGATGCGGTCGACGATGGAGCGCGCTTACCTAGAAGTAACCATTTCACTCTTGACTTAAAGATTCCCGGGTTGTAGCCATCAGGAAACACAGATTCCGGCAAGGAATTCCACTCCTTAGCTGTACGCACAATGAATGTGTTCCCAAAACGTTTTGTGCGTATAGACGTCAGAAAGTCTGACCATCACTCTATCCAATACGAGTATCATGTGTTATAACTATGTTGAGGGAGGCCTCCATGCAAAACAGTAGGCCGACTCCAAGTTACATTGGCAAGGCTGGAAGATGATAATGAAATACACGTAAATACAAAAGTTTTTTTCATTGGTTGTTTAGTCCATATTTGTTATTTTGTAGAATGACGAACTTGATTTGACGCAGTTTGTGGTAAATCGTAGATTTTATTTGAGTCGTAAATTACATTTTCCTTGCGCGTTAGCTAAGTTTTACTTAGATTTAACAAGGAAAACACTAACTAACTTGGCAACAACTTCATTTTCTGCCGCTTTATAAATCTTATAGCTAAAAAAATATTTTTAGCTAACAAGCTAGACTTTCTAGTCTATGAATTTAGTAAGTCGTTAGTAAGTTTGTGATGAAAGTAAAAGGACTCCTTGCGCTAACGTCGAATCAGTGAACATTCATGAAGCATTTAAGGCTGTTTACTGAATCGGGTTATTTTTTTATTTCATCTTCTTTTTTACCATTTATCTGGCTAGCTTCCAGTCAAACCGGCCACGGTAAGCGCGGCAATGACGAGCAACTAGTAGCTCGCCGTCCGGCCGTCTGGTAGCCGTCCGGATCGATCTCGAGTTGTCGACGGCGCATAATGTTCTACGCGTGCCTTAGAGAGATGTCAGCAAAACCGCAGATGTCCGCTAGGGCCGTGAAAATTTTCTGAAAAGGGAACCCACGGTCCGCAAAGAGGAACTGAAGGACACAGATATGGTTATAGTCAGTAAAACTCTGGAACGCCCTAAGTCATTGGATGATCTCTGAGCTCAAAAAAAAATGACCCATCTTGAGAAGTTCTTTCTCAATTTTCAACCAAAAACTTAATTTGAAGGTTACATCAAAGTTTAAGGATAATTCATTCGAAGCATTTGAAAATAAGGACAAGTAAAAGACAAAGCTCCCGAAACTAACAAAGTTTAACTAGGCTTGTCTCAATTAAACAGAACAAAGTGAGAACAAATGAGGGAAAAGCGAACTGGGAACATACCGCCCCATAATGATAGGGTGGAATCAACCCCTGATTGAAGACTGGGAGTTGTCTCATCCCTCGGCGGCTAAGGAGGGTGACAGGGATGGCGGCCTCAATTTTTTTATTTAATAGTTTTTTTCTCAGAAATATCTCAATCGTGCTTTTTCAAGACATTGCTAGAATTACTAAGTTAGTAAAACTTGAAACAAGTTAAAAACTGATTTCCTTTCAAGTTCAAAGATATTTATGATGGTAAAATATTATTTTTTAGCGCAAAGACAAAATTTGCAATGAGTTGGCATCATCACTTCAGCCAAAAGACGTCCACTGTTGGACATAGGCCTCCCCTCACCAGGTCATCGGTCCACCATGTGGAGGTCTCCCACATGGTGGGCCGATGACCTGGTGAGGTTACCAACGCTGCGTCATCCGGAACGTCGTCGCCACTCTAGAATCTTGCGTCCCCATCGACCATCTGTTCTGCGTGCAATGTGCCCTGCCCATTACCACTTAAGTTTGGCGGTTCTTCGAACTATGTCGGTAACCTTGGTGGAGAACCATGCGGATATCTTCATTTCTGATGTGATCACGCAAAGAAACTTATGATGAGTTAGCGTGCAAATATTAAAATATGATATAAAGGTGCATATTATACAAAAAAACACATAGCATAATAGCATAGCATAATCAGCCTTTTAATGTTCCCACTGCTGGGACTTAGGCCTCCTCTCTAGGAGAGGGAATGGGTCGTAATCCACCACGCGGGCCCAGTGCGAGTTGGTGAATGTCACGTCTTCGAATTTTTGGTTCTAGGACATGCCGGTTTCCTCACGATGTTTTCCTTTACCGTTTTGAGAGCAGTGGTGATGAAATAAATTACACAAAGTACGTAATGCGCCTGGCTGGGTTTGAACCCGCGACCTACAACTCGTAAGTCGGGGCCGTTACCACTCGGCCACCACTGCTCTACAAAAAACACATTAAAAAAAATATTAAACTTTCTAAACTCTTGACAATTTTTGCTTTAGTAGTAGTGAAAGATGAACTTGACTCTTACTGAAGGGACTGGCCTGCAATGGCCGAGGACAGACGTGTGTGGAAAACGGAGAGGAAGGCCTTCGCCTAGCAATGGGATATAACAGGCTAACTACTACTTTCTAGTAGTAGTTGAGAAGTATTAGAAATGGCGAATAATTTGACTGGCCTGTTGGTCTAGTGGTTAGTTTTCCTTACTGCTATGCCGGAGGTTGTGGATTCGATTCCTACCCAGGACAAATGTTTGTGTGATGAGCACGATCATTTGTCAGAACAAATACCCAGACACAGATCTCTGGGTGTAATTTATTTATAATATGTATGTATTTAGAAATATATAAGTATGTTTATCAGTTGTCTAGTACTCATAACTTGGCAGGTAGGTTTCTTATAGGGTGTAGAAATCCGCTAAGAACGGATTTTACGAAGCTCCACTCCTAAGGGGGTAAAACGGGGGTTGGAAGTTTGTATGAAAAAACCTATTTTCACGCGGGCGAAGCCGCTGGCAGAAGCTGGTATATTATAAAGGCAAAAGTTTAATATGTATATGTTGTGTGTGTAATCCTCGAATAACAGATAGGCTATAATTTATATTCAGGCAGAAGTGAGCTAAATTATATAGTCTAAAACTATCAATCTACCTTTGAAATCATCTAAAGGCCTCAGTAATAACGTAACGGGATTATTTGTTAAAGAAATAGTCCAATGACTTGAATTATGAGAGATAAAGTGACTAATAAAGACATATTTCACATGAAACCGCGATAAAATTACATACAGACAAACAAATGATTATTCCGAGCTTACGAAGCTTAAATAAGATTAACAATTCTGGTAGTTCACAAGAAAAATTCCGAGGAGTAACAACAAAATCATCTCGGCAAACAAGAGGAAATCACCCTTAAATCATGACAACAGAGTCGAAAATCGCTGCAAAAGTAAACATTATTCGTAACGCTTGTATATTTTACAATGTACTTGCAAAGTTATATTTGCAGATGATGCAAACTCTATCTCCGAAGAAGAAAGTTCAATTTTCTTTGATACAGGTGTATTTGAAGAGTGTGGGCCTACTAGGAATGAGGTGAACACACCAAATATTGACATAAGACTTAGTGGATGCGACATAGAAATGTGTCCAAATACTAAGGTGTCGATGTGTATTTGTAGAGCAATAGAAGACGCAATAAGATGGTGAGGATCTGTTGCTGATGGGACACGCGATGGGGGAATACTGACAGATTTCAAGTGGGCAAACTTGTGTTGTGTGAACTGATACTAGGATATTATTTTGAGTAAGGGAATCTTCGTATCATGCCGGGAAGATAGATCATATCATTATTATCATTTAAGATGTTATAATGGTTGTCTAGATGATTGAGCAGTTTTTTTTTTTCGCTGGGAAAATCATCCAATGACATCCCCCGCTCTTGGGCGGAGCGAGACGGTGTGTCATACTTTTACTGACTAAAAACCCACTCCTGTTCCTTCGTTGCCTTTTGGTCTTCCTTTCAGAAGTAGACCCTTGGCCCCAGTAGGCTTTGAACCTGCTAGGCCTTCGGTTAGATCATTGAGCAGTTAGACTAACCATCGAGATGCTGTGACCTTTAAATACATGACAACCCTATTAAGATCACCAATTTATAGAAAAAACTGCCATTACCAATTTGAATAAAAAGAACGGTAATTTTGACAAACGATCAGTCTGCAATCTGGCAATCAGACAAGCAGTAATGCTAGAGAAGGGGATTGCTGAAACCGTGAGGGAACAAAAATTCTCATACCTCAGCCTTCGCGACAGGAGATGACTCAGGCGTCGGGAGTCGCAGGGCAATCCTCAGCCACAGTAAGCGACGAGCAACGGGTAGCTCGTCGTCCAGCCGTCCAGTAAGAACCAAGCCCGAGTCATCAACGGTGCGTACGCCTCAAAGAGATGTCAGCGAAACCGAAGGGGCCCAGCAGGGCTGATACCCGCTAGGGTTTCTGAAAGGGATACCGTAGTCCTGGAACGAAAAGGGTAACTGAAGGGCAAAGATGGCCTTTAGTTAGTAACAGTCTGACACGCTTGCTCGCTTCACCCTAGAACGGGGGAAGTCATTGGACGATTTCCAAATACAATATAAAATTAAATAAAACTATATTGCGCAGGGCACATTGCTCGCAGAACGGACGGCCGTTGCAGCCAAAAGGTTCTAGAATGGCAACCACGTACCGGAAGACGTAGCGTTGGAATGCCTCCTAAAAGGTGTACTGATGACCTGGGGTTGCGGGAATCCGATGGATGCGAGACGCACTGGACCGTTAATTGTAGCGACACTTGGGGGAGGCTTATGTCCAACAGTGGACGTCTTTCGGCTGAAATGATGATGATCATGATGATGATATTGGGCTCAAGTCCCAGTCTAACCAGATACTGCTGAATACCAATATTTTACATGGATCGACTGTTTTTGTATTCACTAGCATATGATATTATTAAAGAGAATACCGTACGATAATCGACCTTATAATGTTCCCACAGCTGGGATTCAAGCCTTCTTTTTAAGACAGAGAGAGAATGGGCCGTAATACAGCACGCTAACCCGGTACGGGTCAATGGATATCTTTGAATTTTTATTTTAAAGAAATGTCAGTTTCCTCACAAAATTTTTCTTCACCGTTTTAAGAGCAGTAGTGATGAAATAAATTAAACAACTCAAAGCACCTGCTTAGATATGAACACGCGACGTACCACTCATAAGTCATACACATATTGATTATAATTATTAATACTAATTTTAAATGCAATTAAAATGTTACATCGACACACTTTCACTAGGTATATAATTGTAAACCCTAGTTTTATTAAATTCCAATTAGACCGACCAATGTGTCAAGTCAAAGGTCTCCTAGTTTAAGAGACAGAGTTTTATAGACCATTTTTTTCAGTTTACAAAACTATGTCAATACGCTCATTGAATTTCTGCCACTTTCTTTGGTGACTGATACCTACAGTCAAACTACCAACCGACTACACCTACAGTCCAAACCTGTGAATCTGTGTGTGTTTGAACTGTGACCTAAATTTCAAAGAAAGTGGTGGGTATAATAATAATAATAATAACCCCATCGCCGTATCTCTACGTTGACGTCGTGGTGGGGCTTGCGTGCTCCAATATACCCTAGGTCTGTATCGGTAAAGTTTGCTTTGCCGTAATATGCCTAGGGTGAGGGGCCAGACTAAGAGCGATACAATCCGCAGCGCAGTTTTGTGGCGAACTGTTGGGCATTAGCGACCCCACGGACCCGATCTCCCGGGAGAATTCTTGTTCTTCATCTCCGGCTTGCCTTTATTGGCCGGCCGTAGTGAACACTGACGAGGAACTGAGCTCCCACCTCTCTCTTGCCTTTATTGGCTGGCTTGAGTGGAGATTCACAAGAGCAAACGTGCTCGGGAGAAGGATGTATAATCCAGTAAGGTGCTGGTAGGGATCTTGACCGTACTTCCGGGATTGTCCTGATAGCCGTGGTATACCTCTCCACTCCTCAAGCACCTCAGGATATGTTGCCCTCTTGTTGCTACGTCACTTCGTGCTAGCGGCCGTTTTTGGGGGCCCATTTATTGAGTGTGCAAGTCACCCCCTGCCTTTTTTCGATGCATATTAATAACGTTGTTCAGGCAGGGGCCATAGTCTTGACATAGTTCCATGTTACCAGTCCACTTAAGATTCCAAAAACCATAGCCCTATTATCTTTGTTCTCCATATGTCGCAACAGTTTTTCAATAACCGGGGGTTGTCCTTGGGTGCACTAGCATAGCGCGTACAGGGATAATCGTCGGTTGGTATCATGTTCCATTATAATTATCTAAAGGGCCTCTGCGAGTTGGCTTCGGCTCCTTGTACGCCTCCCAAAGGTCCAGGACCTCAGGGTCCTGAGATAAATAAAATATATAAAAAAAATAATAATAAAATATTTATTTACACATAGATATTTGTGTGGATTAATAAACATTTTATTATTATTATTATAAATCGAGGCCGTTAACACTGGTCCACCCCTGATCTGGTTTACAAAGAATATGACATTACATTTTGAAACTCAACAAAAAACATTTCCAAGCTAATTAGCACCTTTAAAAAGCCCATTACGAAAGACCAAATTTAAAAATAAAATCCTCCATTTTAAAAGCATTTATATCTCCCTTCCGTTTTCACAACATTAGTTTAACTCCCTTTTCAAATCATAACCGTGCTAAGCATCTTAAACGTTTATAATTCCGTGTATTAAGTATTCACTTTGTGCAATGGGCCTACTCGAGTCATTCGCTTCAAAACCATGAATAACTTATCCTCGTTCTGATGTACAATTAACTCTTTCTTAATTGATGAAGCCTGAGGCCCAATTTCACCTAGCTCAGTTTAAATCTCTGGTTAAGCGTTTTGACGGACTGTTTTTATCGTGAGGCATTTCTTAACGAGACATTTAGTAACTAAGAGTGTTTGGTGAAATTAGCCCTTAACGTTTCATGATTTTGAACATTTAATTTTTGGGTGAGTGCTGGTAGCATTTTGCTTGTGATTTTCGGAAATGAAAGGGCCTGTTTATTAGGCTGATTTGATTTTAATTAGGTCGTTAATGATGTCTTTTGATTTGATAGCTTCAAATGCGTCCCTACGTAATTTGGAAACGGGGATGTAGATTTATTATTTATTTGTTTATTAAAACTTCATGCAACACAAAAGTACAAAGGCGGACTTAATGCCTTAGGCATTCTCTACCAGACAACCTAGGGCGGTAAAGAAAACAAGGGTAAAAGTAGATGTCTTTGCTTACCTACTTGACAAGATTAAAAAGACATTACACTAAAGTAAGGTAAGGTTTTAAGAATGGGAGAGAATATTAGAATCAGGAAATCTGTAGAACCGAAAATATCCGTGAGAAGTTAAATGGAAATACTCGTTGTTCTCTTTTAAACAAAATGTTTCCGAATTTTCCATAAATTCAAATACCTAAAACAGTCAAATAACATAATAAACTTCAGAAACCTTTTCTACGTTAAATAACCAAGTATACAACAATAACTTCCATACAAAATACTCAGTCACTAAGCGAACGCTAATTACGACGTTACTCGAAACTTAACTAAAGCGCGTTTTGTTACCCTTACAATATAACTCGTGATTACGCGCGCCTCGATGGTTTTGCGTTCATTTGTTTTAATGACTTGGTAGGTTAGAGTTTCAATTGAAGTCGGGTTCAAAGATCAGAATTGTTAATTATAGAAATTAATTAATTCTTTATCGAAACTTGGTAGTGCCTATTTTGAGTAATCTATTTCCCTTGTTATTTTGCAATCATTACTATGACTGAGTGTTAAATAACTAATGTTATTTTGCACTAGTAACACAATCGAGAAATTAATTATATGTCCTCAATAATAAAATTTCAATTTAGTTTCTTCCAAATAATGTCGAAATCACAACCCGTGGTTTATTACAAAGAAGCCACGATAAATAATAAAAAAAATTACTTATTCATACTTTTTTCAATCAGCCTAGTTTCCCTGATTCCATGCTAAAAATCGTATTTTTTCCGATGTGTTGCCACCTTGATTTATGAACTTCAACAATTAGATACCAAACAAACATCCGGGCGATATTGCCAAGAGTACCAACCCTAACATAAAACACAATTTACCAGTACAAAATTAAACCGAGAAAAAATCTCACCGATCTATCTAAAGCTTTAACAACCGCACGCATTTGTTATAAACCCGATTATAATCACCAATTATCCCTTTGATCGTGAAAAAAGTAAAAAAAAATATATCTAAATTCCGTAAACAAAAGGGTTCGGCCCCATTGGAGGGTACTTTAAATTAAACACCAAACAAGGCTGGTTTAGCGAACCGTTACCTTACCGAGAGCAACCGAGCGAACGCTCCCGAATTATAAATCTACGATTGTAAATTCGAAAATGGCGGTACCATTTTCAAATTGAGATTCTTAAATATTCACTGAAATTAGCAACGAAATATAGGAATGAAGCTTTTTAAATAGATAAATTATAAAGTGTAAAGTAATGCATTTTTTCGGCAATCGGAAATCTGATTCTGGTTATAAACATATTGTTAAATTGTTTGATTGGTTTGTCGATAGTTTTATACGCTTGTGAGAGGAAATGTCTGGAAGCATTGAATCGACTATGAAAATCCATTCACTGTCACAAAACTATACCTACTGCTAAAGATAAAAGAGCACATTTGCCCTTTTAGGCGATTTTTGTTATTAACGTAGGTACTAACTTATTGTATTAGAAATCGGGAAAACAACATTAATCTGGTAATATTTCTGTTAAGATTTTTCTAAGGTTCCATGCTCTAATGTCCATTTCAGATTTTTTCCTCTAGGTACTTAGTGTTTATGTCAGATCCGCCCATTTCCCTTATTGTGACAGTACACTACTTCCCGGTAATTTTATATAGAAAAAACCGTGCAAGTGCGAGTAGGTCTCGCGCACTCACCTATGAAAACAGTTCAATTCCCCAATTGAGTTACGAAGATTTTTTTGATTCACAATTCTTTTTTTGTGACGTAGGTATCTACAAATTCACAATTTTCAGATTTTTCCTTTACTTGTGCTATAAGAACTTGCTTCAGACCAAATTTCAGGATTCTAGGTCAACGGGGATTACCCTATGAATATTGATTCCCTTGAGAGTCTCGAAATACACGTTTTTTGCGACTTAAACGGCTGTATCTTTTTTTCGCAAACTCAGAAGACTGTTTTTTTTACAGCTTCAAGGGACTGCAGACCTGAATATATGTTTTTAATTTCAACTAGATACCTCCACGAGTTCCCGAGATAAAGTGTCTTGACATACAGACAGACGGACAACAAAGTGATCCTATAAGGGTTCCGTTTTTTCCTTTTGAGGTACAGAACCCTAAAAAAAACCAGGAGTATTATAAGGTTACCGTGACTATCCTAATTACGATAGAATACCCTCGACGAAAAGCTAGTAAGCAAGACTTGTATTTAAACTTAAATGAATGATTGACCTCGGATCAAACTACCAAAAACCCTTCAAAACTTAATAGGATCTTGTTCACTAAGTTGTCAGTGACTTAGATCTTTTCATCCCCTTACCAAAGTCTCTTTCACCAGATAAAGTATATTTATCCTGTAGTTCGCACCAATCTACCCCTATTTTGTCAAGCAGATAATTATAACCCGTTCGCCCCTGGGCCGAAAACTGCGCCTGTCATATTTCCTATTTCATTCTTAGCAAGCCTTTTAAAAATTTTGGCGAAGGAAGTGTTCATTTCCGCTTCCGTTTGTCCAACTGCCACTGACACGTCTTTGAAATAAGGTGTTTGTTTTCATTAAAATAATCATGAATTTCGAAATAGGTAATATTATATACGAGTATGTAGGTTATGATGGCCCTGTGGTCAATGCACCCGCCTCTCATACATGAGGTTGCGGATTTGAAATCGGCCAAGTACCAATGTCACTACCGTAGGCGCGTTCTTGCGGATGGCGAGCAATGGGTAGCTCGCCGTCCGATCGTCCAGTGACCGTTCAGACCGAGCCCAAGTCGACGACGGCGCGTACCGTTCCACGCGTGCCTTAAGGAAATGTCAGCAAACCGTAGGGGCCCAGCAGGGTCGAAGCCTACAGAGGCCAACGGCCTGCTTCTGAAAGTAAAACTCGGTATGAAAGGCAACGAAGGAATAGGTGTGGGTTTTTAGTCAGTAAAAGTCTAACACACCCTCTCGCCCCGCGCAAGAGCGAGGGATGTCATTGGATGATTTTCTCACCAAAAAAAAAACCAACGTAACTTTTTCAATTCATAATGTACTTTTCTAATTTTATCTAGAACATTGCTGACACCGCGTGCCTCGGAAAGCACGAAAGGCCGTTGATCTTGGTTATCTTTAATTTTTTTTTTTTATTCTTGATAGGTTCGCGCTTGACCACTATCTCACCTGATGGAAAGCGACGATGCGGTCGACGATGGAGCGCGCTTACCTAGAAGTAACCTATTCACTCTTGACTTAAAGATTCCCGGGTTGTAGCCATCAGGAAACACAGATTCCGGCAAGGAATTCCACTCCTTAGCTGTACGCACAATGATCTTTGTTGATCGTTGTTGTCTTCGACAGTCGTTACAGATAGTCAGACGCTTGAAAGTCTGACCATCAGTCTACCCAAGGAGTAATGTGTTGCCCAGTAACTGGTTTTTAATAGTCAGTCACTCCTTATAAAACACAGGTATTCAGCCGCATCCAGTTAGACTGAAAGTAGACCTCAAGCTGGTTGCGAAAAGGCTATGAAGATGGTTATGAATATTTAGGTACCTAATCAACTCTATCATGGTGGATCTTCCACCCATACGCACGAAATGGGCAGGGCACACTGCACGCAGAACAGATGGGCGATGGATGGTGGCGACCGCGTACTGAAAGACGCAGCGTTGGAAGGTCTCCCACAAGGTGGACCGATGACCTGGTCAGGGTCGCGGGAATCCGATGGATGCGAGACGCGCGCCTGTGTCCAACAGTGGACGTCTTTCGGCTGAAATGATGATGATGACGCCGCACAAAACGTTTTGGGAACACATTCAGGAGTGGAATTTTCTGTTGGAATCTGTATTTCCTGATAGCAACAATCTAGGGGTCTTTAAGTTAAGAGTGAACAGGCTACTTTATCCATCGTCGATCACATCGTTGCTTTCCATCATGTGAGACAATGGCTCGAGGCTAACAACCTCAGGTTCAGTTGAAAACCAGCGTCAGGCACTAGTTGTCTGGCAATCATGCTGAACTGGACCTATTTTGGCGCAGCCGTGAGGCGCTCAATTGTATATCTATATTATTATTATTTTTTATTCTCTTTTGTATGGTTTCGTGTTTACATATATTGTTTGTGTGCCTTGCGTTGTGACAAAATAAATTCATTTTTTTTCTTTCTTTCTTAATAAAAAAAAAATATTTATGTGTGAAAAACAAAAAAAAAATACTTTTAATTTCTTTTCTTTCCGATTTTATTATTTTCGTAACCTAATCCCCTTTTCCCTATTTTTATCAAATTCAAATCATTACAGTCGAGCTTAATTTTAATTCAATTGAATTAAATTACATGATTTTTCTGAGTAACCCTTTTATGTTTCCGTCTCGATACGGAAGGAGTTTGTGAAGGGACGGCTAATACTCGTAAATTATTAAGAAATCACCCTTCGGAATACTGAATTTTCTCGAGATTTTCTATTATTCGCGTTGAATTTATTTTTCTTCTAACAATGTTGTGTTTTGTTAGCGATTTGTTTTATTTTAAAAAGAAGGGATGAATAAAAATTGCTTTTAAACTCAAACGAATTTGTACAAGGTAAACTACAAGTTGTTCAAGTACCCGCCTAAGTTTAATATCTTTTTTTTTTATTTTTCTTCAGTTTTTACTTGAAAAACTGTACAGTCACGAGCAATTGCTCCGATGAGTGTTTTCGTGTCTTATTCGCCAAGGTAGTATGTTTGCGACTGGGTACTCCATCTTGTTTATATCTTCAATCCCCATAGGTGACAGAAGATCTGACGAGACGGAGTATTTGGTCGTGGATGTGTGACTCTGGCGAAATAAACGCTAGAGTGTTTGTCGATTATATCCGACGTAGGCGGTTTGGGCACGCCACAATCATGGCGGTATGTCCCCTCTTTGAGGCGTGGTGTCTTCAAGGCTAGAGTGAATAGCCTCTTAATAAACTAGTGCGCCTCACCATCAATGATTGCATCGCTGCTTACCATCTGGTGGGATTGCAGTCAAGCACTGGTTTATATGAATTAAAAAAAAAAAAAGTTACCCCCCCAGCTGGACAAAGGCCTCCCTCTCCCTTTTCCACACCTGTCTGTCTTCGGCCATTACGGGCCAGTCCCTCCGGTAGTTGTCAAGCTCATCTCTCCGCCTTCGCTTTGGTCTGCCACTTCACAGCAGATTTAAAAAAAAGCCAAGTGTGAGTCAAACTCGCACAAGAAGGGTTCCGTACCATAAACCAAAAAAATCACCCTAAAGAGGAAAGTAAAAAAAGAAAAATAAACATACAGGAAGGCCTTAACTAAGTTCTAGGGCTGCGGAATTGTTTGAAAAAGTTACCGTGGTCTTGGAACGCAAATGGCAAGTGAAGGAACACGAGTAGGTTTTAGTCATTAAAAGTAACAGTCTTGCACTCCCTCTCGCTTCACCCAGAGCCGGAGGAGTCATTTGATGGTTTTCCAAAAAATCCCTCAGCTACTGAGGTTGGTACTACTTTTACTTTTGAAATCTTGTCTTCCTTTGCACATACTTTTTTTCGGTGGGAAAATCACTTAATGACATTCCCCGCTCTTAGGCGGAGCAGGAGGGCGTGTCAGACTTTTACTGACTAAAAACCCACTCCTGTTCCTTCTTTTCCATTATTCCAGGGCCTCGGGGATCTCTTTCGCATCACCCATGGCCCAGTAGACTTCGACCCTACTGAGCCCCTACAGTTGCTGACATCTTGAGGCGCGCGCGGAACACTACGCGCCGTCGACGGCTTGGGCTCGGTCCGGTCGGTTACCGGACGGTCGGACGGCGAGCTATGTGGTCGACGATGGAACACGCTTGCCCAAAAATCACCTATTAACTTCTGTCTCGAAGTCCCCCAGGATTTAGCTATGAAGAAACACAAACTCCAGCAAGGAATTTCAATTCTTAGCTGTACGTACAATGAATGTGTCCCCAAAATGTTTTGTTACTTATTTTAATTTCAATATTTTCAGTAAGTTGTTTTTTTTGGGGTTCCGTACCTCAAAAGGAAAAAAATGGAACCCTTATTGATTGTAACCTTTATCTCAGGAACGCGTGGAGGTATCGAGATTAAATTAAAACCATATACTTAAGTCTGCGGTTCCTTGAAGCTGTGTAAAAATCAAACTTCTATGGGAAAAAAAGAATTTCTATGGAAAAAAAAGATACGGCCGTTTATGTCGCAAAAAACGTGTATTTCGACACTCTCAAGGCAATCAAAATTCATAGAGTACTTCCCGCTGAAAACTGTAAATTTGTAGTTACGGCACAAAAAAAAACTTTTTTTACGAGTCGGAAAATCTTTTATATAGAATTGTTTCCATGGGTAAGTTTGAACGGAACCCTCAGTGCGCGAGCCCGACTTGCACTTGCCCAGTTTTTTTATTTATTTACATTGTTCTCAAATAATAGTGGCGACAAGACTATCTAACCGAGATATTTGTAATACATGACGTGGTTTAAAAGAGTGTCCATAGAGTTTCTTGCACATTCTTCTCCATAGAGATCTACGCTTTGGAATATGCAATTTGTATAATTTTTCTGACTGACTTCTATGTGGTTAGTTTGAAATAAATATTTCAATTCTTGATTTTTGAGTGAGATATCCACCATATACCGGTGGTCCATTACCTTACGACGTGCGGTCTAAAGGTGGAACGGACTTTGTGGGATTAATGATTGTGAAAATTACTCTTTGTAGAAATCCTGACGGACATTGTTTGTAAACATATAATAGTAATTTAGACACCTTACATACAGGTTGTTAATTAGACAGATAACAGGTTAACCCTTTAATTTCTAAGCACACTATTAAGTTCCTACACTATCATAAAACCACACTCCATTGTTACAGAGGTGTTAAAACAACCACCCATTTAAATCACGACGGAAATTAACAGCAACACAATAGGCAATAAAAATAAAAAAAACAATACAAATGATATAACCGTAAAAATCTAATTAAATAAAACTAAGTAGGTTACGGTGATAACCACAACCCTACTGTCAATCGATCGAGGTACCTTAACCCTAAAAAAACGACGGTGGCTTTGCGTGACCCCGGCAATTAATTTCAAAAGTACGGCAACGACTGAGTGGGTTTTATCATAATTATAAATGCAACGTTTGTAGTGTTAATATGTATTCACCGTGGAACGATGTGCGTTAGTGATAAATAGGTGCCTAATTGTTTATATTATAATAAATAAAAGGGACGCCGTAAGCGTGGGGTTGGAGTGTTGAAAAATTATTTGTGCTTGAGTTTTCGTCGTGTAAAATTTTGAATGTTATTGAAATTTGTTTGTTGACAAATTGTGTCACGGTGCGCTGTGGTGTTAAAAATAAAACACCCCATGACTTTCCACGGGTGACATCACAAGTGACTCAGAGAATGTTATCAGAAGCATTGCTATGTGCTGTAGTAATTATTATAGAAATAACATACTGCGAAATGTACATTTTTGATTTGAGTAATCTTTTAGCATTTGTGGATCATATTCACATAATTGCGCTAAGTTTAAAAATCTACTAGAATATCAAAAAATCTCGACTATATTTACGTTGATCAAAGTTTGAAAGTCACGGTTTAGGAGTTAAAGAAACCCTGTATTACCCGTTAAGAGTCATCACTTCAAAATTATTATGTGTTCAAGCAACATTACCGGCACTCTATCGGAGATCTCCACCTTATAATCTAACATGTAACACTCCACTTGCCGACTATCAAGGTATTTTAATTGTACCTTAAATGACCCATGATGTTATTAGGGTTAACAACGTTTCATTTTTTTTCACTAGAGTTGTAGTAATGTCGAGTTTGTTGATCGATGCTATGTGTTCGCTTTGTCGGCGTATAATTAAATAGTTCGCAATGTGTGTGTTAAGGCTCATTTCTCGGAAATTACTGATACAGTTTTAGTGGAATTTAAATTTTCGAGCTGATTGTAGATAATTTTTTGTTTGCTGTGAGTAGTTTTGTTGATTTTCACCGAAGTGCTAATTGATCTGTTTCAGGGAATTTTTGCTTATTGTTTATTCTTTTGATAAGTGAACACTGTGATTTAAATTGTTTTAAAATAAATTGTAAAGTGCTTTTTATTTTACACTTTTTAGTTGCGGTACCACAACTAAAAAGTCCAACTACCCCTCAGTCAAACTTAAAGTGTGCAAGTCCTATAGTAAGGTTACTATAGGACTTGCACACTGAGTTTGAATGATTGTCAATTTACTCATTAAAACATTGCATGACAATTCCTATAAGCTAAGCCATGTTTCGTGTCTGCCTTCCATCATCAGATTAGCTCGATGGTACTATAGATAGCCACAGTGCATCTCATGATAATTCTAACAATTCCAAACACGGTTAGGTTACACTGATTTATTACAGAGTTCCGGTACCCATTTTCTGGCTTCATCATCAGATTAGTTCGATATACCACCTACCCCTCTTCCTTCAGTCAGTCATCGACTACACGTATAAACAAAGCAATTGTACTGGTTTCGATAGTTCTGCTGTAGTCCTATAAGGAGTTCCGTTCCATATCTTCAAAGTTCATCATCGGATCATAACAATATTTCTTTTTTTTTTATTAATGATAGGCTCGCGTTTGACCACCATCTCACCTGATGGTAAGCGATGATGTGGTTGACGATGGAGCACGCTTGCCTAGAAGTAGCCTATTCACTCTTGACTTAAAGACCCCTAAGTTGTAGCTATCAGGAGACTCCAGCAAGGAATTCCACTCCTTGGCTGTACGCATAATAAATGTGTTCTCAAAACGTTTTGTGCGTATGGGTGGGATGTCTACCATGTACCGGTGGCGCAACGCCGTACGTCTAGTGGTCCGATGATGGAACGGACTTGGCGGAATTAGATTGCGCAATTCCAGTGCACACTCCCCGAAATGTAAACGATAGAAAACCGACAGGCTAGCAACTCGGCGGCGATGCCCAAGGCTTTGGAGCTTCGACTCAACAAGTGCATCATTGCCGATGATCCTCTTGGCTCGCCTCTCAATCGACTCTAGCGCATCAAGCTGGTATTTGACAGACCCGTCCCAAAGATGAGAGCAGTACTCCATACACGATCGAACTTGCGCTTGATAAAGTTTTAGCAGCTGTTCCGGCGTGAAGTACTGTCTGACCTTCGCGAGGATTCCCAGCTTTTTTGCTGCCAGCTGTTGAGCCTTTGCTTCGATGTATGGCCCAAAATTGGGACCAACTCGGAAGTATAACCTTTCTATCACAAAAATGTTTTCAAAATCGGTCCACAAATGGCCGAGAAATCGGTGAACATACATGAAAAAAAAATACATACAGCCGAACACTTTTGGATTCGGTTAAAAATAACTTATAGTGGAATAGTTTTCCATTTTGTCGACTCTACCTAATGTCATATTTTATCATTGAATTCCAACACAGCATTTTCAATCAAAGTCTAGGTTCTATTCTAAGTGTCGCAGGACGCGGACCACACACACAGCCACAAACGCCACCACGAGAAGCTAAAAGCGGCCACAAATGAAGCTGAAGCGCGCGACAGCCACTTGTGGCCGGTGGCTGCTACTTTTTTTAACCCATACGCGCAATATCATAATGGACTCTGACGAAGAAAATTTAAATGCGTGAGTGACGTGTAACGGCGTTTTGTATCGGCGTTTAGTGGCCATCAGTGCGGGCCACAAGAAGCGAGCAGCGGCGATTTGTAGCGTATGGCGGCCACCAGCACCAACCCTGTGCGGCGAAACCACATAAAATATATGAGAACTATAATAAATATGCCGGTGGCGTCGTTTTGTGGTTGTGGCATGTGGCCCATGTGCGGCGACACTAAGAGAAAATCACAAAACACACTAACAATATAGTCGAACACTTTTCCGTCATGTTAAAAAACCACAAAGTAATTCCTTCCACCCAAAGCTTCTACTTTGGACTAAATCTCTTAAATTGATTAACTTTTTTCCTATTTATTCTGTTGCCTCATTCGCCTTAACAGCGTATGTAAATTCGACCCCACACGGTTACTATAATCACAGGCGATGCCGGGGAACCCACCTAATGTGTTATTTCAACTTATTATTTAATTAATTGTTGTTTTTTTTATTTATTATACGGAATTAGAAAAAGTATTGGAGTTACAAAGTTCATAGTGGAGAAATTCTGATAGTGATGAAGATAGTGTTTGAATAATTATTGGATTTGAACATTTATGAAATTTGTGTTATCAATTTCAGAGACATTTTCGATAGCACGGTTGGTGCTGTGGTAAAGCGATCGGCTGCTGTGCTGCGTGTCGTGGGCTCGAATAAAGTACGGAACAAATATTTGTATGGCTTGCAGATTCTTGTGAAACCCCATAATCTATGATTGTAAAAATGAATCCCTATTTCCCTTGGTCACGTCATTACACGTGAACGGCTGGACCGATTCCGATAATTCTTTTTTATTGTGCTTTATATTGTTAGGAGAAGGTTCTTATGAAAGAAAAAAATTAAGAAAGTTGCGCATATAATTAGAAAATTTCAGAAAACAACGACAACTATTTAATCTTCGCGCATTTGGCAGTTCATAGCTAAGACATGACAACGTCTGTCGGGTCAGTTACTAGTAGGTACAGAGTGAATCCTAGTATGGGGCAAAGTTAAAAAAAAAACATTACAAGACATTTGTTTTTTTTTTTTAACTTAAAGCATTTATGATAGTATAATTTTATATTGTATATTTTATTGATAATTGTTTTATTTGTACTTTCCTTTTTTTCTGTCACTTTTACACACGGTGTCTTCATCTCTTTTTTTGCAATTTTCGTTTCGCACGTATGCTGGAAGAGATTTCCGTAGAAATAAGCATCACCTATGTACCTATTTTTCTGTTTCCGTCTTCTTTTATTATATAAGTGTGTACATGAATTGTAAAATAAAATAAATAAAAATATAGATACGCATAAGATTAAAACAGTATGCAGATAAGTATAGGTAGGTACTAGCTCAACTATTTATGTAAATTGGCCCTCACACCATGTCTCTAATAACAGGTCGCGTCGGCAACGTGTGTTATTTTGACTTTTTAATTAATATCCATATTGTTTTGTAAGTAACTGTTACTTCCTGGCGTTAGGTGAAGTTTGTGTTACTATGTGTTACTATGAATAAATTTGCAACGTTTGTCCAAAGCTTTGAATTATTTCTTGTCCTAACAAAAAACAAAAAAGCTTCGCCCACGTGATGATAGAAAATTATCCCAACATACTCCCGAAATACGCACGCAGAACAGATGGGCGATGGATGGTGGCGACCGCGTACTGAAAGACGCAGCGTTGGAAGGTCTCCCACAAGGTGGACCGATGACCGGGTGAGGGTCGCGGGAATCCGATGGATGCGAGACGCGCAGGACCGGTCATTGTGGTGACATTTGGGGGAGGCCTATGTCGAACAGTGGACGTCTTTCGGCTAAAATGATGATGATGATGTCTCCCGAAATTAAAAGTACCTTGTGGGCTATTCTGAGTTATGATCTACCCGTATGCCAAATTACATCCAAATCCCTTCGACAGTTTCAGCGTGAATGAGTAAAAAGTAAACACTAAAACTTTTGTCTTTACTTAACGTGCGATTGTTACATAACGAAATTTTATTATTACTCAGACTTAGAATGAAAATTAATTATTGAAATTATAATTATCAAAGAAAAAGTAAACAAATAACGGTCAAAGGTCCATATTAAAATTATTTCAATTTAATAATTGTAAATTTAAAATTATTTCAATTTAATAATTTTTATATTTTAAAATTATTTTTTTATTTGATTTAAACTAGTGCTTGACTGCGATCCCAGCTGATGGTAAGCAGTGATGCAATCGTTGATGGTGAGGCGCACTAGTTTATTAAGAGCCTATTCACTCTAGCCTTGAAGACACCCAAATTATAATCGGATGGGAAGACCGCAACAGGCAAATTTTTCCAGTTCTTCGATGTACGCGGTATAAACGACGAGGCGAAAGGCTTAATCCGGACCGTAGAGGTTTCAACAACGTAAGGGTGGATACT
Organism: Mythimna impura; assembly: GCA_905147345.3. Taxonomy (NCBI): domain Eukaryota; kingdom Metazoa; phylum Arthropoda; class Insecta; order Lepidoptera; family Noctuidae; genus Mythimna; species Mythimna impura. The sequence goes on from LR990358.1 coordinate 27,356,978, forward strand.
CGCCGTACGTATAATAAATTCATTTGTATAAGAAATGCTCAAGATTTCATGGTTGCAAGTCTACTACAGTATTCTCTCTCCAAAAAATATAACAAAACTATGCACCTTAGCTTTGACATTATCGATGTAGGTATTTTTTTTTTGGGGTGGGAAGCCATCAAAAAACTTCTCTCGCTCTGGGGCAACAGGGAGTGTCAGACTTTTACTAACTGAAACCCACTTGTGTTTTTTTCAATTGCACTTACATTTACGTTTCAGAGCCGCGGTGATTCTTTCAAACAATTACCTACTAGGAATCCAACTATATACAAATCTATCGACAAACCTTTCAAACTTTACATTCAATTTGCTAGTTTTCTAAAACATATTTAGTAGTAGTTAGTTAATATTTAAGTTTCCTACGTAGTTTGTCAAACCAATAAAAGAAAGTGGTAAAAAAAAATGTAGGTAGGTAATCGAGATTTTTGTAATACGTGTACATAAACAACATGATTGAAAAGAGTGTCCATGGAGTTTCTTGTACACTCTTCTCCATAGAGATCTCCGCTTTGGAATGTGCAATTAGCATCATTTTTCTGACTGACTGACTTCTTGACATTTCTAATGACATTGACATGACATTTTAAATGGTTTATTCAAAATTAAATACTTTGAATCTATTTGTGAAAAAAAAAAATTGCATATACGAATTTGTGATCTTACGCGACAAGATCACAACTTCTCTCAATATTGAGAGTCAACGAATTTAAATTTTCAAGTCGTCTGCTTCACCCCTTTAATTAGCCCCCGCAATTCCAATTCCACCCCCTCTGGGTTTGAAATAACTCAACCCTTTCCTCCAAAATCGTGTGCACAACACGTAAAATTTATAACGCCCCAATAAATTAATAAAAAAAATCGGTCAGGTGCGAGACGGCCTCACAGCAGGGTTCCGTAGATGGTACGGAACCCTTCGTGCGCGAGGCCATAGCAAAAAAATCACGTTTGTTGTATGGGAGCCTCACTTAAATATTTGTTTTATTCTATTTTTGTTGTTATAGCGGCAACAGAAATACATCATCTATGAAAATTTCAACTGGCTAGCTATCACGGTTCATGAGATACAGCCTGGTGACAGACGGACAGACAGACACAGACAGACAGACGGACGGACAGTGGAGTCTTAGTAATAGGGTCACGTTTTACCTTTTAGGTACGGAACCCAAAAAAAAAACCATGCAAGTGCGAGTCGGACTCGTACACTGAGGGTTCCGTACAAACTTACCTATGAAAACAATTGAATTCCCGAATTGAACTGTTCTCTGTCCGAGTTACGAAGATTTTTCCGAATCGCAAAAATATTTTTTTTTACAAATTTACAGTTTTCAGATTTTTTCCTATACTTGTGCTATAAAACCTTGCTTCATACCAAATTTCAGGATTCTAGGTCAACGGGTACAAATCATAATATTTACAAATCAAATTCATAGGGTACTTCCCTATGAATTTTGATTTTCTTGAGAGTGTCAAAGTATACGTTTTTTGCGACATAAACGGCCGTATCTTTTTTTTTTAACTCAGATATTTGATTTTTTCACAGCTTCAAGGGGCCGCAGACTTGAGTATATAGTTTTATTTTCAACTCGATACCTTCACGCGTTCCCAAGATAAAGGGTCTTGACAGACAGACGGACGGACAACACAAGTGATCCTATAAGGGTTCCGTTTTTTCCTTTTGAGGTACAGAACCCTAAAAACCATTAGAAAGTCATTAAAATACAAATTAATTATTCTGGTAACAAAAAAATTACATTAGTATTTTCAATTAGGTGCACCTGCGCTTTCAAAGTATTGGATTTAGACGTAAATTATATCTTAATTTCGCTTGGGGAAGATTTATTGGTGATTTTCATGGTTTATGAATGAAAGGGGTTTGGCCTTTGTATGATGGATAGTAGATACTTTGGGGTTTTATTTTTATTGTAATCTTAATTACCGTCGTTAACAGGCAATTTTCTTTGTTATCAAAATATTTTGCATAATTGGTTTTGCCCTATCATAAATCCCTTAGCGCGAGGGTGTATCAGACTTTTACTGACCAAAAACCCACTCCTGTTCCTTCGTTGCCTTTCATACCAGGACCGAGTCTTCCTTTCAGAAGCAGACCCTTGGCCCCAGTTGGCTTCAACCCTGCTGGGCCCCTACGGTTTGCTGACATCTCCTTGAGGCGCACGTGGAACAGTACGCGCCGTCGACAACTTGGGCTCAGTCCGGACGGTTACCGGACGATCGGACGGCGAGCTACCCATTGCTCGCCGTCTGTAAGCCCGCTCCTATGGTGGCCGGAAATCGAGATCGAAATCCTGACCTAAATCTGCCGTCCTTAAATTAAAGTACCATAGTATTGGTGAGCTTACGTTTTTAGGGTTCCGCACCCAAAGTGTAAAAACGAGATCCTATTCCTAAAACTCCACTGTCCATCTTTCTGTCACCAGGCTGTTTAAATATTCAGCCTGGTGACAGAAAGAAAACCTGCAGCGTTGAATTAGCTACAAATCAACATTGATTTGTAGCTAATTTGCAATATAATATAATTAATTAACAAAATAATAATATAATATAATTAATATAAATATAATTTGCAATTGTTTTAGTTTGCTAATTCAACGCTGCAGTTTTTGTGCGTAAATTTTGAATAACGCTCTGTGGTTATGTCGGATAACGACACGGCATTATACTATACTTAGCTTGAGGGCGGTAGTTATATTATTGCTTTTCCTGCCTACAAGCTAGATGACAAGAATATACATAGGTATTGGTTACTATTGCAAGTCATGTTTGCTGCAACTAAACTCACGGCACGTTTTCGTTGGCCCACTGTTGGGCAAAAGCCAACCCCATAGGCTTCTAATTTTCTCTCGTTATCTCCTACGACCGATTAATCGAATACCCGTAGAGGTCTCTCAAGGTAGGAATCTATGGTGGATCTCATGGTGAAATAGCGACAGCGACTGTCGCAATCCAGTGCTGGGCACGCCATAATTATGGCGTCCTTACCTTCCGCATGACATAGGTCCTCACCGGACATGGTAAGTTCGTAGGGCCGAAGCCTACTGGGACCATGGGTTCGCTTCTGAAAGGGAAACCTGTGTCCTAAAACGCAAAGCACTGTTCCTTCTTACATAGGAGTAGGTTTCCATCAGTAAAAATCTGACACGCCTTCTCGATCCGCCGTAGAGCGAGAGAAATAATTGTATGTTTCCATCTATTTGGGTATGGTTTCCGCACTTAGTCCTATGTTGACCATTGTACGTGGGCCATGGCGGCCATAACCTTAGATGGGCTTATTCCAACCAGCCCACTTCTCTCCAAAAACAGATTAGGCCTCTTAGGTTTTTCAGGGCATCAATAAGGGAGTTCGAGGATCCTAAGGTTCGTGTGCGTATTTCAGTGACACCTGTGCAGTCTAAGAGCACATGTGCAATTGTCTCCTCTCCCTACAAATATGCTCTGCACAGGGGACTGTCTGTGATGCCTATTGTGTGGAGGTGCTTATTCAGTGTGCAGTGTCCGGTGATGGTCCCCCCGTCTTCAGGCGCAGGCACACACGCAAGTAATTGTATAACTTCCTATCTCAAAAAAGGTGGGAATCTTAAGTTTTATTATATACGAAACAAGGGTAAGCTAATCAGTTATCTCCGCGCTTATCAATAAGCGGTTTTTCACTTATACGCTTCCCATCAGTTACGAAAATAACAAATAATGTTAACAAAACGAAACGAAAAAGCTCATATTTCTCATCCCAATGCTTTGTAGGGTCATCGATAGTTCGGGGTCATTCCAATATAAATGGCTTACACAACAACATAATAGCTTATTAGCTTCTGTAGCTTAGAACACATACAATAGAATCCACTTATCGTATTCCGTTTTATGGATATGTACTAAACAAAATACAAACTCTATCTTCCAAAGCGTAGAGTTGAAATTCCGTTGAATAAAATCGTACTTTAGAAGTGAAGTAACTCTCAAATGAAATAGGTTAATAGGCGTTTTAACGCCTAAACTTAAGTTACAGTTCGTTTAAAACATGAACCATTTAGGTCAATGATTGAAAAAACATAAAGATCCGACACTCCTCTGAATACTATTTTACTAACGCAATTTTGAGTTGAAATCATGTTATGTCAAAATGTCAATCAGAATGATGTTTGGGTTCAAAGATCAGAATTGATATTGAAACCAAAAAAACACAATCGTATTGGCTGCTTAAATACCTATTGTGAGAGTAAAGTTTGATTTGAACTTACTGTTTTTTTAAAACTTTCTAAAATGTTTATGCAAACACGTTTTTATATAGTACGAGTATCTTACACCTTGCCGGGCCTTGGTACAGGCCATGGTCCAAAGTGAGGAGGAGTGGCAGGCGGCAATGGGTAGCTCGCCATCCAAGTCCGAACCAAGCCCAAGTCGTCGACGGTGCGTAGTGATCCACGCGCGCTTCTAGGAGATGTCAGCAAACCGTAGGGGCCCAGCAGGGTCGAAACCTTTTGAGGCCATGGGTTCGCTTCTGAAAGGAAAACCCGGCCCTGGAATGAAAGGCAACGAAGGAACTAGGAGTAGGTTTTGGTTAGTAGATGTCATTGGATGATATCCCACCCAAAAAAAAAAAAAACTTAGTGAAAATTAATCACAAAGAACTAGTGAGATGACCTTGACTCCTACTGCAAGAACTGGTACGAGGCAACTCGAGAAAAGAATACCTGGAAGAAGTTGGGGGAGGCTTATACCCAGCCGCAGTAGCAGCAGTAGGAAAGTTTAGGCTAATTTAAAAAAAAAAAAACGCTTATGTGAACATGACATGTATTTACTTAGGTACATTTTTAATTTTTAATTGTTGATTATTCTGTGCAAGTCTCAACTAAATATTTTGTTTCTTTTTCTTTCTTTCACATTATTTGAATAGACTATGTTTTTTAAGAAAAAATATGTTTGTGACATTATTTGAAAAAATTGTAACCTTGTATTCCTAACAAAATTGAGTTTTCTGTTGACGTAGTTTTATGGTAACGTCTTCATACACCAGATATTTATAGCTTATGGTTATTAGAATATTTTTACATGGCCATTTGGATAGGTTCTTAAATAACCTGGGCAGTTTTATAGTGAAGAACAATGAGAATGGTACCACCAAGGCATTAGAACAAAGGAAATATATCTAGCTCGATAGAATCGTCATGTGTAGTAATTTTTTTCTAGATTGATCATGATGGAAAACCTTATCGATTTTTTAAATAAAAACGTTATTAATAACTCATTTTTTAAATGCTAAGAACCTATACAATCGTGAGAGGTATGCAGCCACCGATGAGGGTTTGTAACGAGATGTTGGCGGTGGACAAGGGACTCACCCCGCTTTCTTTGGCTAACGAGAACTGGCGCAAACCTCAGTGTCAAGCACTACGACACTAACGATCGCAGGAAAGTATAGCAGAGTAAGGAACTTTACAAAAGCTTTATCCGGGCCCCTTATGGACTCGATGTAGACCAATTGGCGTCCGTAGCTTGGCTGCATGTCGGTAACCACTTTGGGGAAACAGAAGGTTTTGACTGTGCAATTATAGACGATGTTATCATGATGAAGAACTACCGGAAAATTTATCGTGAAGGACGGCACGGTTGACACCTGTCAGGCTTGTACCAGGATTGATTGATTGGAGAAAAACCAGCAATTTGCTCTGAAATACTCTCATGTGATAATGGCAATATCACATTGTACTGGAATCGGTCCATCATCACTGACAAGACTATTTGTAGCCAATACGCCTGATATAGTGTTGGTAGACCGAAACGAGAAGCGTATAGTGATTGTTGACATATCCGTTCCGCATGACGAGAACCTCTAGAGAGCCGAGAAAGGTAAACAAATCAAATATATTGACTTGCCTCGCGAGGTTGTCGATATGTGGGATGTGGACTTGGTAATTATTATGCCGATAGTTTTGTCAGCTTAATAGCCACGAGCCTCGACCAACACTTGGTTCAGGAAGCGGTACTACTGGACACGGCTCGTATTGTTAGAAGGTTCCTTTCTCTAGACCTTTAACCGCCGGTAGCTTGGACCCTGGTCTCGATACCAGTGGGCAACATTTTTTTTTTTATATTTTTAAATGGTTTTCTTTTTTATCATTTTTGTCTATGAAATATTTATAAATATAAAATGTGGGTATGTTAAGAAATTGAATGAACGTGATCATAATGATAATATTTGTGTTTGATGAATGACTCATGAAAATACATTTTCAAAACTTTTTTTTCTTAAACTTAAATATTTTTCAGTGAAGCATATTAAATCTAAACAAAACTGACTACTATGTGCCATACCCCAAAATTATTTTAACCCTGTGTAATACGTTCTTGATCAAGAATTTTGAAAGTGACTATAAGAAACAAAAAATATAAAAAAAAAAGACCTGTGAAAAAAAATATATCCAAAAATTGTCACATCTCTTTTTTTAATCTATGCCCTAAAAATTAAGGAGTCTCTTAGTGACTACAAATTACAGCTTTTTCGTTTATCTACACAGAAGCCAGTTGCTTTCTCTTTGACTATATCGATGACAAATTGGAGATATTGTGTCATGTGACGTCACAGTATTGTGATTTATTACACTGAACGACGAGCACTTAGAAAAAGTTGAGTTTAGGGCACTTTGTGATAAGGAGGGAAATGTGTAGTAAGTTTTAAAACTGACGATTATGAGGTAGGGAGATGTGACATTACTTGTTAAGGTTTAGTAAAGTTATAAACATTTAAACAAAAAAAGACAAAAAATAAAAAAAGTATAAAGTGAGCGAAGCGAGTGTAAAGAGTAATTCTATCTATAATATTTTATTTTATTAAAAATCATGGGATCGACGAGTTATGCTTAAATATATGCACCAATATTTACGAATAAAATAATGGTATTAAATATTGCTTTAAATGAGGTGACATGTGAATTTTTAGGAATAGTATTTTAGGTTATTTTTATATTGGAAAAGACTCACACAGTCGGACTCACACACTGAGGGTTCCAGGGCTCCGTACAAACTTACCTATGAAAACATTTCAATTCCCGAATTGAGTTACGAAGATTTTTCCGAATGGCAAAAAAAGTTTTTTTTTGTGACGTTTACAAATTTACAGTTTTCAGATTTTTTCCTATACTTGTGCTATGAGACCTTCCTTCATGCCAAATTTCAGGATTCTAGGTGAACGCAAAGTACCCTATGAATTTTGATTCCCTTAAGAGTGTCGAAATATACGTTTTTTGAGACATAAATGGCCGTATCCTTTTTTTTTCTTTAATTCAGAAATTTGATTTTTTCATAGCTTCAAGGGACCGCAGACGAGTTACGAGTTGTAGGTCGCGGGTTCAAACCCAGCCAGGCGTATTACTTTGTGTAATTTATTTCACCACCACTGCTCTCAAAACGGTGAAGGAAAACATCGTGAGGAAACCGACATATCCTAGAACTAAAAATTCGAAGACATGTAACATCCACCAACCCGCACTGGGCCCGCGTGGTGAATTATGACCCATTCCCTCTCCTAGAGATGAGGCCTGAGTCCCAACAGTGGGAATATTATAAGGCCGACTATGCTATGCAAGGGACTATGCTATTCAACTCGATACTTCCACGCGTTCTCGAGATAAAGGGTTTTGACAGACAGATGGACAACAAAGTGATCCTATAACGGTTCCATTTTTTCCTTTTGAGCTACGGAACCCTAAAAACCAGGTCAGATTTAAAATTCAACATCAAACTTACGTTTAAATCGCTACGATTATTAGTCGTTCTCAATAAAAACCCCCTATATCAATATCAGTATCATCTAACGCCCAATTACAAATACCAACATACAGAACCGCGACGAAAGTCATAAAACCTCGTTACAGTTTTTACAACACACTGTGGAACCCTAAAATTGATTTACGATACATACGTATTACATTTGGCTCTTAATGATACTGATTGCGTAAGGATTATTTATCTTTACGACTTACCAGTCAGCGGGTAGGTAGGCAGGCATGTTACAACGCGTTTTATGGGGCAATGAATTATGGTTTTTGGTGTATGGGTTATTCGCGAAATGGTGTCAGATATGGTCATTTTTGATCTAGTGTTGATGGCTAATCTTTGGATTTGTTTATAGGCAGTTTCTAACCAACAATGGATAGTCAGTTAAAAAAATACTCGGTTTATGTTTTCCTTAAAATGTATGGAACTCTCCAGTCCAGTCTCTTGGTAGGTGTGGGTAACTTTTTTTTTTATTCTTGATAGGTTCGCGCTTGACCGCTATCTCACCTGATGGAAAGTGACGATGCGGTCGACGATGGAGCGCGCTTACCTAGAAGTATTCACTCTTGACTTAAAGATTCCCGGATTGTAGCCATCAGGAAACACAGATTCCGGCAAGGAATTCCACTCCTTAGCTGTACGCACAATGAATGTGTTCCCAAAACGTATGCTATGCTATGAGTATAATCTCTTGGTATAGTTTTGTTACCTATTCACAACTATATAAAAAAAAAAAAAAAATCGTCGTCCCATACTATAAATTCCGCTGCCGCGACAAGTCGCGGCATGGCGGAAAGAGTTCCGGCGGGATCTCATGGCGGAATGGCGACAGCGACTATCGCAACCCAGTGCTGGGCACGCCGTAATTATGGCGGTAAGTCCCCTCTTTGAGGAGTGGCTCGAAAGGCAACACGGCGTCATTACCTTCCGCATGACGCAGGTCCTCACCGGACACGGTAAGTTCGGGAAGTTCCTGCACCGGATTCGTGCGGAAGCGACGCCCGGGTGTCGCCACTGTGTGGACCGCCCGGAGGACACGGTGGAGCATACGGTGGAGGTGTGCCCCGCTTGGGCAGAGCAACGCCGTGTCCTCGTGGGGGCGATCGGCAGCAGCGATCTCTCGCGCCGGGCTTTAGTACAGGCCATGGTCCGGAGCGAGGAGGAGTGGCAGGCGGTCGCCTCCTTCTGCGAAGCAGTAATGCTAGCGAAGGAGGCGGCCGATCGCGTGAGGCAACGGTCCTCACGCCCCAACCGCCGCCGGGATTCCGATCCCGATTTCCGGCCACCGTAGGCGCGGGCTTGCGGACGGCGAGCAATGGGTGGCTCGCCGTCCGACCGTCCGGTAACCGTCTGGACCGAGCCCAAGTCGTCGACGGCGCGTGTTGTTCCACGCGCGCCTCAAGGAGTTGTCAGCAACTGTAGGGGCCCAGCAGGGTCGAAGCCTACCGGGGCCAACGGTCTGATTCTGAAAGGAAGACTCGGCCCTGGTACGAAAGGCAACGAAGGACAGGAGTGGGTTTTTAGTCAGTAAAAGTCTGACACTATCTCCCGCCTCGCCCAAGAGCGGAGGATGTCATAAGATGATTTTCCTACCGGAAAAAAAAAAATACTATAAATTACTTTTGTGTCTCGGGTACATTCACGAACATTATAAACTTACATGCCGAAGACACCCAGAATCGGAACTACTTGTAGGCCATAGAAAGTTCCCTGCGGGAATCAATCCCGTGACACGCAACACAGCAGCTAAGGTCCCTCGCCCACGGCGACTTTTTGTAGCGATGCTGGAGCGCGTTCGCATCGATACAGTCGCGATGCTGTACCACGTTGGCATTTTTTTTTCGCTTGCAATGCGGCTAACGCGATTTAGTAGCGATGCTGTCGCGCGCATACGAAGCGCGCGACAGCATCGCTACAAAAAGTCGTCGTTGGCGAGAGGCTTAAATGCCAAATCACTGCCCCGACCATGCCATGTGCGCCTTACGGTAGACCATAATCTGGAATAGGACAAAAGCACAGAATAAGAAATAGTACAAGTACAAAAGGTACTTTTATCCCGGGAATATGTTTCCTCGAGACAATTTTCTGCTTTTACCTAGGCAAAACCACAGGCAGAAGTCAGTATTTGCAATATAGCATAGCATAGTCGGCCTTATAATGTTCCCACTGTTGGGACTCAGGCCTCCTCTCTAGGAGAGGGAATGGGCCGTAATCCACCACGCGGGCACAGTGCGGGTTGGTGGATGTCACATGTCTTCGAATTTTTGGTTCTAGGACATGCCGGTTTCCTCACGATGTTTTCCTTCACCGTTTTGAGAGCAGTGGTGATGAAATAAATTACACAAAGTAATGCGCCTCGCTGGGTTTGAACCCGCGACCTACAACTCGTAAGTCGGGGCCGTTACCACTCGGCCACCACTACTCTCTTAATATATCTTTAATTAATTTGAAAACCATTCGCCACGTTTATTCTAGCTCCAAGAATTTAATAGCCATTAAATCATTTATCAAAATAAACCGGTTTTAAAATCTCGCGGTGACTTTTAGCGGTAAACTGATCTTTTATCATGGGCGCCATAATTATCAATCGCTGGCGAAAGGCTGGTGTCGAGGGGACCAGCTCTGACCTATCACGATGCTTATATCTGAAGGTAGATTTAGAAGTCGCTTAGGTATCTACTTGACTATTTTTAGGGTTCCGTAACGTAAAGAGTAAAAACGGGACCCTATTACTAAGACTTCGCTGTTCGTCCGTCCTTCTGTCTGTCTGTCTGTCGGTCTATCCGTCTGTCACCAGGCTGGATCTCATGAAGCGTGATAGTTAGACAATTGAAATTTTCATAGATGATGAAAATAGATTAAAATAAATATTTAAGTGAGGCTCCCAAACAACAAACGTGATTTTTTTGCTACAGACGTACGGAACCCTTCGTGCGCGAGGCCGGTTTTTTAGGGTTCCGAACCTCAGTTGACCAATAATTAATATCAAATTACCCCCCACCCCCGCCGCCGCCTCAGTCTATATATTAAATAATATGCTACCTCTTGGAGTATTAAAAATCAAACTTCTAAGTATCCAAAGAAAATGCTGTTTAAACTCCATTTAGGCGTTTATTTTGACACTCAGTAAAAGGAAATCAAAACATTAGGGTACTTTCTATTTACCTAGAATCCTGAAATTTGTCAAAAAGCAAGGTCTCATATCACAAAGAAAAAGCAAAAGTCTGAAAATCATAAAGTTGTAGTTACATCACAAAAGAATTACTTTTATGCGATTCTCTACCTCTGCATGTGTCTATTTACATACATAGGTAAGGTTGTATGGAACCCTCGCTATACGAGTCCGACTCGCACTTGACTGGTTTTATAATTATGGAACATCTGGGAGAAGCGTCTGGGCTAAAAAGTATAAAAACTATATTGGTTCCAGTCTAACCAGATGATTACCAATATTCTACATAGAGCGACTGTTTATCCTAACCTCCTCGTAACTGAGCGACAGCAGCTGTCAGCAGGAGTCAATCGCTCAACCACTGGGCCAATCGTTTTTTTTTTTCTTTTAAGATGACTTCTCGCGCTCTGAGTGGAGGGGGAGGGCGTGTCAGACTTTTACTGACTAAAACCACACCTGTGTCCTTCAGTTGCCCTTTGCGTTCTGGGACTACGGGTTTCCTTTTCAGAAATTCCCCGCGGTCCTAGCTAGCGGGCATCAGCCCCCTACGATTTGCTGACATCTCTTTGAGGAGCGCGTGGATCACTACGCGCTGTTGACGACTGTGCCTGGTTCGGTTAATTATCACTGGGCTACCAAAAAACCACTAGGCCATCAGTGCGGTCATAGCTTCTTCTGACTTCACATCATAGCTGTTAATTTCATGGCCAAACAAACCATCACTATCAGTAGAAGTATTGCTTCTGTTTTTTTTTAGGGTTACTTACCTAAAAAGGAAAAAACAAAACCCTTATAGGATATCACTTTGTTGTCAGTCCGTCTGTCTGTCTGTCAGTCAATACTCTTTATCTCAAGAACGCGTGGAAGTATCGAGTTGAAATTAAAACCATATACTTAGATCTGCAGTCCCTTGAAGCTGTGAAAAAATCAAACTTCTGAGTTAACGAAAAATAAAGTTACGGCCGTAAATGTCGCAAAAAACGTATATTTCGACACTCTTATTCATAGGGTACTTTCCGTTGACCCAGAATCCTGAAATTTTGCATAAAGCAAGGTCTTATAGCACAGGTATAGAAATAAATCTGAAAACTATAAATTTGTTGTTAAAAAAAATTGCGATTCGGAAAAATCTTCGAGACTCCATTCGGGAATTGAACATGGCTAAGTTTGTACGGAACCCTCAGGGCGTGAGTCCGACTCGCACTTGCCCAGTTTTATTATTATTATTATTATTGACAGGCTCGCGGTTGACCACTATCTCACCTGATGGTAAGCGAAAATGTAGTCTACAATGAAGCAAGCTTGCCTAGAAATAACTTATTCACTCTTAACCTAGTCATCAGAAAATACAGACTCTGGCAGGGAATTTTATACCGTAGCTGTACGCACAAGGAATGTGAAATCTTTGTATACATGTATATTATATTATGGCTTGTTTATACAATGGGTTTATTTTCTCAAAAGTAGTTTCGCAAGACAATTACTTCTCAATTCAAACACAACAAATTAAATACTAAACTTTACCACCTCTCAAACTTACTTGAATCTAAGCCTATCTATCCTTCCCCTTATCGCATCTCCAAACCATTATTTCAAAACACTACTTTGTATCGAATTTATCTCTGGACCAACTGCATCAGCTGGGAATAGAATCGGCGTAATGTCGCAATACCACCCGCTGCGTGCCGTCCTGTTTGCTTTACATTATTAAAATCTATTCTGACTTGATCGGTACTTGTATTCAATGTATTGATACATCGGTACTGATAGGTTTGATTTAGAACTAGTTTTTATCGGTTTACGGTTGAATATAAGGAAGTGAATTTTGGTATACTAAACGTTCAGAATATTATATCGAAAAAATCCTCATATCAAGTCCAATTTCAAGATGTAATAAATGTTTAATACGTGTGACTGAATGAAAAATAGGAATAGGAACTCGAAGTCCTAATAGATAATTAGGCAGATAATATTTAATGTAGTCAATTTAGTGAATCATCGTCATCATTTTAGTCAAAACACGTCCACTACAGGGTCATAGGACTTCCTCAAATGCTGCCAAATCAATAGGTCATCCCGAGGCTCTCACCTGGTCAAATGCGTGTAAAAGGCCTTCCAGCGCAGCGTCTTCTGGTGCATGAGCGCCACCTCTGGACGTTTTGGTCCCAAAGCCATCTGCTTTGTGAGCAATGTGCCATCAATCACCTAAGCTCGGCTATTCTTCTCAAATCAGTCACATTGGTTCTCCTTTGGATGGAGATGGAAGTATGCTTCCATATTCCACCTATTATAAATATGAAAGTAACCCTGCCTGTTTGTTACCTTTTCACGTCTCAATGGCTAAGCGCAGTTGGTTCGCTAGACCATGTCCTGGAATAAGTACCTTTGCGATAATTTCCGACTTAGACGTTTATAAAGTCGCTGGCAGAAACTATAAGTTTTCCATGTGTTTGACATATTTGTCCATAAAAAATCAAAAGCATGTCCACAAAGCCCTACATCCACGATCACATGAGTGAATAGAACCGATTACACGCGTCCGCATCCAAGTCAAAGTAACTTACACAAGTCGCTCGCTCACTATGTGGAAACTTTTGACTTCGCAACTTGGACCGTGAGTTGGGGCTCTTAGTTTTTGTGATCTCTTCACTTATGGAGTTGTTCGGGATTGTTCGCTAGTGTCAATTAGATTTGGGTGTTGTTTTTTTTCTGATTGCAGAGGAGTTTTAAAGAATGGAGAGGAATTATCCTGTTCTGATTTCAATTACTTTGGAGTACAAAACGTTGCAGTCTTGTCTCATTAGCAGACCTCATTGACATGAGGTTTCTTTTACGCAAAGTTAAGGCATATATTTTTGCGTGGTTTGAACCCAAGGTCTTCAAGTTCAAAAGGTTCAAGGTCGTCTTGGGTTCAAACCATGCCACTTTGTGTAACTTATTTCATCACCACTGATCTCAAGATGGTAAAGGAAAACATCATGAGTAAATCGGCATGTCCTGGAAAAAAAAATACAAAGAAAAAACGAAAAACATAGAAATTCAAAGATAATTAAGAAATTAGCATAATCAGTTTTATAATGTTCACAGGCCTAGTGTCTGGGTGTCTGGGTGTCTGTAGTCTGTTAACATTATAAAACTGATTATGCTAAGGCAAGAAGACTATATTCCTACTGAAGGTACCTGATTCGGGCAATACTCAAAATAAAATCAAAGATTTACATTGCCCGTTAAATTAAAAATATAGCAACCAATTCAAAAGTCCACGTAACCTTTTTACAAAGAGTGCAATTTTAGGTCAAACGAAAGAACCCAGATCAAAAGGGCACATATCACATTTGTAAAATGGAATCGGCCGGGGGCAACGCCATGCGCGTATGTCCAAACTACGGACAATAATTGCTAACTCTTGTTTCCACGCCGCCTCGGGTCCAGCCCTACCTGTTGTGGTTACGGATTCATAATTGGAAATGCTATTGATCTCTATTGTTGTACGATATTTTGTATCCTGAATTTGAAATCGTTTGGGACCATGTTGGTTACATGCAAGGTTGGTGACGACTGCTAGGTTTGTTAAGTTTGGTCCTGGGTAAATCAATCGAGTGGCTTTGTTTAGAATAATTTTAAAATGTTTATCATTACCACGTATTGTTTATTACTGGGGTCTCTAATAGCTAAATTGCTTTCTTTGATATTTTTTTCAGAATATATCAGATTTTACGCTCAATATTTACTTTATTGAATTTTAACTTACTACTAAATCTTCTCTTAGTTTGAAACATCTAGTCTTTAGGGTAAACGTTTGATTTCTAAAAAGACTGGAGAGGCATGCGTAGAGGCTAATTGGTGATCTAGATTTGGTTATGACCAATCTACAAAATCTGCAGCACAAGCGTATGGTTGCCAACCTTTCGGTATTTAACAGTATAGGATGCATTTGGAGAGTGTGCGCGGGAATTACATGACTTGATTCCATCTTTCTACCATTGGACAACCCGACGTACGGCGACACCTCTACGGCCCCGACTAAGCGTTTCACCTCGTCGCTTATACCGCGTTCATCGAAGGACTGTAACAATTTGCCTGCTACTGTCTTACCATCCAATTATAATTTAGGTGTCTTTAAGGCTAGAGTGAATAGGCTCTTAATAAACTAGTGCGCTTCTCCATCGACGATTGCATCACTGCTTACTATCAGGTAGGATCGCAGTCAAGCACAAGTTAATATATTAAAAAAAGACACAACAAATAAGTGACTTAATGTTAATTATACATATTAGAAGTTTTACACGACGTTTACAAAACTAGGCGTTCTTGCAAAGGTCCGACGGTACTTCACACCGGGACAGCTTCTGATGTTATACAAAGCACAGGTCCGATCGTGTGTGGAGTACTGCAGTCACATATGGGCTGGTGCTGCAAAATGCCATCTAGCAGCTTTGGACTCAGTGGAAAGGCGTGCGAAGAGGCTAATTGGGGATCCAGATTTGGTTAAGTCCAATCTACAAAGCCTCGAGCACAGGCGCAGGGTAGCCAGCCTATCGGTATTTTACAGGTTGCATTTTGGAGAGTGTGCGCGGGAATTGCATGACTTGATTCCGCCATCTCCTTTCTACCATCGGACAACCCGACGTACGGCGAGTATCCACCCTTACGTTGTTGAAACTTCAACGGTCCGGACTAAGCGTTTCGCTTCGTCGTTTATACCGCGTACATCGAAGGACTGGAACAATTTGCCTGCTGCGGTCTTCCCGTCCAACTATAATTTAGGTGTCTTCAAGGCTAGAGTGAATAGGCTCTTAATAAACTAGTGCGCCTCACCATCAATGATTGCATCGCTGCTTACCATCAGGTGGGTTCGCAGTCAAGCACTGGTTTATATGAATTAAAAAAAAAAAAAAAAAAAAAACGTAATGTATCTCTTTTCGTCAGTTTTTCTTTTTTATCTCCCTTTTAATTCTAAATTTTACTAATTGATACATCCCATCTTTCCGATTACCATTATTACCCTATACATCTCCTGCTTCAGACATAGCTTGTCCAAGTAACTTGAGATATTGCGCTATGTTCGCAGAGGGGGCAGCAGACTTGGTGTTGAAACAGGAAGCAATCTTTCATAGTCGATGTGCTCAGGAAATTGGTAGCTTGACAACAAATCGATGTGGATGTTTGAATTGTGTTTAGAGCTTCGACCAGTGTGTGGTGACTTGTTAAACTATTTTAAAAGTGCTAAAGTTGTAAGTGAAAATATTTCGACAGATTTTTTGCATTCAAAGACTGTCAATGATTCCGGTCAGGTAGGTTATATGATGGCTGCCGCCTAAGGAACTGGGAAGAAATATTATAAGAGCAAAGTTTGCGAAAAAATAGGATATGAAATACATATATAGGAAAATTCAGCTTGAATAAATTAGGCGTACCAGAAGACGCAGCGTTGGAAGGCCTCTTACAAGGTGAACCGATGACCTGGTGAGGGTTGCAGGAATCCGATGGATGCAACGCGCACAAGACCGTTCATTATGGCGACTATTGGGAGGCCTGTGTCCAACCGAGGACGTCTTTTGGCTGAAATGATGATGATGATGATGATAATTCAAGTTGAAATACCTATGTAAGAATAGAAACAAAAAAAAAATAACAGAGACATCGTTTGGTAATATTATATCTTTTTTTAAATTATGGATAAGCTCACGTCTGATCACTATCTCACCTAAGATGGTAAACGACGATGTGGTCGACGGTGGAGCACGCTTGCCTAAATGTAACCTATTCACTCTCGACTTAGATCACTGTCATTTATTCAGTGTATCCAATAATATAAATCAATTAATCCTTAAGTTAGTCGAGCTTTTGGTTAATACAGACATGCCGAACCCGAAAATCGGGATACAGACAAGCAACGGCATTGAGAGGTCAGTGGCATTCAAAATCAGTAAAGTCTTTTTGAACCTACAAGGAAATACACACAAACTTATGCACAACCAATATTTCGCCAACAAAAACCCATCTTCACATATTTAAACACAATTGAATATCCATTTATCACCGAACCTTTGCAATCATCAATCTTTCTCCACTTTAAAGTCGAAAAATTTCAACTCAATTTCAAAACCCGACGTCTAAATAAGTCTGAAGAACAGTTACCATAGTCCTCATGCCCTTTACGACGACGAGACGAAAGCAAAATTAAAAGCTACCCATACGAGCTTAAATCACCTTTATTTTGCTGAAGCTAGAGTTGATAAGGATCGCAAATAGTAGAGGTAAGCTTGTAACAGGTCGTACAAGAGTTGTCCTACTACCGAACTACGCAGTCAATAGCGTATATGTATGTCTGTATATGTTGAGGTTTATTTACTTTTGAGTTTCATTTTGTATGTAAATTATATGTAGTTAAGAGCTTGTAAGTATGTACTATTATAATGTAAGTGTTTGTTTTGCGTGACGTTGTTATGATTATGATTAGAGATAAATCTATGAGCTGCCTGTTCTTGGTTTCTTTTTTCATTGCAATTGTTATTTCTTCACTTTGAAAACTAATTAGTTATTATAGGGGCTTTCTAAGCTATTGGTTGATTTTTATTTTGAACTCATCTACAAATTTGCTTTCCCTAAACTTTCTCTTTAGTTTTTACGGCTGCATGATCTCTCTATCTCCAGGAAAAAGTAGTAATATTTCACTTGTCAATAAATATACTGATGTTTTAGATTAGTTTCTTCTCAACCTGATATTATTTACATAGCTTTATATTACAACAAGAATACCAGTTCTCAGGCCTAATGCAAATTTTATCTATTAATATTTATATTAATTAAAACAGCTATACAAACCAAGGTACTGGCAAAATTTTGCATAAATCATAAACACAATTTAATAGCCCTATATATTCATGTAGATTTACAACTTCATTTAAATGATGCCTTTGAGAAATACTCGTTTTCTATAGTCACATAATGATAGAACCTTCTCAAGCTATAATTATTATCATTAATTGAAAAGCTTTGATCTCAAGATAATATAATAGTGAAAAAAAAAAAAATTAATTGTGAAATTTTTCAATAAGTAGATATTATATTCTTCGTCTGAAACAGTTTGAAAAGTGAAAATCATTGGGCCCTGTAAAAGAATTCAAATGAGGAGGAAATACTACCACTTTTTAGAGTCGAATTGTTTCAATTTAAATAAAAAAGTGTTGGCAAAGTAAACATTTTTGAACACCTTATTTGCATCTTTCTCTAAAATCACACTAGCTCAGCTTTCGAACAATCTGTCTATACACCTTTTCCAAATAAATTAGGGTCATCTGGTAGTCAATTTAGATGTAGCGGAGTCCTAATATTTTTATAATTCATGGAGTGAGTGACTATCTGACCTTTACAACCCAGTAACTGAGTGACAGGATCTCAATGAGCAAATCTGATGCCAGATTATTTTCTAGATTCTGAATATCCGTAACAACTGTTAAAGATCTTCAAGAAACTACGGGATTAACATGATATTCGAGCCACGGATGAATCTCGTCAGTCTACTCAGGAAATTTAATATACAAAATGGTTGCATTAGTTGCCAATATCGCATATTTTCTGTAGATACTAGCATCACCTTCATGACTCATGTTTCATTTTTGACCATGACCTCTTCCACAGTAAACAAATATTAATCGATCGTAGAGCATATTGACACACTTACTAATATTTATAGATGCTAGTTGCATCAATGGTTACGTATCGTAGCAGAGAAGTTCATGGATGTAGAAGGTTCTGCTATTGTCACCAAGAACATGTAGAAGAAATTTCATATTGTATACTTAGAGTAAATTTTGTATGCATTGCTTGCAGTGCTGAATCTTGTCTACCAAACCTTGAAATCAGAAATCTTACGTCAGAGCTCAGAAAATGTCGAAAACGCCCACAAATCCTACCAAACAGGAATATACAAATGTTTGTAAACCAGGAATAGAACCCAAAACCTTGGTCACGACGCTTATCCAATAAACCATCGCGCTCTCTCGGGCACTGCCGTGTGCTAATAAAAACCAGTTTTGGAGCTCTTTATATGACACGATATGTTGAAAAAAATGTGGCTCAGATTTTTGTTCGTGATCAAATCGTGACGTTGGGTGAAAAACTTGGTTTGTGAAGTCGTATGTTATTATTAACTGTGTTAGTTAGTAGACGTACAATTTCTAAGAGATAGTAAGTAGTAGATACGTAATTAGGGGTCCATTTCTGTCTTTCTCTGATGGCAAATGTCAATGAGGAGCCCAAGGGAAAATAAGGCAGTACCATATTGACAGTTTTTATTGGATTTATGCACAGTGCATAAATTGAAGTGTTTGAGGTTGACCACGTGACATTAACTTATGTTGCGTATAACATAATTTAAACATTTATTCAACATGACGTTGATGCGAATGCCATGTAATCTAGAGCCTAAGATGTCAGTAGCATATCTATCACCATACCGACCATTTTCGTACAACAAACGATTTACGCTGTAGCAATTCGGATGACTGGAGCAGAGAATCGTCTCGTCACCGCATCGTCAACTCTAAGTGAACCTCAACTCGATCACTACTGCGCTACGCAAAACGTGTTTCTAATACGATTCCGACTATAATTTATGTATATTGCTTTTTGTTTCTGGTCACTCGATATGTTAGACGATTAAATCTCGACGATTTCGAGACATGGCGCCTTGGAAATTTGGGTCTTAGAATTATGAGTACTTTAGTGTGTTCTTTGTAAAACTGATGAGCTGTATCTTGTCCCACTTGGCTTTGAATGATAGTTATTACTGATACTTTGTTTAATACTGATTTAGGGACCGTATTAGAGACGAGTGTGTCGATTTCAAAGCTCTCTGTTGTAAGTTTATTGTCTTCTTTAACATAGACAATTCAACCACTAAAGTTAAGATTAAAACTTACTCGTTCAGGTACAGGAGATTTTTCTACACAGTTTATTTGGTTTTCATATGCAAAATCAGTCTATAAAAGACATCACAACAGTCCTATGGTTTGCACTAGGTTAATCTTTGAATTGCATTACTTTGTGTAATTTATTTCATCACCACTGCTCTCAAAACGGTGAAGGAAAACATCGTGAGGAAACCGGCATGTCCTAGAATCAAAAATTCGAAGACATGTGAGATCCACCAAACCCGCACTGGGCCCGCGTAGTGAATTACGGCCCATTCCTTCTCCTAGAGAGGAGGCCTGAGTCCCAGCAGTGGGAACATTAAAAGGCTGAATATGTAGGTATGTATGTATGTAATCTTTGAATAATCTAGCTTTACCTGTGTAGTCAACCTAGCTGTATCCAGACTAACTAATCTTCTAGCCACAAGAAGATCAACCATGTATAGCGCATGCTTTGTATAAGGTAATATCAGAATATCCAAACATACTGTCTTTATTCAAATTTGACAACATTTCACACTCATCATCTTATTTCCCTTGTCCCGTGTTATTTGGGGTCAACGAAACACGTTCTTTTCTTCCATTCTGTCCTGTCCCCCGTCACGCTATCACTAACTCCCCTTTCCTTTCATATCACTCCTCACCTAATCTATTCATTTTTTCCTTGGCCACCCTCTCCCTCTCCATCCGTCCACATGTATACTTCCATAACTCTTTTAGTAACACGCGTTTCATTTCTTCTCTTCACTTGACCATGACAAACGTTTTCCTTTCAAGTTTTCAGTCACTGGCACCACTTACAAACTTCCTCTTATATACCTACTCATTTCTTACTTTATCCATTCTCGTCTCATCATACATCTATCTCAACATTCTCATTTCCGTTAAATGCAATATTTTTTATCTATCTTTTTTACAACCCAACATTCTGATCCATACATACTTTACAACATTTCACACTAAACAAGGAAAAAGCTCAACATAAACACCAAAACACGTGTTCACACAGCAGATCTCTTATCTGTACAAGAAAACGGTATCAGGGAACACTTAATACAATCCATAAACGTTTGCAGAGCCCTTATGCGAATTCAAAACCCATAGCCAGAGCTTATTATGTCAATAAGCTGGGCAATTTCGAGCCAGCTTGGAGCTGATAAGTAGAAAACGCCACATAGCACCTCGTGAGCACACGATAGCATATCTTAGGAGGCTTTGATTAGCCGTTAAAGATAACTTATTGTATATAACTTAATTACGTACAGTTATCAAGAGATTATTGAGTGTTGCGTAGGGATGTGCGTGGGGTGCTGCTATTCGATGATTTGAATCAATATTTTTGTTAGGTATTATTTTTTTCATTTGTGAAAGCGATAGGTATTTGGAATTTTTGATGTTCTAATTATGCTGTCCAATAAACATTTTTTTTTTCATTCTTATCTTCTTAAGGTTCCGTACCTCAAAACGAAAAAACGGAACTCTTATAGGATCACTTTGTTGTTCGTCCGTCTGTCTGCCTTTCTGTCAAGACCTTTTATCTCGGAAACGCGTGATGGTATCGAATTGAAATTAAAACCACATACTTAAGTCTACGGTCCCTTGAAGTCGTGAAAAAATCAAACTTCTAAGTTAACGAAAAAAAAAGATACGGTCGTTTATGTCGCAAAAAACGTATATTTCGACACTCTCAAGGGAATCAAAAAAAACTTTTTTGCGATTCGAAAAATCTTCGAAATTCCATTCGCGAATAAGTATCATAAGTTTGTACGGAACCCTCAGTGCGCGAGTCCGATTCATGTGCGAGTCGGACTCGCGCACTAAGGGCCCAGTTTTTTTTAATTTGTTTTGACAAACAATTTTTTATTATATACTAAAACAAAAAAAAAAAAAAACTTAACTAATTAAACAGTACAGTCAATAACTCATATCTAAAATATGGCTTCAAAAAATTTCTCCGCTTCGCTTTCAACTGGAAGTGTGCCCATTAGACTGACGGCATTGCCACGTTGTATGGCTTTTTCTTCTAACCTTAATAAGCATATCTTGAATCTAGAATTATATGTATTTATTTCTTACCTTTCTAGTTTACGTCTTGTCTGTGACTATCCGAGTTTGTTACGCTCATAATATGCTTGAGAACTATTTATACCAAGACACAGCTTCCCGAGGTAAAGGGTCTTCCTAGTTTAGGAGTCAGGGCTCAAATTTTGTATTGACTACGTGTGATAGTCCTTTGTACATGTATACAATTAAAAAGTTTACATTATTTTCGTGTTTACTGAATAACATTATGTAGCTGCCTATTACAACAGGTCCAGTTAAAAACCAGCGTCAGGCACTGGATGTCTGGCATTTATACCTAACTGGACATATTTTAGTGCAGTCGTGACGTAAGTACTAATTGTGTTTGTGTGCCTCGTGTTATGCAAAAAAATATATATTTTCTTTTTCTTTTCTTGGACGATTCTGATATTCACAACGTTCAGATTCTAGAAGGTACTATTATTAAATTATACTCTGTCTGGTGAGATAGTAGTCAAACGCGAACCTATCAATAATAAAAAAGGTGCTTTTTTTTAGGTGGGAAAATCATCTAATGACAAATCGCGCTCTTGGGCGGAGCGGGGGATAGTGTCAGACTTTTACTGACTAAAAGCCCACTCCTGTTCCTTCGTTGCCTTCGTCTCAGGGCCCCGGGTTTCGTTTTCACACTACCCATGGCCCCATGGAAAGAGTCTCCATACTGGCATAGACCATTAAATAGCATTATCCAGTTAGAAATTTTGCAGAACTGGGGTTAGACTAAACTATAATACTGCTTGAGTGACCCAAAACATGTTTCATAATATATAATCAAAAATATAATCTTAGTGGAAGTGCATAAATACCAATAAATAATTTAAGATATTTATGCGAAATATACACCAATAATTAATTTCGATCAATTACCTGCAATTGCTTGATTTTATCAGTAGACCAAAATATTATCTGTCTAGTTATTTTATTCACCGCAAATTGAGCAAGAGGCTAAAAATAATTATGATTGTATTGCAAACCTTTCATAATTTTGACGCGTAGGTAACTGAAACTCCGAGAATAGAACATACGATACATGGTGCACATCCTACCTAAACGCCTCAAAACGTTTTGGGAACACATTCGTTGTGCGTACTCAGCTAAGGAGCGGAATTCTTTACCAGAATCTGCGTTTCCTGATAGCTACAACCTCCCCCAGATGTCAAGAGTGAATCAAGTTACATCTAGGCAAGCATGCTCCAACGTCGGCCACGTCATCATAGCGATCAAACGTGATAACATCAATAAATAAAACGTTAGAATAAACTTTATCATTATACATGACTAAATCAAAAAAAATGAAATAAAAACCCCTATGAGCTAACTAAAATCATTTTTTAAAAATTAATTATAGGCTCGCGTTTGACCACCATCTCACCTGATGGTAAGCGATGATGTGGTCGACGCCGGGATGGAGCACGCCGAGCACGCTTGCCTAGAAGTAGCCTATCCACTCTTGACTTAAAGACCCCTAAGTCAGCTATCAGGAAACACCGACTGCGGCAAGCAATTCTAAAGCATGGCGTCGAAAAACTCTCCGCATCGCTGATGACTGGTAGTGTAAGTACCCAAAAGATTAGTGACATTGCCACGCTGTATGGCAATGCTTATTCTTTGTCCAAGGTAAAAGCCAACCTTTGGGTCACGCCAATACGTACAATAAAGTTTATAAATTATTATTTAAAACTTAAATCTATGGGTACAATGGCGGCCGAGATAAAGTATCACGGGCTCAAATTCGGTACAATTCCCTAACTACCATTAAATTTAAGAATCTATCGAGACTCAGCTATTTATTTAAAAAAAAGTTTACATGTTCCACCTTCTATGAAAATCACTATTTAAAAATTCAAAGCATCTGTGTACCGCATAAAAAAGCAACTGAAACTAACCTTAGTCACTTGCGGTCAGCCACCTTATTGTACTAAACCTTTTTATTCCCTCTAAAATAATCGGTTTTCAAATAAATGAGTCAGTTTACTCAGCTTTACTTTTTATTTTTATTTTGATCGATTTCCGAGTAGTCGATTATTCGGATTCCTAAGTGGTCGAATAATCAGAAGTCACAACACTAGTGAGTCATCGGGCGTTTAGATTCGATCACCTTTTACGTTCGGCAGTGCCCTATTTACGCAATTGTATTGTTTTTGCGTTGCCAACTGAACTATGATTAAGTGAGCGCACACACTGTCGACAGTGCGAATAGTCAGCGAATGGGAATTTGTAAGTTGTGTGAGGGGGCGTATGCTTATCCCAGCTGTGGACGGGTGATAAATGGTCTTACGATGACTTACCATTAGGCACGTCTATTAGTAACACTGTGCTCTAGATTTTGCTTCACTGATAAGTTTTTTTATCTGGGGTCAATAATGTCTTTAATCTTTGGTGTGGATTAATTTTATCATGTTCAAGAAATCAGCCTTTAAGCATTAGTCTAAATCAGAGTTCAGAAATTATAAACACAGAAACGTATCCACTAGGGAACCGTACTGTGGTTAGCCCTGTTTATTTAGAAAAAAGACTGAGCAATGCACTTATATTTAATCCGTCGCTTACATCTCCAAACACTTCTACATCAATTTCTACAACTAGACACACACATACACACAAAACTGAGTACAGAGACACTCACACGTAGACATCTGAAGAAACCGCGTTCACGAGTCGTCGGCTACACGATGTTTTTTGCATAATTTAATCAACTGGCAACGATCAAACATATGTGTTTACAGAAGGGAGTATAAATCATATAAATCGACACATTACTCCTCTATACGAACGAGTAATGGGGTTTACAGACAATCACTGTGAATGTAGCGATTCTGAACTTGAACCAAATAAAATTTCTTGTGAGAGATGACTTTTCTGCCATTAAAAGTGAGGAAAAATGCTCTTTAAGCATTTATTTAAAACAGAGTCATCGTGGCATACAATCTGACAGCACTATTCGAATTCAGCTCATTTGGTTGAAGATAATCTGCTTCAAAGTTCCTCCCGAATAAACATAGTTGCAGAGTATATTACAAATTAAGTAAAATCCTGTAAAAATGCTCTAGAAGCATTTATTAAAAACAGACAGTCATTAAGACGTAAAATCTGACAACATTATTACTGATTAGATAAAAACATTAAGAAAAACCGGGAAAAGACTCATAAATTGTATTCATCTGCTTCGTTCTGACTTCTCCGAATCGGGCACTCTTCAATCCAGGCATGAGTGGTTCATAAGCCCATAGGTATAGTTGGGGCTAAATAACGCTTACAAATCTTAAGCTTTAATTGACGTAGTAAGTTTTCACCATCTATAATCGAAACCCTACCCGTCGCAGCGACTATCCGTCTCACGTGAAGCTCCCTAACAGATACAGACGAATTAGTAGCGACAAGTTCCCGCTCCAGGCTAATTGAGATCGCTTCGCAGTTGATAAAGATCCCCCGGTGTGTACGAGAACGTACTTATTTCATATGTAGCGGTTTAGGGCGTGAAATACTCTTGTTTTAAGTTGGAAAAACAATAGGGTTTTTAAAGGTTCTTGATAAAGTTAATGTTGGGTGAATGTAAATTGATTGATTTACATAATAAAGTTAAGAACAGCTTTGTAGGATTCTCTGTCAGAGTCAGTATTTCCTGTTAGTTATTGTTTAACGTGATAGTAAGAAGGCTAGAATTATTTATCATGTTCTATTTGCTGATGACCAGCCTATAATTAAGTCTAGAAAAGATAGGTTACTTCTAAGCAAGCGTCTTCTATAGTCGACCACAACATCGCTTATCATTGGGCCCGCCGTTATCACGGTGGTAAGTCCCTTCTTTGAGGAGTGACTGTAGAGGCATCACGGCGTCCTCACCTTCCACACGACGCAGGTTCTCACCGAACATGGTAAGCTCAGGAACATCTTGCAAAAAACATCAGAAACTTGCATATGGGTTACATTTAATACTCTGGTAATCAAAAAGAATGTTTTGAGAGTTCATTGTGTTG
This sequence comes from Mythimna impura, assembly GCA_905147345.3. Lineage (NCBI taxonomy): Eukaryota > Metazoa > Arthropoda > Insecta > Lepidoptera > Noctuidae > Mythimna > Mythimna impura. The sequence continues at coordinate 27,382,951 of LR990358.1, forward strand.
ATAAAGGAAGTCTAAAAAATTATGAATATATTGGGCGAATGATGGTTTCATGGCCATTATGACTGAATAATTTGATAGGGCTAGAAAATGATGTTTTGTGTCTTTTGATAGGCATTCTTATTATTATATTCTTTATTGTACACAACTTTTAAAAATTAAGAGAACTTTTTCCTAGCCATTATTGTTCCACTGCTGGGCAAAGGGCTCCACAAATCCTTCCAAACATTCTTCTACCGCACCGTGTCGAGCCAGTCCAGATCAGATCCAGTCTAGATCATCCAGCCAACTCTTTCTAGACCGGCCTCGATGGCCTATTCACTCTGCAGGAACCCATAGAAACAAATTCATGATCATCATCATCATTTCAGCCGAAAGACCTCCACTGTTGGCCATCCCCAGGTCACAATGAACATCCACAATGAACGATCCTGTGCGGCTCGCATTCATCGCATTCCCGATACCCTCACCAGATCATCGGTCCACCTTGTAGGAGGCCTTCCAATGCTGCGTCTTCCGATAAGCGGTCGCCACTCCAGAACCTTTCAGCCCCAACGACCATCTGTTCTGTGAGCAACGTGCCCTGCCCATTGCCACTTCAGTTTTTCAATTCTTCGGGCTATGTCGGTAACCTTAGTTCTCCTGTGGATCTTCATTCCTGATGCGATCACGCAAGGAAACTCCATTGCACTTTGAGTGACTTCAAGCCTTCTGATGAAGCCCATTGTGAGCGACCACATGATATTATAAATGTGAAAGTAGCTCTGTTTGTCTGTTACACTTTCAGGCAGGCGGTCGCCTCCTTCTGCGAAGCAGTAATGCTAGCAAAGGAGGCGGCTGATCGCGTGAGACAACGGTCCTCACGCCCCAATCGCCGCCGGGATTCCGTTCCCGATTTCCGGCCATCGTAGGCGCAGGCTTGCGGACGGCGAGCAATGGGTGGCTCGCCGTCCGACCGTTCGGTAACTGTCCGGACCGAGCCCAATTCGTCGACGGCGCGTGCTGTTCCACGCGCGCCTCAAGGAGATGTCAGCAACTGTAGGGGCCTAGCAGGGTCGAAGCCTACTGGGGCCAAGGGTCTGATTCTGAAAGGAAGACTCGGCCCTGGTACGAAAGGCAACGAAGGAACAGGAGTGGGTTTTTAGTCAGTAAAAGTCTGACACTATCTCCCGCCCCGCCCAAGGGCGGGGGATGTCATAAGATGATTTTCCCACCGAAAAAAAAATAAAATAAAAAAAAAACATAAAACTACTGAATCGATTTTAGTGAAATTTGGTACGGAATCAGCTAGAAACGCTACAACATAGGCTACCTAAGTCTTTCCTTTGGGTCCACCCCAAGGAAGAACATAGGCTACTTATTATCTGGCTTCGACTTCACGTCCGACATTCACCCAGACAAAGTCACGAAAAAAAGCTAGTTAGCCAGGTTATATTACAGAAAAAACAAAACTCGTTGAAAGGAATTGTTATCTTATTTTGAAAAAGGAATAACATGCTTTGATTGTAAAGTATAATTGAACATATATATTTCCAAGTAAATTCGAAATAAACCCAGTTGAAAGAGACCCGTTTTATTAAACGACAACTCCAGAGGTAGAGAGGCTCCATAGGTATATTTGGGATAAATTACAGCCCTCCTTTTAAAACAATATTCGCATACAGTAATACATATTGGAGGCCGACAAGTTTTCGCTCACAGGTATGAGGGATCACTCCACGCTTTTCGGGGTGTGAAATGCTGGCTTCGATACTGTTAGGGTGCAAATTGCCTACATGGTTTTCGACGCATATGTTTGAAAGTTATTACAAAGGGTTAGGTACCTGTTATTTTGCATAATGTATAGGAATTACACCGCGGTAACTTATGGGTCTTGAATTAAGGAAAGAACTTTGATGAATGCTATTTTGCGTTAGTAATTTTCAGTTCATTTCTGTTTTTTTTTTTTTTTTGAAGTACGTTTCTTCACTAAATGATAAATGATATTTATTTTGTAAATTAGGTTTTAAAAACACGGTTACATGTCAATTTAAACTAGATGAGGTCGGTGTTTCCTAGCAGAGTACCCTGACAAGAAACGCCGAAACAAACTCAAGGGTCAGTCTCTTATAAAGTTCATACAGGAAACATGTAATGTTCAAATCATAATTATGAATGCAGATTATAAAAATGTGAAACGAGAACAACTGCCGACAAACTGTTTTACAGTTTGGCAGAATTTTTGTAATGCATAATGTAAGCAAATTTTGAATAAAGCAAATAAATAAAAAAAAAAAAAATAAGATTATTACTGTCTGACATGGTCTTTCGAGGAATGAACCATACAGATTTGAATGATTTTATCCAGTTTGTGCAAGCATTTGTCAATTTTCGTGTAGCTCAACTCAGGAGTACTAAGGAGCTCAAAGACTTGAGGAATAAAACCAAAGAAAAGCCATTTGGGTAGGCTGCAAACAGTACTCAAACTGCGTTAAAATTACTAGATTACATCCTAATACGTCCTCACGGATTTTAATCTTGATAAAAAAAAAACTAACAAAGGGGATTGCCCAGCCTCTATGGTGTCCCAGGCCAAAGATGGACATCACTGTTTTTAGCTTAGTTTTTAAGTAAATATTTGTTAAGATGAGGGCGCGACAGTATGTCAATGCAAAAAAAAATTAAACAAATAACACTGTAAAAAATGGCGCGGACCATTATGTCTGCCTGCGGTAGAATAGATACAAAAAAAAAGATGGACATCAAATATTACTCAAATTATTAACTGTTTTAAAATCTTATAAGTATCAGATACCTAAAAAACAAATACAATTTGGCGCCACTATTTTAGAAATATTTGAATAAAAGTAACGTTTTGAGGTTATTTTCCTATATGATAATGTCTCAGACTATGAGATAGCTTAAAAACTTCTCTTTTTTCAACGCTTGATACTTAAATTATCATGTCTTTTTTTTAATAATTCTAGAAGCTTTTAACGTGCATGTCTTTCTAGATCGTTCTGACAATATAATGTACAATTTCAACATCAACGATGTTACTATACTTTTATAATTAATTGATTTAAAAGTATGTCCTTGGAATTTATTGCACGTTTTTTTTCTATAGAGATCTAGGCTTTGGAACGAACAAATTAGTTTTATCTTTTTTGTGACTGACAGACCTTGACAATTTAAAAGTGCCTGTAAATGGTTTAATTGAAATTAATGCTTTAAGTTCGAACCACTTTATTTTTATGATATTTTCAAACGTTTTAACCTCTTTAAATGGTATTTTTTTATTGTCCTGGCTTTATACTTTCTCTCTGAGTTAGAAAGAAAGTATTAAGTCTCACCATCACCTCATTCGTGGAGGCGATCGGCGCCGGTGATCTCTCGCGCTGATCCCTGGTTCAAGCCATGGTCTAGAGCGAGAAGTAATGGGATGCGGTCGCCTTCTACTGCGAAGCAGTAATGCTAGAAAAGAAAATTTTGGGGGCTGAGTCACCCGCGTCCGTAGGAGAATACCCATTGTAAGTCCCTACACGTGGTCCGTGGGTGGTGCTAATCAGGTGACATTTACTGGTGGTAGGTTTCGACCGTTGGCTTGCGACCACCCACTGGGCAAAGACGTACCGCCAAGCGGCCTAGCCGTGTTCCGGTACGATGCTCAGTGTAGCCAAATTAGAGGAGTTGGGTCGAAGTGGTGGTTCCATTGCAGGCAGACCGACGTGGCCCACACTGGTGTGGAGGTATCGGGAGACTAGTCGCGGAGGGTAGCGGGATCCGAGGCACGGTGCGCCGCTGGCCGACCGCAGGTAGTTGGGGGCCCAAGTAATGTACCAGCCACACATGAAAGGCTGCCCCGCCAACTGTCGAAAAATCCCGGGATGCGCCATCGTGCTGGTTGGCGACCAGAGGAGAGGGCCCGATGGACACTCCCGGGGGGGCTCGGGCGTCCCCGCAGTCTCCGGACTAGTACCCCAATGATGCCGTCCTATCAGTGCTTGCCTGAAGGATAGCAGCGTGAAACCCCATCTCACTTCCTTCTCCTCTCCTTCATTCACTCTTAATACACAAAATGGCAAGGAATAAAAAGAGAAATGTTAAACAGCGGCAGCACTCCCTCTCTCTTAAAGTGCACCTCAGTAATATCCGAGGACTGCACTCAAATCTCGTCGCAGTCCACCACCATCTGGAGACTGAGAAACCTGCTCTTTTTTTTCTTTCGGAGACGCAGATCAGTAGTCCGTCAGACGTGTCGTACTTATCTTACCCAGGGTTTACCCTGGAGCACCATTTTAAACCACGCGCGGGTGTATGTATGTATGCCCGGGACGACACCTGCTATCGGCGTCTCCGCAATCTTGAGGACTCTAGGTACTCCACGCTTTGGGCTTTGGTGGACACTGGCATAGATCAAATTGTCTATGCTTGTGTCTACCGTTCGCACAGTGGTGATCAGGAGACAACCAGGCTCACACAGCACCTTAGTGAGGCGGCGGATGTGGCTCAGCAGCGGTACCCTTCTGCCCAATTGGTGATACTGGGGGATTTCAATGCCCACCATCAGGAGTGGCTCTTCCCATACCAGTGCACAGACCATGCTGGGCGAGAGACGCGGAAGCTAGCGCTAGCGTTAAATCTCACCCAGCTGGTCCAGGGGGCTACAAGGGTGCCGGATGTTGAGTCACACATGGCCAATTGCTTGGACCTTCTGTTGACTACAGATCCGGACCGGTACTCAGTGTCGATATCTTCACCAATAGGTAGTTCTGACCATTGTCTGGTGAAATCTGTATCCGTCTATTCCCCGCCCGATCCCAGCCCAAGAGGCACCCGGCGGGTTTGGCGATACAAGTCAGCAGATTGGGATGGTATGCGTTCTTTTTTCGCATGCTATCCTTGGCAGCCTACTTGCTTCTCTTCCGCTGATCCGTCGTTGTGCGCGGACGCAGTGTCGGATGTGTTGCGTCGGGGGATGGAATATTACATTCCATTCTCTGATGTAACAATGTCTGACAAGGTTCGACCTTGGTTTGGCGCCGAATGTAATCGCGCTGAAGCGCTTAAACATACGGCATACCAAGAATGGGTCGACGCTCGTAGGCGCAAGGCAAGTGACGTGACTCAAAAAAAGAGAGCCTATAATAGGGCTGCCAAATCCTGCAAGAAGGTGATGCGGAGGTCTCGGTATGACCACATTAGCCGAATTGGGAACAAACTTGCTTCATACCCAGCAGGTAGTAAAGCGTTTTGGTCCCTGGCTAAATCTGTTGAATCGAACTTCTGCCGTCCCTCACTACCACCACTGCTGAAACCCGATGGGTCGCTGGCCCACACCGCTGAGGAGAAAGCAAATCTATTTGCCTCTCTTTTTGCGGAATCTTCACGTCTTGATTCCGGTAACGCGCGGCCCCCTCCTTTTCCTGAGCGATGCGAGACGACTATGGCAGACATACGCATCCATCAGAAGGACGTCCGTAGGGTGCTACGTAACCTTGACGTGAACAAAGCCAGTGGTCCCGACGGGATACCGGCAATTGTTTTAAAAACTTGTGCGCCTGAACTGTCTCCGATCCTGACACGCTTATTTCGTCTTTCGTTTAAGGCTGGAAAAGTGCCGATGGCTTGGAAGCAAGCTAACGTGCAACCCGTGCCCAAGAAGGGTAGTCGGGCTGACCCTGCTAATTACAGACCTATCTCGGTAACGTCCATTCTCTGCAAGAGTATGGAACGAGTGATCAATAATAAGCTCCTGGCATACCTAGAAGCTAATGACATCCTCAGTGATCGTCAATACGGCTTTCGCCGAAATCGGTCAACTGGGGATCTTCTAGCGTATGCCATTCACATCTGGAGCGAGGCCATCGAGAAGCATGGGGAAGCACTTGCAGTCTCCCTTGATATCTCGAAGGCCTTTGACAGGGTCTGGCATGATAGCCTTATTGCTAAGCTTCCTTCCTTCGGTCTGCCCACTGGTCTGTGTGACTGGATCGCAGACTTCTTGAGGGGGCGATCCATCCGAGTGGTTATTGATGGCTGCTCGTCCGGTCAAATGGAAATTAATGCCGGGGTCCCTCAGGGGTCGGTACTCTCGGCAACACTGTTCTTGCTGCACATAAACGACCTTCTTAAACCCGGTACCTTTGGGTATGCAGACGATAGCACTGTTGCTGAGAGATACGTGTCCGATGCACGTGCTAGTGGGTCACAGATCCAGTCTTTCCGAAAGGCTATGGTTGAACGCTTGAACTTTTCCTTGAAGGCAGTATCCGACTGGGGCGATGCCAATCTGGTCAAGTTCAATGCTGCTAAAACCCAGGCGTGTCTTTTTTCTGCCAAACGGAGCCAATTCCACCCGGCTCCATGATTCCGGGGTGTAACCGTGCCGATAACCAGTGACCTTGAGCTTCTTGGGGTAACGTTGTCATCTACCCTCAATTTCGGCTCTTTCATCGAGGCTAAAGCTCAACAGGCTGCCAAAAAATTGGGGATCTTAGCCAAGGTGAGACAGTACTTCACGCCGGAACAGCTGCTCAAACTTTATCAAGCGCAAGTTCGATCGTGTATGGAATACTGCTCTCATCTTTGGGATGGGTCTGCCAAATACCAGCTTGATGCTCTGGAGTCGATTGAGAAGCGAGCCAAGAGAATCATCGGTGATGATGCACTTGTCGATTCAAAACTCCAAAGCCTTGAGCATCGACGCCGAGTTGCTGGCCTGTCGGTTTTCTATCGATTACACTTCGGGGAGTGTGCGTTGGAATTGCACAATTTAATTCCACCAAGTCCGTTCCATCATCGGACCACTAGACGTACGGCGTTGCGCCATCGGTACATGGTGGACATCCCACCCATACGTACAAAGCGTTTTGGGAACACATTCATAATGCGTACAGCTAAGGAGTGGAATTCCCTGCCCGAGTCTGTGTTCCCTGATAGCTACAACCTAGGGATCTTTAAGTCAAGAGTGAATAGGTTACTTCTAGGCAAGCGTGCTCCATCGTCGGCCACATCATCGCTTACCATCAGGTGAGATGGTGGTCAAACGCGAGCCTATCAATAATAAAAAAAAAAAAAAAGAAAACGGCTGCACACGTGAGGAAATGGACATTCTCACACCCCAGCCGCTACGACAGGAGACGCCCCGGGCATTGGGAGTCGTAAAACTATCTCCGGCCACTGTATGCATGAACTTGCGGACGTCAAGTAAATGGGTAGCTCGCAATTGGCTGTCCGATAAGGACCAAGCCCCAGTTGTTGACGGCGCGTAGTGTTCCACGCGGGCCTCAAAGAATTGTCAGCAAAACTATAGGGGCCTAGCAGACCCACGGGGAATTTCTGAAAAGGAAACCCGTGGTCCTAGAACGTAAAGAGCAACTGATGGAACAAGTCAGTAGAAGTTTAACACGCCCTCTTGTTCTATCCTATAGCAGGAAAAGTCATAAGATTATTTTTACGCCCGAAAAAATGCCATCACCAATCCTATTGACAATTGTGTATACAAAACATGCTTTCACAGCCAAATTTTGTGTTTTTTCTGGGACCTCTACTTTACAATAGACTTTTGTTTTCGGTGGGAAAATCATCCAATGACATCCCCCGCTCTTAGGCGGTGCGGGTGAGAGTGTCAGACTTTTACTGACTAAAAACCCACTCCTGTTCCTTTTTTGCCTTCGTTCCAGGGCCCCGGGGTTCTTTTTCGCATCATCCATAGCCCCAGTAGGCTTCGACCCTGCTGGGCCCCTACGGTTTTGCTGACATCTCCTTAAGGTGCTCGTGGAACACCTCGCGCCGTCGACAACTTGGGCTCGGTCCGGGCGGTTACCAGACGGTCGGACGGCGAGGAACCCATTGCTCGCCGTCCGCCATCCAGCGCCTACGATGGCTGGAAATCGGGATCGGGATCCCGGCGACTGGGGCATGAGGGTCATTCCCTTGCGCGTGCGGCCGCCTCCTTTGCTAGCATTACTGCTTCGCAGAAGGAGACAACCGCCTGCCACTCCTCCTCGCTCGCGAGAGATCGCTGCCGGCTTTATGTTTCGCATAGCATCGCAAGCATTTAATCCTTAAATTACGTAAATTGTAAAAAAACTGTCAAGCTCTACAAAACTTGTCCTATGAAGATACAGAGAAGTTACTAGTTGTATTAAAATAAAGATTGCTTGCACTATTTATTTTGATTAGTTAGCTAAATTAATATAGTAAGTTTTTATTAGCAAGTAAGATAATTTTTATATTGTATACACTTTTATTTTGCTTACCTATTAGATGACTATTTTACCTTTTTGTTATGTAAATTACTGTGATTATTTATTCATAATGTTTTACCTTTTCTCGCCTGAAACTCAGGATGACCTAGTTCAGGCATAGAACCCGTTGAGAACTTGTTATAGATTTAAGAAAAATTATATTCACTAAATTACTGTATATTTTGAATAAATTGTATTAGCATAGCATAGCATAGTCGGCCTTATAATGTTCCCACTGCTGGGACTCAGGCCTCCTCTCTACGAGAGGGAATGGGCTGTAATGCACCACGCGGGCCCAGTGCGGGTTGGTGGATGTCACATGTTCGAATTTTTGGTTCTAGGACATGCCGGTTTCCTCACGATGTTTTCCTTCACCGTTTTGAGAGCAGTGGTGATGAAATAAATTACACAAAGTAATGTGCCTGGCTGGGTTTGAACCCGCGACCTACGACTCGTAAGTCGGAGCCGTTACCACTCGGCCACCACTGCTCTAAATAAATAATAATAAATTGTATTATTTATTATTATTATAATTTCATCATCCTGTCCTACCATTGGCTGTTGGTTAGTATGATCGTTCATCACACATTTATTATCGAATGTCGGTCGGTGACTCACAGCAGTAGACGTAGTTCAGACTTTCACCCAGTACACAGTTGATACAACGCGCTCTGGTTATTGCTAACGTCGTGGTTTCTGTGTTTCGTGTACATTGCTGCTCGTGTTTCAGGGATGAGTCATAATTTTTACTATCATTCTTTTTTTAGGGCTCCGTAACCAAAGGGTAAAACGGGACCATATTACTAAGACTCCGCTGTCCGTCTGTCACCAGGCTGTATCTCATGAACCGTGATAGTTTTAAACACTTGAAATTTTCACAGATGATGTATTACTGTTGCCGCTATAAAAGCAAATACTAAAAAATGACAAATATTTAAGGGTCGAAAATAAGCAAAAAGCAGCAAAAAAATCACGTTTGTTGTATAGGAGCCCCCATTTTTTTTTCGGTTGGAAAATCATCTTATGACATCCCCCGCTCTTGGGCGATGCGGGAGATAGTGTCAGACTTTTACTGTCTAAAACCCCACTCGTGTTCCTTCTTTGCCTTCGTCCCAGGGTTTTGCTTTCACACTACCCGTGGCCCCAGTAGGCTTCAACCCCGCTGGGCCCCTACGGCGAGAGAATTGAGGAGGCGCACGTGGAATAATACGCGCCGTCGACAACTTGGGCACGGTCCGGACGGTTACCAGATGGTCGGACAGTGAGCTACCCATTGCTCGCTGTGCACAAGCCCGCGCCTACGATGGCCGGAAATCGGGATCGGAATCCCGGTGGCTGAGGCGAGAGGATCGTTGCCTCGCACGGTCGTCCTCCTCTTTTGCTAGCAGCATTACTGCTTCGCAGAAGGAGGCGACCGCCTGCCACTCCTCCTCGCTTCGGACCATGGCCTGTACAAAGGCCCGGCGCGAGAAATTGCTGCCATCGATCGCCCCTATGAGGACACGGCGTTGCTCTGCCCAAGCGGGGCACACTTCAACCGTGTGCTCCACCGTGTCCTCCGGGCGGTCCACACAGTGGCGACTCCCGGGTGTCGCTTCCGCACAAATCCGGTGCAGGAACTTCCGAAACTTACCGTGTTCGGTGAGAACTTGCGTCTTAAGGAAGGTGAGGACGCCGTGAGGTCTTTCCAACCACGCCTCAAAGAGGGTACTTAACAGTAAAGTTTTATGAACTGAATTTATTATCAAATTTTAAAATTAATTTAATGACAATTAACAATATATAAGTACTCCCGTTATATTATAATAATAAATAATAAATCATTTATTATAAGGCATCTTACAGACTAACATATATAGAGTAAATACAATTTATCGTTAGTAAATAAGACTTAGGACTATGTTAGTAACACTTCACATGGCACTAATTTCACTTCGTTCTGTTCTGTGGAAGCAACGGAATACCACGCCCTGCGGTCAAAAGTCTTCCTTCAGCATGAGGGGCAAGAAATCCAACCAAACCTTGCGTGTTTCAAAAATCTTACTAGGCATGATCCTGGTTGTCATTTGCAGATCTTTGACAGTCGTTAAGGGGCTGTCAGGAGACAGTCACTCGGGCGGTCATGGGTGCCAGCTGAAAATCAGTGCTGGGTGTCTGACGCCCAGCAATTGCTGAGTTGGCGACTCTTTCGGTTCGGGATCGCTCAGCGCAACTATATTGTAAATCTGTACTTTTCTTTGTTTTTGTGTTGTTGTTGCCTATTGTATTACCTGCATCGAATAAATAATATTCTATTCTATTCAATACATTGGTACTCAACTGCATCTGGTTAGACAAGAAACTGATTCCAAAGTTCTCAGGAACTCCAGGCGTCGGGAATCGCAGAGCAATCTCCTGCCACCAGAAGCGCGGGCTTGCTGACGAAAAGCAATGGGTAGCTCGCCGTCTGCTGCTGCTGCCCGAATCGTCGACGACACATAGTGTTCCGCGCCTCAAAGAGATGTCAGCAGACCGTAGGGGCCCAGCAGGGTCGATGCCTGCTGGGCCGTGGAATTGGTTCTGAAAAGGATAAACTCATAGTCCTGCAACGCGAAGGGCAACTGAAAGAAGAAAGAAAGAAAAACTTTTTATTTGCCGGAAAAGGTGCATACTTAAAACTAACATATTGCAAACATTTTAACTTGCAACTAAAGGAACAGAGGTGTAGTTTTAATCAATAAAAGTCTGACACGCCCTCTCGTTCCACCCTAGAATGTGAGAAGTCATAAGATGATTTCCCAGCTCAAAAAAAATCTTAGGTAAAGACTAGGCAAATTAATTTTCAAGTTACGACTTAACTAACCAGTCGATGTAAATCATCCACTGTATAGCTTGCGCATGAGTCACGTCTCATGCGCATACGCACCGTAAGGTGTTACGTACAGTGAGTCATTTCGTTAGCTTTTTATTACTATCGTGTTCACTGGAGTTATCTTTATAGTCGGTTTAAGTAATGTAATATGAAGTTTAGAACTATTAGCTGAAGTATTGTTAAAGATATTTTCATATGTCAACCACAACGGTTAATCTTTAAATAATCAGTTGACATTTGTTGCATGTTTATCGTTGTTTATTGTTCACTGCATTTGTTTTAACTGTCTCTCTGGCTTGAGGGTGATCAGAGTGATTTGAGTTGAGTTTGATTCCTGGGTCAGGCAAAGAGTGCTTAAAGATATTTTCATATGTCAACCACAACGGTTAATCTTTAAATAATCAGTTGACATTTGTTGCATGTTTATCGTTGTTTATTGTTCACTGCATTTGTTTTAACTGTCTCTCTGGCTTGAGGGTGATCAGAGTGATTTGAGTTGAGTTTGATTCCTGGGTCAGGCAAAGAGTGCAATTGAACTTTTCCATAATGAATTACTCAGTAACAGCCTGGAATATGGAAGTTGCAGGTGCGTGCACTGTGCTTCCCCGTGCGCCCAATTATTTCTCCTCGGCCATATCAGATTGCCGTTCTATCAATTTATAAGAGTAAAGGAAAAGATAATGCATCTGTGTGCTTGTGCAGCATGCATTGAGACTGGCTACCGTGATGGAACTCCAGTCGACATGATGACGATGATTATTTTTTGAGAAATTCTTCACTATGAGCAGATACAGATCATGACCATGTTTGTCTGTTAGTCATTTCAAAAGTAAAGGTTTTTTTAAATTGAATGGCAGTACCTACTTTTTTTTTGAGAGGAACTAATGAACGTCGACAAAAGCTTGGACGATACACTGATCTGATCATCTTCTTTTCGTGTCGATTGACTAGTCGATGACTGCTTGCTTGGACAGAGCTAAGAAAATATATATCCTATTGAAGTTGGATTGAAGAATCGAAAAACTTAAGTGGCAGTCGACTAGGCATATTACTTGCAGAAAAGATTTCGATGGAGCTGAAAGGTTCTGGAGTGACAACCACGTATCGGAAGGCAAAGCGTTGAAAAGCCTGACACAAGGTAGGTGGTACACCAACGACCTGCTGTGGGTCGAGGGAATCTTATAGATTCTTGAAGGTTCTAAAGTGGCGATCGCGTACTGGAAGATGCAGCGTCGGAAGGCCTTCCACAAGGTGGACCGATGAGCTGATGAGGGCCGCAGGAATCCGATGGATGCGAGATAAACAGGACTGGTCGTTGTGGCGACACGTGTCTAAGTGTCTACATAATACACATAAAAAAGATCATACTGACACTTGCCAAGTTTTGAACACGCTATCAAAGAATCGGGTTCATAGTTCCTACCTACCTAAGCATCTATTAAGCAGTTTCAGCTACTTATCACCAAAACTGCCCCCAAAAAGAAACGGCAATATCCCAATAATAGCCTACTATCAGAAATCGGACCACCTAGTCGTCTCAATTTACGATAATAGCCGTACATTCGATCATTTTACCTGTGATAGGCCAAACAAAGCTGTGTATGTTTACGGCGTAACCTTAGACCTTACAGGGGAGGGGCGGGGAAGGCGCTGATTTTTAATTTAGATAAAAAAACGTAAAAAAGTAGATGCCATCAGTTAGCATGCGTGCCCCGGCGCGGACTGGAGCCAAAGAATTGTGGTGGCAGGATATGAAGTTATTTAGTTGGGTTGGCATGCTTTTTGGTATTTAGCTCTTAGTTTATGATTCTTTGTGAGTGTTTTAGAGTTAAAAGTGGCTGTTTTTCACTAAATAATTACCTTCGCTACGTTCCAGCTGATTTATTTTAATTTTTATTTTATATTATTCATTAATATTATGATCGGTAGGTAGGTACACTGTAATTAACATAAGGAGATAGTTTTTTATTAACTTATAAGTATACCAAATGTGCCTAAATCCAGATTTGACCTCAAATCTGAAAAGATAATGACCAAATTGCATCATTAAACTAACTTTTTGCACTGACATTTTTGTTTTGTACCTGTGTAATATCGATTTTGAATCCTTATATTATTAAATAGTTTATACCTTTATGGTTAGTTTTTAACCTTGAGTTACCATAACCTAACTAGAAGACCTTCTGTATCATCAATATGCACACTAATAAAGCACATTATACTAAAACATCTACAAAATAAGTTAAATTATAGCTTTTAATAGTTATAATATTACGAAAACCTAGATAAAAATTCTATACATAATAAAACATTCTTATCCATCTCTCACAGCATCCTGGTCGCACTCTTCCATACTTCACATCCCCGTGGCCAACATTATGGGTGAATGTTTACATGGCCCATTACGAGCCATGGGAACAATGACGGGGCCATCATCGTATGACGTCATTATCGTGACAATTGTATAATGCCACGGGGAAAGCTTTTGTTTGTTTATGATTAGTCTCTTTGTTTATGGTGCTAGAAAGTTGTGACGTGTCTTTGGTTAAATTTTTGTAATTAGAAGCGAGTTTTTTGAGTGATACGGTTGTGTACTTAGTACCTGCAATTAAAATTTGTTATACGAAATTAATTTCAGCGGGGTTATTAACAAATTTAGACAAGGGATCGCAATCTCTTTACTTTTAGTTACTCGTAATTTGACAGTATACATTGCGTGTCACCTACATATTTGACAATGTAAAATTGTCAAATATGTAGGTGACATTTTAAATATTTAATGTAATGTATTAGGAATTTAATTTCGTTGAGATTGTAACTATAATTTTGTATATTGCAATACCTATAGGATCCCATCACTATGATAGTGTGTGTGTAGTGTAGTGTGTGATGTGTGTGTTTGTGTATGTGTGTGTTGTGTGTGTGTGTGTGTTGTGATGAGATACATTAGTCAGACACTATAGCTTTACAAGAACGCGATTACACTTTAAGGCCTTTGAATGTAAAAGGTTGTACTTTGACAAAAAATGCTACGACCTCAAAGCTAGACCACCAGCTATATGTTAGCGATTTTTATGATTAGTTACAAACACTATGATTGTTTTCTGTATTGGCAACATTAAAATGTATTTATTTTGCACTGACAACTGGAACGTTATGCGATTTGACAGCTCAGCGCTATGACAGTTGACAAGGTTATAAAATAACGCGCTGCGCTGTCCTGACACATTCCGTTCCAGTTTTTGGGGTAAGCAACATCTCAGAGTAAGTGCTACTATATAATTATTATTATTTTAAATGGTATTGATTTATGATATTTGTAATAATTGTGTGCTGTCAAGGCAAAAGTATAGAGGGTGTGTTACCCGTTTTGGTCGTTTTATTTAAAAACCTTCCCGCTACACTTATCTAGGTACACTTAATAAGTTTCTTATCCAATCTTTCTCTAAAGTTAACACATTAGCTAACAATTCAGAAGTGGGATAAACGAGTCGTTTATTTAAATGCATTCGTTTATCCCGCCCACAAGCGATTTTTTTTCCTAAACTGCATCTTCTACTTTTGCTTTGAAAGTACCTACGTATGTAGGCACCGTTACAATGTTGTTGATAAAATAGTACCTATCTAAGCGGGCATAGTGATGTGTACTTTAAAATGGTGAACTTTAAAATATTCAGGCTTATCGCTTTTGTTGTACTACCTTATTCAATATGAGTTTCTTCTGACACCACCACACGTGCCTTGCCAGGGCTACACTCTGGAGGTACTACCACACCACCACACGTGCCTTGCCAGGGCTACACTCTGGAGGTACTACCACACCACCACACGTGCCTTGCCAGGGCTACACTCTGGAGGTACTACCACACCACCACACGTGCCTTGCCAGGGCTACACTCTGGAGGTACTATCACACCACCACATGTGCCTTGCCAGGGCTGCACCCTGGAGGTACTACCACATCACCACACGTGCCTTGCCAGGGCTACACTCTGGAGGTACTACCACACCACCACGCGTGCCTTGCCAGGGCTACACCCTGGAGGTACTACCACACCACCACGCGTGCCTTGCCAGGGCTACACTCTGGAGGTACTACCACACCACCACACGTGCCTTGCCAGGGCTACACTCTGGAGGTACTACCACACCACCACGCGTGCCTTGCCAGGGCTACACTCTGGAGGTACTACCACACCACCACGCGTGCCTTGCCAGGGCTACACCCTGGAGGTACTACCACACCACCACGCGTGCCTTGCCAGGGCTACACCCTGGAGGTACTACCACACCACCACACGTGCCTTGCCAGGGCTACACCCTGGAGGTATTACCATACCACACGTATGTTAATCTATTGAATACCTAAGGACAACTCAGGGTGTGTTCAGATGGATTAGGGACCGGTTTTGGATCATTGTTAAATGACCGTAGCAAACATATCTACCAACTTATGAATCGTTGTTACCATGACCTGCGTTCTGAGCTTACTTATAAAGTAAATGAGCAGACCAGTAATACTTTTGATTAGGAATAATCTAAATCCAACTAAAGAGGACAGTCAATGAAATTAAAATTAGGTAAATTAATATTATATGGATTGCCTTTTGACAGATGGTCTGACATTTATTACATTTGCCTCCTAGCTTTTGCCCACGGCATCGCCCGCGTACATATTAATATAGCCTAGGTCACTCAGGGATACAGTGGCTTTCTATGTGTGAATGCAATCGGACCAGTACTTTCAGATTCAATCAATATTTTGATACCTTTAGATTCCAAGTTATAGATTTTTAAAGTGAGCATGCGATGACCGATCATTTGACCCTTGATTTCATAGTGCAGCGCTCGCTCAGTCCGTTCCCACTGCCTTGCGTTATTAGATATTCTGTGCTTGCGTTTCACTATAACTTATAAATTTATTATTTTTCCTAAATGTCTAATATTCATACTAGAAAATCATGCGTTGTGCCAAAATGTACAGATTTACATTTCAACGGCAAAGAAAACATTATTTGTCACTAAATAATGAGTAACCATTCTAATGTATTTTAGGTAGGTTATCTGATTGTCCCTTTTTCGAATCCTTGTATGATAAAATAAAACGAAATACTGCGCGAGTAAACAGTTCTACTTCAGCTGGCGAATTGCGGCTGAGCGGAGCGTAGTAAAATGACGTCACACGCGGTCACGTGACTTTACCGAGTTTTATGCAAACATTGAATGCAAATATAACTTCTTGGTATTTCCAAATAAAACAAAAGGGTGTATCTGTATACAGCTTTATTTTTGGTATATGCGAAAGCTGAATATAGTTTGTTCAGAATTAGTAACTGAATCGATTCCAACAATTTTTTACACCAATGTATAAAGTTGGACACCACCGACACTAAGTACGACACAGGTCATAGCGGGCATTAGGCACCAGCGCACAGCTGGGTGCGGGAGCAAAACAACCCCTCAGTCACCTGGATGGCCCGGTGACCATGTATTTTTCGGACAACCAAGTAACATAACAAGCTTATAACTTTGTGATTTTACATGATAGTTTGAAATTTAGTACATAGTTTCTTTACATAAAAATGCTACCCACGTGTATCAGACTTCACATATGCTGGAACTGGCGTTGTATATGCTTTACTGTTTACTACAGTTTAAAGCGATTTTACATACCTACTAGTATTACCCATTTAACTGAAACCAGGTGACGAAGAGTATTATCTAGTATGCCTAATGATGCTGAAATAGATTCTTTGCTCTTAGAAGCGGCAGAAGGGTAGGCTAATAATAACATTTTATTAGGTACATCACCAGAGTAAATCGCTTTACTGGAAAAACTCTAGATGTAGAAATATTAATAGTCAAATTTTGTTTCCGTGAAACTCCTTTTAATGTGTATAGGTATTCTGTAAAACATGAGCTTGTAGTTGGTACAAATCGGAATAGTAAGTACAGTAAAACATTATGTCTAAGGTGATGGCCTATATAATTTGCCATAGGTAGTGGTGCGAAGAATATACAATTGCATATTATCCAATTGAACACAAGTAGTTGCCAAATACATAGTTTAACATTTTTGTCTAATGAAGGAGTTAACACACAGTAAGAGGAAATCTAGCAAGTAATTAAATTACTATACAAAAAAAAAAAAAAGTGTAAAAAAAAAGTTTCAGCACTTTGTTTAATATTATAGGTGCCAGGCGTATGATACATATATGCATCAACGCTGTTGGCTCAATTGAAACAGTGACAATAAATAATAATACTCATAGTTAAATAAGCAAGGCAGAATAAAAATATTATATTTAATAAAATATGGTTGGCAGTTGTCGATAGTGTTGAGTCCAAATATTACCCTAATGCATCTTTGTTGTGGATTAAATATTTTTGATTTTGTAAAGTGATGTGGGTATCAATGGAAATGGAGAAGTGACACAAGTAATTACACAATATTTTTATGTGGTGCTACACCAAGGGGCTCATATACTCTATAGGTTAAAAGAAGGTCCGTTACAAAATACAACACCAAATGAGACGCGAGAGCGCACAGTGCCATGTTATGCTGTTGGGATAGCTTCATTATTGACAACTGCTAGGTTTAGACAAAGTTCTTGTTCAATTATTAATATCTATCAATTGTGCTATGTAGGGTACCAAGAGAGTGGTTGTTCTTGGTTTAAAACAAAGACATTAAATATATACCTACTACCAATAGACAGGACATAGCGAACAAAATCGTGATCCGATACTTATTACCTAGTGGTCATAAGTCGCTCAGTCTAGTATGACGCCCCTACACGTCAAGTCGTGTTTGTATCCGCTCTATGCACTAAAAGAAAATAATTTTCTGAGAAAACATCAACTGCCCATTACGCTATTGCAAATCTTGTTATGATAAAATGACTGAACCTAACTTCGGTTTATTTTCGTAAATATTTTTTGTATTTACGAATTAACTTTTGGAGTAGCATAATTAGAGACACAATAGTAAGACGATGGCGCACGAACGCCGGCGTTCGTGCGGGGATCAACAGCTTAATTAATTAAAATTCAATAATTTTTATAAATAGTTCTAGAACATTTGCTGATTTTGTAATAACGCCATCTATTGCTGAAAAGCTTAACCTTACCTTTATCACACACTGAGGCTCTACCACGAGCTCATAACGTGATCCATTTTACGACCTAAACCGAGCTGTTAAAGGGGTGGAGTTATATAGGGTGTATGGCTCCATCACTCTTTTTCGGTCGTACGACTGACATTTTAACATTATCATGGTAAGGCCCCTGGCCACCTACCGAGCGATAGTTAAATAATTATAAATTTCGACAAATTTAATTCGCGTGTTTGCTATTCAAAGCCAGATGGCGTCACTGAGACATAGGATGACAGTTTTTCTAAGACATTTGTTCTGATAGCCGCTCTATTATAATTACCTCTTTAAATCTCTTTGGTTTAAAAGGAGTACATACTGAGTATGTACTGTGTACTTTCAAGGGAATAGCCACACGCAATTTATTTTTTTTTAAGTATACCTACCTACACTGATGAAAAGTTGTGATTTTATATACAGTTTAACAGGAAAACACCGTAGCTCATGTTGTTCAATAAACCACGTTTCTGAACGAAACATTGTAGAATTTAACATTATTTTCATGCTCGGAAGTCATTGTTCATAAAATGGCATTTGTGGACAAATTAATGTTGACTAGGCGTGTAACTCTTTACTGAACCGACTCACTGTTCCGAAATATTTTAGTGTTCCGAAAGATTGGAACATCAGTAATGTTTTAAATTTTAATGCATCATTTGGAACAATTGGAACTCTGAGACACTCTTTACTTTAAGTGACCAGCAGTCTTTTAAAAATTCAAATTATAACGTAAATGGCGTACATATAATTAATGACTTGAACTAAAAACCTCTGCTTTAAATTATTTTCAAATCAAAATTCAATTAAATAAAACTTTTAGTGTATATGACGCAACGTAACAGATCACGACTCAGTGTGTATATTTTGAGCCAATGTTCCAAATAATATGTTCCAATCGCAAAGATGACACACTTTTTTCCACGCCTAATATTGACCTACAATAAAAGTGGTGACATGACAGCAGTTTCATGTCACTGACGTAACACTGCCGTCAAACAAACGTTTCATGAAATTTACCGAACTTGGATACTTGCCTTTTGAGATTAGTTTGAAAGTTCATAACGGTTTTATCTTCTATATAAAGTTAGAAGACCAAATAAATAAGATTGACTTTGAATATAACTATCGAAATGGATTTAGTGAAAGTATATTTTCAATACCTTCTGCGTAATAAATTTTCGTATGAGATTGTAATTCGTGCAGAGACATCTGAGGACATGATCGCTAAGCTTCGTAAATAACTCGAATGTCTGATTTGGACTTTAGTCCTGCAGAATTTGCAATGTAATGTGAATTCTATTTAATGACTCCCAGAGCACTCCCAAATTATATTCATGAATTACTAATTTTAGTGTACCAACTTAGGGGATAGCATTGATTGAATTATAGGAAGTAATTTTCATGGAAAATCAGATGGTGCGGCAAAAAGTAGTTGCTAAAGTCAGTAAGCCTTTTGTAGGCATTTTTGATTTGTTTTTAGAGATTTGTCTTATCAGGGGGATGTACCTAAATATCTGTAAATGTTGAGTATTTTAGGTATTGTGGATAAATATAACACAATAACTCCCAATTTGTTCACTAGGGACATGGAGGGATACAATGATTTATTTATTTGAAACAAATTGGTAACATCCAAAAGATGTCTCACTGTAATTAGCATTTGTTCATATTAAACTCTCTCATAAATAATAAGGTCATAACAATATTTATTTAGTATAGAATGTCTATGAATATTTTGATTACCAGAGGTTATTTTTACGGAAGTGTACCTGACTTCCAACATCTAAAATTATGTTAACGAAATAAGTGATTAACGTAAAACCTATTATTCTTCGTTAAGAGAAAGTAGTCTAGACTGAATTTGCCTTGAGTATCTTAAAAGTGATGGTATTTACAGCGTACCTACTGGTAATTAATAGTTGGTAATTTTAATGAATGAAATAAAATAGACGAAACAATTTCATAGTTCGTGATCTCGCATTTTGATTAGTTATTGTATCGAAATTTGGAGTTTCAATAATTAAATATATACCCTCACGTTTTAGTCGGGTCAGTGATTACAACTGATATCAAATGTAATTGTTGGTCAATGATTCACAAATAACGGGTGAAATTTTGTGGTTGAGGTAAATCATTGATGTTATTGTGACATGCACTTGAAACTCAAAAGGGTATTTACAGAAACTATTGAGGGATCTGTTTAGGACCATTGAGGGATCGGACCATTGAGGGATCTGTTCAGGACCATTGAGAGGCCTGTTCAGGACCATTGAGAGGCCTGTTCAGGACCTTTGAGAGGCCTGTTCAGGACCATTGAGAGGCCTGTTCAGGACCATTGAGAGGCCTGTTCAGGACCATTGAGAGGCCTGTTCAGGACCATTGAGAGGCCTGTTCAGGACCATTGAGAGGCCTGTTCAGGACCATTGAAAGGCCTGTTCAGGACCATTGAGAGGCCTGTTCAGGACCATTGAGGGGCCTGTTCAGGATAAACCAATTAGCTTTATCAGGCAATTGTTTATTTACTAATGTTTGTTTTTCATTACAGGCAGGGCATTTGAGGGACCTGTCTGTTTATATTAGAGGCAGGACATTTGAGAGGCCTGTTTTTCTTCAGAGGCAGGACATTTGAGGGGCCTGTTTGTTTTTCATTAGAGGCAGGACATTTGAGGGGCCCGTTTGTTTTTCATTAGAGGCAGGATATTTGAGGGGCCTGTACGTTTGTCATTACATGATAGCGACAAGAAATAAGTAACATAGATTTGTAACTTGACTTCTTGACATTTCAAAAGTGCCTGTAAATTGTTTATTTGAAATAAAATGCTTTGAATCTTTGAATCAGTAGAGGCAGGACATTTTAGAGACCTGTTTTTGAATGACTGTATAAAGAATTAGATAATGATTTGTAAGAATAATAATATATATTTATTGAGCAACAAAGTAAAATCATGTATACACAATTGCTTATAAGCTACTTTATATAACAACTAAATAATGCAATCAATTGTGTCTAAATAGTAATTGGTAAATTGATAATTATGTTTAGTCTCGTTCCTAGGTACAGCAACCAGTGTATGAATAATCTAAAGTTTTATTCGCTACTGTAATAGATATCTGTTTGCTTTATTGCTGTTATTCTTTTTTTCTTCTCTCATTATTTTGTGTATAAAACCAATTTCTTTATTCTTTCACATACGAGGTCGTATTTGTAATACGGATGGCCGACTGTTAGCGATTTTTATGATTAGTTACAAACACTATGATTGTTTTCTGTATTGGCAACATTAAAATGTATTTATTTTGCACTGACAACTGGAACGTTATGCGATTTGACAGCTCAGCGCTATGACAGTTGACAAGGTTATAAAATAACGCGCTGCGCTGTCCTGACACATTCCGTTCCAGTTTTTGGGGTAAGCAACATCTCAGAGTAAGTGCTACTATATAATTATTATTATTTTAAATGGTATTGATTTATGATATTTGTAATAATTGTGTGCTGTCAAGGCAAAAGTATAGAGGGTGTGTTACCCGTTTTGGTCGTTTTATTTAAAAACCTTCCCGCTACACTTATCTAGGTACACTTAATAAGTTTCTTATCCAATCTTTCTCTAAAGTTAACACATTAGCTAACATATATAAGTTGCATATGCAAGTCACATGAGGGCACATAATATAACAACAAATCTGAACTCGAAACCACCATGAGAGGCCAAGAGATGCAGTCGCTGTGGCATGATCATCATCATCATCATACCCATTACATTATCAATACTGTAAGAATCAGAATTATGTTACAGTTCAGTGTAGAAACAATAATGAAGATTCTATCAATACACCATAAACTGTGAAATCGTCAACATGCAAATGCAATAATTAAAACTAACTATTAAATGATAAATGATGTTTATTTTGCAAGTAGGTTTTTTAAAAACACTTTTACACGACAATTTTTTTTGTCAATTTAAACTAGATGAAGCCGGTGTTTCCTAGCTGACTACCCTGAGAAGAAACACCGAAACAAACTCAGGGGTCAATAAAAGGGGGGTATTGTTTGAGTTATCCTCTTATATAAAATTTCTTACAAATATATTAATGATTGCTGTAAGAAAACCCAATTGTGGGTTAAGCTCGACTATCAGCTGTCCAATTTTTAATTAATTGTATAATTATGTACAATAATGAATATAAGCATAACAATAAGAAAGCGGTACTCCTGGACACGGCTCGTATAGTTAGGAGGTTCCTTTCTCTGGAGCCCTGACCGCCGGTAGCTTGGACCCTGTTCCCGATACCGGTGGGA
This sequence comes from Mythimna impura, assembly GCA_905147345.3. Lineage (NCBI taxonomy): Eukaryota > Metazoa > Arthropoda > Insecta > Lepidoptera > Noctuidae > Mythimna > Mythimna impura. The sequence continues at coordinate 27,405,484 of LR990358.1, forward strand.
CACTGTTTTTTATATTTTTAAATGTTTTTTTTTTTTTTATTATTGAAATATTTAAAAATATAATTTATATGTTATAATTATGAATAAACGGAACAATAAGAAAACTTGCAGGATATTAATAAATTAGCAGTCAGATGTCACTTTAAGGGAGGGCGCCCGTGAACAACTAATAACTCATATACACGAGTGGCATATTTCCAAATAGCAGTCGACAGTCTCTAGGAGAGGGAATGGGCTGTAATCCACCACGCGGGCCCAGTGCGGTTTGGTAGATGTCACATGTATTCGAATTTTTGGTTCTAGGACATTCTAGGATTTCTAGGAGGTCACGATGTTTTCCTTCACCGTTTTGAGAGCAGTGGTGATGAAATAAATTACACAAAGTAATGCTCCTGGCTCGTAAGTCGGAGCCGTTACCACTCGGCCACCACTGCTCTTGCCCCTTCTTGTTGCTTCAGGTGCCCTTTATTGCAAGGGCTGTGCTAACTTGTTAGAACAATCTGCAGCCCTGACAGGCGCTGCACCGGCCTTAACTAGCCCCATCAATTTGCCTTTTGCATTCTAGGGCCACAGTAACTCTGTTGAACAAAACCTATTCTCATTCAGCACTTAACCTAAAATAAAAGCTTAATTAAAACAAACTGTATATTAAATCCCAATCTAGAAACACAATGATACACAGTTAACTAGTGTTTCAAAAAAGCTAACAAACTGCGTGAAACAGAAAATGAAATAATCGCTGATTGGAGGACCGCATACGTGGTTATTAAGCTAGTTTGTGCGACACAGAGAATCGAATCACTCAATATTATGGGTTTTAGTTAATATATAGTAACTAGACAAGCTGGTTTCAATCAGCTGACAAATCGCGTGGGTTTTAATGTGATGGGCTTTTGTTATTTGCGCCAACAACTAGCTGGTGGCGCTACGCGATTTTATGAAAGTACGTGCATGTGCCACTTTTTTTTTTTTTTTTATTAATGATAGGCTCGCGTTTGACCACCATCTCACCTGATGGTAAGCGATGATGTGGTCGACGATGGAGCACGCTTGCCTAGAAGTAGCCTATTAACTCTTGACTTAAAGACCCCTAAGTTGTAGCTATCAGGAAACACAGACTCCGGCAAGGAATTCCACTCCTTGGCTGTACGCATAATAAATGTGTTCTTAAAACGTTTTGTGCGTATGGGTGGGATGTCCACCATGTACCGGTGGCGCAACGCCGTACGTCTAGTGGTCCGATGATGGAACGGACTTGGCGGAATTAGATTGTGCAATTCCAGTGCACACTCCCCGAAATGTAAACGATAGAAAACCGACAGGCCAGCAACTCGGCGGCGATGTCCAAGGCTTTGGAGCTTCGACTCAACAAGTGCATCATTGCCAATAATCCTCTTGGCTCGCCTCTCAATTGACTCTAGCGCATCAAGCTGGTATTTGGCAGACCCGTCACAAAGATGAGAGCAGTACTCCATACACGATCGAACTTAATGTTCTGAAGTGGCGACCATGTACCGGAAGACACAGCGTAGGAAGGCCACCCACAAGATGGACCAAAAACCTGGTGAGGAAACGAAATCCGGTGGATGCGAGACGCATAGGACCGGTCGTTATGGCACTTGAAGGAGGCATATATCCAGTGGACATCTTTCGGCTGAAATGATGAAGATGATGATGAGGACGTACCCTCAGGCACCTGGCTTGACTGAAAGTCGACCCCCATTAAGTTGGAACATGCTAGGCAGATTGATTGTGACGGCAGATCCTCTCATTTTACCAAAACAGGTCACAATCTGTTTTTGTGTCATTCATCATCTACCTACCCTAGTTTTTTTTTTTTTTTTTTTTTTAATTGGTATAGATTCCACCTGATGGTAAGTGGTAATGCAATCGTTGATGGTGAGGCGCACTAATTTATTGAGAGCCTATTCACTCTAGCCTTGAAGAGACCCAAATTATAATCGGACGGGAAAATCGCAGCAGGCAAATTATTCCAGTCCCTCGATGTACGCGGTATAAACGACGAGGCAAAACGCTTGGTCCGGACCGTAGAGGTTTCAACAACGTAAGGGTGGATACTCGCCGTTCGTCGGCTTGTCCGATGGTAGAAATGAGATGGTGGAATCAAGTCATGCAATTCCTGCGCACACTCTCCAAAATGAATTCTGTAAAACACCGAAAGGCTGGCTACCCTACGCCTGTGCTCAAGACTTTGTAGATTGGAATTAACCAGATCTGGATCACCAATTAGCCTCTTTGCACGCCTTTCCACCGAGTCCAAAGCTGCCAGGTGGCATTTTGCAGCACCAGCCCATATGTGGCTGCAGTACTCTACACACGAACGGACCTGTGCTTTGTATAACATTAAAAGCTGCCCTGGTGTGAAGTACCGCCGGACCTTTGCAAGTACGCCGAGTTTCCTAGCAGCTACCTTGGCTTTGGACTCAATGAACCACCCAAAGTTAAGGTCTGAAGAAATTTCAACTCCCAAGAGCTGAAGGCGGTCGGTGTACTCCAGGGATACATTCCGAAAAACAGGAGCCAAGGTGAACGGGCTCCTTTTAGCGGTGAATAGACACGCTTGTGTTTTGGCGGTGTTGAATCCCACCAGATTGGCTTCACCCCACTTGGAGACTGCCTGAAGTGAGACATTCGCACGTTCTACCATAGCCTCTCTTTCGGACCGGATTAGCTCCTTACTAGCTCGAGCACCTGGCAGGTATCTCTCTACAACTGTGCTATCATCTGCATACCCATAGATACCGGGCATCAGCAGATCGTTGATATGCAGCAGGAAGAGAGTTGTAGAGAGAACAGACCCCTGAGGAACTCCGGCATTAGTCGTCATGGGCTCTGATGAGCATCCATCGATAACAACTCGGAGAGAACGTTCACTCAGGAAGTCTTTTACCCAGTTAATCAGACCAGGGGAAACGCCGTACGCTGAAAGCTTACTCAATAGACTATCGTGCCATACCCTGTCGAAGGCCTTCGAGACGTCTAAGGAAACAGCAATCGCTTCCCCATTCTTCTCGAGGGTCTCGCCCCACAAGTGGGTGGCATAAACTAGTAGGTCCCCAGTAGATCGATTGTGGCGAAACCCGTACTGTCGATCACTGAGGAGATCGTTACCTTCCAGGTATGCCAAGAGGCGCGAGTTCAATACACGCTCCATAATCTTGCAGAGTATGGAGGTTATTGAAATCGGCCGATAGTTGGTAGGATCGGTACGACTGCCCTTTTTGGGCACGGGTTGCACGTTGGCAAGCTTCCAGGACTTGGGCACTATACCAGTCCCAAATGAGAGGCGACACAAACGCGTCAATACAGGAGACAACTCGGGTGCACAAGCCTTGAGAACAATCGCTGGTATACCATCTGGTCCACTAGCTTTATTCACGTCAAGACGACACAGTGCTCTCAGAACCTCTTTGTTCCTTATGCGGACCTCGGGCATCGAAGTATCGCAGTGAGGTAAAGTCGGTGGAGTAGCACTACCAGTGTCAAGACGAGAATTATGGGCGAAGAGAGATGCAAAGAGACCCGCTTTCTCTCTCGCTGTATGAGCCAGTGTTCCATCAGGTTTAACCAGCGGAGGCAATGAGGGCCGACAGAAGTTCGCTTCGACCGACTTGGCAAGGGACCAGAATTCTCTGCTACCGGACGGCTGCGCAGAGAGCTTTGTACCAATATGGTTAATGCGGTCGAAGCGAGCCTTCCTTAGTGCCTTTTTGTAGGACTTGGCAGCATGGTTGAAGGCTCTCTTCTTTGAACTCAGATCCGGAGCTTTGTGGTCACGAGCATCAACCCAGGCGAGAAACGCCGAATGCTTACGTTGTTCAGCTTGAACGCAATCGGCGTTGAACCATGGGTGAGCTGAGCCACCGATGGGTACGTCGCGATAGGGGATGAAATACTCCATAGCTTGACGTATCACATCGGATATAGCATCTGCACAGCTCGACGGATTTTTAGAAGAGAAGCAGACCTGCTGCCAAGGATAAAATGCAAAGAAGTGCCGCATCTCATCCCAATCTGCTAACTTGTAACGCCACATTCGCCGTTCACCGCGATCGATACTGCAAAGTTTCGCGCTTCTCTCCCAGCGTGGTCGGTCCTCTGGTACGGGAAAAGCCAGTCTTTGTGAACGGCGTTAAAGTCCCCCAGAGCGACAAACTGCGCATCAAGGTGCCGATGCAGAGCCTTATCGGCGGCCTCACTGAGGTGGCTAAACAGTTGAGTCGTCTCCTGGTCACCGCTGTGCGATCGGTAGACATAAGTATAGACAATTTTGTCCACACCGGTGTCCACCAACAACCACAACGTTGAGAAATTAGGATCCTCAAGGTGACGGAGACGCTGACAACAGATGTCATTGTGGACGTACACACAGACCCCGGCACGCTGCAGGAAATGGTGCTCCAATGAGTATCCCGGGTAGTCGAGATACGCCGCATCTGACGGACATCTGATCTGCGTCTCCGTCAGGAAAAGTAAGTGGGGCTTGTCAGTCTCAAGGTGATGGTGGACCGCATTGAAATTGGAGTGCAGTCCTCGAATGTTAGAGAGGTGCACTTGGAATAAGAGGACGTGCATCCGCTGTACACACTTACTTTTCTTTTTACCTTTCATTTTATTTTTTATTATTTTGAGTGAATAGGGTAGGTGGAAGATGGCAGTTGAGCGAGGTGATGCGATGTAAATCCAACAACGCGACCAGAGTTGCTGCGCCAATGGAGGTCTGATCTGGAGACTGCGGGGACGCCCGAACCCCCCCAGGGATCGCCATCGGGTCCTCTCGCCCGGTCGCCAACCGGCACGATGGGGCCACCCTGGGATTTTTCGCAGTCGGTGGGGCAGCCTTTTGTGCGTGGCTGGCACACTACTTGGGCCCCCAACTATCTGCGGTCGGTTGTCCTGTTTTTATTGTCGTGGGTCGGCGCAATACGTTTTTTCTTCCATTCTGTCCTGTCACCATCAAGGAAAAGGGAGTTAGTGTTAGCGTGACGCTATCACTAACTCCCTTTTCTTTCATATCACTCCTCAAACAATCCATCCATCTTTTCTATGGCCTCTCCATCTATAAAATAGAATATATGCCATGAGGGTTTGACCCTCATTGTCTTCCGAGAATTCCGCAAATTACTTAGATTCCATAAAAAAACTAATTACTTGTTCACGATTTTCTTTAAGTATCAATTTTCTAGATTGACAACTGATTGATAGATTGACGAATGAGGTATTATTGAATATGCCGTGGTCGTGGAAACGCGTGGGCTGGTTCCTATTAAATTCTTTTTTCTAGTTGCCGTGACGTGGTCATTGAATTGTTTAAGATAAAAAATAATGAACAGTGCGTGATGTTCATTATTTACGAAGTTTTATTAAAACATAATTATTTAAAACACAATATTCTATTGTAAGCTTCTCAGATATTTACTTGTCATGAGTTTATTTTTAAAGTCATAGCATAACCGTAAAGATTCACAACCGTAAAGAATCAATCGGTTATTTTTTTCTTAAAACTACATCTTAGCAGAAGTTGCTTAGGTAACTTTGCTAAGGATACGATACCCCAGACGTCGGGAGTCGTAAAGTAATGTTCAGCCACTGTAGGCGTTAGTTTGCGGATGATGAGCAGTAGGTAGCTCGTCGTCCGTCCATCCGGTAAAGAGCAGGGACGAGTCGACACGGCGCGTAGTGTTCTTCGGATGCCTCAAAGAGATGTAAGCATAACTACAAGTTCCCAATAGTACCGATGCCTGCTAAGGCTGTGGAAACGTTTGGAAAAATAAGTGTGGCCCTAGAAGACAAAGAGGAAATTAAATACACCGGTGGGTTTTAGTCCGTAAAAGTCTGACACGGTCTGCCATTCCACCTTATAACGGAAGAAGTCATTGGATAATTTCCCACCTCAAAGAAAACGAGAGAAGTTAAAGTAACTGTGCTGATGATATCTTTGAATCTACCACAAACCACAAAGTACCATTAGAGGCTGCCAAACTCTTGCTGTTTTTAAAAGAGGAGTGAAAGAATCTTTCTATTTCGTTGTAATTGCTTATAAGTTCGTTTTATTGTACAATATTATTCAATATGTATTATTGTGATATTTATTCTACTATGTGTATGTATATATTTATGATAGTATATCTTTATACTCCATGTTATATTATTTTAATGAGATTAATTCAGGATGGATGAAATGGTGACAGGTAACTGGAACAATTTGTGACCCACAGATGCCCCCCAAGTTGAAGGGTAAAATCTACAAGTCCGTGATAAGACCTGTTATACTATATGGATCAGAATGTTGGGCTGTGAAAAAGACGGATGAAAAAAGATTGCATGTAGCGGAGATGAGAATGTTGAGATGGATGTGTGGTGTGACGAGAATGGATAAAGTGAGAAATGAGTATATTAGGGGAAGTTTGAAAGTGGCGCCAGTGACTGAAAAGTTGAAGGGGAATCGTTTGTCTTGGTATGGTCATGTAAAGGGGAGAGATGAAACGCATGTTACTAAAAGAGTTATGAGTATACATGTGGATAGGTGGAGAGGAAGAGGGAGGCCAAAGAAAAGATGGATGGATTGTGTGAACAGTGATATGAAAGAAAAGGAAGTTAGTGATAGCATGACGGTTGACAGGATAGAATGGAAGAAAAAAACGTGTTGCGCCGACCCTAAATAAGATGGGACAAGGGCAGGAATATGATGATGATATTATTTTAATAAGAACTGTTTTGTTTGTATTTTTTTTCCTACTACGTACTGTCTAAATCTCTTTTTTCCAATTCACTTTCTCAGGTGTGCTGGAAGAGATTTCTGTAGAAATAAGCACCACCATTGTACCTATTTTTCTATTTCCTTCTTCTTGTCTTTTAATACTACGTGTGTACATGAATAATGTTAAATAAATAAGTAAAATAAATAATCTAGAAGACTTAACAATGTTATATCAGCTTAATAAGTACCCATCTAATTAACAAAATATACAAGGAGCTAAAATACAGTCGTCGCAACTTCCTCAATTATACAAGCCAAGCAATTCATCCCTTCCCCCGGCTCTCCTTTATTCTCCACCAAATTGCTATAGAAAAATTAAAAACTAACACGCCATAAAAAGACTGATATAATAAAAAAAAAGTTTCTTAGTAAAAAAGCAGTGAAAAGTAATTTATTCAGCAGCGTGGAGTGTGACTGGTGGTGTTTCTTATGCAAATCACTCAGATATTTACGAGCCAAGGGGTTGCGCACAGAGTAACTTTGTAAACTTTACAGATGGGGCAGTCGTTTGGTTGAGGGTTTTTTTGGTGTTTCAAGGCTAAAGGAAGATCCTAAGTTTAATCTATTCAGTATAATCGGAAGTAAAAAGCAAAGGTTTCTTTAAATTGTGACAATGAACTTGATTAACTTTTAGAGACACTGGAAAAATCCTCACTCTGCGCCTATAATCTGTCTTTCAGTGAACTTTTATTTTATGATTTCCTTTGCCTGCGTAAAAGTAGAAAATATCCCAAAATCCTATGTGTTATTTCAGGTCATCGACCCGTGTGCTAAATTTAATTCAAACCTATTTAACCATAGAGTGTGAAGGAGTAACACATACACATGTTGACTTTTATACCACTAGTACTTATCGTCGTCAGCAGCAGTTTAATTCATGCACTTATATACAACGTTCATAGTAATAGATCATTAATTCTTATGTCAATAATACTGCCACCGGGATCCCGATCCCGATTTTCGGCCACCGCAGGCGCGGGCTTGCGGACGGCGAGCAATGGGTAGCTAGCCGTCCGATCGTCCGGTAACTGTCTGGACCGAGCTCAAGTCGTCGACGGCGCATACTGTGCCACGCGCGCCTGAAGGATATGTCAGCAAACCGTAGGGGCCCAGCAGGATCGAAGCCTACTGGGACCAAGGGTCTGCTTCTGAAAGGAAGACTCGGCTCTGGTATGAAAGGCAACAAAGGAACAGGAGTGGGATTTAGTCAATAAAAGTCTGACACACCCTCGCGCTCCGCCCAAGAGCGTGGGATGTCATTGAATGATTTTCCCAACAAAAAAAAATTCAATAATACTGAAAATAAACGTGCACTTTTTATCTAGGCATCTTATGTATATTATAAAAGACAAAGTCATTGATTCATCAACGCCCAGTTGAAATCAGCAGATCTGGAACGCTGATACATATACATATAAAATTTGTCAAAAAAGGAGAAAGAAAAAATTTCAACACAAATAAATTATATAACGTTAAAGATTAACAGCTCGCTTCAAACCACAACCGTACAAAGAATAAGATAGAACGTTTATAAATTCTAAAAAAATTAAGGGGATAAAACGTGGGTCTAAAGTTTGTGTGAAGAAACCTATATTCACACGGGAAAAGCCACTGGCATAAGCTGGGCTTCTTATAAAATAACTATTTTTAACCTTCCTGCTGCAGCTGAACCCCAGGATTTTACGTAAACAAAGCGACGAACTTAAGGCCGCAGAGAACAGTGGCTGTGAGGGTTATAAGGGGTTATCGCACTATCTCCAACGGTCAAAAACGCTATTGACTACATAAACGCACTGGACGTGCAGGCTCTTGCATCTCTGTACTGGTTGTGAAAAAAAAAGCCTAAGCGCTATCAGTAGCCATGGCTTCTAGAAGCACAAAGACTTTTATGGCCGAATGGAGGGAGCAACTTATGCAACTCAGATGGGGAACATGTGTTTCCCATCTGAGTTGCGATATGCCTTACCTCCAATATTGTGGTCTCACAATAGTGGTGGTAAGGCATCTTCTGGCATAGTGATTAGAGAGGTGGCATAATATCCTTAGTTTCCGACTGACGCGGGTGCTAACAGGACATGAATGTTTCGGAGACTACCTGCGTCGCATAGATCCGTGAAGGAAATATCGAGAGGGAACCGGTGCGTTTTAGAACCAAAACTTCGAACATGTGTGACATCCGCACTGGGCCCTCGTAGTGGATTACGGCCCATTCCTTCTCCTAAAGAGGAAGTCTGAGTTCCAGCAGTGGAAATCGTAAGGCTGAGTGTACTATGATATGCACAGATCGGGAGCGAATGCCTGCTACGTCGTTTGCCCCAAAGACACCGCTGGAGGTGAGTTCGGCACAAGCGCAGCAGCGTCATGACCTCATTTCGGCACTTGGCATAAGTAATATCTGGCTTCCGTCCGTGGTTCAGTTCACGGCCAGAAGCGATAACGCTTGCAATGACGTCACCACTTTTTGCATAAGAGCGATAACTGCTCGAGAGTAAAGTAGTAGTAAACATGCTCACGTATTTTGCTTAAGGAGACAAGATATATATTTATTTATTAAGAACATTTCTACTTCCCGAACTGATTAAGTATTTACACGTTCAGTGCGAAACGAGGTCTAATAAGCCTCGTACGTGTCTTCTGTGAGGTGCGGATAAGAAAAACATAGACTTCACTACTGTGTGGAGACCATAACTTCAATTTGGTTTAGTTTAGAAAAAAGATGAATATAATTATACCTAAGATTATCAAAACAGACTGCAGAGGAGTATCTACGTAAATACGGGGTCATTTTGACCTCATAACGCACTTAACCAAAAAAGCTTGTAGTTTCCTAAACTTGATGAGATCTAATAAGCTCCTTCCCATCGTCATAATGATAGTTTTCAAACGAGGTCTTAAACGCCCCATAGTGTAGGAATGGAAATAATACAAGAATTAGTGCCACTGTCAGCGTGGTAAGGGGCAGCCTAGGGTGGCAAAGACTGCAGGCTTGCCTCTGCCCTCTTCCAAAGCAGTGTCTCTTCTACCCCACTTTGCCCGCATCACGCTCAGTGCGCGCGTGACCCCGCGGACGCGTTTTGTGAATAATTGTCGCGCAGTTTAACTGGCCACACCTTTACTAGCGTATGTTTGTTTTAATATACGAGAAACTAACGCGTATTGCGGCTTTGGTTGCGTGGGAAGGATATTTTATTTTGCAAGTAGTTAGATTTCCCCTTAAAACAGCTGACCGTTGCCGGATGGACGCTTTTGAGATGTGGTGTTGGAGGAAAATGCTCGGAATCCACTGGGCAGAGCATCGGACCAACGACTCCATAATTAATAGCCGAACTCAAGTCACCCATGAAGCTCACCACCATATGCCAAAGAAAAATCTTTGATTTCTTTGGCCACTTTGCCAGAAAGAGAGGTGATAACCTGGAAGACACTGGAGACCACAGTCTGCGACGCCTTCCACATCGCCGAAGATAGGACAACATAGCGAAATATAGTCCACAAGAAATTTACTCGTCGAGGTTCACGAACCTCAGCATTGAAGATAAACGACGCAAGGAGGAGGAAATTTTTCCTGCAGCTCCTGATCCTGTGAACTATGACCAAGATTTCTATCATAAACACCATAAGCATCTTATCTTTGTGGTCAGGTTTCCGCATTTAGTCCTTGGTGGACCATTTTGCGTAGGCCATGGCGGCCTTTATTCCACCCACCTCACCCCAAAAGCAGATAAGTCCTTTCAGTTTGCTCAGGGCATCTATGAGTGAATACGCTGGTCCCAAGGTACGTTTTCTTATTTTCACTGATGGCTGTACTCGAGGAGCACGTGCGCTTTATAGTAGTATTCCCACTGCTAGGACTCAGGTATTTTCTCTAGGAAAGGTAATGGGCCGTAATCGACCACGCGGACCCAGTTCGGGTTGGTAGATATCACATGTATTAAAATTTTTGATTCTAGGATATGCCGATTTCCTCACGATGTTTTCCTTCGCCGGTTAGAGAGCAGTAGTGATGAAATAAATTATACAAAGTAAAGTGCCTGGATTTGAATCAACGACGTCTGTACCTACTACTCGTAAGTCGATCAGTGAAAGAATTTTATATAATTGGAGCAGTATCTGTGTTTTTAGAGATTATATTCTATGTTTGAGCAGTGGGGGCTGACTGATAATGGCCCCGACTTACGAGTTGTAGATCGCGAGTTCAAACCCAGCCAGGCGCTTTACTTTGTGTACTTTATTTCATCACCACTTCTCTCAAAACGGTGAAGGAAAACAAAACATCATGAGGAAATTGGCATGTCTTAGAACCAAAAATTCGAAGACATGTGACATTCATCAACCCGCACTGGGCCCGCGTGGTGGATTATGGCCCATTCCCTCTTCTGGAAAAGAGGCCTGAGTCCCAGCAGTGGGAACGTTAAAAGGGTGATTATGCTATGTCTATGTGTACAATACTGACGCTTCTAAAAAAATTAAGTAAGAAAACGGCTTGATCCATGAATTGGTGATCACTGACGCACATAAAGTGAGACACCTTCTCAATTATTCACATTTTATGCCTTTTCCTGCTGATATATGGTGACCTTTCCTTACAGGAAACTACAAGGAACGTGGCAGGAAAAGGACGTACTTACTGATTGTTATTTATGAAACTAATTTGTTTTATAGACTTGCTTCTTATGGCTATTATTATGGCTTCTTATTATTCCTTCAATGCTTTTCTTTTCTGTTCTAAAATCATCATTATCGTCTTACATACATATATAATAATAATGTAAAGAACAGTAATTAACTCACTCTTTCCATTAAAAAACTCAATGTAAATAAAACTAGAAGGAGCTATCTACTCGGATTAACTCATATGCTCAGGTGAAAAAAGCGAATTATTTCGCTTTTTTCACCATTTCACCATTTCAAGTTAATTACTCTATAATTCAAAATGACATTGGTATTCATGAGAATAACGATTTTATACACTTTCTGTTCTCGATATCGGTGGGCTATTATTTTTTTAAAAGTTAAATAAAGGAAATAAAACGATATTTCCAATCACAAAATATTGGCCAATGAAACAAAAAAACAAAACTACGCCATGAAAAAACAACGACATAGGAACTTAATTTATTCACCAGCCCTGGTTTCACGTCAAAACTCGATAATATTTTTTTGTAATCTACTCAACTGGAATGAGCAGTCAACATAGCTCTGTTTTTTGCCCGGGTTTGGTCCTGTCATGTCCCAAAAGACCAACTCCATTTTACCGCCCCAAAATCGGTGTCACCTTTTAAAATGTTTGTGAAGTTCAATATTCCAACTGCAAAGTTAAATTGGTGAGGGACTCAAGGATATTTTAGGGTTGTTTTTCATTTTGTTGTGTCTCTAAATATGTGATTGTTGGTATTTATTATTGAATAATGCGAGCATTAGTGATAGATTGATTTGTCAAGATGAGGGTTTCTAATTTTTCACGGGGTTGGTATGATAAACAAGTTTAAGCTTTTTAAATTGATATGGAAAAACAAATATTAAAATCACTGGCAACTTTCCACTACTGCTTGTAATTCTGATATCAAATTAGCATGTGAATCTGAATCAGTATCTGAAACGATTTCATATCATAGCATGTAGCATAATCAGCCTCTCAATGTTCCCACTGCTGAGACTCAGGCCTACTCTCTGGGAGAGGGATTTGGTCGTAATCCACCACGCGGGCCCAGTGCGGATTGGTGGATGTCACATGTCTTTCGAATTTTTGGTTCTAGCTAGGACATGCTGGTTTCCTCACGATGATTTCCTTGATCGTTTTGGGAGCAGTGGTGATGAAACAAATTACACAAAGTAATGCGACTGGCTGGGTTTAAACCCGCGACCTACAACTCGTAAGTCGTAAGTCGGGGGGCCGTTACCACTCGGCAACCACTGCTCAAAAATAAATATTACTCCAAAAAAAAAGTCCTATTTTGATAAATTCTTGACAAGTCTTGATTGGGTCACTAGGGTGTTTATGTGTGTGTGCGTACGTAGATACCACTATCGATGCGTTAACAATGTAGAGCGTCGATGCCCATATTATTTACCTAGGTATAATTAGAATAGTACTTTCTTAAAACACACCACCTATGTGCCTTTAATAAAATATCAGCGCTTAAATTGTGATTATAACTTAATTTTTTAACTTGGGGTGTATAAAGGTGTGAATTATTCTAGTAACATCTTGTATAAAGTTGTTTAACCAAAGTTGTTGTAGCTACGAAATTAGTGTTCATCTATATCTAATATATAAAATTCTCGTGTCACGGTGTTCGAACTTGAACTCCTCCGAAACGGCTCGACCGATTCTCATGAAATTTTGTGAGCATATTGAGTAGGTCTGAGAATCGGCCAACATCTATTTTTTTTTTTTTTTTTTTTTTTTTATTTATATGGCAGAACAACGTTTGCCGGCTCAGCTAGTCTATCTATATAAAAGAAAGTCGTGTTAGTTACACTACATATTTATAACTCAAGAACGGCTGAACCGATTTGGCTGAAAGTTGGTGGGGAGGTAGCTTAGAACCAGGAGATTTACATATGATAGAGTAGGGTAGAGTAGGGTAGAGTAGGGTAGAGTAGGGTAGAGTAGGGTAGATTTGGGTAGAGTAGGGTAGAGTAAGGTAGAGTAGGGTAGAGTAAGGTAGAGTAGGATAGAGTTGGGTAGAGTAGGATATAGTAGTCAGTTGACGGGAGCGAAGCCGCGGGCAAAAGCTAGTATTTTATAAAAGCGAAATACCACTCACTGATTAATCACGAAATCTGAGAAACTATAACACCTACAAACTTAAAATTTGGCAGGTAGGTTCCTTATAGGGTGTAGACATCCGCTAAGAACGGATTTTCCGAAATTTACCTGCTAAGGGGATGAAACGGGGGTCCAAAGTTTGTATGGAGAAACCGACTTTCACGCGGGCGAAACCGCTGGAGAGTTCAAATTCAAATCATTTATTGTGGATCATAGGTTCATAAGATGTTGTTTTAGTTACAGGTTCTGCTATGTCCCGCCAATGAGGCATACAAAATTCTTATTATTAATTTGGTACACAGTTAGTAAATAAAATAATTAAATCAAATTGTCATGGAATACATTAAAATTAAATTAGCAAAATATTTAGGTCAAATTATAAATTTGTCATATTACAATATAATAGTTTATAAAACAACAAGTTATTATGAAGCTTTTGGTTTGTATTAATAAACCGGCTGATTCAGTGTCTTGTCATTTAAAAATTCTTTTATCGAGTAATAACATCTACTTATCAATAATTCGAGTAGGTTTTTTTAAAAATATCCATATCGCTCATATTTCTAAATGAAGCTAGTTATAATACATATAAAATTGGTATTACATTGGTATTTACAATAGTTTTATAATACTACCTACTTAGTCACATTCTTGATCACTAATACAATATATCGTAAGCTGTTGATCCCCGCATTAACGCCGGCGTTCACGCGCCATTGTCTTACTATTGTGTCTCTAATTACGCACTCAAAAGGTTAAATAATTTTCTGCTTTTGTATTTATTTCCTGGTAGCTATTACTTGGCCATCTATAAGTCAAGAGTGAATCAGTTAACAGTAGATAAGCTTGGCCTATCGTCGAACACGTCACCGCTTTACTTCAGATGAGATAGTGATCAAACGAAACTTCAAAAAGGAGGAGGTAATATATATTATAACCTCCTCCTTTTTACGTAAACACATAACACATACACATAAAATATATACATAAAAAACATTGTTTTATTTGAATGCGCTTTCTCGGCCGTGAATCGATTTATAACAATTTTCTTTCGATTGAAAGTTTATGAGTCCCGAATTAACACAAACACAAACACTAAAAAGTCGATGGGAATCAGCTTTTAGTGTTTTTAGGGGTACCGTTTAATACTCAAACCATATATTCAAGTGTGCAGTCCCTTGAAGCTGTGAAAAAAACAAACTTCTGAGTTAACGAGAAAAAAGATACATACAGCCGTATCTTTTTTTCTCGTTAACTCAGAAGTTTGATTTTCAGAAGCTGTGAAAAATTCAAACTTCTATGTTTAACGGATATAAAAGATACGGCCGTTCATGTCGAAAAAGAAGTATATTTCGATACTCTCAAGGGAATCAAAATTCATAGGGTACTTCCCGTTGACCTAGAGAATCCTGAAATTTGGCATGAAGCAAGGTCTCGTAGCAGAAGTAGGTATAGGAAAAAATCTGGAAACTGTAAATTTATAGTTACGTCACAAAAAATACGGTTCGGAAAAATCTTCGTAACTCAATTCGGGAATTGAACTGTTTTCATACGTAAGTTTGTACGGAACCCTCGGTGCGCGAGTCCGACTCGCACTTGTTTGGTTTTCTTTTACATTGAAGACCGACTTCAATGTATTCTTTTTTTGTAAAAAGATTTTTTTATAGGTACACACATGATTCCACAATGATCCATATTTCTTATCAATTCGATCTCAAACCGGGCTTTCCTATCTCGCCTCAATAAAAACATGACAGATACCTGAATACCGTACACCTCGTAACAATAAAGCGTTAATTATCTACAAAGCGCTATTTGTCGTCATCACATTCTTCCATACATTAATTTCTTGTCCAACGTGAACATCTTCCAGCCGCTGCAGCGCTGTCAAGTGGAGTGTCCAGGTGTCTAGCCAGCCATTGTAGTACAAAATACATGTTGCAACCATTATAAGAGCACCCTCAATTAAATTAATTGGCTTAAGAGTTAAGGGGATTGTCCACTAATAGGAGTATACCAGTGTCGTCTCGACAGCAATAGTTTCTTAGAAGTTTGCTTCCAAAGATGGAAGTGTTTTACCCAACTGGAGATAGATTTTGTTTTAGGTGGGAAATTATGCAATGATTTCTGCCACTCTAAGGTGGAGTGAAAGGGCGTGACAGACTTATAATTACTAAAACTCACTCCTGTTTTCCTTCTTTGCCGTGTGTTCCAGAACCCTGGGTTTCCCTTTTATGAAGCTAACCCATGGCCCCAGTAATCTTCAACCGACATCCCTTTGAGGCGCGCGTGGAACACTACGCGCCGTCGACGACTAGGGCTCGGTCCGGACGGTTACCGGACGGCCGGACGGCGAAGCTGGAGGAGATAGATAAGCTCTATAAATCAAAACTAATCTTTTAATGTATATGAAAAACGAGTTCCTATCACCGTTATTACCAGGTTGGTGTTTATTCAGCTATTATGAACCGATATGACTTATTTCATAAAGAATTAAATCAGAAGAAATTAGTTGCTATGCCATGTGTAATGCAGTGTTGGAAGATCTCCCATAAGATAAGTCGATGACCTGTTAAAGGGCCGCGGGAATCCGATGGATGCTAGATGCATAGGACGAGTCGTTGTGGCGACACTAGGGAAGGCCTATGTCCAACGGTGGACATCTTTCCTTTCGGTTGAAAATTATGATGACGCTCTAACGACTGGTCCTGTGCGTCTCTCATGGCCCTCACCATGTCATTGGTTTACGTTGCCTTCCAACACTGTGTACGCGGTACGTGGTAGCCACTCCAGTTCGACGTTCGCGAGAATTCAACGACGCAAGAAGCACAAAATCGGTCATTGTAGTGACACTTGGAGGAGGCCTGTGTCCAGAAGTGGACGTCTTTCTGCTAAAATGATGGTGATAATGATGAACGCACCCACAACACACTAGGATTACATAATTAGGTACTGGTGTAAGACAACGTTTAAAAAAAACCTGGGCAAGTGCGAGTCATACTCGCGCCCTGAGGGTTCCGTACAAACTCACATTTGTAAATAGTTCAATTCTCGAAAAAAATTCCGAATTTTTCGAGAATTGAACGATATTCTTTTTTTGTGACGTAGGCAACAACAAATTTACTCTTTTCAGAATTATTCCTATATATGTGCTATAAGACCTTGCTTTATGCCAAATTTCAGGATTCTGAGTCAACGGGAAGTACCCTATGAATTTTGATTTTCTTGAGAGTGTCGAAATACATGTTTTTTTGAAACATAAACGGCCGTATATTTTGTATCCGTTAACGTAGAAGTTTGATTTTTTCACAACTTTATAGAACCGCAGATCTGAGTATATGGTTTTAATTTCAACTCGATACCTCCACGCGTTCCCGAGACAAAAGGGTCTTGACAGACAGACAGACGGACGGACAACAAAGTGATCCTATAAGGGCTCCTTTTTTCCTTTTGAGGAACGGATCTCTAAAAAAAAGAAAATCGTTTATTTTTATTGAATGCCATCAAAATAACATACATCTATTAAATCTTTGCTCCGTCATCCCATGAGCACTCTCCTTTACCGTACCAAGTTTACAAGACGCAACAAAACTGATGGTTACCATTTAAGGACCATTAATTACCCATACAAACGAGCCACCATTAACAATGGTATAATGGCTCGTCGCCAGTTATTTAGATTGATTCCATACACCGTTCATTAGTGATCGGAGTTTGGATTAATTTTAGTTTAACTTGACGACTAGTTGGTTGTGACTGATGAACAGTCTGTTGTTGTGTTGTTCATTTGTTATGAGTTGTAATCGTAATATTGTAAAATATTGTGTATTTATTTATATAAAAACTGGGCAAGTGTGAGTCGGGCTCGCGCACTGAGGGTTCCGTACAAACTTACCTATGAAAAGAGTTCAATTCTCGAATTGAGTTACGAAGATTTTTCCGAATCGCAAAAAAAAACTTTTTTTTTTGTGACGTAACTACAAATTAACAGTTTTCAGATTTTTTCCTATACTTGTGCTATGAGACCTTGCTTTGCGCCAAATATTAGGATTCTAGGTCAACGGGAAGTACCCTATGAATTTTGATTCCCATGAGAGTTTCGAAATACACTTTTTTTGCGACATAAACGGCCGTATCGTTTTTTTTTTTTCATTAATAATGAAGTTTACTTTTTTCACACCTTCATGGGTCCGCAAATTTGAGTATATGGTTTTAATTTTAACTCGATTCCTCCACGCGTTCCCGAGATAAAGGGTCTTGACAGACAGACAGACGGACAACAAAGTGATCCTATAAGGGTTCCGTTTTTACTTTTGAGGTACGGAACCTTAAAATTGAATGGCTTAATGTGTTGCTAAGTGCTAAACTCGAGAATGAGTGGACCAATTTCCAGAGTTTTTTTTTTTTAAACCTATTATTGAAGCCTCCGGAAGGTTTTTGAACTGCAGAATGAATTTACAACATACTTACAAACAACTAAATTTATAAATACCTTAATATACATAATTATAAACTATTTACTTAATATTCTATAAACAGGAGCAGTGGTGGCCCCAACTTACAAGTATTGGGTCACGGGTTCAAACCCAGACAGGCGCATCACTTTGCTTAATTTATTTTATCACCACTGCTCTCAAAAAGATCAAGGAAAACATCGTGTGCGGCATGTCTTAAGGGCTTATTACACTACGCGATATTCAGCACACGATATTCAGACTGTGTTATTTTTTGGTCCGAGTAAGACCGGTCTAACCCTAATTACACAACGCAACATCGACTACTAAATATCGAGTAGTGTAATAGGCCCTTTAGAACCAAAAATTCAAAGACATGTAACATCCACTAACCCGCACCGGGCCCACGTGGTGGATTACGGCACATTCCCTCATCTAGAGAGGAGGCCTGAGTCCCAGCAGAGGGAACATTATAAAGGTGATTGTGTTACATATAAACTTAAAAAATATATACATATAAACAAGCGCGTGTATAAAAAAAAAACTCATTGAGCATCAAAAAATTCATTCACATTGTTATCAATGACAAAGGTGTCCAGAATGCTGAAAGCACTGCATACGTCATATGATTAATTAGTAACGAATTGAAAAGTGAGCCAGGAGGATCATTGGTGATGTGTGGCTTCTCAAAGTCTTGAGCACCGATGCCGAGTTGTTAGCCTGGCGGTTTTCTAACGGTCGTATTTCGGAGAATGTGCATCGGAATTGCATAATCTAATTTCGCCAAGCCCGTTCCACCATTGAACCACTAGGCGTACGGCGATGCGCCACCGGTTCACGTGATCAAACCACCCATACGTACGAAACGTTTTGAGAACATATTCGTTGACGATCATCAAATTAGGTTTCCCCCTTTATCTGGAGAGAGGTGTTTTTTTCTTGGGCGGAGCGTAAGATAGTGTCAGACTATTACTGACCAAAAACCCACTCCTGTTCCTTCTTTGCCTTCGTCCCAGGGCCCCGGGTTTCACTTTCACACTACCCGTGTCCCCAGTAGGCTTCGACCCTGCCTGGGCCACTACGATTTGCTGACATCTCCTTGAGGCGCGCGTGGAACAGTATGCGCCGTCGATGACTAGGGTTCGGTCCGGATAGTTACTGGATGATAAGCCGTAAGCCCGCGCCTATGGTGGCCGGAAATAGGGATCAGGATCCCGTCGGCAGTTGGGGCGTGAAGACCATTGCCTCACGCGATCGGCCGCCTCTTTTGCTAACATTACTGCTTCGCAGAAGCTCGCTCGCTCCGGACCATGGCTTGTACCAAGGCCCGGCGCGAGAGATCGCCGCCGCCGGTCGCCCCCACGTGAGAGAGGAGTATCAGATTTTTACTGACTATAAACAACCCGAGTTCCTTCAATTGCTCTTACCGTTACCACCACAGTCCCCAGATATCGGGAGTCGCAGAGCAATCCCCGACCACCGTAGGCGCGGGCTTGCAGGTGATGAGCAATGGGTAGCTCGCCGTCTACCCATCCGATTACGTCCGAGCCTGAATCATCGACGGCGTGTAGTGTTCCACGCGCGCCTTATCAAGATGTCAGCATAACCGTAGGGACTCAGCAGGGCCGAAGCCCGCTAGAACCACGAAGAATTCTAGAACTCAAAGGGCAATTGAAAGATACAGGTGTGGTTTTAGTCAGTCTGACACGCTCTTTCGCTCCACCCTATGACGAGAGAAGTCATTGGATGATTTCACACATAAAAAAAAACCACCACAAACCCTTTTTCGAACAATCTCGCAGCGCTGAAGAATCTATTTACCTGGCTTGGTGATCTTATTGACGTGATAAAAGTGCAAAAAATATGGCAATACAGACCTATCTGTTTAACTATTTGCCATGTCGTGTGATTTAATATTTTTGGCAAGTCACTGCAACTATCATAATTATAATTTCAAAATTGCACAATAACTTTTTCTTTTTACTCCGTCGTATTTTTCACTAGCACAGTTTTCATAACCAAAATGAACTTGCAAATATTTCCCACTAGCAAAACACTATTCGAAATATATTAAAATTAAACCTTAATGAATGAAATACAAGCAATTAACATTTAAAATTAAACGGAACATTAAAATTACAATATAAGTACTTGCTTTATACAAACCTTTTTTATGTTCAAATTACGGGTGGCAACTTATCACTATATATTTTTAATGAAAACAAAACACAACTGGAAGCATTGATCCTTTTAATATGTTTCTGATCGTACTTTTTTAATTAAATATCCTATAATATATCGACAGCATTACATGCAGATTGCTCAAGGTAACAAAGATCTTGTTGCGTTACAATAAAGTTTTAAATTGTCTGTGTGGTTGCATCAGCTGTTGCAGTAATATAGGCTAGAGGACGCTCAAGAATTTCACTTTCAATCTATCTATATTGAATGTATAAAAAGAATATGTTTGTCTGTATGTGTAAACAAACAAAAATAATAAAAAGCAAATACTTGTGAATTATTATTTATAATTGTTAATTTTAAATAAATTTTTATTTACATAATGCATTCTGCAGCAAAATTATAGATACATTTATTAAATCTTGTGTTTAAGACGTACAAGAACTAAATACATTATTATTGGCTTTTAAAATACAGATAAAAGGTGATCATACGTACCAAGCTTTGACCACCAACCTGTAAATTAGTAAGTAAAATTAATAAATGGTTTTTCTTTCGTTCCTTAGTAACCAGCTGTTGCCAGCGGCTTCATCCGCATGAACACGGTCTACCCGTCTGCCAAATTTCATCAAATCCATTTAGCCAAGCCTGAAGAATTAACAAACATACTCACTAACTTTCGCCTATATAACATTTACAACAACAACAAATAACAACAAACAAACAACAACAGTAATACAACACAACAGTGTAACATTTTAGCATTTTATACATTTATTTATCTCAGTACCTTGAGGTCCTGGACCTTTGCAAGGCGTACGAGGAGCCGAAACCGCAGAGACCTGTTATTATTATTATTTTCTTTATTTGACCTTGAAACTTAATAAATACATTTTTATATATTTCTTAAAAAATAAATTAAAAAAAAAAACATTCTAAAAAATAAAAAACAGTATCCCACCGGTATCAGAAACAGGGACCAAGCTACCGGCGGTCAGGGTTCCAGAGACAGGAACCTCCTAACAATAGAGTCGTGTCCAGGAGTACCGCTTTCTGAATCAAGCCCTTGATCCAGTCGCCTAACGCGAGCCTCCTAATGTATTAATCGAGGCTCCTGGCTATTAAGCCATTGGCTGACACTTATTCTTATTATTAATAGTGTGATAACCGTAGAGTTATATTTTTTAAAAAACAATTTATAAGCTGCAAAAAAAATTATTATTTTTTACGCCAACCAAAACCGCTGGCAAAACATAGTGACCAATAAATTCAGTATTCGCGTGACACAAGCAGATGTTACACGGCTTATCACATCAAAAAAGAAAGCATACGAAGAAATAGTTCTACATTTCTATATAGGTCATCTACCTTATATATACCTTCATTACTATATAGTTTTTAAGTGCACGCCTCCAATTTACATCGCGAAACTTTTCAGAATGAGATTAAGATGCTATTTTAAGATTAGGGGCTTAATTATGTAGTCTTTAATCTTTACACTTACCTAATATAATACGTTCTTATGAAATTCTTAATGCGCTGTGGTAATAAGATAAGATAATTTTGTGGAAAATGTACATTGGAGGCCTACCTGATGCGATGTTTTTTGTTTTTTTAGGTGGGAAAATCATCTAATGACATCTCACGCCCTTGGGTGAAGCGCGAGGGTGTGTTACTGACTAAAACCCACTCCTAGTTCCTTCCAATTCCAAAATACCCATGGCCCTAATAGGCTTCGGCCCTGCTGGGCCCCTACAGTTTGCTGACATTTCCTTGAGGCGTGCGTGGAACACTACGCGCCGTCGACGCCTTGAGCTCAGTCCGGAAGGTTACTGGACGATCGGTCGGCGAGCTACCCATTGCTCGCCATCCGCAAGCCCGCGCCTACGGTGGCCAGAAATCGGAATCGGGATCTCGGAGGCTGACGCGTCCTTTTCTAGCATTATTGCTTCGCAGAAGAAGGTGACCGCCTGCCACTCCTCCTTGTTTCGGACCATGGCCTCTACCAAGGCCCGGCGCGAGACCTGATGCAATGTTGGAATCAATTAAGTTGTGGACACCAATTGTTACCAATTTTACAAAGGTTGGTTAGGTAAACATAGTTCTAAGGCTGCGGGATTTGGAGCACACGATTGAGCACGGAGGTCACGGTGGAGTATACGGTGAAGGTGTATCCCGCTTGGGCAGAGTGCTGCCGTGTCCTTGTGGAAGAGATCAGTGGCGGCGACCTCTCGTGCCGGGCCCTGGTTCATGCCATGCCAAAGGAGAGGACTGCAACCGTGAGGGAACGGATGGATCCTCAATCCGAACCGCCACTTCAAGACACGCCTCGGTCATCGCGAGTCGCAGAAAGGATGTCCATACTTCAAAGAGTTTAATTATGATAATCGACATTACACGTTCGCAGCTGTATACACAATATTATTATTTTGACACTATTATTATCGATAACACTAGTACAAGCTGCTGTTAATGGTAAACATCATTCTACTACTATCTTATGAGCAATCAACAGCATTCGACACGAAACAGGAATTTAATATCGATGGATAACATTTTTTAAAATAACATCTTATCTATTTAGTAAACCATTTTGTTAATTATATTATTTTGATCTTCTTATTCTACTACATCCATTTTTTTCTAAAGATAAAATAAAAATCAGCAAAATAATAAGCATCAAACAACTTGTTTCAATAATTTCAAGCAATATTAATGAAATTGTAAATTGTGCATGTGAGTTTCCTTGTCTGTGAACCCATGTACTCACGGTACAAGAGTAAGTGTCGCTGCACACGGGCCACTGCCAACAACCACAAACGCTGCCACTTTTTGACTGCTGCCTTTTTAACCCTCTGACCAAGAAGGTTTAAATGCGCAAGTGGCGTGTGACGGCGTTTTGTATCGGCGTTTAGTGACCAGTACGGGCCACAAGAAGCGGGCAGCGGTGATTTGTATCTTGTGGCGGCCACCGCCGTCACCGTGAGCGGCGAATCCATATAAAAAGTATGAGGACTATAGGAAATATGCCGGTGGCAGCGTTTTGTGGTTGTGGCGAGTGGCCCGTGTGCGGCGACCCGTCTTACGAAAAGCAACACTTGCTGAGGTCGGTTTGTGAATGGGTGACTTGCACCTCGGATAGTATGTTAAACCGTTGGTCCCGGCTGCTATTTGTGGGTCTTCGATAGTAGTTACGGATAGTCAGAAACCAAAATATCTGACATCAGTCTTGCCAAGGGTATCCAGTTTCCTAGATCGGCAGTCATTATCATCATCGTTTCAGCCGAAAGACGTCCACTGTTTGACATAGGCCTCTCCCACTTGGGAGAGGCCTATGTCGAACAGTGGACGTCAGTCGTCGTCAGTGGTCGTGGTGTGTATGTGGTTCAGTGGACGTACTCGCCTCAATGAACGGTCCTGTGTGTCTCGCCTGCATCGGATTCTAGCAACCCTCACCTCACGATTGGCAGTCGCTTTATCATATATATAAAAGGAGAAACTGACTGACTGACATATCAACGCACAGCCGAAACTATTGGGACTAAGACGGTGAAATCCTTCACAAGGTTAACTTTTATGACGTAGGTGACTAAGAAAAGATTTTTCAAAATTCACTCCTTAGGAGGAGGATGAAATGGGGATCCTAAGTCTGTATGGAGAAACTTACTTTCACGCGGGAAAAGCCGCCGGCAGAAGCTAATTTAAAATATTTGTATTTAGCGCCATCCAATTAGAATATTATACGAGTATATGGATACGCCTTCCACGATCACATAATTGGGAATCACCACTGTGTGGACCGCCCGGAGGACATGGTGGAGCATACGGTAGAGGTGTGCCCCGCTTGGGCTGAGCACAGCCGTGTCCTCGTGGGGGCGATCGGTGGCAACGATCTCTCGCGCCGGGTCTTGGTACAGGCCTTGGTCCGAAGCAAGGAGGAGTGGCAGGCGGTCGGCTCCTTCTGCAAAGCAGTAATGCTAGCAAAGGAGAAGGCCGCACGTGCATGCGCGAGGGAGCGGCCCTCACGCCCCAGCCGCCGGGATCCCGATCCCAATTTCCAGCTACCGTAGGCGCGGGCTTGCGGACGGCGAGCAATGGGTAGTTCGCCGTTCGATCGTCCGGTAACCGTCCGGACCGAGCCCAAGTCGTCGATGGCGTGTATTGTTCCACGCACGTCCCAAGGAGATGTTAGCAAACTGTAGGGACCCAGCAGGTTCGAAGCCTACTGGGGCCACGGGTAGTGTGAAAGTGAAACCCTGGGCCCTAGGACGAAGGCAAAGAAGGAATAGGAGTGGGTTTTAGTCAGAAAAAGTCTGGCACACCCTCTCGCTCCGTTCAAAAGCGGGAGATGTCATTGGATGATTTTCTCACCAATAAAAAAAACATAATTGGGATAATGCCAGGTAGATTGATTGAAGCGTGTCTGCCTCGTTCATCCCTATTTGCCAACATCTTAATAGCTACCTTCATTCTAGTCACATCATTATCTCCTTAGCCTTTTCTCAACTAGCTTAAGCGGCTTCCAGTCCAACTGGATGCGGCTGAATACCCGTGTTTTACATGGAGCAACTGCCTCTCAGACCTCCAAAACCCAGTTACAGGGCAACACTATACTTCTTGGATAACTGATGGTCAGACTTTCCTGTGTCTGACAACTTCTAATGATTTTCAAAGATCTATAAATGACAACCGGAACCAGCGGCTTCACGTACTGTCCAAGGCACAGGGTGATAAACTTAGAAAAGTACATATGTAAAAAATCACATTGGTATTTGCCCTGTTACAAACCCGCAGCCTCATATATGAGATGCGGTTATAACCTTAACCACTGGTACATCACGATGCTATTACCTGTAACCTTCTTTTTAGTCACATTATTTAGGTCCAATTTTTCAATAGAAATATAAAAATGGCAATTTGTCAGTTTTGTTATAGGAAGTACGTCAAACGACCATAATGTATTCTTCAGTAATTAAAACTAACTTACAAAATAAAAGCCTTAGAGTACTAAAAAAAGCAATCTAAAGTACGGCGTCATCGCTGTCGACTGGTAATGTACCCAAAAGGCTGGCGGCATTGCCACGCTGAATGGCAATGCTTATCCTTTGTCCGAAGTAAAAGCCAGCCCTTGGGCCAAGCAAAGTGTCAACAAGGCGTTTTGAAAGTTCTTTAAATAATTTGTGAGCACTCGGACTCCACGATCCGAGAGTTTCAACCCCAATTTTCTTCAGTTAAAAGTCAAATCAAGCTATTGAAAAATCAGCTTTTACATAACACCATACTCACGTATAATTTTGTCCGGCATCCACAAAGGCTAACATGAAACCATACCTTCAAAGCCTAATCCACAAAAGCATACAACCCAAATCACCAATCACCGTTCACTCCAAAATTAAACCCTGATTCAGAGCAAGAGTCGACTTTATGCACAGACGTATCACCAATTACTGACATAAATTGACGTGTGCCGCGGCAATCCAGACGCAGAGCCACGTCTAGTGAAATAAACCTCTAGCACTTTGTGTATGTACTAGTATTAAACCCCGTTAAAGCTTGTAAGTGGCGCAAGCGCAGAGATTATGGAGGTTTAACCCCTCGGGCATCCCGGGGGTATTATTATTAAGTACCTAATTGCGCGTTTTTACGTAAATCACTAAAAAAAAAACTTTTTCTGGATTTTTCTAGGAAAAACAAAAATAAAGAAACCAAAATTTTCGGCTAAAAAAAAAAACGTACAAACGTATGTAAAAAACGACAATTAAGCGTTTTTCAAGGTCATTCAAGTTGTACCTACAGACGTATGTACAATCGGCGCTCGAGGGGAGGGTGATGGAAAGTGGAGATGTTAAAGTCATCATTATCATCATTACTTCAGCAAATGGACGCTGAAGCCTCCTCCAAGTGTCACCACAACGACCGGTAATTTGTATCTTACATTTATAAGATTCTCGCGACCCACATCAGGTCATTGGTGTACCTTGTAGGCTTTCCATCGCTGTGTATTTCTATACGCAGACGCTACTTCAGCTCCCCTAGCCTCTTTCATTTCCAAGTTACGACCGTTTCGTTTCGATTCTCTTGCGTCGAACGCTTCGAGTAGGCCACACCTCCAATTCCTTCGTTCTGATGTTATCTTAACGCTTAGTCACGTGTTCAGAACAAAGGAATCGGAGGCGTGGCCTACTCGAGGCGATCAACAAAAAGAGAATCGAAACGAAATGGTTGTAACTTGACTAGGAGGGCAGGTCATTGGTGTACCTTGTGGACTTTCCATCGCTGTATATTTCTATACGCAGTCGCCACTTCAGAACCTTTCGGCTCCATTCGTTCTGCGAGCAGTGTGCCCTGCCCACTGTCACTTAAGTTTGATGATTCTTCAGGGTATATCGGAAATGGATGATGGCGTAGCTCGATGATGGCGTAGTAACTTGTTTTGAGCCGGGATTCCTCGGAAGAGAGTAAAGTTTTTCATTTATAACAACAGTGAAAGAGTTTTTTTGCAGTTAATTAATAGGGTGTGTTGTATATGGGTAATTATGTGTTTGTGAACGCACCCACGATACAGAAGTTATTCCTAGAGTGGGGCCAAGATTTATTAAAAGAAAAAAAGTCAACCAATCCTATTTTCCTAATTTAGGTTAAGATTTTTCCTTCAGTATTAGTGTATATTTTTTTTATTTATGTTTTCTATTCGGGAATCGATACCCTCTTAAACACGAAAATTCCCGCCCACATAACAACAAAGTTTAATATATATACAACGTGTTTTTTTTATATTCCATAACTCTGGGTATGAATTCTCATTCATACCCCAGAGTTATGGATACCAAAGAATCAACTGGCATACGAATTTTCAATTATCTTTTTTTTTGTTTTCATTTTCCATACATAATAATCAGATAGTTCACAATTATTAATGTAAAACACCCTTACGTGAAATATGATAGCGTAAATATGTAATGTCATTATTTACGCTGACATATATTTTTATAACTCTATTACACTACTGCGAAGTTTGGCAACATCGCAAAAGTAAAGATTTGTCATACGGGTGACAATTTTTGATCTAATTAATTAATTAAGGTTGATGATATCTTCGAAAGTAGCAATTTTTGAACCACATATTCTAGGGCTTTCAGTATTATTTTTCCTTATAGAATGTAAACCTTGAGTTATGGGGTATCAAAAACAACACGTTGTATCTTCTTCTTCTTCCTGCCCTTGTCCCGTTTTATTTGGGGTCGGCGCAACACGTTTTTTTCTTCCATTCTGTCCGGTCACTCGTCATGCTATCACTAACTCCCTTTTCTTTCATATCACTTCTCACACAATCCATCCATCTTTTCTTTGGTCTCCCTCTCCCTCTCCATCCATCCACATGTAAAACAACATGTTGTATAATCATCACATAAAACTGCAAGGACGATCAAACTCAAGCGTTTTCTGATACCAACTACATAGACTCTCTAAAACACTCCATCTCACCATGGCCATGACATATAATTACTGCTGTTAGATAGGCATATTGTGGCGGTTACCGAGGTCTACTTTTTTCTTTACTCCGGAACATTATACACTAAATCGCTTCCGCTCATGCCCAGTACCGCTCACAAAGAGCAACAGAGCGGGCACGCACGTTCGATACGCCGCGGGGCAATCTGACCAGGGCTGGCTCGCACCTGGTATTAAAATGTACTATTGTTACATACACAGGATTTACCCAGCGTTGGTCAACTAAGCTGATGATGATTGAAACATGGAATAGCGGGGAGTGGTTTTGAAATATTCGTGAAAGGTTATAAATCTGTGTGTGCTCTGGTGATCCGTTTCTTTGACATTTTTATATGAGCTGCTAGTGAAATGACCTGGTTTTGCATGGATGCAAATTATTTACATTAATCGTCCTCGTTTATTGGTCTTTCTGTTAGTGGAAACCGCATCAAAATCTGTTGTGTTGTTTAGGATGAGTTTGTGGATATATATTCTTTAGGTGGGAAAATCAGCTATTAAGATGTTTGCAAATAGGGATGAACGAGGAAGATATGCTTCAATCAATCTACCTGAGACTTTTACTGACTAAAAACCCACTCCTGTTCCTTCTTTGCCTTCTTCTCAGGGCCCCGGGTTTCACTTTCACACTACCCGTGGCCCCAGTAGGCTTCAACCCTGCTGGGCTCCTACGGTTTGCTGACATCTTGAGGCGTGCGTGGAACACGCACGACGACGACTTGGGCTCGGTCCGGACGGTTACCAGACGGTCGGACAGCGAGCTACCTATTGCTAGCCGTCCGCAAGCCCGCACCTACGGTGGCCGGAAATCGGGATCGCGATCCCGGGGCAGGGAATATTCCCTTGTGATAATTTCATCCCAGGAGTATGTCTCCCGGGATAAAAATGATCTTAGGTGCTATTCCAGGACATTATCTACCTGTGTACCACCATTCATCAAAATCCGTTCAGCCGATCGAGCGTAACGAGGTAACAAACAAATACATACACACTCACAAACGCTTTTATAATATTAGTGTTATATATATCTAGTGTGGTGTAAAGATATGATAATAATGACTCCCGCGATTTAGCGATTGATTTGCCATCTTCCATAAAACAATTCCTATGTCGTTGTCGCATTGTCGCTTCGCTACAAACTGTAAGAGCCTTATTTTTCGTGATGAAAAGCCAGTCAGCAACGTTCTTAGTGGAACGCACTGTCTTGAGAACGCCAGACGTGCTTAAGTATCACAACATGGAGCTTATCAACGAGGCTTTTTGAATGCACCCCATCATAGAGCTATATAATAGACTGCTGGTACTAGTGTTCGAATATTTTGAATATAGGAATTTTCTTTTTTGTTGGGGAAATCATCAAATATGTTCTTCTGCTTTAGGTGGAGCGAAAATGAGTGTCAGATTTTTACAGGCTATAATTAAACTGCTTTTTTACCCGACTACGGCAAAGTCAAAGGAGGTGTATGTTCATCTGTTCCCTCATAACTCCTAAACTATTTATCAGAACTCGAAAAATAAGGTATCGTTAGAACCGTCTTATACGTCCGCTGAATATAGGCTACGTGACGGGTCACAAAACTTAATGTGACGCCCTCTAGCGGACAAAAAGTATTGTGTTAAAAAAAATACATTTCCAAAATATTGCTCAAATTTAAAGTGGCGCCCTCTAGCAGACAAAAAGTATTGTGTTGTGTGTGGTTTTATTTTTGCTTTACGTTCCAGGACTGCGGTAATTCTTTTAAAGATTACGCAGCCTTGGTGAAGAGAGGACCTAAACATCGATATATTTATCATCATCATCATTTCAGCTGAAAGACGTCCACTGTTGGACATAGGCCTCTCCAAAGTGTTACCACGACGAACGGTCTATTGCTTCTTGCATCCATCGCATTCCCGCGACTCTCATCAGGTCATCAGTCCACCTTGTGGGGGGCCTTCCAACGCTGCATCTTCCGGTACGCTGTCGGCACTCCAGAACCTTTCGGCCCCATCGGCCATGTTCTACGAGTAATGTGTCCTGCCTATTGCCACATAAGTTTGGCGATATTTGTTAACTCCTACCTAAAATATAGGTACTGAGGTACGGACAGCGTCATCCCCTTTTCTAAGGTATCCCCGCATTAACGCCGGCGTTCACGCGCCATTGTCTTACTATTGTGTCTCTAATTACGCACAAAAGGTTAATTTGATTTGACAGAAGTTTGTTCGCTTTGACCACTGTTTCTCTCTGCTCAACTCTCTTATCCCTCCTTCTTATCTTAGGTATATCTCACTTTAAATATCTTTGTTCTTCACACGTTAGGAATCTGCGTTCTTCTAACAAACTCCTACAGCTTTGTCTTTCTCATACTTTTGAGTTTGTTCATTCTTCCCTTCCTTCCTTGTATACAGTCCTTTCTTTTATGGAATTCTCTACCTCTCGATATCAGGACGGCCAAGAGTTAGTATACTAAATGTATAGCGGAAAGTGCGAAATTACTTTCTACACTAAAAGCAAAATCGTCTCAAAACTCCTTTTTACTATAAATGTATGTATTTATTTATTTTATAATTTATGTACACACATAAAGACAAAAGAAGATACGTTATGATAAAAATTGTACAAAGGTACTGCTTATTTCTAAAATAAATTTTTAAATGTAGACAATAGTGTGTAGAAGTACTAAAAGAAAAGTATGTGAAATCTTAAATTAAAGTAATAAATACTTATATACCTATATATACCTTATACTAAAAACAAATACATAATATATAGACATTTATAATTATCACACGAAAGAGGTAAGATAGTGCTTTTTTACTTTAGATTTGATTTGAATGTTTATTTATATAGCTAAAATAAACATTCAAATCATACCTGCTTTTATTAGCCTTGTTTTCTAAATAATATTGTCTCTCCAGCACCCTAGTTTGACTGGTAAAGAATGCCTAAGATATTAAGTTTGCTTCTGTACCTTTGGTTGCATGAAGATTAAATAAATAAATGCATTATGGCAAACGACATTGACCGAAATACATGATATTTATCATACCTATATTTTGGGCAAAAGTTAAATGCAAATCATGAGCAGCTAGAAAACATATCCGTTGGTTATTCAATTACATTTGAACGCAAGAATCGAGCCCACGATCTTTATCATAGAAATTGGATGCTTATAACAGCTATGAAACTTCCATAGCCTGCATAATAATCAAGCAGATAAAATCATACTTTTACCAAGTAAAATTAACGTACAGTAAATATCAAATTAACAATGGTAATATTGAATTCGGGATAACACTATCTTGCCAATAAGTTAGTGTTTTATGAGAATGTGCGAATGTTACGAAGCAAATGTAAATGTATGTGCATATATACAGCTTATCAAGCAAAGGTACGAATATAAGCTTTTACCAGAAACCGCTACAATTAAGGATAACTCCCATAATGTATCGTTTCGGCAGGTGTATTGGAAGAAGCTATACGATCTTAAGGTGTACTGCGGTGCTATTCTTTGAGAAAACAGCCTTGAGCGCAGCGCTGGCCGCAGCGACGAAATACAAATAGGTACATTGTATTAACAACCTAATGCATAAGTCCTTTTAGTAGAAGATCCGACCCTAAAACGACCTTCACCGAGCTGATAATAGAACGAAACATATTTTATAACAAATTTAGTATATTAGAAAATATGTCAATAATGGGTTGCCTAAAAAAAACCTGGACAGGCTATTTTTAATAATTTAAAGAAAAAATATTTTTAATTAAATGTTGCAACATCAAGATAATAAAAAAAAATTACCCTGACTTAGAGTATCAAACGTATAGAATGTGCAGCCGTTGGCGGTTGGTTGTTAAAGATAGATTATAGATCTTTTATTACGTTTGAAAATTTTATTACAAAACGTCATAATTACTAAAATAATTTTAATGAAAATAAATTCTAATAAATATTCTCTATTCAATATCTGATTCATCAGAAGTATAATTTTGACTCTCGAACTCATCTGATTCATTATTAGTTTCTTCCATTTCGACAATGTCCTGGATTTTCAAAGGAGTTTGATCTCCGATAAAACCTGTTGGTTTTAAAAAATCATCTAAATGCCAACCGCAGCTTTCAGGGTTTAATTTCGGACATACAGAATCAGTTGCATTAAGCCACATAGAATTTACATTTATAGTTCTTAAAAATTTTTGTAATAGGGAAATCCAACATGGCGGTATACAGTTGGAATCAAAACTTTTTATCTTCTTAAAAAAATTTTCGCTGTCTTCTTTTGCGCCGTACTTGTTGATAAAAATACGATCTCTTGCATCATTAACTGTCTGGCAGTGATTCACGCCATACATTTTTGCTGTAAACTCTTGAACAGCTTTCATTTTTTCATTAATTAAAACATCAGCTTCATCAGTTAATGAAGCAAAAATAGTTTGATATGTCCCATTTTTAGAAAATATTTTAAATGGTCTATTTTTTCCTTTATTATAAAATGCCGCAGTTTAGTTACAATCTGTGAATGCGTGAAAAGCAGGTAGACTTTTACATAATTTGGGTCCCAACTTCAATGCTAAATGGATGTCGATCGACTGCTTCTTAGTTGCTGAAGTAGCTAGAAAAATTGTAGATTCTGACAGTTTGTGCATATTTGCGAGTAAAATTATAAGAACATCAGTATCAGAAGCTTTTATTAGAATTCTGGAGCCTGGTGTTACTTTATGAGCGTGAAAAACAATTCTCGTGTCTGCCTCTTCATGGTAGCATGTATAATCCACTTCTTCAACTTTTTTAATACAATTTTCCTGAGCTTGGTACACGTAACACAGATGTTCAACAGTTAAAAATATATTTTTATTTTGTATTATTGACAGTAAATTTTTGTTTTCCCAATAATCAGCCAAAAAGTGTACCAAAGCATCTTTAAAACGATAATTTTTAAGGCTTTGCCTAAAGTTTTTGGGTCTGATTTGTTGAGGTCCTGTAATTTTATATGGGATATCAAACTCTTTTCGACTTTGGCATTCGGAATCTTTGATGGAAGGTGACAAATAGCGGTCGAATATTAAATGGACTTCTGTAGCTTGTGATGCACAAATTTTCATGAGACTCCGCAACTTTCTCAAATGTTTGTGGCAATGAGTTTCCAATTGAGTGCAAATAATAAAAACCATCTATTATTTCAACGTTAATATTGTTTGGCTCAACCATTTCGATTTGAGATTTTAAACTTTTCGCAAATGTTGATTTTGGAGTTTTTAACATTTCACCAGTATATGAGAAAAGTGCAGGCGGCATTGGTGCCAGTGGAAAACTCAAACAATATTCTAGATTAATTTTCTTCTCTATACTAATAGCCAGGAGTCTTCCAAAAATATCTCTTTCCATTTTTACCAAAACTTTTTTATTTCTGTCTTTAGTCATAAGAACTTTAGTCGAGCATTAAAATTTAATCTTTAAAATTTGCAAACCCTGATTAGGACCAAGTTTTTTGCAGGCAACCCTATATCAATGTGTTCGCAATAAAACAACGCTTATATTGATATAATTTTTTTTCTATTATCAAGCAAGTGAAGGTAACTAAACTAACTGGGGGTGTATACGGGGTCCCAATCAACACCTATCGGGACCCAAGCCAACCTCACCTGCACGTGGTGCACCCTGCTGATAAACGAACGAGGCTATGGCGACCCGCCAACACGCACTGGACCAGCGTGGCGGGTTATGGTCCAAACCCCCTCAAATGCATAATGCAACAAGAAACAGGCCCCAAGTGCCCGGTGACTCCAGCGGTTGTGCTAGCGTGGACGGGCGTGGGCGCAGCCCTGGGGTCTGGGGTGCTAAGAATCTCCGGGCGGGATCGATCAACCGTCGACGACTGGACCTGGCGACGTACAACACGCGTACACTCCGGTCCGATGAGAAGATTGCCGAGCTTGAGGAGGAGTTGAGCAGGTTACGATGGAGTATTGTGGGATTATCCGAAGTCCGAAGACAGGGGGAGGACACGATAATCCTAAAATCTGGTAACCTGCTCTATTTTCGGGAGGGGGACCAGCAGTCCCAAGGTGGTGTCGGGTTTATCGTCCACAGGTCCCTTGTGAACAATGTGGTGAAGATCGAGAGCGTGTCGACCAGGGTGGCGTACCTTATACTCAGAATATCATCAAGATATTCGCTGAAGGTCATACAGGTTTACGCTCCGACCTCGACACACCCCGATGACGAAGTAGAGACCATGTATGAGGATGTATCCAGAGCCATACATGGTTATAAGACTCACTTCACCGTGGTCATGGGGGACTTTAATGCGAAACTGGGCAAACGAGACGGTGACGAGCTGCGAGTGGGGCAATTTGGATTTGGACGTAGGAACCACCGGGGACACCTACTGGCCAGCTTTATGGAGAGGGAGGGCCTCTACATGATGAACTCCTTCTTCAGAAAGCGTGAGCATAGGAAGTGGACCTGGCAAAGCCCTGATGGTGTAACAAAAAATGAGATTGACTTCATCATGTCGACGAAGAAGCAAATATTCAATGATGTCTCTGTGATCAATGCGGTGAAAACCGGAAGTGATCACCGCATGGTAAGAGGCACATTGAAAATCAATGTCAAGCTTGAAAGATCTCGACTGATGAAGTCTATGCTCCGTCCTGCACAGATCCAGATCCAAAACTCCGAGAGCTTTCAGCTCGAACTTCAAAATCGTTTCGAATGCCTAGGAAGCTCTGTGGACGAATACAACGATGAGTTCATGGAAACTGTCCATACGGTCGGGTCTAAATTCTATAAGACTCGTACAAATAAGAGCAAGAGGCTCACAGATCGAACTCTCCAGCTTATGAAGGAAAGGCGTGAGATGATTCTGCAGTCTTCAGACGATGCGTGCACATATCGGCTGCTCAATAAACGGATCTCTAAGTCCTTGAAACGCGATATCCGTCACTTTAATACTGGAAAAATTAAAGACGCGATTGAGCGAAATAAGGGCTCCAGGGTGTTTGCAAGAGATCTGTCTATTGGGCAGAGCCAGCTCACGAAACTGAAGACCGAAGATGGCAGAGTCATATCCGCCAAATCGGAGCTTCTGGGAGAGATCGAGGCTTTTTATGGACAGTTATACACGTCAATCACAAAACCCACTACGAATCTAGCAAACGACCAAAGAGCTAGGTTGACCCGACACTATACCGAAGATATCCCGGACGTCAGCCTGTACGAGATTAGGATGGCTCTGAAGCAGCTTAATAACAACAAGGCACCGGGTGATGACGGAATTACAGCCGAACTCCTGAAGGCGGGTGGTAAACCGATCCTTAAGGCCCTTCAGAAGCTGTTTGATTCCGATATTCGAGGGAAAAACACCACAGGCATGGAGCGGAAGTGTGGTGGTACTCTTCTTTAAGAAGGGCGACAAGGCCCTGCTCAAGAATTATAGGCCCATCTCACTTCTGAGCCATGTCTACAAGCTGTTTTCCAGAGTCATCACGAACCGTCTCGCGCGCAGGTTCGACGACTTCCAGCCTCCCGAACAAGCCGGATTCCGAAAAGGCTTTAGCACCATAGACCACATACACACGCTACGGCAGGTTATACAGAAGACCGAGGAGTATAATCTGCCTCTCTGCTTAGCGTTTGTGGATTACGAGAAAGCCTTTGATTCGATCGAGACTTGGGCTGTGCTGCAGTCTCTACAACGGTGCCAGATTGACTATCGGTACATCGAGGTGCTGAAGTGTTTGTACGAAAACGCCACTATGTCAGTCAGACTGCAGGACCAGACCTCGAAACTTATCCTCCTGCAGCGGGGTGTGAGGCAGGGAGACGTCATTTCTCCGAAACTGTTCACGGCCGCAATGGAAGATGTCTTCAAGGTTCTGGACTGGAGTGGATTGGGCATTAATGTCAATGGCGAGTACATCGCTCATCTTCGGTTTGCCGACGACATAGTAGTCATGGCTGAGACTACGGAAGAGCTCAACACAATGCTCAATGACCTCAGTAGA
The DNA here is from genome assembly GCA_905147345.3 of Mythimna impura. Taxonomy (NCBI): domain Eukaryota; kingdom Metazoa; phylum Arthropoda; class Insecta; order Lepidoptera; family Noctuidae; genus Mythimna; species Mythimna impura. The sequence goes on from LR990358.1 coordinate 27,441,168, forward strand.
GCTTCCGAAAGAGTGGGTCTTAAAATGAACATGGACAAAACCAAAGTCATGGTAAATAAACATGTAGCACCCACTCCGATCAAGATCGGAGACTCTGCACTCGAAGTTGTAGACGATTACGTCTACCTTGGACAGACAGTCCAGTTGGGTAGATCTAATTTCGAGAAAGAGGTCAACCGTCGAATCCAACTCGGCTGGGCAGCGTTCGGGAAGCTGCGCGGTATCTTCTCATCCAATATACCACAGTGTCTCAAGACGAAAGTCTATGACCAGTGCGTGTTGCCAGTGATGACATATGGTTCCGAAACGTGGACGCTCACAATGGGCCTCATCAGAAGGCTCAAAGTCACCCAAAGGGCAATGGAAAGGGCTATGCTCGGAGTTTCCTTGCGTGATCGAATCAGAAATGAAGATATCCGCAGGAGAACCAAGGTTGCCGACATAGCGCGAAGAATCGCCAAACTAAAGTGGCAATGGGCAGGGCACATTGCTCGCAGAACGGATAGCCGTTGGGGCCGAAAGGTTCTGGAGTGGCGACCGCGTACCGGAAGACGCAGTGTCGGAAGGCCCCCTACAAGGTGGACCGATGACCTGGTGAAGGTTGCGGGAATCCGATGGATGCGAGACGCACAGGATCGTTCGTTGTGGCGACGTTTGGGGGAGGCCTATGTCCAGCAGTGGACGTCTATCGGCCGAAATGATGAAGGTAACTGGCATCGAGATACCCAGTTATACCTGACAACCAAGTAGTTTGTCCAGGCAACGAATAGGCAACCCAACGGCTGCACATTCTATACGTTTGATACTCTAAGTCAGGGTAAAAAAAAATTTATTAGCTTGATGTTGTAACATTTAACTAAAATTTTTTTTTTTTTTAATTATTAAAAATAGCCTGTCCAGGTTTTTTTTAGGCAACCCATTCTTGACATATTTTCTAATATAGGTACTAAATTTGTTATAAAATATGTTTCATTCTATTATCAGCTCGGTGAAGGTCGTTTAAGGGTCGGATCTTAGACTATTTGAATTGTTAATCCTATTCGGTCGGACGGGGTCACTAAGGCAGATGCCTACTAGAGCTGCGGGATTATTCGAAAGCTTTTTACCCTGGCCCTGGAACGCAAAGAGCAAGGATATTAGTCAGTATAAGTTTGACAATCTCTCTCACTCCACCCGGAGTAGGACCCACCAAAAATGGTACAGGTACTTTTACTCTGGTTATTTATGACTGAAATCATCTTCCTGCCCTTGTCCCGTCTTATTTGGAGTCGGCGCAACACGTCTTTTTCTTCCATTCTATCCTATTACCAGTCATGCTATCACTAACTTCCTTTTCATTCACATCACTCTTTACACAATCCATTCATTTTTCTTTGGCCTCCCTCTCCCTTTCCACCCATCCACATGTATACCCATAACTCTTTTAGTAACATGCGTTTTATCCCTCCTCTTTACATGACTATACCAAGACAAACGATTCCCCTTCAACTTTTCAGTCGCTGGCGCCACTTTCAAACTTCCTCTAATATACTTATTTCTCACTTTATCCATTCTCATCACACCACACATCCATCTCCACTCGATTTTTTTAACTCGTTTTTTTATGACTGACATGATATTTAAAGTGGTAACCTCTTGAACACGGTTGAAATGGACGGTTTGTGAGGAGGGCACAGGAAGCGTCGACCAGGGACATCATCAACACCAACATGAAGAACGCCATGCGACATCGGGACGAAACAGTCGTCGAGGCACTGATCCGCTTACTAAGGCAATGACGAGTTGATGGCGCCTTGGACGACGCGGGTATTGCTCGGGGCCGTCTTGGGTAAAACGGGGAATGGTGAGGTGGATAATCCGTGACTGAGGAGAGAGTACCATTAAGTAAACATTTATCATAGTATCACCTAAATTTAAGGACGTAATATGTATCACCAGGTCCAAAAGAAAAAAAAAAAAAAAAAAAAAACAGTAAACAGGCTGCACATTTGAAAAAAATAAATAAATTAAATAAATGAATAAAAAAAAAAAAAAAAAAAAAAAAAAAAAATGAACGGAAGCCAAACGTTGTATTTACAACATATTAAAGTAGTTATAGTTATTGATAATAATTATGTAATATAAACTAGATGGTATTTATGGTTATATGTATATAATTAATATTATGTATAGTACCTATTAAGTATTAGTATTAAGTATAGTTATTGGGGTTGAGGGGCCATTTCTTTGGTGCGGCATTTTGGGCGGCGATGAGTTGTATGTGTGTTGAAGGTTGGGAGATTCCTGATTTTTGATGCGTATGTGGGTCGTTGTCGCTTGGGTATCGCTTCGGACTGGTGGCCTCTAAACCCTGAAATTCTGACGGGATTTATTGCAATCGCTGAAAGATGCTCTGGAGTGACGCCACTTGCACGTGGAGTTGCCCAGAAGCAAATAATGTATAATTATCAAACAAGGGCACGGACGTCATGTCCGTGGTTTAAATGTAAGGTAGGAGTGCGGTTTTAGTCAGTAGGAGTCTGACACTGCCCAGACTGGCTCGTCTGTGAGGCAGTTTGGGCGTCCATGAGGATTTCCCACCCAAGTTTAGCTTCGCAAATACTGATCCCTTGAAAGAACTGAGAGGGGTGTTTAATGATTTTAATAATCATAATTCCGTAAAAAAAATTATGCGTGTTACAGCCACTAATCATATTTTGATCAACACACAACTTGACACTAACCTGCTAAATGCAATAACTTAAGAAAATCAATGCCACGGCACTTTCACCTTTAACACTAGAAGTTCATTATAAAATTCCATTTCTCTAATCACACAATATTTTTTATAGATTAGGTAGAACGATAGAGATACACAAGAGAGGCTTGATCACTATCTCACCTCCCCCTTAGCCAAGATACAACAGTTTCGTTTCGATTTTCTTTTCGTTGATCGCCTCGAGTCGGCCACGCCTCCTATTCCTTTGTTCTGACCACGTGACTGAGCGTTGAGATGACGTCAGAATAAAGAAATCGGAGACGTAGCCTACTCGAGGCGATCGACGAAAAGAGAATCGAAACGAAAACGTTGTAATTTTGCTAGGGGGGGCTGTTAGTAAGCGCTGAGCGGTCAACGATGGAGTACACTTAGGTAACTAGAAATAATTTATTCACTCTTGACTTCATAATTACTCCAGGATGAGTAGTATGTTAGTTATTGCAGGACCGGTATTTTTTTAACGTAGGTAATCATCGAATGATTTCTCCCGATCTGGATGGAACGAGAGGTAGTGTCAGACTTTCACTGACTAATACCAACCTGCGTTCTTTCAATTACCCTTTGTCCAGCCACGGTAACTTTTTCGAATAAAACTATAGCACTATCAGACACTAAAATCCTAAGCTCCAATTTCCGCAGCAACCACGCTAACTAATGTTGTCATGTATTAAGCAACTTCGGTAATAATAGTCAAAAGTTACCACAAGCACTCGCCTGAAAGGCACAGTGTCCCACAAGCAAAATAACATTTGGATAAGAAAGCTCATACCAGCGAGACACAGGTATCAACGAAACTCAAGACCATTGTAGTAGCAACAGAAATTATCTGTTTCAACCCACACTAAAGAACTAGTTGTTTCACACAATCCTTGAATTACCAAACTTACTACAACAGCAAGAAACTTCTAGTATTGTTTGTATTCATAAGTAACAGAGCATGTGCCTTGGTAGCTCAGTACCGACTTTTTGAAAATGCTATTGAAATAATAAACTCACATTTAACCTAAACTTGGCGACCATCAATCAAACTGTAATATTACTTTGTAGTTAGATATAAAAAACAAATATACAAAAAAAAACCGACTTCACTACATTAGAGACACTAAAACGATCAAAATAACTTTAATTTCGGAAGTCGGTGTTTCTCGATACGTTTAAAGTTATTTTGATCGTTTTAGTGTTTTTTTTTTTAGTGAAGTCGATTATTATTATTTTTTGTAAAAAGTTTTTCAATTCACACTTTTTAGTTTTGATACACTTATCGCCAGATTAACCCAAACACTGTTAAGATAAATTATTTTATTATGAAATTCCCGTGTCCACCTTCCACCTTCCAGCTCCATCATCAGATCAGTTCGATAATACCTTATAGCCAAAGTGCATCTCATGACAATTCTAATAAGTCCAAACACGGCTAGGATACATTGATTAATTACGGAGTTCCGGTGCCTATCTTCCGACTCCATCATCATCATCAGATCACTTCGAAATCGGTCCATAAACGACGGAGTTCTGAGGTAACAAACATAAAAAAATAAAAAAAGTATAACCGAATTGATAACCTCCTCCCTTTTTTGGAAGTCGGTTAAAAATAACATAAAATATACTTAACTTGACTCGACGTGTAGCAAGATAATCGAAAAATAGTGTCTTAAAACATGGAAATTGACACCAAAGAAGTTCTATTTTAAGTCTGTTTGAAGGAAATTCAATCCAGTCATTCGCCATCACTTTTGTCGTTGCAGTCCACAACGAAAAGAAACCACTATTTGGTTTGACATATATTTGCTAGCAGTAGACTGCAGACTAGCCTCTTTTTTAGTTTAAGTTCCTAGTCCATCCTAAGATTGTCTGGTAGATATCACTGTCAGAGATAAGACCGCCATTTTACCCATAGAATTAAGTTTCTGTGGAATAGTTACTATTTTGGTGTATAATAAAGTTTATTCTATTCTCTATTAGTCAAATCATACTCCGGACCCTGGTTCAGGCCATGATCCGGAGTGACGGGGAGTGGGCATCCGTCGCCTCCTTCTGCGAAGCAGTACTGCTACGAAGGAGGCGACCGCACGCGTGAGGGATCAGACATCCTCATGCACCAGCCACTGGTAACCCGACCCTGACAACTAGCAATCATAGACGTGGGCTTGCGGACATCGAGCATTAGGTAGCTCGCTGTCTGGTCGTCCGGTAAACGTTCAAAATAAGCCCGAGTCACCAACAGCACGTAGTGTTCCACGCGTGCTTCGGGTCATGGGTTGACTTCCGAAAGGGAAACCCATGATCTTGGAACGCAAAGGCAAATAAGGAACCTATGTGTAGTTTTAGTCATTAAAAGTTGACACACCCTCTCGCTTCACCCTAGAACGGGAGATGTTATTGTATGATTTCCCACCATAAAAAAAGTGTCAAATCATAATACTATTATAAAGTCATAAGCATAAGCGTAATCAGCCTTTTAATGTTCCCACTGCTGGGACTCAGGCCTCCTCTCTAGGAGAGGGAATGGGCCGTAATCCACCACGCGAGCCCAGTGCGGGTTGGTGAATGTCACATATCTTCGAATTTTTGGTTCTAGAACATGCCGGTTTCCTCACGATGTTTTCCTTCACCTTTTTGAGAGCAGTGGTGATGAAATAAATTACACAAAGTAACGCGCCTGGCTAGATTTGAACTCGAGACTCGTAAGTCGGGGCCGTTACCACTCGGCCACCACTACTCCACATAACTATTATAGACATTGACTATTATAAAAGCACAAGTTTTGAATTAGATCAAGTCTAGTAGAGGAAATGAGTCAGGGTCGCCCCACACAGGCCACCGGCCACAATCACAAAACGCCGCCACCAGCATATTTTCTATAGTTCTCATACATTTTATATGGATTCGCCACACACGGTTGACGCCGGTGGCTGCCACACGCTACAAATCGCCACTGCTCGCTTCTTGTGTCCCGCACTGGTCACACATACAACGCCATCACACGCCACTCGCGCATTTAAACCCTCTTCGTCAGAGTCCATTATGATACTGCGCGTATGGGTTAAAAAAAGCAGCAGCCACCGACCACACAGTGGTTATCGCACGTTTCAGCTTCCTTTTTGGCCGCTTCTAGCTTTTCGTGGCGGCGTTTGTGACTGTGGCGTGTGGTCCGTGTGCAGCGTCCCTTAGAATAGATCCCAGATTTAGAGAGATTCCAGATTTAAAGGCATTACGTTTCCGTCTGTTAATCCATTCCAGAAGCACAATTTAATCAGTTGACACCTCTCAGACCCGGATCATCACATAATGCGTTACAGCCCAAAGCTTACAACATACCCTGCTACGAATATCTAGCTACAGTATGCAAATACAATCGCAGATGAATCAGATACTCTGCGCACAATGCATTGAGACGGTGGCTCGTCAAGCTAAATCCTCTTTGACGCCTGGTATAGGAAGTCATCGGGTATATTGTTATGTTGAGGGAATCGGATTTAATTGATGTTTCGGTCCGTGTGGTGCCAGTAATGTGAGAACAAAACAAACTGGGCAAGTGCGAGTTGGATTCGTACATTAAAGGTTCCGTACTACAGTGGTAAAATCTAGCAAAAAAATGTTTCAGTTGATTCTTTAATATGGTTTACCATATTAAAGAATCAACTGGCCTAGGAATTATTTTTCAATTATCTTTTTTTTTTGTTTTCATTTTCCACACTTAATAATTCGATAAGTTACCGATTATCAATGTAAAAAACCCTTAAATGAAATATGACAGCGTAACATGTAATGTCATTATTTACGCCGCCATATTTTTTTATAACTTTACTACACTACTACGAAGTTTGGCAACGTCGCAAAAGTAAAGATTTGTCATACGGGTGACAATTTTTGATATAAATTAATTATGACTGATGATATCTTCGAAACCATCCATTTTTGGACCACATATTCTAGGACTTTTAGTGTTATTTTGTATACGTAAAATTTTCAACACTCTACCTCTTACGGTTTATGAGATACAGCCCACTGACAGAAGGACAGACAGGTGGGCGGACGGGCGGACAAAGGAGATTTAGTGATAGGGTTCCATTGGCCCTTGCTTGAACCCTAAAAAAATAAAGGTATGTTCTTTGCTTTCAGCATAGAATGATTTATAAATTTATAATCATTATGCTTTTGGATAGGCAAGGGATATTTTAAAGCGGATGGCAATGTTATAAAATCTAAGAAAATTGTAAAAACAATATATTTCCTTTTATTTTTGTGAACGTGAAGACTATGTTGATTACTTTCTTTTCCTTTTCAGTAATTTTAACGCATGTCAGGCAATTTGAGTATTTTCTGTGGCCTACTATTGTTCGTAAAGTCGTTGAGCTCCTTAGTAGTCCTGAGTTGAACTTTGCGAATACTGACAAATGCTTGACTGGACAGGTCCACTCGAATCTGTATGGTTCTTTCTTCAAAAGACCATCTCAGACAAATCTGCATGGTTCTCATGTGATTTGACCATTACCTACATATTTACGGTATGGACTTTAAAAGAGAGTTGGACCCCTGAGTTTGTTTCGGTGTTTCTTCTCAGGGTAGTCAGCTAGGAAACACCGGCCTCATCTAGTTTAAAATGACGAAATAAAAATTACGTGTAAAAGTTTTTTTTAAACCTATTTGCAAAATAAATATCATTTATCATTTAATAATATTTGTATCTTAGAGAGATATCTTCAAACTTTTCTGCAATATTGATGCTGACCTAGCGATAGCGTGACTTTTTTTTTAGGTGGGAATCATCTAATGACTTCTCCTGCTCTAGAGTAGTGCGGGAGGGCGGGCGTGTCAGACTTTTATTCACTTAAAGCATCCTGCCCCCCTAGCCAAGTTACAATCGTATCGTTCGCGCCGAACGCCTCGAGTAGGCCAAGCCTCTGCCCCCCTAGCCAAGTCACAATCGTATCGTTCGTGCCGAACGCTTTGAGTAGGCCACGCCTCCGATTCCTTTGTTTTGACGTCATCTCAACGCTCAGTCACGTGGTCAGAAAAAAGGAATCGGAGGCGTGGCCTACTCGAGGCGTTCGGCGCGAACGAAACGATTGTAACTTGGCTAGGGGGCAGTTCTCCTTTAGTTCCTCTTTCCGTTTCGTGTATTTTCTGTGATAAGTTAATATTTGTAGTCCATGTTAGTATGAAGTGGCTTTATTGGGTACATGGCAAAACAGGCCAAAAGTTAGATGTTTTGCACTCAAAAACCAATTTACCTCCCAAAATCCTCCTTCACCATTATTGTTATGTTGTTTATGTTATAACCAAGTACCTATGCTAATAACATGGAACCTCGATCATCAATCAGGCTACGAAGCGTGGTTCATTACGGCATTATCCCTGGTTCGTTCATGCGAGGCTAATAGTGTCCCGATTATCAGGGTCATAGGATCGCACTGACTCCTGCTGCTCATTAAGATGAGAGGGGGTGAGGGGTGGGGCTGTTGAGGTTTACTTGCGTACCTACTGCATACATTATAATCTAAACATAATTATAACAAAACAAAATTGGGCAGATGTGTAACTCCACAGTATTTTTTATTTATTTATTAAAACTTCTTGTAACTTTGGTAAACAAGCAGTGTAAGTACAAAGGTGAACTTAATGTCTTAGGCATTTTCTACCAGTTAACCAAGGGTAGCGAAGAGAAAACATGGCAAGTGCATAAAAAAAACAAAGAAATAATAAGAAAACCATTGTACAAAAGTATATATATGTCGTATCCGGCAGTTAATTTGTTGACAACAAAAAAAGCCCCGCCATCTAGTGGCAACTAGAAGAACTAGAGATGGCGCGCTTTGACAGAGTCAGGCGTTTCCGTTTGACTACGAGCTTGAGGAGAACCCGCGAGGACAGCGGACACTCTCAACAAGGCCGTCGCAGCGTGAAGACGCACTAGAACTGTCCTACGTTTTGTTGTTTGTACCTACCTAATATTATAGTGCACTATACCGAATTCTATTATGAAGTAAACTGATTCAGTTCCTAGCTGTTTTTATTCATTGCACGATACCCACATAGATCCACCTGGTAGATGATCGCAGCTCGAACCATCCCGTCGAGCCGACATACATATACCTGGTTGTCTGCATAAATACATGGTCACCGTACCTTCCGGGCGACTGAGGGGTTATTTTGCTCCCGCACCCAGCTGTGCACTGGCTCCTAATGCCCGCTATGACCTGCCGTGGCCTGTTTTGTACTTAGTGTCAGTGGTATCCAACTGTGACCTTTTTTAAATATTTTTGGGTAAAAATTTATCATGGTGTAAAAATTATTGAAATCGATTCAGTTACTGATTCTGAACAAACTATATTTAGGTTTCGCATATACTAAAAATAATTTTATATATATAGATAAAATAAACATACATAATATATATATATATTTATATAATACTAGCGGTCCCGAATAACGTTGTTCAGCCCGAAAACTGGCTTTTCGTCAGAAAAATAATTAAAAACCCGAATGCAGCGCCACCTATCGGATCCAACTATATTTTAAAACCGTCCACGGACCCACTTAAATATACGAACAAAGTTTTATCGAAATCGGTCAAGCCGTTGCAGCAAGATAGACGACCAACACACGTAAAGTATAATCATATAAACCTACAGATTTTAATTTATTCAATTTATTTCCATGGAAGATGGGTAGGCCTTTAGTGTGGGGCGCTACTTGTGTCGATACTCTTGAGCCATCTCATCTTCCTAGCTCGTCGTGCTGTGCCGGTGCTGCCGCAGCGGCTGCAGAGAACCTCAAGCGGCGGAAATATAATAACCTTGTTGGTAGTTATATTTTCGAGCCGTTTGGGGTTGAAACTCTCGGATCGTGGGGTCCGAGTGCTCACAAATTATTTAAAGAACTTTCAAAACGCCTTGTTGACACTTCGCATGACCCAAGGACTGGTTTTTACTTCGGACAAAGGACAAGCATTGCCATTCAGCGTGGCAATGCCGCCAGTCTTTTGGGTACATTACCAGTCGACAGCGATGTGGAGGAGTTTTTCGACGCCGTACTTAAGAATGTTTTTTTTAGTATTTTATGGCTTTTATTTTTATTTTGTAAGGTAGTTTTAATTACGTTATTATTAGATTTAAATGCATATACCTACATATAAAAATATTTTATCATCGTGGAGAAACCTTCAAAAGGTGATTAGATTTTTGGAGAAAGACCAGAAAGTTTTGATTTCATACGTCAGTAATAATCACCTCATTGATCACCGAGTATAACATAGATTAGCACGCAGTTCCCCTTTTTTCTTTCGAACAATTCCGTAGTCCAGAAAATATACCTCAGCTTACCCCTCCACAACCTTCTCACTTACGTAACAACCACTTCAAACCAACAAGTCATGCTCCTGAACTTAAGTGGAGTTTCTATTTTTCACACGTGCCCAGTAAATTCACATCTACTGCGGATCAAATTAAAGTGTACACCACTTTCACATGGAATTACAGTGCAAGCCACTAGCACACTATCAACGGCCTTAAAAGGCGCTATATCATTGCTGAGTTATTTTGAACGCCAGTGTAATTTGGCGTGGTGTACTTTATGGGAATTCTCCCGTATACGACGGTCTTACGAAAGGGTATAGACACCTTTATAGGAGCTAGTCGACATGTATGTGATGAAGATTGAGGTGGAATTTACTGGCGATAGATTATGCAATTTGATTTCATCGAATTTGTATTTTCGACGAGTTCAATCCCTAAGATTCACAATAAATACATTAATGTTATTCTAGTCGAATAAATTTCGGGGGGGTTTATTTATTACTTACTCCGAAGTTTGACATTGTAAATCCAAAACAAAACATGATATCGTTTTATCTTATTGTTAATTTTGTCTGTGCGGAAACCGAAAAACAAAAAAAAAGCCTTTAAAAAGTTATGAGCTAACAGATTTTCTGTTTTTTTTTTTTTTTTTTTTGATGATTTTAACGCAACTTTTGGTGTAAGAAAAAAAAACTAAAATCGTATAAAATCACCAAAACGAAGTCGGTACCTACAAAGTTTAATTACTGAAGAGTTCTATACAAATTATTTGTAATAGATTTATGCAGTGGTTCTTTCATAAAACTCGATTTTCCAAAGCACTACTCCCAATTTTTTGCGCACCTTCAAATGTCGTTTCAGTTCGGAACGATGTTTGTATGTGTGCAAATAATACATTGTGCATAGGCTAGCGTCTAACAGCTAATACTACTGCTGTCGGCCACGATGCCAGATAAGACAGCGCATTTTTTGGCCTCACCCAACAGCGAGTTCCAGCCCGCGACTAGTTCAACCTTAAAAGCTGACAGTCTTAAAAGCTACAAAATCATACTCTAGGTCTAACACCCATTCATCGTGCAAATATTTGTGAACGTGTGTGTGTGTTTGTTAATTCTTCACGCTCGAACGGCTGAATGGATTTGGATGAAACTTGGTAAACCAATAAAGTATGTTCTGGAATTGCACATAGGACTTTTTATATTGGGAGTAGGTACCTACATTATGTTTCCTTGGTATAATTTTCTATTACCATGCGAACGAAACCACTGGCAGCAGCTAGTTGTGTTGTGTTGTGTGTTGTTGTTGTGTTGTTGTTGTTGGTGGTAGTGCTAGTATAATATTATAAAGGCTAAATGTTTTTTTGTTTGTAGGAGGTAATCTCTGCAAGTACTGGTCCGTTTACTAAAATTTTTTCACCGATAGAAAGTTGCTTTATTCCTGAGTGAAATAAGCTACATTTTATGTACGCAGGCGAAGCCGTGGGAAAAAGCTAGTTTTTCATAATTTCGAACAACATGCATGTATAAAGGTAGAACTACATTGAGCATACGTGGGCCACGTACGCCGATCTGGGCGCGTCGGTCTCCATACATTTTATTTGGCAACTAGACTTGTAGAGCTACATTAGATCCAAGCAAGGCGACTATGGTTGTAAAATTATGTAATTTTACCGAAATCGCTGGTAAAATACAGATATTTTACAGTAATTTACATAAATGGTGGCATAACATTCAAAATTTAAAATTACAAAATCGAATTCTTTAATTTGTTTAATTTTTTTATTCAAATTGTTGATTGCGAGAACTGATATAAACAGTTCTCGCAATCAACAATTTGAATAAATAAAAGTAATGTTCCAATAACTAGAGTTTCAATTTTTGCTGTCCTTTGCACATAACATACAAGTATTATTTAATCGATGACATGGTACGAGTATAATCACATATTGGAATAGTAAGATACATATAAACACACTCATTCATTACCGTATTTATGTTTGTAGAACGTATAAATACGATTTTACGTTTGTTAACGTAATTTACCGAAATTTACTGTAAAGTATCGTTTTCTACCGTATTTTACCTTGGTAATTTTACTGTTTTATATCCCTACACGCGACGCCACGCGACGTGACTCTACGTACAAATCGGGCGTGGCCCACGTGTGCGTCGGTCTTATGTAGTTCCCGCTTAAACCATTTATAATAAACCTAACACATTGGATATACCGTTTTTTTAGGTGAGAAATCATCAAATCACTTCTCCCGCTCTAGGTGGAGCTGGAAGGCAGTGTCAAAATTTTACTGACCAAAAGCCACCTGTGTTCCTCCAGTCGCCCTTTGCGTTTCAGTCCCACGGTAATTCTTTCGAACAAAACCGTAATCCAGCCTTAATGGGCCTTGTCCATTTTGCTGAACGTTCGCAGTACCTACATACATACGTTGTAATTTAAAACATTTATTACAAAGAAAACTTGCATAACAGTAAATAACGTAAATATCCTAGAAACAAGTCCACATATTCTTATTTCCCTAATCCCATTAATATTCATATCTGGTCCTGAACCTAGAAATGCACAAGCGTAAACTTTAAAGAATGTACTAAACTCGTAAATATTTTAAATATACGCTCTTAAAGTCACAGTCGATACATTGGTCCAAGGATTAAAAAAGGTTGGATAAGAAGTGAAAACATTTTGTTGCGAGAGAAAATTAGACCAGATGTTACGAATTGTAATCTGAGGCTACTGTTTATTTGAAACAAGTATATCATGTTGAATGATAATGATTTAGTAACTTAGGATATCCGATATAAAAGGCAAAGTTCTCACTTACTCACTGACTAATTAACGCGCAACCAAACCCTTGGACTTAAACCCTGAAATTTTGCACAGTAGTTATGTTTTTGGTGTATACAAAGAATAAATAGGATTCCCTAAAATTGACCCTCTAATGGGTTGGAACCGGGATCCAAAGTTTGTATGGAGAGATCTATCTACTTTCACGCGAGCAAGAAATAAATTTATAAGCCAGTTCATTTGTAAGACAGCTAGCGGCTTCGTCCGCGTATAATCCGAAAAATTTGACTCTTCAGGAATTTTCATCCGGGATTAAAATAATGTCTTATCCTAAAACAAGGACAGTAAGGTTACTAATAATTGTTATTGTACATCATTACACAGCTGGGCAAAGGTATCTCCCAAAGTTACTTAGAGTTAAAAAAGTGGCTAAGTGCGAGTCGGACCCACACACGAAGGGTTCCGTACTACAATAGTAAAATAGATTAAAAAATGCAGACAATATAACGTTTCTTGTATGGGAACCCCCTTTGATTATTAACTTATAAAAAAAAATATTGTTGTAGCGGCAATAAAAATACATATTCTGTAAAAATTTCAACTTTCTGCTTCTTACGGTTTATGAGATACAGCCAGCTGATAGACGGATAAACAGACAGGTGGATGGACGAACAGACAGACAGCGGAGGTTTAGGGTCCCGTTGGCACACTTCTAAAAATACCTTTTACTTGACAAGTGGTTTCAATAGCAAGACAAAACAACTCCTTATCCATAATAAAAATTCCCGGGACAAAATGGAAGCAATCAGGGTCCATACTGGCGACCTCATAACTCGATAGAACATAAATTTTTACAAGACGCTAAAAGCATGAGCATGGCGGAGTGACACGTAAATTGTCATCAGACTTTTATGTAGCCATGAAACGTGCTCCGTCATTACTTTAGGAAACGTTTCATGAGATCCTGGTGCGAATGGAAATGGTTAGAAGGTTTTTAAAAGGTTAATGTTTGGCGGCCTGCGACTGTGCCAAAAAACATTAGAAACGTTGTGTATGGTGTAATAATGATTGATAGCACAGTTGGCGCAGTGGACCAGCGATTGGCTGCTGCCATAACTGTCGCGGATTCAACTCCCCTCACACAGGATATCCGAACAGTCCGAAGTTTGGGGAACTTATGAGGTGCTGGTGCGAATGGAAATGGTTAGAGTTTCTTTTGTAAATGTTGATGTTTGGCGGCCTGCGAATGTGCCAAACAAATAAAATTGTAGGAAAGATTAATTGGAAATGTATGAATGGTAATAATATAATAAAATTATTGATGGGACAGTTGGCTCAAAGGACCAGCATGGTTGCTGCGCTAGCTGTCGCGGATTCGATCCTCAAGGTTGTCTTAAGCATATGAATCTAAATATTTAAGAACGTACCTATAACATAGGAGTAATTTCTAGTATGGGACAACGTGTTGAGAAAAAAAAGCTGTCTGAAGTATTCTATGTGCTATTCCAGAACATAATCCATGGGCCAAATTTCATTTACATCCATTCTGCAAAAAAGTAACAAATATGCACACACACATTCACAAACTTTCACTTTCACAATATTAGTGTGATTATAGTGTGAGTGATTCGTGTGGTTACCTATACCCTAAACAGGGAGCTGTGAGACAAAATTTAAACGAACCATATTATAATACTACTAAATTATAAACCGCAGATACTGCAAACATTTTACATTAAAATGTAACGTTTTGTAACTGGGTGGGTTATAATCCGCCATCTTTTTCACTATAGATACGAGAGTGCCGCTTTAAGCTGTTGATCCCCGCATTAACGCCGGCGTTCACGCGCCTTTGTCTTTCTATTGTGTCTCTAATTACGCACTCAAAAGGTTAAGATATTTTCGTTGAATTCTTGTTATTTTGTTGTTACTTTTGATGTTTTCATTAAGTTTCTTGTTTTGTTAAGTTTAAAGTTACTGGTTGATTGTTTTGTTTTTGTTATATTTTCGTTTTCATGCTTAAAAAAACCCGTCGAAGAAACTTGGCCAAAGGTACCTACATTGTTTTCTTTGTTTACATTTTGTCTCAAGCCCAGATGAAAACGATATAGTTAGCATTTTTTCCAACCAGTTGTTGATAAATTATTTTACGGATAGTAATTAGATAATTTATTTTATAAATTTTGCTTTTCTAAGATTTACCTACTGATTGATAGACATATGGAATGTAGGTATTGTTGAGACCTAGCTCTTGTAGGCCTTGGGTCCTGGTATTTGAAGAAATCAAACTATGCGCGCAGTAATAACTTAGGTATATTTCTTTCAGCTCCAAAAAAATCACATTTCAATCAAAAGTCACTTCACTACTAAAACAACCGACAATTCTTTTTCTAACCAAACATGAACCCCTATGCTATATAAAGCATAAACATTAAAAAGCATCATTCATCATCATCATTATTTCAGCCGAAAGACGTCCACTGTTGGACATAGGCCTCCCCCAAATGTCCCAACATTGACCGGTCCTGTGCGTCTCGCAAAGTATGCAACCTCTTTAGAGTCACAGTATCTACATAAACAATTAAATAAACAACTTTCAAACATTAAAAGTAAATCTAACTAAATTGAAACCCATCAAAATTCCATAACCCAAGCATTTTTATATAACTCAATAACAACACACGCAGTCAAAAAACCAGACAAGTAACATTTCACCAAATATAATCCGAAGTTACCAATAAATACTGCATCAATATTTGATTTATTATACGATAAAAGCAACGCTAGGGATGCGAGAAACTACAATAAAATAATAATTGTTATGCAAAAAACTGTAATGGAATCACTCAATCGGAGTAATGTAACGAACGTTTGATTTATTACTTGTCGAGTAAGAAAAATGACTATAAAATACAGTGAGGGGTTTAGAGGTAACGGGACGTGGACGATCCGGAGTTGTGAGGGTTTTTTTTTTTTTGTTGTGACAACATGATATCAAATGGCTTCACTTCCCTCCGTAGGCGTCGGCTTGCGGACAACGAGGTAACCGTCCGGACAGAGCCTGAGTCGTCGACAGCACGTAGTAGTGTTCCACATGCGCCTTAAAAGGTTTTCAGCATAATCGTCGGGGCCCAGCAGGGCCAAAGTCTACTGGGGCCATGGGTGGACATCTTAAAGAAACCCGTGATTTTGAAACGCAAAAGGCAACTGAAGAAACATAGGTGTGGTTTTAGTTAGTAAAAGTCGAACACGCCCTCACGCTGGGCTTTGAGTCAGTAAAAGTTGAAATATTTAGGTTCTTACGCTGATAAAATCTGTTAATTAACGTAGGTATCATTCATTCATGGTAGAATGGCGACAGCGACCGTCGCAACCCAGTACTGGGCACGCCACAATTATGGCAGTAAGTCCCCTCTTTGAGGTATGGCTGGAAAGACAACACGGCGTCCTTACCTCCGCATGACGCAGGTCCTCACCGGACATGGTCAGTTCGGGAGGTTCCTGCACCTGATTCATGCGAAAGAAACGCTCGGGTGTCACCATTGTGTGGATCGCCTGGAGGACACGGTGGAGCATACGGTAGAGGTATGCCCCGCTTGGGCAGAGCACCGCCGTGTCCTCATGGGGGCGATCGACGGCAGCTATCTCTCGCGCCGAGCTTTGGTACAGGCCATGGTCCGGAGCGAGGAGGAGTGGCAGGCGGTCGCCTCCTTCTGCGAAGCAGTATTGCTAGCAAAGGAGGCGGGTGCACATGCGAAGGAATGGTCCTTGCGCCTCAGCCGCCGAGATCCCGATCCCGATTTCCAGCCACCATAGGCGTACTCGAGCTCGGTCCGGACGGTTACCGGACGGCCGGACGGCGAGGTACCCATTGCTCGTCGTCGGTAAGCGGACGCCTACTGCGTAAATCGGGGTCTGGATCTCGGCGGCTGAGGTGTGAAGAAGTTAGAATACCTAGCTATATGACAATAAATTAAAATCGTTGATCAAAGTCGTGACTCATAAAATGCCTGTTTTCATTAAAATGTTAGCTCTTTAGCAGATTATAAGCTACCGGCTTTTTGAAGCGATTCCTTGCTCGTCATAATGAATCGGTAATGTGTTTTATGGCAAAGCGAATGAAGGTCGATGTTGATTGATGGAATATCATGTATCAAGCAATTTGGGAAACTTATGGGATCGTTTTTATCCTGTTATGGATATGTGAATAATCACCCGTAAACGTATGTAGCTTAAATTAACCGGAAAAAAACTGGACAAGCGCGAGTCATGCACGAAGAGTTCCGTATCAATACATTTTTTTCTACACAATTTATTTTATTCTGTTTTTACCATTATAAATCCATTTTTTATTTGTTACAGAAAATATGACGTTATTACACATTTTTCATTAGATATTTTGGAAACACAGTATCTTGTGGATATTATCTAGGCTTCTATTGAAATCAATTTATAAATTTGTGCAAAACTAATACAGTAAAGACCTCTAAAAATCTGCCATTTTGCATGAATTTTGTAATTTACTCAAAAATTTAAAAAGTCAAAAAAGTATAAAAATTTGTCTGCTGCGGTCTTCCCGTCCAACTATAATTTAGGTGTCTTCAAGGCTAGAGTGAATAGGCTCTTAATAAACTAGTGCGCCTCACCATCAATGATTGCATCACTGCTTACCATCAGGTGGGATCGCAGTCAAGCACTGGTTTATATAAATTAAAAAAAAAAAGCAATAGAAGCTTTGCAAATTTAATTAAGATTCTAAATAACGACGATTTTTTCAAAAACTTTTAAGGGTTTAAAAAAAAACACGTTTAAAATACATTTCCTGAAACAAGTTTTGTAAAATATTTGAGTAAATCACGGAATTACCGAATGCTAACAGAGTTTTCAGGCGTCTCTCAATCTCAAACTCTCTTTTTTCGCTTTGCCTTTTCGTCAAACATCGCGTTGGATTGCGTTAGATAAAGTAACAAGCTTTTAAACCATACTCGATGTTGACGATAGGCGAGTGAAAAAGGAGAGGGTCCTT
The DNA here is from genome assembly GCA_905147345.3 of Mythimna impura. Taxonomy (NCBI): domain Eukaryota; kingdom Metazoa; phylum Arthropoda; class Insecta; order Lepidoptera; family Noctuidae; genus Mythimna; species Mythimna impura. Next base: position 27,459,046 of record LR990358.1, read on the forward strand.
TTTCACTTAAGAAATAATTAAATGCAATATAAAGTATGGCGTCGAAAAACTCTTCCGCATGCTGTGTACCATTATCATGGACCAAAAGACTGGCGGCATTACCAAGCTGCTGTTGTTGTTCTTTATCAAAGGTAAAAGCCAACCCTTGGGTCACGCACGTGAAGCATCAACAAGGCGTTTTGAAAGGTCTTTAAAAAATTTGTTTACTCAGACACCACGATACGAGAGTTTTAACCCCAAACGGCTTGAAAATATAACTACCAACAAGGTTTTATATTTCCGTCGCTTGAGGTCCTCCACAGCTGCAGCGGCAGCACCCTCACAGCACGACGAGCTAGTAAGATGAAATGGCGCAAGAATATCGACACATGTAGCATCACATACTAAAGGCCTACTTATCTTCCAAAATACAAACAACAAAACAACACAAAACAAACAAAACACAACATCAAACAATCAACATCAAACATCTTAAAACTACTAAAATCGGCTATTGTTATCAAACATATAAACACATTCTGCTACTGAGAAGTTCCAGATGAAAAAACTAAATTATCCTTCACTGTTCCGGGAATCGAACTTAGAATCTCGTAGTGAACTGCAACGGTTGTGAAGAGAGTAGTAACCGTCACAAAAAGGAGACTAAATAGTTGTCAATTTATTAACTGCCATTGAAATTATTTTACCGTAACTTCCTCGTTAGTCTCATGATCACATGCGCGTCTGCTGATCATGAGGTCCTAGGTTCGATTCCCGGGTCAGGCAAAAAGTAATTACAATTTTTTTTTTTTATTTGATAAAAACCAGTGCTTGACTGTGATCCCACCTGATGGTAAGCAGTGATGCAAACATTGATGGTGAGGCGTACTAGTTTATTATGAGCCTATTCACTCTAACCTTGAAGGCACCTAAATTATAGTTGGACGGGAAGACCGCAACAAGCAAATTGTTCCAGTCCTTCGATGTACGCGGTATAAACGATGAAGCGAAACGCTTAATCCGGACCGTTGAAGTTTCAACAACGTAAGGGTGGATACACGCCGTACTATTCGGTTTTTCCATTAGGAATTACACTGTAAAAGCCCGGAGTTTGGAAGTTGGTGATGTGACACCCCTGTTCCTCGAAAATCACGTAAAGCCATTGGTCCAGCGCCTGATCTATCTTCGGTCATATTGGATTCCCATCCCATCGGACTATGAAAGTAAAGGAACAGAAAGTGCACCTATGTTTGCGCACCCACTTGAGCACTATTATATCTTCTGTGTACTTGGTTGGCCTCTGTTGAGTTGAAAGTGGCCACCATGATCGAAATTCTATTGGAAGAATTATTATTATTAAACTACCGTATTTGTATCGTCACTACTTGCGCCCCGCAACAGCCCCTTCCAATTTTATATATGAAATGTCGGCCCAGTTGTTTCTAAGCTGTGTTTATAAATGACAAATGAATGTCAGTGAGTAAGTAGCTAATGACAGGACGGCAACTCATGGATAACAAGTGCTATAATCAAGGTTACCTTCGGTATACTTTGACAAGCTATGCGGAACGCCACACAGGATGACTTGATGGTTAAACACTATATTTTTCTTGGAATCTTAGTTGGTGAATGAAATATTTATTGAATGAAATGGACATGGTGGTAGCTGGTATCTTGTTATTATGTTATTTTTTTGTGAATTTATATAAGGAACTATGCTTCTGCCAGCGGTTTCACCCGCGTGAAAATAGGTTTCTCCATTTAAACTTCCAACCCCCGTTTTGATCTTCACATAGGAATTGAGAATAGAGGAATTTCTAAAAAGACCCCGTACCTAGTCCTAGAACGCAAAGGTCAACTGAAGGACACATGTTTTTTTTTTTTTTTTTTAGGTGGGAAAATCATCTTATGACAAATCCCGCTCTTGGGCGGAGCGGAAAATAGTGTCAGACTTTTACTGACTAAAGACCCACTCCTGTTCCTTCTTTGCCTTCGTCCCAGGGCCCCGGGTTTCACTTTCACACTACCCGTGGCCCCAGTAGGCTTCGACCCTGTTGGGCCCCTACGATTTGCTGACATCTCCCTGAGGCGCGCGTGGAACAATACGCGCCGTCGACGACTTGGGCTCGGTCCGGACGGTTACTGAAGGACACATGTGTGATTTTAGTCAGTAAAATCCTGACACATCCTCCCACTCTTCCCTAGAGCGGGAGAAGTCATTGGATGATTGTTCATCTAAAAAAACGGTACTGTGAACATGTTAGGTTTATTGTAAATGGTATCTACAAGCATTTTTTTCCAAATTATTTAAAACTGGCCACTGCCCACTCCCACTTCAAAATAAAGTACAGCTATGGTATTAGACATAATATTATTAAGTCTGTTGTCTCCAAAAATCACAAGCGTCAATACCGGGACAAAACATAGTATTTTCAATAACAAATTTTCAATATCAGCTCGAAAACTGGATTTTTTTGTTCCCAATCCTCTGTCAAATTTTTTTATTTATTAATACAGTTCTGCAAATGTCTCTTTATTCATTTGGGTAATAGGTATCTATATAATTACTTCAATGGCACAGTATTAGTCTATTTTTTTTATTAATATAAACTATAGCTTAACTGCGATCCCACCTGATGATAGGCAGTGATGCAAATGTTAATGATGAGGCGCACTAGTTTATTAAGGGCCTACTAGACTGATATTCGTTCCAACATATCTTTTATACAGATAGGTTTGCTTATCACCACCACCTCACCGTAATCACATGGTAAGCAATGATATAGTCGACAATGAAATACACTTACCTATAACTGACTTACTCGCTCAAGGAAACGCAGATTTGGTCAAATACACACAATACATGATTGTTTACAGAATACCTACCTGTACCTACAATCGACCTCAGTTCCATGGCACCAGCCGAACTCGATTTCCAAGCCTCGCAGTTTGATCGACTTGTGGTTCAGAACACACGTTTTGACCTCTTGCAACAGCTACGCTCTAACAAACGAACCGTATTGTTAGACTGAATGCGAGCCATAATAAATACGTTACCAGCGTTTAATCTACTCAGATTGTGCGAGATTCTGTGATAGATTATCTGGTGGGTAGCTGCGGTAAGTGAGGAGTTGGGTACATTTTTTTAATGACAGATTTACCATCCGTACTCCATATTTCGAAAGTAACTTCTAAAGTCTGCCTGTTTCCTCTTCACGTCTTAAAATCTGAATGGATTTCGATGAATTTTGACACACGGGTCACGGATAGATCATATCCTAGTATAGGACAAAGGATACGTTTTTATCGCGAAAGTTATGTTCCTTTCGAAGCCTTTGGTAGAAATTAGTGCGAATAGATAGATTAGTGAGATTTTTTTTTCAATACAGTTGGCAGTAACAGTTAGTGGAAGAAATAATCCGACACGTTTTGTTATTATATTATTATGAGCTCTATCTTTTTTTCTATTATACCAGAAGTAGTTCAGAGTTTTGTTATTAAAATTTTGAGAAAGAAACAAAAAAAGAAAGAAAATAATTTATACAGCTCACAGACACATACAATGAAGAAACAAGTACGTAGGTACGTAGAAACTTAAATTTTGTGTGTCTTACGGCTGCGCCAAATAGGTCCAGTTCAGCATAATGCCAGGCAATTATGCAGCAGTTGCCTGACGCTGATTTCAAATAGTGTCACGGCATTACCTGCTTCTTCACTGCTGGCCCATCATCACTGTAGACAAGTGAAAAGCTGGTCTTTTTAGCCTCATGTACCACAACACAGTCAAAATTTGGTCCTAAAGTCCCTCCTTCCAGTGGTGCTAAAACTCCCAGTATTTCACCTAACCCTATCTATCTCGCGGGCCATTCATCATGGCGGGCTGTTTGTACCCCATGTTTGCCGTGCACTTAACTAGTAACACTTCTCAAACTATGATGAATAACTTTTTGTTATACTGTCCCCGATTTCTCGGGAATTAAGGAAATATTTGGTTCTTTAGAAGGGTCAACATGGGAAGTGTTTTCTTACGCTAGTGCCATGTCGGTTTTGACATGACGGGAATGAATTGTGGTGCATCGGATCTTGTTTTTAGTAAAAGGGTTAAAATTTAGATAGATATAATAAAGTTGAAGTAACTCTACTAATAGATTAATCCAATGGATGCGAGACGTATAGGACCATTCGTTATGGCGACACTTAGAGGAGGCCTATGTCCAACAGTGGACGTCTTTCGACTGAAATAATGATGATGTTGATGAATTCAATTAAGTGTTTTGTATATTTATATATTTTCTTTTTGTAAGAAGTAGAAGAAATAAGAATAGACTCACCACCATATGCCAAAGAAGAAACTTTGATTTCTTTGGTCACATTGCCAGAAAGAGAGGTGATAACCTGAAAAAGTTGCTACTGACAGGAAAAGTAGATGGGAAAAGACCCAGTGGCAGGAGTCCGATACGTCGGTCTGACCAAATCCGTGCTACACTGGAGAACACAGTCTGCGACGCCATTAACATTGCCGGGGATAGGACAACAAGGCAAAATATAGTCCACAAGAAAGTTATTCGTCAAGGTCACGACCCTCAGCATTGAGGATAAACGACGCAAGGAGGAAGGAGGAAGAAGTAGATTTGCAGGGCTGCAGGATTGATTAAAAGAGTAACCATAGCCTTAGAACGCAAAGGGAAACTGAAAAAACTCAGATGGGTTTTAGTCAGTAAAAATCTGACACTCCTCTCGCTCCACCCAGAGCGGGAGAAGTCATTTCGTGATGTCCCACCTAAAAATAAGATTTTTGGAAGATTGAATTTTGAGTATTAACTCTTTGAATGCCGGGAGCGTAGATCCACGCGAGCCACAATGTTTTTTAATTGTGTCTCTAATAGCCGGCATACGAATCGTTAAACTACTATCGTCATCAAATCAGAAAAGAAAAAGTCGTTGTAAAATATTTGATTTCAAGACAAGTCAAAGTTAATCTATAAGTTTCAAAGCGTCATTTGTAATGGAAAATAAAAACAGTAATTTGCAATAATTTGTTTTAAAATTCCACTGCAGAAAAATGTATGTTCTCTTTCACATACCGTCTTAAAACCAATAACAAACAAAGTAAATGCGAACCTCCCATTGTAAATCTCATCTACCATTAACCCTTCGACAATCACAGGGTTACAATATTATTTATGCAGCCCGTAACCTATAAATCCGATAAATGTCTCCGAACAATTCTGATGTTCTTGGCGATATCATTTATAATTCTGTTGACCCCAAGCCGTATAAAGAGCGCGAAGATATCATAAGGTCACCCATAGATCATGGGCATACTCCTCAAAATAACAAATATTCAATAAACATACAATAAACCTATTTATTGCGCTATTTAGATTTTTACTTAAGATTGAAAGCAAATCAAATTGTATAATCAAATACAAAGTTTTCTCTAAAGCTTCTGAAACTAAAAATCAAACAAAATTAAGCTTTATCGTAACAAAATAAGAATCAAAAGTCAGTTTTTAAACAGCAAAATATAAGTTTGGCAAAGTAACAAGTATTTTTTTAAGGTAAAGTCAAGTTATTCGGCCTATATGCGTGTACGCAATTGTATTGTGTTAAAACAATAGCAATGTTAAGGTTACGTATTGTTTTTGCTTACTCGACTTAATCGGAGGGAAGTTATGCCTATGACGTAACCTGTCCTTACAAACTCTTTGATGGTATCAGAGACCTCGAAAATGGAACGTAATTATTTTTACAAAATGGTAAAAAGGTTACCATTTCTAAAAACAGCTTTCTAGATTTGCAACAGACTTCAGCACCTACAACGACTGATCCTGTGCTTCTCGCATCCATTGGATTCCATGTGCCAGAAGGCGCAGTGTTTAAAGGCCTCCGTCTTTAACACTGCTTCTTCTGGTACTTCACTCGTCTCTCAAAAATATTTTAATCTCAACAACCATTTGTTCTGCGAGCAATGTGTTCCACATACTGCTTCTTAGTTTTAGTGATGCTTGGCCATATATTACTCTTGAACAAAAGATTTAAACTACGGGAGCGAAACCGGAGAAAAAGTTACTCGTAGATAAAACAAATGCAGATCACAGTACATCAGTATGCAAGAATCTAGATTCCTTAACATGACAGCTGTCAAACGACCATACCTCCATATAAAACTAATCATTCCGAGACAGATGCAACATTGCTCCATCAAACAAACCAGAATGAAAGGACCACAGGTTCTAAGGACCAAAAAGAAAACAAACCAGTTAATAATGAGGTTAAAACAGCTGATCGAGCGTATATGAGCGGTAGAGCAGTCTACTATTGTGTGGAACAGGGAGGCGTTGATCTTATAAACCTGTTCCATGTCAAAGGCCTTTGAGCACAACATGTTACGGCATCAAATGGGACTTCGGCTAGAGCCCTGAGGTAGCCCGAGTTCGTTCAGTCGCTTTTTATGAGTCAGTTCAGTAGCAGCAGTAGATCAGCTGATGGGTTCAGTAGAATATAATGATGAAGGTAATTAAACTGTAAACTGTGTTGATTATGGAAGTGCAACTCGATAAATTTAAAAACTTATTGGTATTGGTGCAACCAAAATTTCTACATCATTAAGAGTCAAGATTCAAAGCATTTATTTCAAATAAATCATTTACTGGCACTTTGAACTGTCAAAAACCCATTCAGTCAAAAAAAAACGATGGTAGTTTAAGCGGAAGTTGCGGAATCATTTGCTCCACCAATAGCAGAATCGTCTCAAAACTTCTTTCGTTACTTTAATTTATTTTTTAAAATATATATGTGTATGTGTATTTTAATTATATGTATATATTTTTTACTCCTGTTTTTCGTATAAAATTTTCTTTATATGTACCTACCTTGTTGTCTCTTCACCACCCTAGGTTGACTGGTAGAGAATGCCTCAGGCATTAAGTCCGCCTTTGTACTTTATGTTGCATGAAGATTAATAAATAAAAAATTTAAAAAATGGTAATTGCACATTTCAAAGCGAAGATTTCTGTGGAGAAGAATGTGCAAGAAACTCCATGAACACTCTTTTCAATGATGTTATGTATTACAAATATCTCGGTTACATATCGTCATCATGATAATACAGGGTGGTTAGAATTACATATTCACCATCACCTACAACGATACGTAACTTAAAAAGAAAATCATAATCTTCGTTCATTATTTATTTTAACGTTATTCACTACAATGATGAACATAGTACTGACTAACCATAATTTCATTATCATTAATCCATACCCTTTTAAGAATACCAAGCATTAAGCCTTCATAATCCCAGTGAAGTTATAACACGGGCACATAAAAATCAACATTGTTGGTTGTTATAATATAAAATTGAAAAATGTGTTGCCGGTACGGGCGAAACGGCAAGAAATAATAATATCCTTGTGTAAGCTAACCAATCGTGACTTGGAGCTTTCGCTGGGTAGTGACGTGCTGTGCATGTTAATCGATATCTGCACGAATATTGTGCTTGTCTTTTTATAAAGTGGGTTGTAGCAATTGTCTTGGATTATTGGTAATATTGCTAGCTTATATTTTTAAATATAATTTTCCGATATTTGATATTTCGACAGGCCTGTTGATCTAGTGGTTACTGGCTCTGACTGCTGTGCCGTAGGTCGTTGTTTCGATTCCCATCTAGGACAAATGTTTGTGTGATGAGCACAATCATTTGTTCGCTCTCTGGGTGTAATTTATCTATAATATGTATTTAGTATTTAGAAACATATAAGTATGTTTATCAGTTGTCTCATACTCATAGCACAAGCTCCACTTAGTTTGGGACTGGATGGCGTTAAGTGATAGTTGTGGAATATTATTATATTTTTTTTTTTTTTTTGATTTTACATAATTATATAATTTAGAATAATTTTCTGACATTTGATATAATTATCTTTTGTCATTATATTTAAAATTAGTATAAACTATTTGACACCTTTTTTAATGTTAACTATAAATTCATAGTTGTATCTTGCTTTTTTTATTTTTTATGTTATTTACATGCATGTATATAGCTGGATTCAACACAATATAATTTTTTTATGATTAAATAAAATGAAGGCTTAACAGCTTCTGACGAGGTCCAGTAGGGTTGATGCCTGATACAACTACGAAAATGTTTGAAAGAGTTGCCATGGCCTTAGAATTCTAAAGGTAAATTAAGGAATATAATTGGGTAGAAAAAATCAATCATTATCCACCTCAGAAAAAGCTTATAGCAACTTTTAAAACATTTTCTTTAGAAAGGTTTCTATAGATTTATATTAGCTGAAAAGAATAATGAAGCTCAAGACAAATAGTCTCATTTCAATAATATACGAGTGTGATATTGATATAGTCACAACAGCACATATTTTACGCTGACTAGACCTGGATATGTTAATTTGCAATTATATTATAAAGTAACGTAAAAAAAAAGTGTTAACTGCAAGAATTGATCAGACGTACTTTTGATCCATTCAAATCATTTTAAGGTTACTAAAAATTACACAAAAATCAAGAGAAGTAGACTATTATTATACGGGTAGCTTTTTTTGCTGACCGTTTTAAAAACATATTTTGTAATAATCCTAGGTATCTACTAACTAAAACTTAATAAAAGTTTTGACATAACAACAACAATAAAAGTTTTGACATAACGTATAATATGCTCGTCAGTTGAAAAGGAGAATAACCATTACTTTCGAAAATCAACAGACGACTCATCATTACAGTTAACAAAACACACAAAATCAACAATCTCATATGAATATTCTAATAATCATTGCTCCAAATAATCTGAATGGGAAACACAAATAACCCAAAAGAAAAAATCCACAAGATGAGATAATTCTTTAATAGAATAAGTTTCAAGAATTCTTTTGTTAACCAAGGGTCGGTACAATGTGATATAGTATCTTTGGGAGCCTGTTTGAATCCTTTCTTATTTATTCGTGTATAAAGAATAAGCGGGCTTAGCTACTTACCCCAAATATCTAGTTTTTCGGGTCGAGTTTCTTTGGTTGAACAGTAATGAGTTTTTGGAGTAGCCCCTGAATTATTCGGGGTAAGAGAATTATTTACTGCATGCTCACTCAGATGGGTATGAATTTAATTAGTGAGTATAGTATATTAGTGACTTTGAATTGGTATTTCGATCATTATGGTTACAAGAGTATATTTTTTTCTGTTAGGGTTGTAACAGTGTGGTGCAGTCTAGAATGAGCAGCCGTGAAGCACACATTGTGTCAGAGTTCTTTTTGAAGTTATACTTCTTTTGGCGCGATAGAGAAAAATGATGAGAGTGAATTTTTACGATGCGCGCGCACACCGACACCTAAATTCTACATCGTGAAGTTAGTTCTAGGTGGCATGCATGAAAATTGATAACTATGTTCAAGTTGTATATTCTAGTATTTTTATATTTAGAACACGTGTTTCGTAAGAGTACAATTAAACAGTGTGAATAAATAAATATTATTTTGGTGTTTTTATTAAATCAATTTCATAAACGACGGTGATACTAATAATTTATTATTTAAATAAAATCTTTTTGATTAATTTTAATATTTATCGTTAATCACTACTGCATTTTAGTTATTTTTTTTCCATACGCCAAAGAAGTATAACTTCTAACGCGTGTACATAAGTACACACACTCTTTTTAATCTTAAGTTTCTAAATGGTGTTTATAGAGTGTGTATATCTATGTGTGCTAAATAAAATATATTTCTGTTTTTCTCTTTCTCTTTATATCTTTCTTACTTTGTGTTTAGTGTAACTAACTGTTTTTTGTCTATCAGAACACAGTTTATGGTCATTAAAGACGTTTTTTTAAGAAGATCACCTTGAAATCATAGAGTAATACAGCGTAAAAGATTTGTTTTTGTAAATGTTCTTGAGCACCTCGAAAGTATAAGAATATCTACAGCCCAAAAATTCAACGAATCTATGACAAATGTCATAGAGTTCCTTTTGAGTGCGTAATTAGAGACACAATAGTAAGACAATGGCGCGTGAACGCCGGCGTTAATGCGGGGATCAACAGCTTACGCTTTGCTACTTGCTTTGGGTTAAAATATCTTAGAACCCAACATCTCTGATTTCTTATAATAAAAAATAATAAAAAACATACATTCAACCGAACATATAACCTCCTCCTTTTTGAAGTCGGTTAAAAACAGGAATGCGTAATATTTTTGACCAAAATAAATGTGCCTTAATGTATCATTTTCGACAATTCTATACAGTTCATGCTGATATCCCACAATATATTATGCCTGCAAATTAGATACAACAGATTTATCGACAACTCGATCACCACACACAGCACTAAACGCTCGGAGCGATCAAATCGTATCCATACATTAAGAGCATTCATAGCTCGTAGAGGCCCTGTCGCTTAATGCAATTCATTGTACAAGGATCCTTGTAGTAGCCAGAATTACTGTACACTGCACCCCGCCCGCAAATCCTTTGCATCCGTTCTCCAGAAACGGAAAAAGGTTCAACATTGAGAGCTCAGGATATATTAGCCATCAGATCGCTTGCATACATTTTGGCTCCTCTAACCTGGTCTTCCTTACCCCTCTTGTTCTAAGTAAAATCAGGTTTTAAGGAGTGAAGTTTGGGAAAAGGAGGGTTCAAGACGTTTTGGTAGCCGTCAGTCAGATGAAGCCTGCACAGTACTTCGATTTACAAACTTAAAAGGATTGGCGTTGAGATTTTAATAATTTCAAGATTAAAAGTTGTTTGTAAAATGTTTATGGACTGCGAAGAATGAAGAGTTCCGCTTTTTGTGTTTTCTTTTTTTTTAAATAAATTTGTTGATGGATCTTAGACGATTTTTTATGGAGATACCAAATGAATTATTACTATTACTATAGCATTGCTGAAAAAAAGATCTAAGATTGTACCTTCATATTTCACGGTATGGTAATAACATGAGGATTATCTTCTATACATACACTATCTTTATCTTCTGTGTTGATCAATATAAAGTCTAAACGAACTATAGTATATTTTATATCTTTTAACATTATCAAACTTATTTGTTTACAAGAAAAAAGTACAAAAAAGGAAATAATAAAAACCATGTCATCGTTATTCTACGATTTCAAGGTACGCACTAAATTAGACAATAAACATAAAAATAACACAACGCCACAGGTAATGGGCCGTAAATAAAATAAAAATAACTACACAGCACACATTGGAAATCAATAAAAAACGACTCAATAGCTCAATAAAAAAAAAACTTATTTTGTCATATAAATCTTTTTGACGGACTCAAATAGTACGAGTAAATGTTTTTAACCCCTGGCGAGAGTTGCTCAGCCATTTTCAACTGTAAAAATTCGTCTATAAAGTTAGTTATTGATTTTGCAGGAGTTTTTGTAACATTGTAGTAAATAGTTTTATGAAACAGGCTGTTTTATGACCGCTAGCCGAATGTCTAGTTCGTAAGATAGTAGCTTCGAACCTCACGTGAGTTTGAACCATATAGTTTATGTCATTAGAGTCCTTTTTGGAACTGTAAATGCATTATTAAGGGGTCGTTTAGTAGTCTCCATTGTCAATCAATACATCTGTTGCAAGAATGTAAGTATTCATTCAGTGACTTTGATGTCTGTAAGGAACATGAAGATTTAGTAGAATGTGAAAAGCTACGCGTGTATGAATAGTTGACGGACATTTTTACGTATAATCTAAGATAATAGTTTTATATTATTGTTTATATGTATTACCTATATATTATTACAGTTTTTGCTTTGTAGCGACGACTATGTCACCGCATAGGAGCTATTCGACATCGCAGTGTCAAAGTTCACTTTGCGATCAGAACATATGAAATTTCGTTTAAAATAAGCAACGCTCTCATTCTCTTCTATCTGTATTTGTTTTTTTCATTTTTAAGTCATCATCATCTTCCTGCCCTTGTCCCGTGTTATTTGGGGTCGGCGCAACATGTTTTTTTCTTCCATTCTGCCCTGTCACTCGTCATACTATCACTAACTTCCTTTTCTTTCATATCACTCTTCACACAATCCATCCATCTTTTCTTTGGTCTCCCTCTCCCTCTCCATCCATCCACATGTAAACTCATAACTCTTTTAGTAACATGCGTTTCATCCCTCCTCTTCACATGACCATACTTTTCATTTTTAAGTGTTAAAATAAATAAATAAATATGACAGAAGTCCGAAATCAACTGCTGGGCGGTTGACTATCTATATTAATATTATAAAGAGAAAAGATTTGTAAGTTTGTTCTCGTGTTGATCTGACTCTTGTCCGACCAATATTTAACCACCTGGGCAGCTCTGTCGTTGGCCTCGTACAAGTCGTGGAAGATGCGGGTAGTTGGGCATGCTGGGCAGGAAAGGAGGTAATGCATATCCTGTGAAGGGGCTCCACACTGGCACTGTGTTACTTTTGATTACAAAAATTCCCAATTTTTTTGTACTAATTAAAAATAGGGGTATATACATTTTAAGAATACTTAAAAAATAACGTGATGTGTTAACTTCACCCTGGCAAATTCTCATTACATCAATTATGTATTGTTTTGTTATGTTTTGTTTTGTGCTGTTATTTTTGTTTTGTTTTTGTTTGTGTTATTTTGTTACTATTTTGGTGTGCAATAAAGTTTATTCTATTCTATTCTATTCTATGTTCAATTATATAATTATTATGTTATTATGGTCATAAATTCGGAATAAGGTTCTGGAGTGACGACCGCGTACCGGAAGACGCAGTGTTGGCAAGCCCCCTACAAGGTGGACCGATGACCTGGTGAAGGTTGCGGAACTCCGATGGATGCGAGACGCACAGGACCGTTCATTGTGGCGACATTTGGGGCAGGCCTATGTCCAGCAGTGGACGTCTATCGGCTGAAATGATGATGGTCATATATTCGAGCATAGCTTTTTTGTTCAATTGACGATATGGATGTTTCTTTTTGTTTTAGGTTTGGTTTCGTGGTAAGTCGCATTACTAATGTATAGATTGAGTCATTATGGGTATTTTATAATTGCCATAGAGTGTTTTACTACAGAACTGGCTCAATATTCAGTTTTAGTTGAGGGCATCACAACTAAAAAGAAAAAACAAAAAATTACAAAAGCCAGTGTCAAAAAACGAAACACAGTTTTGTGGTTTTTTGACACTGGCTTTAGAAATTAAAATTATTTGATATATTTTTTTTTTTGGAAGTCTATTGTATTTTATAATACTGTTTCAATGACCTTACTTATGACAATTTTATGTGAACTCGGACTTTCAAGCACCCTAATATGAGGGGAATCTTAAAATACAGGAAGTGAACTCAATTTCCTTACGGATATGCCAAAAGCTCGTTTTTTAAAACTATCCAGGAAGATTCTATGAGGCTACGGGTAGCAGTCAACGGGGGGTGCCCATTTGAGTAATAGTCAATGTAGCCGTGCGGGGGGCGTCGGCAAAAAACGCACATAATAAGAACATACCTCACGGCAAGATAATTGTGCGGTCAACATTATGTAAGATGTAGCGTTAGCAGAAAATGCGAGATGGTTACAGATTCAAAATGTTGCATACAATTTTTACCAAATTATATAAGCTCCTTTCAACTCAAGAGCTCGGAAGATTTCCATCGTAAAGTGCTACGCTCCAACCAATGCATCACAGAAGGATATAATAATAATAATAATAATGTACCACCATTTTCACACAACGCCATCTAGTTCTAAATTAAGCAGAGCTTGTGCTATGGGTACTAGATAACTGATAAATATACTTATATATTTTTAAAAACATACATATTACAGATAAATTACACCCAGACGCAGAACAAATGATCGTGCTCATCGCACAAACATTTGTCTTGAGTGGGAATCGACCTCCAGCATTGCAGTCAGGGCAACTAACCACTAGAGCAACAGGCCAATCATCAAATATGAAAGACGACTTCTACAACACCCTTAACATCATCATTAGGGGACATTATAGATTCCAAATATCAACATGCAAAGGTTGGGAGGATTAATCGGTCGGATAAGTCGGATATGGGTGCACAGGGACTTGGGGTAAGCAATGAGAATGGTGAGCGATTTATCAAGTTATGTCAGAACAATGACTTGACTTTCAGAGGTCCATAATTTTGTCCATGTTGACTACCGTGCTCGGAGTTTCCTTGCGTGATCGAATCAGAAATGAAGATATCCGCAGGAGAACCAAGGTTGCCGACATAGGACGAAGAATCGCCAAACTTAAGTGGCAATGGGCAGGGCACATTGCTCGCAGAACAGATGGCCGTTGGGGCCGAAAGGTTCTGGAGTGGCGACCGCGTACTTACCGGAAGACGCAGTGTTGGAAGGCCCCCTATAAGGTGGACCGATGACCTTGTGAAGGTTGCGGGAATCCGATGGATGCGAGACGCACAGGGCTGTTCATTGTGGCGACATTTGGGGAGGCCTATGTCCAGCAGTGGACGTCTATCGGCTGAAATGATGATGATGATGATGATGATGATGACTACCATAAGTACACGTGAAACTTACCCGATGATATCACCAAGAATAAAATGTCAGTAGGTCATTTCAAATAAAATAAAACCCATTCAAATTGGATAGTTCACAATATTGATCTAAGATCCGGTAGAAAAAATATCTTCCCTCATCTGTAATTTGATTATGATAAATATTATATGCTAGATAATGAGTTTATTATTATATTGCGAATAGTTACAGTTAAATCACATGCCTATGATGTTAAACAATAAATTTGTAATTAAAGTTATTGATCAACTTCCCTCACTTGTTATTTGAGAAAGTCGAGCATTGAAGCGAGAAAGGTGCCGTGTATCGACGTTTCCGAAGACGCCTACGCGACCCCACGCACGAGTATAATTATAGTTTGTGATATTTTTAATGTGTTTTTTTTTTAGGTGAGAAAATCATCTTATGACAAATCCCGCTCTTGGGCGGAGCGGGAGATAGTGTCAGACTTTTAATGACTAAAAACCCACTCATGTTCCTTCGTTGCCTTCGTCCCAGGGCCCCAGGTATCGTTTTCACACTACCCATGGCCCCAGTAGGCTTCGACCCTGCTGGGCCCCTACGATTTGCTGACATCTCCCTCTGAGGCGTACGTGGAACAATACGCGCCGTCCGGACGGTTACCGGACGGGATTATGTATTATGTTTATAAGATTTTAATATAATGTGTTTCATCTATGGGCCCTAGTTGCCTGATAATAAAGAAATAATAATAATTAACTGAAAGAATGTGCCCTAAAGAACTGGAAATATATAAGTTGCCTACTTTTCCTCGATGAAACTATGGAGTTGCCAGGTATTAAAGATGTCAGTAAATGTTCATAATATACTCTCATCTGTTATTCAATCGAAATATAATTATATCAAATGAAAGGTATTAGGTTGCTTTGCCAAAAATGGTGTAAATCCATGGTTACCTAAATTTAAGATGTAAAATTTTCTGGGTGTGTATTGGGAGTGACAGAGGATTTGTTGAAACTTGTCCTGCGAATCACCAATAAAAGAAATGGTTCCAAAATCACTCGATTAGTAGAGAGTGTACGGGCTTCAAGTCACCCAAAGGGCAATGGAAAGGGCTATGTTCGAAATTTCCTTGCGTGATCGAATCAGGAATGAAGATATCCGCAGGAGAACCAAGGATACCGACATCGCCCAAAAAATCGCCAAGCTTAAGTAGCAGTGGGTAGGGCAAGTCGCTGGCACATAGCTCGCAAAACAGATGGTAGATAGGGCCGAAAGGTTCTGGAGTGACGACCACATATACGAAGACGCAGCGTTAGTAGGTCTCCCACAAGGTGGACCTGGTGAGGGTCGCGGAAATCCGATGGATGCGAGACGCACAGAACCAGTCGTTGTGGTGACACTTAAAGGAGGGCTATGTCTAACAGCGGATGTCTTTCGGCTAAAGTGATGACGATGAACTGTGTTTGACTTATTTTGGCAATATTTTCGTTGTAAAATTGTACTTATTGATGGAGTTTAACAAACACAAATAGTTTCAAAACATCACAGTACCGCCAATAACAGATACCACAAAAACAATCATCTATTTTGTTCTAAAAATACAGACGACCAATCTTTTTTGCGCCCAGTACAAAGGTCCGCTGACCAAGCGAAGGGCGCGATCTAAAATAAGATATGTACCAGCGACCTGCGGACCGCATAAATACACCCAATATCAACCTTTAGCTGTATGTATACAAGTGTGGTTGTTCTATGTATAGATTTTGTATCTTGTTATATGAGTAGAGACCTTCAAAACTGAGGGGAATAATGCTAGTTTGCATTTCTCAAATATTTTTCTTTTATATTTTTTTTTAAGAGTAACCATGGAGTTTCTTGCCGGTTCTTCTCCATAGGAAACAATCAATTGGAACCGTGCACTAGCTTCTGACGTTTTATAAGTGCCTTTGTAGAGCTATGTGAAATAAAAACCTTTTGATTTTTTTTTTTGAATCGGTAAGGAAAAGTTGAGCATTGAAACAACACTAAATTTAAAAAAAAAAAAAAAAAATGCTAGTTTCCTAGTTAGTAATTAATGAATTATTCTAAGATGAAAGATTTAATTTGAAATTCAAATTCAAAATTTTCCTGGGCTTTTTCTGCACGCTTAAGAGTAGACTTCTCAAACTCACGATCGTTGATGATATTCAAAACCAAAATAGGTTTGACATATCAATTTACTTGCATAGTTGTCATTAAGCCAAGAATTTCAGCTTAATGTATTAAGATAATTATTTTTCAATACACTTACTCGAAAACCCGCTCTTATCTCACCGCTTTTAGGCACGCAATTGACTGTTTTCCCCGCTAGTGCAGAAAAGTGCGCGTGCTCGCCCCCGCCACAATTTTATTACATGTATCGTATCAGGCTGGGCGCGCGTCGACCCCCACGAGGCGCTCGTCAATCCCGTGCCGTAAGTGTATTGAAAAACGTCGTTTAAGACACGTACAAATTAGTTACTGCAGCCCTCGCTTGCGGCTCGTGTGAATTCCGCCTCGATCGCAATGACATACTTTCTGCACTTGTATCAAAATGTACTATATTTGCACACACAATTACCGCACTTAAAGATGCCACTTAAAGATGCCACAATATATATTTTTATATTAGCCAATAGCTTGACAATATTTGGCTATTCTTTGGCTAACGAATCAGTATTGCTATTTAACGTGGCAATGCTTTTTTGGAGTTGGGATCATCAAATGATTTCTCCTGTCCTAGGGTGGAGCGAAAAGGCATGGCAGAATTTTACTGACTAAAAACCACCTTGTCAGCGTTCTGATTACTTTTTACTCATGAGTTATATTACATTGTAATATTTTTAGTTTGTATTATTACACTTTATATAACGAAAATTTTGTGAATATGTGAAAATGTTTGTTATTCCTTCAGGCTGAAACTACCGAAGGGATTTTGATGAAATTTGGTGCACGGGTAGATCATAAAATTTCTTGGTATAGAATACTTTTATCTCGGGAGTAAGCTCCCCTGGCTGCTGGGAGAAACTACATAGTTTATAATATACTAGTGACCCACTCAAGCTTCACACACCCGGAGGACACGGTGGAGTATACGTTAGAGGTGTGCCCGCCTGGGTAGAGTACCGCCGTGTCCTCGTGGGGGCGATCGGCGGCAGCGATCTCTCGCGCCGGGCCTTGGTACAGGCCATGTTCAGGAGCTAGGACGACTGGCAGGCGGTCTGCGAAGCAGTAATGCTAGCAAAGGAGGAGGCCGCACGTGCACGCGCGTGGCAATGGCCCCCGCGCCCCAGCCGCCGGGATTCCGATCCCGATTTCCGGCCACCATAGGCGCGGGCTTACTTGCGGATGGCGAGCAATGGGTAGCTCGCCGTCCGACCGTCCGCTAACCGTCCGGACCGAACCCAAGTCGTCGATGGCACGTACTGTTCCACGTGCGCCTCAAGGAGATGTCAGCAACCGTAGGGGCCCAGCAGAGTCGAAGCCTACTGGGGCCAAGGGTCTGATTCTAAAAGGAAGACTCCGCCCTGGTATGAAAGACAATGAAGGAACAGGAGTGGGTTTTTAGTCAGTAACAGTCTGACATTATCTCGCGCTCCGCCCAAGAGCGGGGGATGTCATTGGATAATTATCACACCGAAAAAAAAAACCCAAGCATCGCATGGATGTTAGAGATCTTTGAAATTACATGCTTTTCTTTTCTATAATATGCATGTAATACATTCTCTCTCTCATTCTAAACGTTTCTCATTATAATCACTCTGTCTATTGGTGAAGGACCAGTCAGTAGTTTCTGAATTTATCGCAAACATTGTAAATAAATGGTAAATAGATTTACAAATTGAAAGAAGAAAGAAAGAAAAAAAATAAAACTATGGTATATTGTATACTCTGTTGTAAATGAAGAAATAACATTATGCTAAAACAGTTTATCTCCTAAACTTAATCACACATAACCTCAAGCCATTACCTATGCTAAGAACATACCTACCGATTACAACACTATCTAAATTTTCATTAAAAAGGCTTCATTCTTTACGAAAGAATTATGATAAATCTATTGAACCGCGGGTCGAGTCGTGATCTCGATATAATCGCGATACATCTCGATAGATCGTATCGATTTAAAGAATCGATTCGAAATCGTTCGACCTTGATATTGATGAGTCGTAAAGATCCCGATTCTAGATTAATGGTTAACAATACTGTTTTTAGGCGCATTAAAATTCTTTTGTAGTTTTAAATTATGGTTCTGGGACAGTACCTACCTAATGATCAGCACACAGCAATGTGTTACTATCTCGTTGGTTATTTTAAAGGCCAAGGTTTTTAAACATTCCTACATCTATCTGACAAGCGTGATGGTGGAAGCAAATTTCCCTTCAGTAGTTTATGGTGTTAGTATCTGAGAAGCCTATGAAAACCTTCGTAAAAATTTAGTGTCTAAAAGCGGATATATGCAGTTCATGTTTGCCCTCTGCTCAATCGAGCGCCTATCTCCTTTTCCCAAAATACCTTGAAAATTTAAGATTTTTGACCTACTGCTTATGAACCCTTAGTGTTCGGGACATTTCGAGTATTTTCTGGTATGAATATCATGCAATATTTGAGAAGTTAATGAAAGTCTTACTTCAAGCCAAAACATATCAGTCTTACAAAATAGATAATCTCTGAGATAAAAAGTACATACTCAAATTCTCGCATTGAACCAGTGCTTCTATGGAAGAAGAATAGTACTTTTAACTATATTCAACATTCGCAGCTATAATTTAAACAATGCATACACTTATCCTCAACCTATAAGAAAGCTAGAAACGTTAAAACAAAACACGATTCCTAACGAGGAAACGTTTAAACTAATCAAAGTTGAAAAGTAAAAAAAGTTTCTCTTCAAGCGGTACGGTACAATTAGCGGGCGTATGTAATTATCTAAAAAAAGGAGGCACAAAGATGACCATTACAATGGCTGGTCGTGACACGCGTTCGGGTACGGACACGACTCGCGACACGCTGCCTCGGGACCGGCAAAACTTACAGGTACGGATTGTAAACATACAAAAAGAAAAACAAGTGAGCAAATTATTTAAGAGTATAAAATGAAATAAATTGAGCTGCTTTCGAAATAAAACAGTCATAATAACAGCACCAACATTTAACTAAAGCTCAAGCCAAAATGGTTGGATGAAGATGATTAGTTAGGATAAATCCCTTTAATATCTAATTTTCTAGATATAGAATAGGTACATAACAGAAAACGATAAAAAGAAATAAAATAAAAAGGACAATAAATTGTGATAAAGATTCTTTTAACCCATTAGAGGTCAAACAAAAACTACCAAAATATTTTTTAAATTTTCTTTATTTTCATATTGAAATAAGAATAAAAAACACAAAATACAAGAAAAAGAAATAAAAATTTTAGTTTTCATGAAGATATAGGGGTGTACTTAATTGAGTACACTGACCGCCTAAGTACGAAAATTTTCAAAGTACGTTTTTTTGCCACAAAGTGTTTTAAGGCGTTTTTTACATTACGAGTATACTCTAGAATGACAAAGGACACATCGCAGCTATTTTTCAATTTTAATAGGATAATATCCAACTGCATCTTGAGGCAGACCTTCGATTATTGACACCTTGGCGTAAATAGTATATCGCGATATGACTGCGAAGCATAAGTTGATCAATAGGAATATCATTGCTCATTACATGTAAACGCCAGGAATTGGCAATAACCATATCTACCATGTAGGTAAATAGCACCCATCACCACTTTTTAAAATAAACGGCAATTCTATATCATTATATAGAATTCGCATTAGACAGACTGGTCGAATTCATCCACACCTCTCATGTCTTTGTTGGTTTGGAATAAAGGTGGTATCGCTACCTTCAGTTCTTCACAAACAGGACTTTTCCTATCGTGGACTTCGGAAGTATTCTGAGAAGCTAGGGTACGTTTCCGCCAGATTGGACTCAAATCCGGAGTGGATTGGCGGGTAGAATCTAGTCGACTTCTTTTTGACCCCAGCTGTCCATCATCACTGTCGTCTTACGCACTATCTTCGCTACCACTAACCCCTCGATTCATAAATACCTCAATAGTACTAGGTATATCTTATGGCATGAACCACGCTGCCATATCCTCATCGCCTCCTTCCTCTTTATCAGTCAATGCACTTGGATCAGGTGGTATAATAGCCAAGTGACATTTATCATCACCACTATCGTGTAAAACGACTTCAATCGCTTCTTCTAGTCCCTGGTAGCTCTTTTGATTGCAAGGAAACTGAAAAAGAAAAACGGGTATTTTACTTACTTATGTTGTCACTGTACTTAACTGAGTACAGTAACATTTATGTTACTCTAGTTTTATTTTAGTCATAAAAAATCGGACTATATTGTTCCTTATAACTTACTCTGACATGTATTTTATAGGAACGAAATGAAAAAATCAACTTTTAAACAATAAAAATTTTAGAAAATCAAAAATCATTCGCTTACCTCCTCAGTGTTTTGGTAACATAACTTCAAGTGACACTTTTTATCAAAAAGAGTTGCACTACCCGCGTAATATTTATCAGTATACTTCAACAGTGTTATGATGAAGTTAAATAACAAGGAAACTCAAATAAACTACAAAAAATATGTAATTTATACTTAGGGATATGGCTGTACTCAATCGAGTACAGTGACCTCTAATGGGTTCAAGTAACAGACACAAGCACTGTCAGTACTAAAGAAAAGAAAAATAGAAGACTAAAACGAATCAGTGGTGCTAGATAATGATAAGAAGATTAACTATACGAGAGAGAGAGAGCAAAAGCGAGAGCCGGATCAACAACATTTTCCATTGCAACTGTTTGAAGAGCAAAAGCTGATATAAAAAGAAAACAAAACCCAAATCCATACCTCTTACTCACTCACCTCCTAATTTGCAAACACAGTACAGTCACCAACAAAAAACAAAATACACAAAAATGACAACAAAAACTCGTGAGTCCGGTCCACAATCCATTTAGAGAGATAGCATCGCCTAGAGAATTATTAAGTCATTATAAGTACGCAAAGGTCACAACTTTGTATTATCTAAGACTTGGATCGTAAATGAAGCATTGTACTCAGTAATGTGTGTCGCTATGCTGTACATTTCTGTGTTAGTGTGACTATCGCATTTATTTGTACCATAATTGATAAGTTATGTGAAGATAATGGTGGCTTTGTCAAAATATTTTAATGATGACATTCTACATGACGGTGAAAGGTCTCTCTGGTTTGGACTTAACATATTCAATTGCAAGATATTGTTTCATCTATTATAATTATATTATATTAGTGAATCAATTATGCACAAAGTTTTTAATGAATAGTTTTTGTTCATATTCATAACCATTTCCTAATCATTCCAAGTTCATCATCATCATCATAATTTCAGCCGAAAGACGTCCACTGTTGGACATAGGCCTCCCCCAAGCGTCGCCACAGCGAACGGTCCTGTGCGTCTCGCATCCATCGGACTCCCGCAACCGTTACCAAGTCATCGGTCCACCTTGTAGGAGGCCTTCCAACGCTACGTCTTCCGGTACATGGTCGCCATTCCAGAACCTTTCGGCCCCAACGGCCATCTGTTCTGCGAGCAATGTGCCCTGCCCATTGCCACTTTAGTTTGGCGATTCTTCGTGCTATGTCGGCAACCTTGGTTCTCCTGCGGATATCCTCATTCCTGATTCGATCACGCAAGGAAACTCCGAGCATAGCCCTCTCCATTGCCCTTTGGGTGACTTTAAGCCTTCTAATGAGGCCCATTGTAAGCGACCACGTTTCGGAGCCATATATCATCACTGGCAACACGCACTGGTCATAGACTTTCGTCTTGAGACACTGTGGTATATTGGACGAGAAGATACCGCGCAGCTTCCCGAACGCTGCCCAGCCGAGTCGGATTCGACGATTGATCTCTTTCTCGAAGTTAGACCTTCCCAACTGGACCGTCTGTCCCAGGTAAACGTAGTCGTCTACACCTTCGAGTGTAGAGTCCCCGACTCCCCTCGACACGACATTCTAAGTTGTCTTTGACTATTTTTGAGAATGATTCACTGAAAATGTTAAAGCTATATCATCATAATAAAATTAAAGCTATATACTTGTGGTGGCCGAGTGGTAACGGCCCCAGACTTACGAGTTGTAGGTTGCGGGTTCAAACCGAGCCAGGCGCATTGCTTTGTGTAATTTATTTCATCACCACTGCTCTCAAAACGGTGAAGGAAAACATCGTGAGGAAATCGAAAATTTTTGGTTCTAGGACATATGTCCTAGAACCAAAAATTCGAAGACATGTGACATTCACCAACCCGCACTGGGCCCGTGTGGTGGATTACGGCCCATTCCCTCTCCTAGAGAGGAGGCCTGAGTCCCAACAGTGGGAACATTATAAGGCCGACTATGCTATGCTATCATCTTCACAGCAAATACAAGCAAAAATTTGGGTTGTAAAAATGAATTACATATAATTTCTAAGCAAAACAGGCTGATGATAATAAATGTTGAAAGAACACCATGTTCAGTAGCCTAAATTAACATACTGATGAAAATGTTGATGAATATTAAATCGATTAGCAAAATAATATTTTCTAAAGTGTCCATCAAAATTTTAACATCTTCAGACTAAATCAGAACCTTTGAGTTTTATGCCTCATAAAAATCTCGAAGGTTTCTATAAATTTTTAATGAAAGGGATTTAAGTAGGTATACAAGTAGTAAATTTTTAATTAATAGACATCTAAGAACCTAATAGATTATTCAATTAGGTAATGCGATTAATGGCCTTCCAGTGTAATGCATGGATGTGATTACATTTTGGTATGTATTAAGAGATAAATTTTAGGAATGTCCAATTATAATTTCAGATCAATTTTTTTAGGGTTCCGTATCTCAAAAGGAAAAAACGGAAACCTGTAGGATGTATATAGGATGACTTTTTGTCCATCTATTTGTCTGTCAAGACACTTTATCTGGGGAACGCGTGGAGGTATCGAGTTTAAATTAAAACCACATACTTAGGTCTGCGGTCCCTTGATGCTGTGAAAAAATCAAATTTCTGAGTTAACGAAAAAAAAAGGTACTTCCCGTTGACTTAGAATCCTGATATTTGGCACGAAGCAAGGTCTCATGGCACAAGTATAGAAAAAAATCTGAAAACTGTTAATTTGTTGTTACGGCACAAAAAAATAACTTTTTTGCGATTCGGAAAAATCGTCGTAACTCAATTCGGGACTTGAAATGTTTTCATAGTTTCAAGTTTGTACGGAACCCTCAGTGCTCGGTGCGCAAGTCCGACTCGAACTTGCCCAGTTTTTCAAAAGAGCAGTTTATATAGATATCAACAGAATTATGCATGAAATAAGCCAGGTTGAAACTGACAGCCCGTATAATCCTCATATATTGCAATTTAAAATAAGAGAATATCAAAATTAATTGCGAAATTAATTATAATTACAAGTAATGCGGGCCTAATGAATTGTGTAAAGCTATCTATGAATAAATTAATACTGTCTTTGAATTTTTTATTGGTATTAAGTTACATGCCCTTATATTATTCGTAATGGAATCAGAGATGTTATCGGGAGGCTATTACTCCATATAAGAAGTAAAAGTCAATTGACTAATAAATATATGCTTATTAGTTACCGATTGAATGGGTTCTAGACATAACTTTTGCATTACAATAAACTGTGCTTGGCTGTATCGCCTTCGTAAATGTTTCATCGCATTTATTTTTAACATGAAAATAAAGCTGGTATTGCATTATCTTTCTTATTGTTTCTAGGCTTTACTGGCTCTACTGTAGGAAGCACTTCGTTTCAATTTAAAAATACCAAATCATTACTTTAGATATCACAAGTTTGTGTAATGTAGACCTAAATGTAGACCTCTGTGTTTCCTGATGACTACAACCCGGGAATATTTAAGTCAAGAGTGAATAGGTTACTTCTAGGTAAGCGCGCTCCATCGCCGACCGCATCGTCGCTTTCCATAAGGTGAGATAGCGGTCAAGCGCGAACCTATCAAGAATTAAAAAAAAAGTATATCTACAAGGGCCGTGTGAAACTGACGATATACCTAGTCATACAAAATTATTCAAATTTTATCACTACATAGTATAAAACAAAGTCGCTTCCCGCTGTCTGTCTGTCCCTATGTATGCTTATAGATCTTTAAAACTACGCAAAGGATTTTGATACGGTTTTTTTAATAGATAGAGTGATTCAAGAGAAAGGTTTATATGTATAATACATGCATAATATAGTAGAGAAACACTGGTAATTTTGGAGGTTTCTAATGTGATGTCTTAACTATTACTAAACATATTTTTTTGCGCTTACATTGCAAACGCTAGTTGAACCCTACGAGATAGATCAAAATCATATACTACAGTATTGTACATCTTAAAAAGGACTACAAAAAAATCCAAAATGGTATATGTCTATCTCGCGATAACCCACAATAACCATTTTTTATCCTTTACTTTTTACGAGATATAATGGCTTATTTGCGAAGCGATTTTAAGTAATACAGAATTAATCCTTAACCAATTAAGTACCTTAAATACATTGTGTATTTAATATAAATGAATGAAGCCCTTTACAGTATGTAATATAAATGAATATTTTCGAAGATACCTATTACAGATTTAAAATGCAGGGACATAGCGGTTGCAGTGGTATCAGCATTGCACTCGTGCGAACCTGGGGAGGGTTGCTAGTTTTATATAAATTTTTTGATTAGTTGGAAAATCATCAAATAACCTCTCCCTCTCTAAGTGAGGAGGAGTGTCAGACTTTTATTGATAAAAATCCACCCGTGTTCCTTTATTTGCCATTTGCGTTCTCGGACCACAGAAACTCTTTTAAACAATTATTATATTACATGTAATTTGGGACTTCAGCTTTATGCACTGGGATTTTACATAAATACGGGCACCTAAAGGGTGTTCTTATTTGTGCATATTAAATATATTAAAACACAAAGCATTTTGACATTTCACAAAGCCCAAAACACTCATCGCCAAAGGATAGGTAGGCTTACAAAAAAACATAATGATGGACGGGAAAATCGTGCGGATTCCACTCACAATACCTCAATTTAAGATTCTCTTTCATAAATATAAACCGTTACAATTTTTGTGGAATTTTAAACGAAACCCGGTACACTGTGTTTCGGATGATTTTTTCTGGGCAAAAAAAAAACAGTTAAATTTGCATGAATTACGTAATTTATATCTTTTCCGCGTTCATTGTCATTCGGGTGTTGTACGATTTTAACAATCACGGCTTTTTGGTGTGAAGAATTTCTTTGCTTCACATTTTTTTTTTGGCTAAACCAGCGCGGTACTCAACATTTTTGGCAATTTTTGAATTCAGTTTTCGCTCGCATTTTATTCAATTACAGTAAAGACGTAAGGGACGTCGTGTTCCTTTGACAATAATTTAAAAGCAAACCTGGACGACCACAACAAAAAACTAAATGAGGCGACATTTTGAATATATAAAATAGAGACACCAAATTTCGCGTATCAGAATTTAAGATTTCTCGTCGTTAAAAAAATAATAATAGTTCATTAGTGCCAAACGACGTTTATTCAAACATTGAAATATCGTACAAAATATTGTTCTTTCTTTATTGTACACACAATACAATAGGACAATTGATGTACATAGGCGAGCTTAACCCACAATTGGATTTTCTTACAGTAAACCTTACAAATGAGAAAGAAATTTTGCACTTGAGGATAACATTAAATGCACAATAAATTAAATCAACTAATTAATTAAACTTAAAACTAACAACAAACTGAACAGATATGTGTACAAGCACACCATACATAAATATAATATATACAATAAATAAAAACCAATAAACATACATATTTATGGGTCATGACGAGAAATGTTGTTCCCTAATTTTTCCCTTGAAAACTTCCAACGAAGGGCTAGCCTTCAATGTGTGTGGAAGAGATTTCCAGAGGCAAACAGCACGAACGGTAAAATATACACTGTAGAGACTTAAAGAGTGGGGAGGAAAACGAAGGAGAAGAGAAGATGATGAGCGACCAGGTTTTCCTCTCGAAACAAGATACTAAAAGCGTTCCCGAAGATACAAGGGGAATTGAGATTATGAAGAACAGAGAACAGAAAAGAAAGACTGTGGCAATCTCGACGTTGCCGAATAGGCAGCCTCTTCAATTGCCTTCGAAATTGCGACACATGGTCATACTTCCGAAGGCCAAAAATGAAGCGGATACACGAATTCTACAGACGCTCCAGTTTATCAAGAAGTTCCTCAGTCGCATCAAGGAAGCAGACATCAGCATAGTCAAGTAGAGGTAGAAGAAGAGACTGAGCAAGAGTAACTTTAGTTGAGAAAGGCAGGAACTTCTGAAGACGTTTCAGTGACTGAAACGAGCAAAATATCCTCCTGCTTACATCCGCAATGTGGACATTCCAAGACAGATATATACATATGTATATATATATATTAAATTTCAGTCACCCAAAGGGCAATGGAAAGGGCTATGCTTGGAGTTTCCTTGCGTGATCGAATCAGGAATGAGGATATCCGCAGGAGAACCAAGGTTACGACATAGCACGAAGAATCGCCAAACTTAAGTGGCAATGGGCAGGGCACATTGCTCGTAGAATGGATGGCCGTTGGGGCCGAAAGGTTCTGGAATGGCGATCTCGTACCAGAAGATGTAGCGTTGTTGGAAGACCTCCTACAAGGTGGGCCGATGACCTGTTAAGGGTTGCGGGAATCCGATGGATGCGAGACGCACAGGACCGTTCATTGTGGCGACACTTGGGGTAGGCCTATGTCCAATAGTGGACGTCTTTCGGCCGAAATGATGATGATGATGATATTACATTTTGCTTTCTAAAATTTTCCTCTAATTTTATATTGAAGTCAAAGGGGAATTATCATAATGCTGCACAATAATAGTTATAATTTAGTTTTCATTAAGAATTGTTTGAATACGAATACTTTTAATAACAAGTTTTTGAAGTAGGTAAGTATTTGGAGAAATTCAAAAACGTTAACTGACTTTAACATGTTCAATGCAGATCGAAGTCTCATACTCCTTGTACGGGTCTTCCTTGCAGTGCAACCCATCGAGCGCCGATTGTACTTACGTCTGTACAAATTGAGTGACCTTGAAAAACGCTTAATTATCATTTTGTACACACGGGTGTACGAAATTTATTTGGCCGTAAATTTTGGTTTCTATATCTTCGTTTTTTTTTTTTGGTGATTTTACGTAAAAACGCGCAATTACGTAATAATAATACCCCTAGAAAACCATAGTCTTCTCTATCGTGTGGAGGCCATAACTTCAATTCGGTTTGGTATCAAAACAGAATGCAGTGGTGTGTGTACTTAAATACGGGGTCACTTTCACCTCGTACCGGACTTAGCCAAAAAAAGCTTGTAGTTTCTTAAATGTTACGGGGTCTAATACACCCTTTACCGTCATAATGATAGTTTTTAAATGAGTTCTAAAACGCCCCGTACCGCAGGAATGGAAATAATACAAAAATGAGTACCGTTATCAACGTGTTGAAGACTAAAAATTTCTATGTTGTTACACCCCATGAAGCCTATTAGGACGAAAATAGTAGCTATTGTAGCAACTTTATTATTTTACATAAATACCGAAGTTCGACCACAAAACGGTTTAACTGCTGAACCACAAACGAACAACGGGTTTAACAAACTGTTCGAGTGTACTAAGCCGACTAATGAGTGCGGGGACACTTTGGAACTAAACAAAATTATTATAGAGATGGCTAGGTGGCTAATATTTATTTAGAACTTTTATTTTGTAAAACTGCTAGCTTTTTTGTAATTAAAGAAGGGTTTCTTTTAAGGTGGCAAATCATCTAATTACTTCTCTCGCACTAGGATGGATTGAAAGGTATCAGACTTTTACTGACTAAAACCACACGTATGTTCCTTCTTTGCCTCCAGAACACCGGGTTTCTCTTTAAGAAGTTAACCCATGGCCCCAGTAGGCTTCGACCCTGCTGGGCCCCTACGGTTTTGCTGACATGTCTTTAACCTCTTCTATCTTTGACCTATTCCTTCTAAATCTTATAGATAAAAAGATGACTGAACTTTATGTTCATGCCTGAATCAGCAAATTTTTTTTCAAATAGCTAAATTCAACAATATTTTATTAACCAGCTAATTACAGCAGACGACATACTTTTTTTTTGTTTTCGAGAGGATACCTACAAAAGGCACCCGTACCTACAAACAGTTCCGAATTTATTTATCTGTTGATAGCATTCAGACTATTCTTTACACACGTAGATAATGATATATGATAGCAATGTGGTTGCCTAACTGACTTATGTAGGTACCCTTCAAAGTTACAATTTGCGGCACACAGTGAGCTAGAGGAAATTATATTAAAACATGATATAACGATTTTTAACAAATCAAACTACAGTTTCCGTCTGAATGGACCACCATGCTTGTTCCCATCGATGTCATGGGAGATGATTGAACCACACAGTCAGAGGCAATAGATACAAACATTCTCCATGTGGTCCAAATCTAGCAATTGATTAGATTATTGTGTAATGGACACGGCGCCCAGTTTCTTTTCAACCATTTATTTTATTTTATTGTCATTAATTCTTTTTTAAATCTGGGTTTATCCATCAATAATAGTATTAATGCAAAAATAAAATTATAAAAAACGAAAGCTAAAAAAAAATGTTTCAATTTTTTTATTTCAAACAATTCATAAATTGTTTGAAAAAGTCACTGCAGCCCTGGAATGCAAAGGGTAACTGAAGAAACTCGGGTGGGTTTTGTTTAGTTAAGATCTTACACTCCTTGTCCTCCACCCAGAGCGAAAAAAGTTATTTCGAGACTTTCAACCATTAAAACTAGCCTAGAAAACATCGTCATCATCATCATCATCATTTCAGTTATAAGGCGTCCCCTGTTGAACGTAGGCCTCCCCCAAGCTTCGCCATAACGACTGGTCCTCCAACGGAGTCCCGCGATCCTCAACAGATCATCGATCCACCTTGTAGGGGGCCTTCCAACGCTGCGTCTTCCGGTACGTGGGCGCCACCCCAGAACCTATCGGCCACATCGAGCATCTATTCTGTGAGCAATGTGCCCCGCCCACTGCAAAAACATGGTGGTAATTAAAAATCAGCCAGTCTTAAAACACTTAGTGTTATTGTACCAATAATAACTAATATTTATTACGACATAAAAGATTCTCTAATGAGGAAAAGTCGCCATTTTGAAGCTTCTATTTACAGATATTTCGTAATAATAACTACTTCGATCTCGAATAAATAATGTTTAATGAGTAGAGACTCTACACGTGTCGTCCTTCAGACAATTACGTGGGCTATTGATGTACGAGAATCAGATTGCTCGAAATAATCCAATTCTTTCAAGTTAGAAATGTCAGACTCATATATTGGACTGTGAATGTGATGCATTAGCCAACTATCTACTACCAAGTGCATCGTGATCAGCTTTAAAATGTTCCCACTGCTGGGACTCAGGCCTGCTCTCTAGGAGAGGGAATGGGCCGTAATCTACCACGCGTACCCAGTACGGGTTGGTGGATGCCACATATCTTCGAATTCTTGGTTCAATAACATACCGGTTTCCTTACGATGTTTTCTTTTGCCGTTTTGAGGGCAGTGGTAATGAAATAAATTACACAAAGTAATGCGCCTGGCTGGGTTTGAACCCGTGACTCGCAAGTCTGGGGCCGTTACCACTCGGCCACCTCAAGTATATAGCTTTAATATTTTTATGATGATATAGCTTTAACATTTTCAGTGAATCATATATCATATATATATCACAAAGGTTCTGGGGTGCGATCACGTACCGGAAGACGCAGAGTTGGAAGACCTCAGTCCCACCAGAAGAACCGATGGCTTGGTGAGGGTCACGGGAATCCGATGGATGCCAGACACACAGTCCGTTATGGCGACACTTAGCGGAGGACTATGATGGTGATTGGTCTCAAAAATTGATTAAAAAGTCAATAAAAGCAAGAAAAGTTTTTATAAAATGTAAAATATGTAATAGAAAAAATAAACAAGATATATAAAACGTCTTAGGTATTAAAGATTACAATGGCTTTGGTAATCACAGGCTGCGCGCTCTCGCTCTACTTGGCTGCAATATGTATTTATATCGAATGACTTGCGTGGGAACATATTACGAACGGCCATATTGTCACGATGCTAGAATACAAGAGATTGAACGTAACGGAAAATGTCTTGAGGATTATACTTATATATTCTGTGACCTTAGTGCAAGTTTTTTAACTAACTTGATCTCGTTAACGTAAACTTTAATTGTTAAAAGTCCAGATAGGCACTTAGGGCATTCAAATGTATGGCTTATGTATAGGAATCGTACTCACATTGAGTATTCAACGAATCTATGAAACCCCATTTCTCTAAGGTGAGTTTGCAATGGCCTACAACCTACCTTATAAATCGAGCACACATCATCTGAGTTTTCTCAACGTTGTTGTTGTTTTAGTAATATTCCTTCTCTGATGATCTGAAAGACTGTCATACTAAGCAAAAAGTGGTATCTCTTCGAAAATCGTTTTTTTTACATTGCAATGCCTAAACGCTTTGCGTCACAAGGGCTACTCAAAAAAACCGTATCTTTATTGGAATATTGGAAAATAAATAATCTTCTATACATAACTAATAGACTGTACCTCATTTTTACCCGACTACGGAGGGTTATGATTTTGACAGGCTATGTATGTATGTGAGTATGTTCATCTCCTAATCTACTTATCGGAATTCGACGTATGAGGTATCGTTAGAACCGTTTTAATTGTCCGCTGAACATAGGCTACGTGACGTGTCACAAAAATCGATATGGCGCCCTCTAGCGGACAAAAAGTAATGCGTTAAAAATAAAAAAGGAGATAAATACGCCGTGTTTGGTATTATTTGAAAGGGCTTCACTTGTACATTTCCAAAATATTGTTCAAATTTAAAGTGACGCCCTCTAGCGGACAAAAAGTCATGTTTAAAAAAAATTATAAATACACCGTGTTTCATATCATTTGAAAGGGCTTCACTGGTAGGTACTTATAAAAAAATATCATCAAAATTCAATGTGGCGCCCTCTAGTGGACAAAAAGTATTGTGTTAAAAAAATAAGATAAATGCGTCGTTTTGGTATCATTTGAAAGGACTTCACTTGTTCATACCAAAATAAATAGTATAGAAGCACAGTGATTTAACACCAAAATCTTTCAAATAAAAAAAAAGTAAAAAACTAAAACCCGACTACGACAAAAAAAGACACTGAAAAAGTATGAAACAAGATTTTCAAGATGCTGAAATAAACAAAGTAACTGGAAAAACAAGAATAGAGCAAAAAGAAAAGCCGTAGTCACACGTTATTGGTAGGTAATAATCGAAACACTTTAATTGTGTTAAAAAAAAATAAAAAACACTTGTCTTTTTTTTGTCGTAGTCGGGTTTTAGTTTTTTACTTTTTTTTGTGAAATAAATAAATTGTTATTATTTTAAATCTGTAAAAGTTTTTAGTTGTGCGCGCATCACGTAAAATATATGGAATTGATGTAGATAACTTTTATACAATATTACTTAGGCTTTATTTCATCGCAATCGATTGACTATATCGAAAGATATACTACATTCATTGACTGTTAGGCGGTACGAAGTTCGCCGGGTCAGCCAGTGTCAGCCAGTTCGTACTTAGTTATATTGTAAACGCGAACGTAATTCTATTTGACTGGCCTGTTGGTCTAGTGGTTAGTGGCCCTGACTGCTATGCCGGAGGTCGTGGGTTCGATTCCCACCCAGGACAAATGTTTGTGTGATGAGCACGATCATTTGTTCTGTGTCTGGGTGTAATTTATCTATATATGTATGTATTTAGAAATATATAAGTATGTTTATCAGTTGTCTAGTACCCATAACACAAGCTCTGCTTAGCTTGGGACTAGACGACGTTGTGTGATAGTTGTAGAATATTATTATTATTATTATTATTATTATTATTTGTTGGTTACGTCTTCACGCCTTATGCGCTAGACCGAAGTTAATGAAATTGAACTGAGGACATAGTCTAGGGCATGGAAAAGGACTTGAGATAAATTTTATCAACATACCAAGCCAGTGAAGCTGCGGACAGAAGCTTTATTTAGTACGTTACAAAGGTGGATGGAAATCGTTCTTTACAAAATCCTTTTTTTTTTTTGTAACTCAGCTTTGTAGAGCAGCATAGATGTTTAAGCGATTACCTTCCATTCTTGTACTAAAATAAAAGAAAACAAACATATTTGACTTTAAATACCAAGTCAAATTACAGGGCAATTTCATAAAATTAAGACGTATATGTTTAGAGAAAAGTTGTCTATTTTGTCGTCAAAATAAACAGCCAGTAAACGTTCGCAAAATATGGACGGTTCCATAGACTGACAAATGAGAATAGAGAAGGAAAATCGTTGTTTATATACATTCAGTCAGAAAAGTATTGGGAATGGATGATTTGTTTATGGTTCCAAATTTAAATTTTTGTTTTTTTTTTGTTGTTGGTATATTGGCACAACTGTTTTTCAGTTTGGCGCAGAGTTTGAGTTGCATCTGTTATTTATATTAAATACAGTGCTGTTTTTAGTTATATCATATCTAGTGTGTATTGCGAATTTCATAATGGACAAAAACATCGAACAAAGAGTTTGTCTTAAATTTTGCATCGCCAATGGAATTTCGTATTCGGCGTCACTGAAAATGTTACAGAAGGCTTACGGTGAATCGACATTATAAAAAACACGTGCTTATGAGTGGTACAAAGCATTCAAAAGCGGTCGAGATGTGATGGAAGATTTGCCTCGCTCTGGTAGGCCATCAACGTCTTCAACTGAAGTTAACATCGCAAAAGTGAAGGAAATAGTGACTGAAAATCCTCATTCAACTTTGAGAGAGATAGCCACCGAACTTTCTGTATCTCACGAGTCAATCCGTACCATTTAAACTAATTATTTGGGTATGAAACATGTTACCGCTCGGCTAGTCCCAAAAGACCTGAATGTTCTCCAAAAACTCAATCGCATGAGAGTCACTGAGGACGTGCTAGAACGAGTCAATTTCGACCCAACATTCATGAAACGCATTGTTACTGGTGACGAGACGTGGGTTTTACGAGTTTGACATGCAAACTAGTCAACAAGCTTCGGAGTGGGGCCTTCCAACTGAACCGAAACCGAAAAAACCACGCCAAAGTCGATCAAAAGTCAAAGTCATGTTGACTGTTTTCTTTGATTATCGCGGTGTTGTGCACTCGGAATCTTACCGGAAGGTCAAACGGTAAATAAAGAATATTATTTGAGCGTTATGCTTCATTTAGGAGAGCAAATTCGACGAAAAAGGCCAGATTTGTGGAAAGAAAATTCTTGGATTTTGCACCACGATAATGCGCCTTCGCACAAGGCTATCATTGTGAACGAATTTTTGACCAAACACTCAACAAATACCATTGAGCAACCACCATATTCACCAGATATGGCTCCAGCCGACTTCTTTCTTTTTCCTAAACTCAAATTACCACTTCGTGGCACCCGTTTTCAATCGGTAGAAGACATAAAGGATAATTCGCGGCGAGAACTGAACTCAATTCCGGAAACAGCATTTAAAAAATGTTTTGATGATTGGATTATTCGTTGGCGTTAGTGTATCGTTTCTGAAGGAGCATACTTTGAAGGTGATAAAATAAATTTGGATGAATAACAAACATTTTGTGTATTATTGATCTTTTCCCGGTACTTTCTTGACAGAGTAGTATATAATGTAACTATTAACTTTTTCCACAAACTAAGCTCGACGTCTGTAAGCCACCAGAAGGATCCAGCAGAATATCAGCATCAGCATTTGCCGGATACATGCATGAGCCCACCCATTTGGTGCAACTTTGAGGCGTACACCGCACTATGCTAATTCTTATTCATCCCAAATTTACTTTTAATAGGTACCCATCTATGTCATAGTGATAAAACCAACATGATGAGTTTATTCGAAACAGTGTCAACGTTACGAGATGTTGCAATTCGTAGCCAATACGCAAAACTTTAAGCAATCAGCGTTGTAAGACTGCCTTAGTGAGAAAGAGCGTTTTAGGCATGGCACCGTGCATCTACAATAAATTACCAGATGTCATAAAAAATTGAAACAGTTACTAATTGAAAAATGTTAATATACGACTGATGAATTTTTAAATGATGAATTAATGTAGAAATATTTATTTATTTGACTGTAGAAACAATTTTTCTTTTTTTTTAATTCTTATTCTGAATGTTGTGATTAATTTATGATTATTTATTTACGCATTGACATTACTCTTTAATGTGACATTTATAATTTTTGATTATATTATTTTATCATCATTACATTAATTTTGACAATGAATTATTAATAAATCATTAATTTTGGTAATTTTGACATACCTGCAAATAATTCGAGTTTCCTCTCGCATGATTAATGTACTTTTTTTTTCTCTATGCATGCAACCATATTTGTACGCCTCTAGGCATAACATAGCGACCTATCAACCTTCTTTAAGATCTGCATTCACTACCTATGTTAAACAAATAATAAATGATTATGATAGATAAATTTATCTTGTTTTTACTGTGTCTTATAGATAATTTTATTCTGTACTCGTAATATTGATGTTTGTAATTGTTTAGATGTTTTTTTACTCAGTTTTGTAATTTCATTGTCCTTTGGTTTATTGTCTGACCGTTATCTGTGTTGCATCGAATAATTTTTTGTCTAAATATGGTAAGTAAATCAAGTCAAAATAAAGATGAGTATCTGAATATCTCGTGCTATCCCAATTTTGGTAATGCGTAATTTTTTATTCAGAGTTGACACATCCAACAAGGAAACTCAAGAGTCGATCGTAAACACGAAAATGAAAGTTACAAACCTCTTTCTAAAATTAGCAGTAACAATTTACACGCGTAAAAACATCGCATTCTGACGCCTCAATCATTCGAGATCTTCACCATGCAGGGACAATAAAAATAATTTTAAACGCATCATAAAACTGAAATCGAATTTCAAAGAACTTTTCAAATACATACGGTACAGAACAAAGATTCTCAAAATATTATTTTTATGAGTACAAAAGTATAATACAAGTTTATACTGCGTATTCTTCTGTCGCTCATAAGGCGGTATTAGCACGATAATTTACGATAATTTTTGGCATTTATCGTTCTATGTCAACTTTGGGTCGATGAGTTTTTATGTGCAAGCGCAACAGTGAATCATTCGCATGCCACAGAGTATTTATGTAGAAACGACGTTTTATTTTTTATAACTTGCAACTGATATGTTAGATATTAGTTACATATTATGTATAAAATTATTTTCTAAAACGTTGTGGTACATTTCTTTAAGAAATAGGCATCATCCGATTTCTTATCACTAGACTGTACGGATGTCATTAAAATTACATTATTTTAGATTTATAAATAAAATAATAATATTGAGATGATGATTTGTCGCTGTAAGTACTTATACAACTTGAAATAATTATCAAAAAGTAATTATATACCTTTTTACATTGACATTGGCAGATAATTTATTAATATTAACATTGCTTGTTATATCAAAAAAATATAATTCTACCTACATAGAATCTACCTAAAATAAATTCTGAGAATTGTATTTTATCTTTTATTATTTGGACATTTACCTTTTTATGTTTTATTTGATTGATTAGATTTTAATTTTGTGTAATTATGGACTATGTTTTAAATAAATCAATTAATAATAAACCTTAAATAAAAAATAATACTAATATAATAATAAAAATTAAAAAATATTATTTTTTTTTTAAATAAAATCGTGACACGTCTACCAAAAACCAACATTATTCGCTCTATGCCATAAGCTTTCAAAACATGAGATTAATCCATGTCAGTGTTACCTCGACATTGTAGCCTGAGGAAACTTTACGACATGCCAGACTCGGGAAAAAGTCAAATTTATTCGAAAAAAGCCGAATTTATTCGTAAAAAGTTGAATTTATTCGACTTTTATGCCTAACAGTTTTTGTTAAGGAGTGTACTCAAGTTGCTGAGGAATCCCTTTTGTTGAAGACGTTTAATGGAAGTGTAACATGTTTCAGCTGTCATACGTATCGAGTGAAAGGTCCTTAAAATGCATTAATTTGGTATTTAAACCGAAAAAGTGGGTTATTGTATAAACAACGTCCGGAAATTTCTGCCTGCCTATTCTGTCACCAAGCTTTTGCCCGTTTTAACTTTTAATGGGTTGTGCGAAAGCTTACCTTGGGACCCTGGAACGAAGGTAAAGAAGAAACAGGAATGGGTTTAAGTCAGTAAAAGTCTGACAAGCCCTCTCGCTCCTCCCAAGAGTAGGAGAAGTAATTGGATGATTTTCCATCTAGAAAAAAACCGTTTTCACTTTACATATATTGTATATATATGTATGTAGGTATACATTGTAGGTACAGGTATACATATAGTAGTATTGTTGCAGGTATAAAATTATCCCACGGGAACATACTCCTGGGATAAAACGTATCCTATGTGCTATTCCAGGGCCGCCCAGGGCAGATGTCTACCCGGGTACTAAGTTTCATCAAAATCCGCTAAGCTGTTCGAGCATAAAAAACTAATAAACATACACACACATAAACATATTAAACATACTCATTTTTTTATGTGGGAAAATCATCTAATGACAAATCCCGATCTTGGGTGGAGCAGGAGATAGTGTCAGACTTTTACTGACTAAAAACCCACTCCTGTTCCTTCGTTGCCTTCGTCCCAGCCTAGGGCCCCGGGTTTCGTTTTCACACTACCCATGCCCCCAATAGGCTTCGACCCTGCTGGGCCCCTACGATTTGCTGACATCTCCCTGAGGCGTGCGTGGAACAATACGCGCCATCGACGACTTGGGCTAGGTCCGGACGGTTACCGGACAGTCGGACGGCGGGCTACCCATTGCTCACCGTCCGCAAGCCTGCGCCTACGGTGGCCGGAAATCGGGATCGGAATCCCGGCGGCGGTTGGGGCGTGAGGACCGTTGCCTCACGCGATCGGCCGCCTCCTTTGCTAGCATTACTGCTTCGCAGAAGGAGGCGACCGCCTGCCACTCCTCCTCGCTCCGGACCATGGCCTGTACCAAAGCCCGGTGCGAGAGATCGCCGCCGCCGATCACCCCCACGAGGACACGGCGTTGCTCTGCCTAAGCGGGGCACACCTCCACCGTGTGCTCCACCGTGTCTTCCGGGCGGTCCACACAGTGGACACATACTCCCATTCATACACATTCACCTCTGTAGGTGAAGTAAAAGGTAGGTAGTAGATGTAGGCATAGGTAGTAGGTCGGTGTAGGTAAAGTGTGATTGCAACTGCCGCAATTTTCCTCTGCTCCATGCAAAAATGGACTGGTAGAAAATTACAGGCATTGTAATTTTTGTATGAATAAAGAATTAAATAGGTATGAAACTCTTATTATTTATACATAATTACAACACTTTGTATTTCCAAGGTCAAGAAACCAAACCAAGGGTTACAATTCAAAAAGGCTCTTTCTAAAATGTTCTAGTAAAAATGGATGTTTGTTCGTATGGTTATGTGATATTTTAGGCAGAAGTTAAGCGACTCGAACGCTAATCCTGTTTTTTTCTTCTAAGAGGCCTTTTACCACTGGAATCCTTAATGAACCTTTTAACTTCAACTTCTGTCTCAACTACTCCATCGTCCAAAGTCACAAGGACCTCCAAATCACATCACATCCACAGCTAATCTAATCTAATTAGCCTATTATGTTCCACTGCTGGGCGAAGGCCTTCCTCTCCCTTTTCCACACACGTCTATCATCAGCCATTGCGGTCCAGTCCCTTCAGTAAGAGTCAAGCTCATTTCTCCACCTTCGCCTTTTTCTGACCCAATGTCGCCTTGCATTTAATGGAACCCAGTAAGTGGCTCTTTTAGCCTACAGCTCTAACATGCAGCAGACATGTCCGGCCTAATCCCACTTAAGAGTAGCAGCTTTTCGGGTAACATTTTTAGGGTTCCACACCTTAAAAGGAAAAAGCGGAACCCTTATAGGATCGCTTTGTTGTCCGTCCGTCTGTCTGTCTGTCAAGACCCTTTATCTCGGGAACGCATGGAGGTATCGAGTTGAAATTAATACCATATACTCAAGTTTGCGGTTTGTTGAAGCTGTGAAAAATTAAAACTTCTTAGTTAACGAAAAAAAAGATACAGCCGTTTATGTCGCAAAAAACGTGTATTTCGACACTCTCAAGGGAATCATAAATCATAGGGTACTTCCTATTGACCTAGAATCTTGAAGTTTGGCTTGAAACAAAGCCTTATAGCACAAATATAGGAAAAAATCTGAAAACTGTAAATTTTTAGTAACGTCACTAAAAAAAACTTTTTTTGCGATTCGGAACTGTTTTCATAAGTAAGTTTGTACAGAACCCTTAGTGCGAGAGTCCGATTCGCATTTGCCCAGTTTTTATCCTAGTTTTGACGCGCAGTATTGTGTTTCTTACGTGGTCTGGGGCCTTACCATAATGTGTTAAAATGCCAGGCGTGCAAGGGAGAAAGTGAGATGGAGCTATTAGACCCTATACCTATAGCTCGGTTCCTTTAACAGTTCAGAATAGGTCGTCAAATGGATCGCATTAAGATAGAACTACACTGCGCACACGTCTGCCACACACGCCGATCTGGGCGCGTCGGTCTCCATACATTTTATACGGAAACTAGACTTGTAGAGCTACACTTGATCCACGCCACGCGACGTCGTTCTACGTACAAATCAGGCGTGTTACACGTATGCGTCGGTCTAATGTAGTTCTAGCTTTAAGAGCTCATGTTACTGCCTCTGATCCACAACTGAATCTCATAAACTTTCTCTCATTCCCCATTATCACCTCTCGCTCGTAAACCGACTTATCCATTGTGAGACTATCTAATTGTATGATCTTTAATGTTTACATTTTTATTGTTACACGCTGTACAATTTATGATGGCGGCTTATCATTGTGGTTTTTTTGGCAGTTCAATGGGTGTTGTAAATTAGAAGCTTTGTCAGGGTAGGTTCGGATCGGGATGGGTGGGAATCAGAGGTGTGTGGAATTATGACGGTTGTATGTTAATGTGTTATAATAAAAGTTTTTTGACTCATAATGGTATTTTGGAAACGGGGAAATCAAAGGCTTCTAGTTAGATTTATTATTATTATATTGCTAAAAGCTCTAATTATTACATTATTTTTATATAAATTACCTCCAGACTTTTTTTGACAAAGAAAAGATGGATGGATTTTGTGAAGAGTGATATGAAAGAAAAGGAAGTTAGTGATAGTATGACGAGTGACAGGGCAGAATGGAAGAAAAAAACGTGTTGCGCCGACCCCAAATAACACGGGACAAGGGCAGGAAGATGATGATGATGATGATGATGACTTTTATTGACATCTCCAATTAGTCTTCTTTCGAATATGAAACCTATGCTTCTTTTACCATAAACCTTAAAAAGTAACATTACCTTTCCAGTTTACAAGTTCTTCTTAAACGCCATAGTATTGAAAGTCAGCAGTCTAAAATTATTTTTAAGATTATTTAAACTTATCGCACTAATATTTTAAAGGCTATGTTGGTTAGTTCTTCACGGTCGAACGGCTGAACAGATTTGAATGAAATTTTGCACACAGGTAGACCATGTCCTGGAATAGTATACAGGATATTTTTTTATCGTGGGAATATATTTCCTTGGGACAATTTTCTGCTTTCACGCGGGTTCCGAAAAGATTCATCCATTCATCCGATTTTAACAGATATTTAATAGATAATAATAATATTCCACAACTATCACACAACGCCGTCTAGTCCCAAGCTAAGCAGAGCTTGTGTTATGAGTACTAGACTACTGATAAACATACTTATATATTTCTGAATACATACTTATATAGATAAATTACACCCAATTTCAATCAATAAATCAATATTATTTATTGTTTGTTTGTCACAGGTGGTTTAGTTCTTTCAATTGCATTAGAGTCGCTGCAACATACCCATAAGGTGTACAATATTTTTGTCATTTATAATTTGAAGTCGATTACCATTAGTATTATTACATAATTATATTTCATGTCAGTGTCCGTTATTATTAGTAAAATTAGTCCACATAGTCAAAATCAAATTTCATAGTCACACAATTACAATTTACATTATTATTTCATTCGTCAATATGTTTATCATTTAAGAACTCATTGATCGAGTAGTATGCTTTACTCATTAAAAATTCTTTAAGTTTAATTTTAAAAATATTTAAGATTACAATCTTTTTATAGAATTTGGTAGTTTATTGTATATTTTTATTCCTATTCCAAAAACACTCGATTTACATTTAACTGTCCTACATTTAATTATACTCAGTTCATTTTTATGTCGGACACTTTGTAACGTTTCATAATTACTTATATCGTGTTTTATTATTACTTCACTGGTTATTACTTCATTTTATAAGGAGTAACTTAAGCTACTTTTATTGTTTTAGAAAAATAATTAGAGTTTAGCGCCAAAAATAAGTTATTGAAATTATGAACAACTGGCATTAGTAGTAACTTTGTTTATTGTTACTAACACTGTTTGAGGCTCATTGCTACTCGAAATAAGGAATATTATTATTATCATATGTATCTCAGAACCCTGAGGTCCTGGACCTTCGGAAGGCGTACGTACGAGGAGCTGAAACCAACTCGCAGAGGCCCTCATACTTTTAATGGAACGTAATAATTATTATTGTATTGTTTTACGAGTTTGACGCGGACGAAGTCGCGGGCATCAGCTAGTTTAAAATAATAAAAATATATTTTTTTAAAGAATTATTAAAGAAACATTAAAATTTAAATGGGCAATGGGCAGGGCACATTGCTCGCAGAACAGATTGCCGTTGGGGCCGAAAGGTTCTGGAGTGGCGACCACGTACCGGAAGGCAAGACGCAGCGTTGGAAGGTCTCCTACAAGGTGGACCGATGACCCGGTAAAGGTTGAGGGAATCCGATGGATACGAGACGCATAGGACCGTTCATTGTGGCGACACTTGGGGTAGTCCTCTGTCCAACAATGGACGTCTATCGATTGAAATGGTGATGATCAAAATTAAAAAATTATAGGCGTAAGTACATAAAAAAGGTAATAATAATGATAAGATTTTATTTTCTCTTTTAAAATAAATATACATATTGACCTAGTTTCCTATTTGGCCACCTTCCTTCATCTAAGATCCTTTATTGTTCCCGAGCATTTGGCGAAATGGAAATGAAGAGTAAATCGTCTCGACTAAGCTCAGGCTTCAGAATCCGTTTCTCTATTTGTATAAGCGCTCAATTTCATCATTAAACATAATAGACCCTAAATGTTAATGTATGGTTCTTCGCCCTTCGGTTCATGGTTACCAACTATACGAACAAACTTCCACACACCTCAATTTACACAATTTCAACTCTACTCCAACTACTGAAGAGTTAGAGCAACCGCAACAAATTTTGCTAAAGTGAATGCTAAGTTTACACTAACTGTAATTTATGCAACTTTGAGCTTTGGCATCTTGTGATAAGGGTGAGCTTAAATGCACGTGTAGGTTGGTAAATCAAGCAAGGGCATTGGTATTGGCAATAGTGGCATAACAAAATAATTGTTAGATTGTTGGTACTACCTATAGTATACATATTGTGAATCTGTGGATTCTTCTATATTGCTAGTTATACACAATTTGGTTTATATTACCTTTTATTGTTATCATTTACATGCTGATTGGGTATTTAGGAAGATAATGGGACTAAAATGTGACCTAATAGCTGAAAGGATAAGCATATAAAATAGGTCATTTAGTCAGACTATAATGAACGCCACACACGAACCAATTTTTTTTATCATTTTTTTTTTACTTTATTTTTTTATATTATC
Organism: Mythimna impura; assembly: GCA_905147345.3. NCBI lineage: Eukaryota > Metazoa > Arthropoda > Insecta > Lepidoptera > Noctuidae > Mythimna > Mythimna impura. Next base: position 27,501,617 of record LR990358.1, read on the forward strand.
AATGAAATTATCAAAATGTGTTAAATTAAATTATATTATTTTACTTAACTCTATTATGATGAAATATTTAATTACATAAATTTTATAATCCATGTACTTTTACATTCATATTATTATCAATCAATTAAATTTTAATATAATTATTAAACATATTCTATATTTGGACCATTTAGCAAAATGAAATTGTACCAAAATCATTTTTTTTTTACTTTTAATACTGTACTAATAAAATAAACTGTTCCGTATGGTGTTCGGACGTTAAGAATAACACCATCCCATCTCTTCCCGAGGGTGTCGTAAGAGGCGACTAAGGGACATACCAGAGAATGGGCAGCAGCATCCTCTGTACATTACAACAACCAAACTGCGATCGCCAACCCGTCTGCCAAGCGTGGCGATTATGGCAACCCCCCCCCCAACATGAAAAACAGAAACAAAAAATGGCCCCTAGTGCCCGGCAGCCCGTCTACCCTTGACTCCGGTAGCGGTCAAGGCCACGACGAGGCAAGGGGTGCGAAGAATCTCCGGATGAGATTTGGCTACCCATCTATGAAACGACTCGACCTGGCAACTTTTAACACGCGTACACTGAGGACTGACGAGAAGATCACCGAACTGGAGGAGGAATTGAGCAGGTTGCGATGGAGTATTGTGGGATTGTCTGAAGTCCGAAGACAGGGGGAGGATACGATAATTCTCAAATCCGGTAACCTGCTCTATTTCCGGGAGGGTGACCAGCAGTCCCAGGGTGGTGTCGGGTTTATCGTCCACAGGTCCCTTGTGAACAATGTGGTGAAGATCGAGAGTGTGTCGACCAGGGTGGCGTACCTTATACTCAGAATATCATCAAGATATTCGCTGAAGGTCATACAGGTCTACGCCCCGACCTCGACACATCCCGACGACGAAGTAGAATCCATGTATGAGGATATATCAAGAGCCATGCATGGTTCTAAGACTCACTTCACCGTGGTCATGGGGGACTTTAACGCGAAACTGGGCAAACGAGACGATGACGAGCTGCGAGTGGGGCAATTTGGATTTGGACGTCGGAATCACCGGGGACACCTACTGGCTAGCTTTATGGAGAAGGAGGACCTCTATATGATGAATTCCTTCTTCAAAAAGCGTGAGCATAGAAGGTGGACCTGGCAAAGTCCTGACGGTGCAACTAGAAATGAGATTGACTTCATCCTGTCGACGAAAAAGCAAATATTCAATGATGTCTCTGTGATCAACGCGGTGAAAACTGGAAGTGATCACCGCGTCGTAAGAGGCACATTGAATATTAACATTAAGCTTGAAAGGTCTCGACTGATGAAGTCTACGCTCCGTCCAGCACAGATCCAGATCCAAAACCCCGAGAGCTTTCAGCTCGAACTCCACAATCGTTTCGAGTGCCTAGGAAGCTCCGTGGATGAATATAACGATGGGTTCGTGGAAACTGTCCATACGGTCGGGTCTAAGTTTTTCAAGACTCACCGTACAAATAAAAACAAGAAGCTCTCCGATCCGACCCTCGAGCTAATGAAGAAGAGGCGTGAGATGATTCTGCAGTCTTCAGACGATGCGTGCATATACCGGCAGCTCAATAGACAAATCTCGAAGTCCCTGAAACGTGACCTTCGCCGCTTTAATACCGCAAGGATTAAGGATGCGATTGAGCGGAATAAGGGCTCTAAAGTATTTGCACGAGATCTGTCTATTGGGCAAAGCCAGCTCACGAAACTGAAGACCGACGATGGCAGAGTCATATCCGCCAAATCGGAGCTTCTGGGAGAGATCGAGGCTTTTTATGGACAGTTATACACGTCTATCGTTAAACCCGCTGTAAATCTAGTGAACGACCCAAGAGCTAGATTGACTCGACACTATACCGAAGATATCCCGGACGTCAGCCTGTACGAGATTAGGATGGCTCTGAAGCAGCTGAAAAACAACAAGGCGTCGGGTGAGGACGGAATTACGGCCGAACTCCTGAAGGCGGGTGGAAAACCGGTCCTTAAGGCCCTTCAGAAGCTATTTGATTCCGTCATACTCGAGGGAAAAACGCCACAGGCGTGGAGCAGAGGCGTGGTGGTACTCTTCTTTAAGAAGGGCGATAATGCCCTGCTTAAGAATTATAGGCCCATCTCGCTTCTGAGCCATGTCTACAAGCTGTTTTCCAGAGTCATCACGAATCGTCTCGCGCGCAGGTTCGACGACTTCCAGCCTCCCGAACAAGCCGGATTTCGTAAAGGCTTCAGCACCGTGGACCACATACATACGCTGCGGCAGGTTATACAGAAGACTGAGGAGTATAATCAGCCTCTCTGCTTAGCGTTTGTGGACTACGAGAAAGCCTTTGATTCGATTGAAACTTGGGCTGTACTGCAGTCTCTCCAACGGTGCCAAATTGACTATCGGTATATCGAAGTGCTGAAGTGTTTGTACAAAAACGCCACTATGTCAGTCCGACTACAAGACCAGACCTCGAAACCTATCCTCTTGCAGCGGGGTGTGAGGCAGGGAGACGTTATTTCTCCGAAACTGTTCACGGCAGCAATGGAGGATGTCTTCAAGGTTTTGGAATGGAGATGGCTAGGCATTAATGTCAATGGCGAGTACATCACTCACCTTCGGTTTGCCGACGACATAGTAGTCATGGCTGAGACTACGGAGGAGCTCAGTATAATGCTTGGTGACCTCAGTAGAGCTTCCGAAAGAGTGGGACTTAAAATGAACATGGACAAAACCAAAGTCATGGTAAACAGCCATGTAGCACCCACTCCTATCAAGGTCGGGGACTTTACACTCGAAGTTGTAGACGAATACGTTTACCTGGGACAGACGGTCCAGTTGGGAAGGTCTAACTTCGAGAAAGAGATCAATCGTCGAATCCGACTCGGCTGGGCAGCGTTCGGGAAGCTGCGCGGTGTCTTCTCGTCCAATATACCACAGTGTCTCAAGACGAAAGTCTATGACCAGTGCGTGTTGCCAGTGATGACATATGGCTCCGAAACGTGGTCGCTTACAATGGGCCTCATTAGAAGGCTTAAAGTCACCCAAAGGGCAATGGAGAGGGCTATGCTCGGAGTTTCCTTGCGTGATCGAATCAGGAATGAGGATATCCGCAGGAGAACCAAGGTTGCCGACATAGCACGAAGAATCGCCAAACTAAAGTGGCAATGGGCAGGGCACATTGCCCGCAGAACAGATGGCCGTTGGGGCCGAAAGGTTCTGGAATGGCGACCACGTACCGGAAGACGTAGCGTTGGAAGGCCTCCTACAAGGTGGACCGATGACTTGGTAACGATTGCGGGAGTCCGATGGATGCGAGACGCACAGGACCGTTCGTTGTGGCGACGCTTGGGGGAGGCCTATGTCCAGCAGTGGACGTCTTTCGGCTGAAATGATGATGATGATGACTGTACTAATATTGAAAGCCGTAGGAGGAAGGCGCCGATGTCTGACACACAGTTAATACTAGCACAGACATCATCGTTTACTCTATCTTTTCATAGGAAACATAATTTATTTAATACATTGTATTTTGATTAGGATAGATAAGGTGTAAATGCCTTACTGTTAATAAATTTATTATTATTATAAGTTTTCCATCAAGCTTTATGCGCTTGAAGCGATGTCTGATAAAGTTGATCGTATGTAGCTATCAGTATGCATGACAAATGTACTTCTCATCATCATTGTCATTGCAGCAAAAAGACGTCCAATGTTGGACATTGGCTTCCCCTAAGTGACGCCACAACAACCAGTCCTGTACGTCTCGCATCCATCGGATTCCCACGACCCTCACCAGGTCATCGGTCCACCTTTAGGGAGGCCTTCCCAAAAGGTGGCCCTGGAGGATACCTGATAGTTATTGCACTAACTCATATTTCCGTGTTCCGGGTGTGTGAGTGTTCCGAGGCAACACATACAATCCGGGTGTATTGCAGGAGATCAGATTGTACGTGCCTGATGGGTACGTTCAACATCGTAGACGGCCGGATTTGTTCGCACTGCCGCGCGGTCACACCAAGCTGGTGGTCAACGTCCCATTCTCGAGGGCAATGTGCACACTAAACCTGGTAACTGATAGAATTGATATATTCTCATGTTCACTGAGCGAGTTCGCTTAGATTACATTTTTTTATGTTATAATGGAAATATATAATATAGTTCGAAATGTAGCCATATAAAATTCACCAGGAAAGTAAATATAGTGAATTCGGCGTACCAAATAAATGGAGTGAACTTATGCGAGGTTGATGTAGTACGAGATCTGGGAGTCATCTTGGACTCTAAACTAACATTTGTGCCACATGTTGAGAACATAATCAGTCGATCCCAACGTATGCTTGGATTTGTCATTCGCAATGGAAAGGTATTTCAAAGCCCACATACTAAATTAGTTCTCTACAATAGCCTTGTGAGAAGCATCTTGGAATATTGCAGTGTGATATGGAGGCCTCACTACGCGACCCACTCGCTGCGCATAGAACGAGTTCAAAAAAGGTTTGTCCGATACCTAGGGTACTCAAAGGGAAGGCAATTTAAATATCTCTCCTACCTTGATAAGCTAGGCTGGTACAAAATGAGTACACTGGAAGCTCGGAGAAAACTCTTGGATTTGAGATTCTCATATAAACTGCTTAATAACACCATTGACTGCCCACAATTGTTATCTAAATTCAGCTTCAGAGTACCCCGTAGACCGCCTCGCAAACCCATAACACCCTTAGCTCCACCTCTTCGCCGTACAGTGTTTGGTGCTAATTCGCCTATACCCCGTATGTGCAAGCTTATAAACGAACGCAGCGACCTGGTTGACGTCCACGCGGTTTCATTATCGGTGTTTGTCAGACGTAATTAGAATTATGTTTATTATTATTACTGTATTTGTTATTTAGTCTCTAGAATTTAAGTATAAGTATCATCTAAGTTTTAATAATTTTAATTGGAAGGAGCATTTTGCATGTGGTGTTTGCCTGTAACTGGTTGTACAGTTAGGTTTAAGAAACAATTACTTATAAGTTCCTATCTGTAAAATATCTGTAACAACTGTTGGTGAACCGTAATTAAATAAATAAATAAATAAATATAATAATAAATAATTAATTGAATTAAATAATTGTATTCTGATAATGCTGTTGATCCCCGCATTAACGCCGGCGTTCACGCGCCATTGTCTTTCTATTGTGTCTCTAATTACGCACTCAAAAGGTTAATTGCCTTATATTGTATTTTAATTGTATGTTATATTAATTTTTTATTTTTTATTATATTGACTAAGTTATTTTATTTTTGTAGGTACATGTTATGAATTGGACCAAATTGGTATCTAATCATTATTGTAATTTATATTTTTGACTACACCATCGCATTGGTCTGTAATGATAGCTGTATACATGTCTAATAATAAATAAATTAATTAAAAAAAAAAATAGTCTACTTGGGCATGTGCTCGCATGTGCGACTGCTAAACCGTAGGAGCCCAGTAGGGTCGAAGCCTACTGGGGCCAAGGGTCTGCTTCTGTAAGGAACACTCGGCCCTGGTACGAAAGGCAACGAAGGAACAGGAGTGAGTTTTTAGTCAGTAAAAGTCTAACACACCCTCGTGCTCCCAAAAGCGAGGAATGTCATTGGATGATTTTCCCACTGACAAAAAAAAATAAGTGCGACTGCTAAGTGTGGGATCTTGGGCTCGATTTTTACATGACAGTTTACGCAATGATTATATTGGGTTTTTCCATTAATTTTTCAGGAATTAGGTACTTTGTAGCAGTATTTTAAAGTTGGTGGTATGACATCCACGTGCCTTGGAAAGTCGTTGATCCTCGCCTGATCTCCTTCGATCGTGGTGGATTGCCATACCACCAGTTGAGAGTAAATGAACAGACAGTGCATCAGTGTTTGCATATACACTTGTTCACTATAATATCTCCTACGTACTTGACTTATCTCCGCTAAGATTGGCCACCGTGATCGAAATTCGGTTGGGAGGATTATTGGGGATAAATAAACATTAGGTAACATTGCTCGCAGAACAGATGGCCGTTGGGGCCGAAAGGTTCTGGAGTGGCGACCGCGTACCGGAAGAAGCAGTGTTGGAAGGCCCCCTACAAGGTGGACCGATGACCTGGTGAAGGTTGCGGGAATCCGATGGATGCAAGACGCGCAGGACCGTTCGTTGTGGCGACATTTGGGGGAGGCCTATGTCTGGTAGTGGACGTCTATCGGCTGAAATGATGATGATGATAAAAACTTTTTATAAAAAAAAAATAACCGACTTCACTAAAAAAAACACTAAAAGGATCAAAATAACTTTAATTTTGGAAGTCGGTGTTTCTCGGTATTGTTTGTTTCTTATTTAACACCGACTTCCGAAATTAAAGTTATTTTGATCCTTTTAGTGTTTTTTTTAGTGAAGTCGGTTATTTTTTTTTTTATAAAAAGTTTTTATTTCACACTTTTTAGTTGCGATACACTTATAAACAGAGTGCCTTTTTCTCATGACAATTCCAATTAACCCAAATACTGCTAGGTTACATTGTTTTATTATAAAGTTCCTGTGTCTACCTTCCTCCTTCCGGCTCCATCATCAGATCAGTTCGATAGTACCTTATAGCCAAAGAGCATCTCACGACAATTCTAATAAGCCCAAACACGGCTAGGATACATTGATTAATTACGGAGTTCCTGTGCCTACCTTCCGGCTCCATCATCAGATCAGTTCGATAGTACCTTATAGCCAAAGTGCATCTCATGACAATTCTAATAAGTCCAAACACGGCTAGGTTACATTGATTAATTACGGAGTTCCAGTGCCTACCTTCCGGCTCCATCATCATCATCAGATCACTTCGATGATACCATTTTCAACGTAACTATTCAGAATCATTCATTTATTTGTATTGTCATAGTCGCTTAACTATGTATATCTTCATTGTAATATCTATTTGTGTATGAAGTTCCGTTGACCATTTCTGGTCTTCTTCATCAGTTCCACTTCATCAAATGTTACTTTTTGACTGTAAATGCTTAAGTTCTTGATGAAAATACTAAAATCACCATAGGGTTGCCTATAATTTTTGAGGAGTTCCCTCGATTCCTCATGGATTCCATCATCAAAACTGGATTTTGAAAAAAATGGGACCAATCTGGAAGCATATCCTGTATAAGGAAAAAAAAATTTTGCAAATCGGTCCATATACGACGGAGTTCTGAGGTAACAAACATAAAAAAAAAAAAAATGATAAAAAAAAAAAAAAAAAAAAAAAAAAAAATACTACCGAATTGATAACCTCCTCCTTTTTTTTGAAGTCGGTTAATGATGATGAGGTAACATTTGTTTACATATTTGCAAAAGGTTTTCTCTTGTACCAATGATCCAATTTAGAACAATCTTTGATTGATAGAAAGCTTCCCAGAAAAACTGGTATGACTACAAGCATACAACTGTAGGAATGTAGTTTTTAGGGTTTTGTACAAAAGCGGAACCCATATACTCGTAGAATCACTTTGTTGTCCGTCTGTCCGTCTGTTAAGATCCCTTTCTCAGGAACGCGTGGACATATTAATTTGAAATTAATATCGAGCCTGCTGTTCTTTGCAAAAATCAAACTTCTAAGTCAACGCAACCAAAACGATATAAAGAAAGAAAGAAAACATTTATCTGAGACTCGCACAGGACAAACAACAATATACCTACTACACATCTAACACACTTATGTACTCCTTTCCGGCACATATTTTAGCACTCGCAAGTAAATCAAAACCTATGAAATAGTTTAGAAAGAAATGAAGCAAAGTACAAGTAAAGGAAAAAGTCTGAAAACTATAAATTTATATTTACATCACGAAATAATTACATTTTTGCGATTCGGAATAATCTTCGATGCTCGATTTGGGAATCGAACTATTTACATAGATAAGTTTGTATGGAACCAGGGCGCGAGTCCAACTTGCACTTGACCGTTTTTTTTTTTTTTTTGTATTAAAATTTGCCATTCTCGTATAAAACCAACACAATCTGTATCACTATTATATGAGGTTTGAGATATCTTTATTTCCCATAAGAATTTACAATTCACTTACATGAGAAAACTTAAAAATTAATTTACAAACGTTATTGGTAGCGTACAGTAACAGTTTTGTCTCAATTACAATTTAAAGAGAAGTAATCAAAAAGTGTAGGGTAGTCGATAAATAGTTGCATACTTAAATCGTAAACATACACGGAGTACGAACAACTGGAAGCGACATGTACTAAGGTGCGCTTGGTTTGTTAAAGATGTGTAATTTTAAGTATTTTTTAAACATTGACATTGACTTTGCATTTTTAATATTATTTGGTAATTTATTATACAGTGCAGCACCTTCGTACATTACACTTTTTTTGCCATAGTTTGTGCGTGGTGAGTATAATTGTATGTCATTTGTATTTCTAAGCCTAATTTTGTGTATTTGATGTTTTTTCATAAAATGTATTTGTGTGTGAATGTTTTTATTAAGTATTTTTCTTATAAGAATACAATTATTATATAAGTATATTTGTGATATATTCATTAGCTTAGTTTCACTGTATATTCTTTGTGTTGGTGTACTGTAATCATAGTGGAAAAGTGTTTTTATTAATTTATTTTGAGATATTTGTAGTGTTTGAATATTGGTTTTAGTCGCTGTTCCCCATACTTCTATTAGATAGTCCAAGTGAGGTTTTATAAGAGCGTTATATATATTATAACGTACTTGACGTGGAAGGCATCGAACGACACCCCGTAGGGCTCCCGTGAGAGACGTCAACTTAGACTTCCCTTTCTAAATGAGATTTCCAGTTCAGGTGGTTATCTAAAATTAGTCCAAGATATTTTTCGTGATCAACTTTTTTTATTGGTTGATTGTTTATGGTTAGTTGTGAGTTGTGTGATATATTTTTGTTTTTTGCGGCAAAAATTATATAATTGGTTTTGGCTATATTTATGGTAAGTAGGTTGCACTGAAACCACATATTTAAAAGTCGTAAATCATTTTGAGCGTCGCACATAACAGCGTCTACGGAGTGTCCAAAGTAAAATAAAGCTGTATCATCTGCATACAATGATATATCGCCTTTTAGTCCAATCCCGTGAATGTTATTTATATAAATCAGGAATAATAAGGGCCCTAAGGAATAATAAGGATCCTTGTGGAATACCAAAATTTACGTTTTTAGGACTACTTTGGTTTTCGTTAATCTTAACTACTTGGCAACGATTTGTTAGATATGATTTGAAGATATCAAACGCGCTACCAGTGACACCAATATCATTAAGTTTCTTTAATATCAATTTATGACTTATTGTGTCAAAGGCTTTTTTTAAGTCTATGAAAATTCCCAGTGCTATTTGCCTTTTATCGATACTTAACTTAATTTTGGTTATTAAATCTATTGTTGCAGAAAGCGTATTGGATTTTGGCCTAAAACCGTATTGTTTTTTAAAGAGAAAGTTTTGTGCTCTTAGATGTTCATCGAGGCGGTTGTATAAAACACGTTCAAAAATTTTTGATAAAACCGGTAAGACTGAAATAGGACGATAATTTCCTGGATCCGATTTGCTTCCACTCTTGTGGATGGGGCTGACTTTGGCAATTTTAAGATTGTCGGGGAAAGTTCCTGACTCTAAATTTTTATTTATACAATTTGTTAGTTCGCTTAGTATTAGGTTCTTTACGCATTTGATACATTTTGTATTTATACCATCTAACCCAGAGCTAGTATTTAGTTTTAAGTTATCAATTATTTTTGAAATTTCATCTATGGTGCATGGTTTCATTTGTGACAGCGTGTCCAAGGTTTCCGTTGCATGTGTTCCTTTAGTGTGTGTCAGATTATTGTGGTATTGTTTGGGGATTTGACTAGCCAGAACTGATCCAATATTTGAGAAAAACTCATTAAAACATTCACAAATGTCAGTCTGATTAGTCAAAACCCCAGATGGTATCACGAGTTTACTTGGTGCTGATGATTCTCTGACCTTGTTTTTAGAGAGATCATTAATGAGACTCCACATTTTTTTTGAGTTCTTCTTGCATCGTTCAAAAGCTTTTTGATAATAAGTGCTTTTTGCTTGTTGTATAACCTGACCGACTTCATTTCTTGCTTTAGTAAATTTTTCCAGCAATGTTTGATCATTTACGTTTTTTTTATGCATCTCCCATAGTAAATTTCTGTTATTTATTAGATTTATAATTGATTTATTTATCCAATCTTGCCTGGGGGGATTTAGTACTTTAGTTTTTGTTATTTTGCTGCTATTGATACTGGATAGTAACCTTTCTTCAAATTGTTGGTATAGATTATTTTCATTGGTATTCTTCCATTCTCCGATAGTATTGCACAGTTTTTCATAATTTATAGCTTCATATTTTACTCTTCTAGGCGGTTCTGTTTGATATTTTTTAATTTCTAAATATAGTTGATTATGATCTGACATTGCAGATGCAATTACAGCAAGATGGAACTTGGTGTCAGGAAGATTTGTGTGGTGGTGATTTACGTGGTCTATTATAGTTTTCGTTTTAGAAGTTTCTCGGGTACAATAACTTTCCTCGATTTTGTTTAGAAGTCTATGTCCGCTAGTTTGCAGTTCTTCTTTGTACTTGATAGTTGTCTGATCCGAATTTAGCAGGTTAATATTAAAATCTCCAAATATGATAGCTCTTTTCCGCTTATGCAATTGCTTGGTGTATGTTTCAAGGAACTCTTTGATATTGGAGGCGTCTGGTTTTCGATAGATGCCAGCTATGTCGAGGGAATACTTTTCAAGGTGTATCCAGATGTAGTGGTTGTCATTTTGGGACAGTTCCTCAATCAAGTGGTGTTTCAAGTTGTCATGAGCGAAAATTGATACACCACCACCCCTTGCACCGTTTCTGTAGTTATAGTAGTGTGTGTAACCAGGAATTTGGAGTCTTTTAGCTTCGTCATCAGTTTTTATCCATGTTTCAGTAAGTATAATAATATGTATAGTACTGCGGAAGGATTCAACTACACACTTTAGTTCGTCCAATTTTCCTGGTCTCACAATGCTTATATTACCAAGTTCATGAGGCTGCTAAAGTGAAAACTTTAATAACGAAATTATACACTGAAGTTCCAAAAACGTAGCATACTGAAAACTTCAATTTGAATCAAAGCTGTAATAACAAATTGAACAGACACATGTCAACGGAGAAAAATATTTGTAAAACCGTTATAATGTTTGTTACACATATTATTTTATGAACTTCAGTGAATACAGAGATAATATTATTTATGAAATCAAACGTGGATAGTTCAATCTGTTTTGATAAATAAACATAGGTAAAGTAAATTCATGTTCGTGATTGTGAACGATTCATATAGACTTTTTGGTAAATAAACTTTTGCGATAATGATTCTAATATTAGAAGATCATCATCATCATCATCATCATTTCAGCCGAAAGACGTCCACTGCTGTACACAGGCCTCCCCCAAGTGTCGCCACAATGAACGGTCCTGTGCGTCTCACATCCATCGGACTCCCGCAACCGTTACCAAGTCATCGGTCCACCTTGTAGGAGGCCTTCCAACGTTACGTCTTCTGGTAAGTACGTGGTCGCCATTCCAGAACCTTTTGGCCCCAACGGCCATCCGTTCTGCGAGCAGTGTGCCCTGCCCATTGCCACTTAAGTTTGGCGATTCTTCGTGCTATGTCGTGACCTTGGTTCTCCTGCGATTAGACGATCATAGTAAATCTAAGATGGAAATAAATATCATCATAATTCTAATAATATCCGATTGTTTTTTTTTCAAGGGTTTATCCAACAACGCGTTGGGTTCAGAAGTTTTTTTTTAAGTGAAATATCATCCAATAACTTCTCCCGATCCAGGGTGGAGCGACTGTCAGCAATGCTGGGCCCCTACGGTATTGCTGACATCTCTTTGAGGCGCGCGTGGAACACTACGCGGCGGTTACCAGACGGCTGGATGATGAGCTATCCATTGCTCGCTATCCGCAAGCCCACGCCTACGGTGGCGGGAAATCGGGATCGGGATCTCAGCAGCTTGGGCGAGAGGAAGACCGTTCCCTCACGCGTGCGGCCGCCTCCTTCACTAGCATTACTGTTTCGCAGGAGAAGGCGACCGCCTGCCATTCCTCCTCACTTCAGACCATGGCCTGTACAGGGCCAGGCGTGAGAGGTCGTTGCCGCTGATCGCCCCTACGAGGACATGGCGGTGCTCCGCCCAAGCGGGGCCTGTGTCCTTAAGTTGACCTTTGCGTTCTACGACCACGATTTTCCTTCTCAGAAATTCCCCGTACTCCTAGTGGGTATCGGCCCTGCTAAGCCCCAACGGTTTTTCTAACATCTCCTTGAGGCGCCGTCGACGACTTGGGCTCGGTCCGGACGGTTACCAAAGGGTCGGATTATGAGCTACCCATTGATCGCAGTCTGCAAGCGGGACGGCATCATCATCCCATAGACACCATATTGATATGATAAAGTACTGGATAATCAGATTTTCGTACCCCTAACGACAAACAAATGACAGTCAGAACCAATGGCTGAGCTTTTTTTTTTTGTTAATTGATATAATCTAGTGCTTGATTGCTATCCCACCTGATGGTAAGCAGTGATGGTGAAGCGTACTAGTTTATAAGAGCCTATTCACTTTAGCCTTGAAGACACCTAAATTTTAATCTGCCGGGAAGACCGTAGTAGACAAATTATTCGTCCTTCGATGTTCCAGTCGCCAACTGGTCACCATCTACAAATCGGCCTCGACAAGCATAGCTTTACCTCGATCGATCGACCTGTGCAGTAAACACAAACTCTTCCAAGCCCATCGAAGTTTAAATAAATAATTGAATTCAGCATGTTGTTTGTTAAAGCCTAATAACAGGGAACCGCATTACTAAGTCATAGGTCAATTAGAAGCTTACTATTATAAATTCAGACTAATTCAATAATAACACGCTGCCAAACAATACGAGTGCTAGTTAATATTCATGATACATGCATTATAATGTTGTGTAGCAACAGCTTTGTGGTCTAAGCTGTGATCTACGAGATAATATGATTATATGACTTTTCATCTTGTGGACAAGATTTTATAGTATTTTTTAAACTTTACTCCATACTATAGGGCAATGGATCGGATATCACCAGTGCTCTCAAAACGGTGAAGGATAACATCCAAGAACCAACAATTCTAAAACATGACATCCACCAACCCGCACTGGGCCCACGTGGTAGATTACGGCTCGTTCCTTCTCTTAGAGAGGAGGCCCGAGTCCCATCATTCATCATCATCATTTCAGCCGATAGACGTCCACTGCTGGACATAGGCCTCCCCCAAATGTCGCCACAATGAACGATCCTGTGCGTCTCGCATCCATCGGGTTCCCGCAACCTTCACCAGGTCATCGGTTCACCTTGTAGGGAGCCTTCCAACACTGCGTCTTCCGGTACGCGGTCGCCACTCCAGAACCTTTTGGCCCAAACGGCCATCCGTTCTGCGAGCAATGTGCCCTGCCCATTGCCACTTTAGTTTGGCGATTCTTCGTGCTATGTCGGCAACCTTGGTTCTCCTGCGGATATCTGCATTTCTGATTCGATCACGCAAGGAAACTCCGAGCATAGCCCTTTCCATTGCCAGCAGTAGGAAAATTAAGAGGGATAACTTTATTTTTATTTGTTCCGAGCAAGAATGAAACCCGCGACATGCAACGCAGCATCCTATCGCTCAACCATTGCGCAAACCATGCCGTCAAATTGTTTAAGGGTTATAGTCTCTTGAACATCTGGTCGGATAGAGCCCCGCTGATCTTTAAACCCATTCCTTTCGTTAAACAAGTTTTGAATTATAAAAAACTTGGTCAATGTATTGATAACATGATTTGTGGTGACCCTCACTATTAATATAAACTGAGGTTCGAACTATTGTATTTAGTAATAAGTAACAACACTATTTGATCCATGAATTTTTTTTGACTTTCATAAAGATACGTTTAAGCGTGTCTGCCGTTATAAAAGTCAAAAACAACGGATCGGTCGTTGTGGCAGCATTTGGAGGAGGCCAATGTCCAGCGGCGGACGTCTTTCAGCTAAAATTATGATGATGAGTTGACAGTTCGCGTGAGCAAGGGCTGGCTTCCAGAAACTAAGCAACGTGGCAAGTTTTGGCACTTTGTCAGTTGAGAGCGATGCAGAAAAATTTTGTGATATCATATTTTACGATACCTATTTAGTTAAGAGAAATTAAAATCGACATAAAATTAAAGTTCTTTTTTTTTCCTTTATTATTAAGAACAAATTTCTTAATAATTGTCGTCCATCGTCGACCGCATCGTCGCTTTTCATCAGGTGAGACAGTGGTCAAGCGCGAACCTATCAAGAATAAAAAAAAATGATTACAATCTAGCCAAAAAAAAAAAAACTAATGAGTAATTTAACTCTAACTTATTATTATACATTATAGGTTTTGTTAAAACTAAGAATAGCGTCCTTTAGCACTTTTATAGAAGTCCATAGCACTTTCTTAGAGTCTGATAATGATAAAAACACTTTGTTCATGTGTTATATGCATAGCACCGCATTGATCACTATTATACACTAACTTTATACACTACACTTTTTTTTCGGGTGTGTAAATCATCTAATGACATCCCCCACTCTTGGGCGGAGCGGGAAATAGTGTCAGACTTTTACTGACTAAAAACCCACTCCAGTTCCTTCTTTGCCATTTTTTCCAGGGCCCCGGGGATCTCTTTCGCATCACCCATGGCCCCAGTAGGCTTCGACCCTGCTGGGCCCCTACGGTTGCTGACATCCCCTTGAGGCGCGCGTGGAACACTACGCGCCGTCGACGACTTGGAACTTTAAACACTACACTAACTCAAAGGGTTTAGTACTCCTTAGGTTACGCACTAAGTCCGTGTTGTCTACCAATTGGATTGCCTCAACATTGAAAAATTAAAGTTTGATCAAAACTCGATCCCTCTATGAAAGACAAGGGGTTTTGCTCTGTAGTGAGATAGTCTACCAGCTAATATATTTGTGTAACCAATAAATGATTGCAGCTGTAACCTTTTGGTATCCAATTACGCATACTGACAGGTTGCACGCCCAATCCAAAGGTAACTTGTTCCCAATAAAGTTGTATAGAAATAAGTTAACAATCTACAGTTCGAGTTATATGTAAATGATACTAGCAGTAACTGTAGTGTTGACTCGCAATTGGCAGTGCAAAGATTATTTAGTGCTCAGGAGTAGAAAGGACACTGTGATTTTATTTAAATGTTTTTTTAATTTTTGGGTTCCGTACCTCAAGAAGAAAAAACGGAACCTTTATAAGATCATTTTGTTGTCCGTCTGTCTGTCTGTCTGTCAAGACCCTTTATCTCGGGAAGGCGTGAAGGTATCTAGTTGAAATTAAACCCTTGAAGCTGCGAAAAAATCAAACTTCTATGTTAACGAAAAAAAGATACGGCCGTTTATGTTGCAAAAAACGTATATTTCGACACTCTCCGGGAATCGAAATTCATTGGGTACTTTCCGTTGACCCAGAATCCTTAAATTTGACGTAAAGCAAGGTCCTATAGCACAGGTATAGGAATAAATCTGAAAACAGTAAATTTGTTGTTATGTCACAAAAAAAATGCCGTTCGGAAAAATCTTGGAGACTCAAAAAGTAACATTTAATGAAGTGGAACTGATGAAGAAGACCAGAAATGCCCAATGGAACTTCATACTCACATAGATATCACAATGAAGATAGTTAAACGACTATGACAATACAAATAAATAAATGGTTCTAAATAGTTATGTTGAAAATGGTATCATCGAAGTGACCTGATGATGATGATGATGGAGCTGGAAGATAGGTACCGGAACTCTGTAATTAATCAATGTATCCTAGCCGTGTTTGGGCTTATTAGAATTGTCATGAAATGCAGTTTGGCTTTAAGGTACTATCGAACTGATCTGATGATGGAGCCGGAAGGTGGAAGGTAGGCACAGGAACTTCATAATAAAACAATGTAACCTAGCAGTGTTTGGGATAATTGGAATTGTCATGAGAAATAGGCACTCTGGTTATATATAAGTGTATCGCAACAAAAAAGTGTGGAATAAAAAACTTTTTACAAAAAAAAAATAACTAACTTCACTATTCGGAAGTCGGTGTTTTTCGATATTGTTTGTTACGCACCGACTTCTGAAATTAAAGTTATTTTGATCCTTTTAGTGTTTTTTTTTTTTTTAGTTAAGTTGGTTATTTTTTTTTTTTTTGTAAAAAGTTTTTTTACTGTTGATAGACTCGCGCTTGACCACTATCTTACCTGATGGAAAGCGACAATGTGGTCGACCTATTCACTCTTGACTTAAAGATCCTTAGGTTGTAGCTATTATGGAACACAGACTCCGGCAGGGAATTCCACTCCTTAGCTGTACGCACAATTAATGTGATCCTCAAACGTTTTGTGTGTATGGATGGGATTTGTACCGGTGGCGCATCGTCGTACGTCTGATGGTCCGATGATGAAATAGGCTCGGCGGAATTAGGTTATGCAATTCTGGCGCACACTCCTTGAAATGTATCTGGTAAAAAACAGAAAGCTCAAGGCTTTGAAGTTTTGGCGATTCGGCAAATGAATTTTACAGAATATTTTGAAAAAAAAAGAGCATTGCGCTTTTTGATATCGTGACTAAAGAATAAAGCAAAAGTTAAAAAGTTCTTACGATCATAATTTTTTTTTAAATGTTGAGTTTTGAAATAAAAGCTTGGGTTCAGTCACTTGATAACATACTTACCAGAAACATTCAACCTTAAAGGAAAAGACAGCAGAGTATTTTAAAGGGGAGCCTGCAAAATTCAAAATTTTTTTAAGTTTTTACCCTATTGCATAACTTTTTCACCATTCAATAGGACGAAACAAACTAAGAGTGTTGTATGATGATTTTAAAGATTATATTTCCATAAATAAATACGTGTTACGGCCGCCAATTTTATTTTAATCAACATACAACTTGAATTTCGTGGTCTAGCTTGCACTTTCACACACGCTCTAGAAAAAAAAATCAGTTTTATAAAAAAATATTTTAATATACCTATTCAGTAATATGCCTATTCAGTACGACCGCTATTACAGTGGCCCATTCAAAACCAACATGAAATCCTTGAAGAAACCATAGCAACGAATGCTCAAAAAAATAAAACTACCCGATACTGCAAACCAGACAGGAAACGCTTTTATGAAATTGGAAAATACTAGGAGCGCATAACGCGATCGTGGACTGTGGAATAAAAACCTGCTGAAATAAATATTGGAAAATAATTCTAGGAATCCAGTTCGGTTCGGCAGCTATTATATTGAAAATATTAAAATTATTGTTTTGTGTACAAAAGTTTTCAGAATTCTGGTTACATGGTTGCGATGCGTGTGTTTTTTGGAATTTAAAATGAAATGGAATTTCAAATTTTTTGTATGGTTTTCAGAACTATTGGATTTTGAAGCAACATTGTTGATGATATTAAATGTATGGAGACATACGTTACAAATATTATATTACTAGCTTTTGTCAGTCGCTTTGCCCACTTACGAGTTGATTATTATCCCCGAAATAAAAAGTATCCCATGTCCTGGAAAAGGACCTACCTGTGCTTTTGTTGCGTTGATATCATCCAACAAAGCATCATCAACAGCAGCATCATTATCTTTCATCAATATTGAAAGTCGATTGTGAAGGAGCGGAGTCTCCCAATACAGGCATTACTCTGCTTAAAGGGAGGCTCCAATCTCAATTCTGTTTATGTTATTTAGCTGAAGAAATAAATGTATTTTGTTTTTTTTTTTTTTTTGAAATCTATTCAGCCATTTGAGCATAAACGATTAATATACATAGCACATAAATAAACCACCTTTATAATATTAGTGTATTACGATATTTTTATGACCTAGAAATCCACAGCTTCATGGGAACTCAACGGTTACAAATAGGTTACACGTCAAATTCTTTTGTTTTTATTCTTGATAAGTTCGCGCTTGACCACTATCTCACCTGATGGAAAGCGACGATGCGGTCGACGATGGAGCGCGCTTACCTAGAAGTAACCTATTCACTCTTGACTTAAAGATTCCCGGGTTGTAGCCATCAGGAAACACAGATTAAATGATAAAATGATAATGATATTA
Organism: Mythimna impura; assembly: GCA_905147345.3. Taxonomy (NCBI): domain Eukaryota; kingdom Metazoa; phylum Arthropoda; class Insecta; order Lepidoptera; family Noctuidae; genus Mythimna; species Mythimna impura. Next base: position 27,519,798 of record LR990358.1, read on the forward strand.
TTTAATGATAATGATTAAATGTTTTCAATTATGTTAGTTCTAAGTTGGCGCGTTTTACGGCAAATAAAATGTTTTTCTTTCTTTCTTTCTTCTTAGATTCCGGCAAGAAATTTCACTCCTTAGTTCGACGTTTTTCTGGTGGAAAAACATCAAGTTACTAGAAATGCTGTATAAGCACCTACTTAAAGCTACTGAGAGTACCAGCAGCTCTTAATTTTTTTTTTTATTAAAAAAATAATATATCTTCCGCACTTGCTTACTATTACTCGAAAAGTTCATGTAGCCAGTGCAGTGAGTACAAAATTAATGATAAATGATATTTATTTTACAAATGGGTTTTAAAAACACTTACTACGCGTCAATTTAAATACATAAAGCCGGTGTTTCCTAGCTGACTACCTCAACAAGAAACACCGAAACAAACTCAGGGGTCAAAGACTCTTTTGAAGTCTGTCCACGTAACATGTAATGGTCAGGGGTTGGAATTAGGTAGAGTTATTTATGTACTTGCCCCGAAATCTTGATATTAATATAGATATTCCCGAGATTTCTAATGCAAAATCCCGTATGGCCAATAATATTACAAATAAATAATAAAAACCTCAGAGATAGATAAGACAAATAAAACAAAGATAATTAACATACACGTTTTGTTTGTATTTTTCATTGAAAAAGATCTCTCGACGTCAACTGAGTTAAAGTTAATAAATTTATACACTCCCTCCTCCTCTTCATTAATACAGGAAAAAAAAATCTGCTATATTTCTAAATGTCATAAAAAAAATCTGCTCTTTAAAATTAATCTCGGGATTTGAGGCATATCCACTTTATTCTTTCACTGTATGAAATCGGTGTAAGTACATGTTAAACTCTACCTAATTCCGACCTCTGGTAATGGTCACGTTTGTAGGAGTACCACGCAGATTAGTGTCTGAGCTGGTCTTTTGAGGTAAGAACCACACAGATTCGAGTGGACTTGTTCAGTCAGTGCAATCATTTGTCAGTAATGGTATCAAATTTTATCTTGTACTATTGCATTTTTTTCAGTAAGTATCATTGGTAGATTTCTTATCATGTCAACGGACAAAAAGACACCATTCAGCAAAACTATCAAAATTCTCCATAGATGGTCTCTCTTAGTATTAAAAAGGCCATTTACGAGACGAATAAAAATGTATTTAAAAACAGCAACTAAAAATCTGCTAACCCAATTAAACGTGTCACCCAATTAAAACAATACCTAAACATAACATACGTCTCAATGAAATGCACTATCAAGACGTGACCATTGTCCGGCCAGGTGCGACCATATCGTGCGCGTGCGCCGATTGTGACATATTGAAATATTGATAATACACGTGTTTGTCTTGCTGACCAAACGATCTGCACGTAGCTTGCGGAAGTGGGGCTGTGAGGTGCGGAAGTTGCTGATAGCAACCTATATGCAACCTTATTGCGACAGCAATAGAGATCATTGTGAGTTTAACATTGATACTGATGTAGTGGTAGACTGATGAACGTGGTTGTAAGATTAAACATGGTTGTGATATGGTTTCTGGGTGGCCAGTTCTTGGATGGTAGGTTTCTTTACGTGTCTTATGAGATGACATCTCACCTTGTTATTTGCATCTCGCATAATGCCTCATCAGGCATTGTCATGATTCTTAGCTTTCGTTATTATTATGAGTTAACAGTTATTTCACTTCCGTAAATAAATCTTTGTTCAGCTCAAATTGAAGTTGACTAAATAATAATGAATTAATGATACAAATGTATTAGATAACTTATAAACACGGCGATGAAGACTGGCTTATTAATTATTTATTGAATATTGGGATTTTAATTTTTTGAATGCATATAATGATTTTATTTTGTTTTTTTTTTGTAATGAAATGTATTGAATTTGGTAATTTAAGCTAATTAGCTTGAGGATAATTTGTAATATGGGTTTTTACCTGAAATAAATGTTTTTTTTTACTGGCTTAAAAGTTAAAAATATGTATAATCTGCTACCTATATTTATGTAACATTGTCAATCCCAAATATTTTTGGCCGGGGCTTGGGCTTTTGATAATTTTCTAAATATCATTTAGTTTGTGTTACAGATAGCCCACTCTATAGAGCCTGCACGAAAGAGGACGAGGTAGTAGTTCATCTGCTTCTAAGCTCCCCATTGGTAAAAAAAACCCTGGTGAAGGACTTCAAAAATTCAGGTAGGTACCCTCCGCGATAGTCAGTAACACTAGGGCGCTTCTGGCTTTCCTTGAACAATTAGGGTGGATCGAATAACACACTTATCTCATTTAAAAATAAAAATAAAAAATAAAAAGCATTTATTTCAGGCAACTTAGCACCCATACAACAATCACAAAACAGAACACACACACATAAAGAAATACACATTTTACACTATCGGACATAGCCAGCAACATGTCTGCTACAGCAATGTCCGATATAAGGGCAATCAAATCTGCCGGCAATCATCGCCAGAACTGTATTGGAGCTGCCCCGCACCCTGCGCACCAAGGACTTAAAGGCAAGCACAACAAGCAAGGCAAGGGCTTTAAGGTCTTTGGGGGAGGGATTTGTTTGCAAAATACACGGTTTGGACGTAGAGTTGCGGACACCAGGCTAGACCACCATACATAATATCATCTGCATTATCAAATTTTCACCCTTCTATGGGCTGAAAATAAATTTGATGATGTCCACGTACCAGAAGACGCAGTGTTGAAAGGCTTCCCAAAAGGCGGACCGATGACCTGGTGAAAGTTGCAGGAGTTCGATGGATGCGAGACGCACAGCATCAACCGTTGTAGTGATAGTTGAGGGAGGCCATGTCCAATAGTGGACGTCCTTCGGTTGAAATTATGATGATGATGAATAAGCTGGCACACAATACATAGTGCAGTAGCTTCGCATAGTGCAGTGCTCTGGAAAAAGCTGGGGGACAGGAATGTACCGGCTGAAGTTGTTAAGGTCCTGCAATATTGGTATGCGAACCAATCAAATCAGGTTAAGTGGTTCAACATTCTCTCTGAGGCTTATGGGTTGGAGTGCGGTGTGAGACAGGGAGGGTTGACGTCTCCCAGGCTCTTCAGCCTATATGTGAATGACCTCAAAGTCGAGCTCAGCAGCATGCGTGTGGACTGTCGGGTTGGTGGAGATTCAAAGATTCAAAGATTCAAAAGCATTTATTTCAAATAAACCATTTACAGGCACTTTTGAAATGTCAAGAAGTCAGTCAGTCAGAAAAAAAAAAAATGATGCTAATTGCACATTCCAAAGCGTAGATCTCTATGGAGAAGAATGTGCAAGAAACTCCATGGTCACTCTTTTCAATCATGTTTTGCAATTACAAATATTTCTGTTACATGTTTCTTGTCGCTATCATGTGAGAACAATGTCAATAATGTAAAAATAAAAACTAAATATAGATATTAAAATAGCAACTGGCAGCTAAGAGATGACCAGTCTCAACTGACAGCGCCCGTTCACGGACCTGACGCGAATATTAGCACCACTCAGCTCAACCATTTTGAAGGAAACCGAATGATCCAACACACGCGCCACCATCAGTGGGACATTTGAGTGAGCATGACAAACTCTCAACTGCCATGCTCATTTATGTCAAACAAATCCAATAGTAACCCAAAAACCATAAAATAGCTCCATGGTACTCACATTTACAAAGTTTGAAAAAAATGCTTCTACATTATACAATACTAAATACAATAATAATTAACTACAATAATACTTTACAAATTTAACAAATTCAAAAAAAAAAAAACATTAAAGAATAGTAATAATAGTTTCAAAACTAATCAATTTGTACCCCCGGTGGTAGTGGAGCTGGACCAGCATTGAGCCAAGAATTTTTATCTTGAATATAATCCTCCAACTTATAATATGCTTGCCTGCATAGTGTGCGTTTAATACAAGATTTAAATTTCGTTTCATTGAGTTCTAATATTTGGGGAGGTATTTTATTATAACATTTCAAACAGTACCCCATGAAAGAAGAGGCCACTTTAGCCAGTCTGAAACCTGGTTGAACTAATTGGTCCCTATTTCTTGTAACATAATTATGTCTATCGCCTCTTTTGCTAAAAAGATGAAGATTTTTTCTAACGTACATGATGTTTGTGGTGTTAATATTAACAGCATCAGCTATGCCGATGACATGGTGCTGCTGGGACCGACTGCGGGATCTATTGGAGAGATGTTGAAGGTTTGTGAGGATTATGCGGCTGCACATGGGCTCGTATACAATGTCAGAAAGTGTGAGTACATGATCTTTAAGGCCGCCGGTAAATGCGCAGATTACACACCTAATCTTACCTTAAATGGCATGAACATAGTGAGATCATACCAGTTCAAATATCTTGGGCATATACTTACCGACGACCTTAAGAATAATGCAGATATTGAGAGGGAGCGCAGGGCATTGGCGGTCCGCGGTAATATGTTGAACCGTAGATTCTCCCGCTGTACTGACCAGGTCAAAATAACGCTTTTCAAAGCGTATTGTCAGAGTCTGTACACGGGGGGTCTGTGGATTAACTACACCAAAAGGTCGCTGGATGTCCTGCGCGTCCAATACAATAATATTTTTAGAATGTTGTTAAGGCTGCCCCGATTCTGTAGTGCGTCGGAGATGTTTACACAGAATCGAACTGACGGCTTTCATGCGATCGTTCGGAAGAAGCTAGCATCTTTGGCGGCTAGAACCCGGGCCAGTAGCAACAGCATTCTAAAAACAGTCGCGGAGAGTGTGCTTTCTCCCTTTTTTAGGCATTTTGTGGAGAAGATGAAATTGGAGTCATCTTCTGTGCTGAATGCTTATAATAGTATAAAATAGTTTAAGTAGATAATTATAATATAAAACTAACACTAGGTTTAAGGCAATTGTTTACTAACACTATGGATCTTTTGTTGTCTGTGGAATAAATAAATTATTATTATTATTATTTACTCTATATCCACAATTTCCTAGTCTATGGTTACGAATTGATGCCAAGGTCGGCTGAGCTTGCGTATCTTGTAAACTTGGAACTTTCTAACTCAAAGCTGCGTCGCGTGTTGCTAACCTTATAGGTATTGTTTTTTGTTTATAGTACCTTCTAATGTTGTCAAGAATTTTGTCTAATCTTTATAGCCACCTTAGGGAGACTTCCATTCGTAAGGGCCCAGCAGGACCGAGGCGCCATGGGTTTACTTCCGAAAGTCAAACCCGTGATTCTGGAACGGAAAGGGCAAAGAAACATATGTGTGGTTTTAGTCAATAAAAGTCTGACACGCCCTCTCACCTGCCCTAGAGCGAGAGAAGTCATTGGATGAGTTCCCACTTTAAAAAAGGTCATCTTTGAGAACAGCAAGACAAAAGTTACTTTTAAAAGGCTTCTGGATGTTACGTTCTTAATTTTCTCGGTTACTATGGCAATCCTTAAGGGTTCCACGCGCGCCTCAGGGAGATGTCAGCAAATCGTAGGGGTCCAGCAGGGTCGAAGCTTACTGGGGCGACGGGTAGTGTGAAAGTGAAACCTGGGGCCCTGGGACGAAGGCAACGAAGCAACAGGAGTGGGTTTTTAGTCAGTAAAAGTCTGACTCGGATTTGTCATTAGATGATTTTCTCACCTTAAAAAAAGGGTATTAAAGAATTATACATCAATACGATTTTAGCAATTTTGAATTTTTTCAACGTTTTTTGTGATGATGATGATGATGATGATCAATTATTTTTTTAAACCAACCCTGTACTAGAACAAACAAATCCTAAATAAAACTATTCAAATCGGTCACACTGTTTTTGACTGTTGGCGGGAGTAGCAATCAGCAAGTGATTTTTAAATAGATTTTACTTTTTTGGTATTCACACGAGTATTGCGAGCATTTTATCTTATACCTATTTAGCTAGTTATTAAGTTAGAACTATAGATGACTTCTCATCGTACATCACTTAAAGAAACTATTCTCTAATATATGGAACTGCTTTTCAAATCCGTTGACGCGGCGATCCGGTTGATCCGTTCCATTATGGCATTTTAGCCTTTTACATATCAGTATAGTTTCAGATTAAGGATTGTTAAAACCTTGTTAGTTGTATTAATCAATGTACTGTCATTTTGTAGGTTATATTTATTTTTATAAATCGCTGTCACAACTTTTTCTTCTGCTAATACACTGGTTTTCCTTTTAAAAACTATTTATCTTATTATAGATTTTTTTGCCTTGTTGGCGTACTAAGGACTAGGGTTAGTCCTAAGAAGATTAGCAGTATAGATTCGGGCTGATCGAGTTATACGCATATTAAGATGTGTTTTCTCCTTCCACTTTACCAGGCATATAACTATGACCTTAGATCACAGCTCGTAATCACCCCACGCAGGTAGGAAACTGGTTATCATTCATCGTGGGTGGAACCTAGCACCTGCCAGTATCATGCCTAATTACCATCATGAACTCTGCCCTTCAAATGTTTTGGTCGTGTTGCTACGAAGACTATAATAGTTTTGTAACTACATTTCCTTTTATGGGTTCGTTGATAGTGAGTAAATAATTGTATTTGAAATAAACATTTACTTTGTTTTTTCTTACATTTTTTCTTTCTTTTTCCTTGCTTTCTTTCTTTTTTTCTTTCTTTCTTCCTCTCTTCCTTTTTATTTGTGCTTCTAATTTTCAGTTAATTTTTTTTTTGTTATCAGCCTTGTAACCAAATTTATTTATAATGATTAGTCTTTTGTCGAAATATCCGAAGATTCCTAGATCACGCCGTCCAACCGTCCGGTAACCATCCGGACCAAGCCCAAGTCGTCGACGGCGTGCAGTGTTCTGTGCCTCAAGGAGATATCAGCAACCGAAGGGCCCCAGCAGGGTCGAAGACTACTGGGGCCAAGGGTCTGATTCTGAAAGGAAGACTCGGCCCCGGTACGAAAGGCAACGAAGGAACAGGAGTGGGTTTTTGGTCACTAAAAGTCTCACACTATCTCTCGCTCCTCCCAAGAGCGAGGGATGTCATTGGATGAAGGTTACGTTAAATACTAGGTATATAGGTATTTTCCTCTGAGATTTTTCAAGTGTTTACTTTCCCACTGGTGGACAAAGGCAAAATCTGAAAGCAAATAAAAATAATTGGTAAATGATATTGAAATAATTATATATTTATTTATAAGTTTAATTAATAAAAAAATAAAAAAGCTGTGACTGTGGATCAAGGGGGTACAATTATGACAAAATCCGATCTTTCTAGGGATACAGTCGTGATATTTTTTTTTTTATTATTGATAGGCTCGCGTTTGACCACTAGGTATCTCACCTGATGGTAAGCGATGATGTGGATGATGGTGTCAAATCAAATCAAATAAACCATTTACACTTTTGATTTGGCAAAATGTCAGTCAGTCAAAAAAGTGAAGCTAAATTGCACGTTCCAAAGCGTAGATCTATAAGGAGAAGAACGTGCAAGAAACTCCATGGACACTCTTATAAGTTATAAAAATCTTAGTTACATATTTTTTGTCCCTTCTATTACCTATGTGAGCATAATGTAAAAAAAAAATGAAAAAAAGAGTAATTAAAAAAATAGGTATAAATTTAAATAAGCTACTGGCAGTTAAGAGATGACGGCGCCTGTTCACGAGCATGAACTTGCATCAGCTACTCTGTTCAATAATTTTTAAGGGAACTGAATAACCCGATAAATCATGTCATCATCAGCGAGACATTTGAGTGAGCATGACAAACTCTCAACTGCCATGCTCCTTTATGTCAAACAAGTCGTAACTTAATAAAGTAAATTGCTCCATAGTACTACACGTTTTATAAGTAGGTACTTCACTACTTGACCTAGGATAGAAAGCCAAATAGAGCAATACAGATTTATTCCCGTTCACGTTGCACAACTCGTGTGAACATAAAACCTTCGGGACTTCAGCAGAAAAAACGCAAAACAAAAATGTTCATTAAATTTTACGGCCAATGTAAGTTTCGGGCGAAATTCCTGTCGGTACCTGAGCTGGGGTAGTTTAGTGCTAAAATACATATTTCTAGTAAAGCGCCGAGGGCCGCAAAACGGTGAACTATTCAAATATGAGCCGGCCAGAGGTATTTAAGCGTTCGTTTTTTCTTTGAGGTTGACGTCAGGCTTTTGGTTCCGCGTTGCGAGCACGATGCGAGTCGTGATAGTTGATTTTGAAGGGTGAGCAGAGATTAAACGGAATTGGAAGTGCAAAACTTGGATTTTGAAGGGAGAGGGGAACTACAAGAAAACTGATTAGCTATTCTTTTGAGGAATTTGTATATTGAAGTAAAGTTAACTCGAGATATTCAGTTCATTCTGAGGGGAAGATTTAATGGGAGCAACAAATTAAGATGATAACTTTTAAAATTACGTTATTATTTGAAATAATTATTTTTGAGAATTGATATCAAGATATTATAAATGTTATCTATAATATAAAAATGAATCGCAAAATGTGTTGGTAAGCGCATAACTCAACAACGCCTGGACCAATTTGGCCAATTCTTTTTTTTTAAATGTTCGTTGAAGTTCAAGGATGGTTTTTAAGTAGGGTAGAGTAGGGTAGAGTAGGGTAGAGTAGGGTAAAGTAGGGTAGAGTAGGGTAGAGTAGGGTAGAGTAGGGTAGAGTAGGGTAGAGTAGGGTAGAGTAGGGTAGAGTAGGGTAGGGTAGGGTAGAGTAGGGTAGAGTAGGGTAGAGTAGGGTAGAGTAGGGTAGAGTAGGGTAGAGTAGGGTAGAGTAGGGTACAGTAGGGTAGAGTAGGGTAGAGTAGTCAGTTGACGGGAGCGAAGCCGCGGGCAAAAGCTATTAACTTATATTTTGTAAATCAGTTGCTTATATTTTTTTTAAACTGCATGGATTTCAATGTTTTTTAGCAGACTACACAAAGACTCGCTTCTACTCTCGTTATAAAATGGGTCTATTCACTAGTATTCTAAAAACAAGATCATAAAAAAGCTGGTCAAGTGCGAGTTGGGCTCACGCACTAAGGCTCCCGTGCCTTTATCTACACAACTTTTTTTTACACAATTTATTTTATTATGTTTTGAGTACCTAGGTATTTTTTGTTATAGCGGCAAGAGAAATATATGATCTGCGAAAACAACTGTCTAGCTATCACGGTTCATGAGATACATTCTGGTGACAGACGAACAGTGGAGACTTAGCAATAGGGTCCCGTTTTTACCCGTTTTTAGGTACGGAACCTTAAACAGATCACCTCAACGATTCGTCGCAATCGTGATTTATGCAGTCGCCTGCTCAACAAAACTTTCAGTAGAACTCATTCAGTCCAGTTTCAATAACTGACGAGTGAGCTGTACCTTTAATTGAATCAGTTTCACCGAAATGGTTATGACGTGACTTTTTATGCAATAGGGAATTAACTTCAGTTAGCTTTTTGAAATTAACCACGATTGTACTCATTCCAAACTTCGAATCCCAGTTGCTGGAACTGGACCTCATTGTTACTCAACAGATGTTTTCTAGTAGAATTATGTAACGTAACGTGGACCGTCACATCTTTTTTTAGATACCTAGTCTGGCCATAAATTTAGTTAAAGTTAAAAAAAAAAAACTGTCTAAAGGATCACACAGATCACCCATTTCGTTCGATGATTTGGGATAAAATAAAAAAAGTCGGCGGCCAGGAATGAATTACATTTTATTTAATTAGTGGCTAAAGTAGAAACATTTCTTTGTATGGCGACAATGCTGTAATGAATTTAGACTGAATGAAGGGAAAATATACACAAAAAATTTCATTAAAATCGGGTCAAGCTATTTCGGAGGACTTCGATAACAATCATTTTAATATATTAAGAGACTAGCTTTTGTCCGCGGCATCGCCCGCGTATTTAAAATATTCACTCAGGAATAAAGCAGCTTTCTATCGGTGAAAAAATTTTCTTTAGTTCTTTATAAATTAGTATAGATGTTGAAAAAAGGAAAAGGGCCTTAGTTACGACCTCTGGCTTACTAATTAACTGATATTCACAGCATGTTATTATTACATTATCAGATTATAGAGAACAAAAACATACCTAGGAAATAAGCTTACAAAAAAATTGTTTCAAATGAGGAATCGTAAAGCGGCCTGGTTTCAAGTTTCATAACACTTTATACCAAAGTTAATAATTGTCACATGATCAGTATCCTGATTTTGTACAGTTTTTTTACCCCGTGGCTTAGTTTTTTTTTTTAGTCAGGAATTCATCAAAATAATGATTTATCCCTGCGCTCTTCGTGTTTCAGGTCCAAGTTTACTTCTTTTTTAAATCCTGTGGTGTTTTGCTGAAATTTCTTTGAGGGTTCAAGTGACTCGATCTCGGTGCTTACCGGATGACCGGACGGTGAATCGAGCTATCAATTGCACGCTGTCCACAAGCTTATGTGGCTAGATTGATATAATTACTGGGTTATACAAAATACAGGGTAAACTGATAGTAAAATATAAATATTCATGAATTGTGTAAGAAAACAATTAGTACTTCACTAATAAATTTTAAGCTAAAACGCAAAATCTTTTGATAATACTACACACTAGATAGCAAATGGTGGAAAAATATTTAGGACACATCAGTTCTAAAATCATAATAGAAATAAAATAAGGTAAATATGAGTACCTAAATGACTATTCGGGTGTAGGGATGTTGCGCGAGTTTTTGGTCAAGCGAACCCATTCAAAATGAACCCACTGGATCACTCGACCCAATTTCGTTTTGAATTTGTCGACTGGACCCACTGTCCAACTTCATTACAAGTAGGTACAGTCACAGAGTTTGTGAAGTGAGTGATCCCACGGATCTATTACAAGTGGGTCCAGTTGACCAAAGACTCGACGTGTTACTAAAGGAAAATATTGGGCACAAAACATCAATGTTTTGTATTATCTAATTCATATCCTATTCTACATTTATCCAACCATTTAAAAGTATATATCTATTTAATCAGCTCAGTGTGTTAATATTTTGATGTTCTTCAAGTCCAATTTATTGAGCTGTACAATACTATAGTGGAAGAACCACTAACAGCCGCAAGAGCTATGTACAAAATAAATATCCAACCTAAAACGGAAAATCGTGAACAGTTCACACCTTACCATTTAAGTGTAGTCACGGAAACAAAACAAAACGTACTTCTCACTAATGTCCTCACTAATTCTCTTTAAACTTCGCCAATTGTAACTCAGAAACGTGTTAACAAACTCTTTTTTCGTGCCATCCTTAATGCTCTTAGTTGGGGACTCACAAAGCTCCAGGCCTTATGTACCAATGTTAAAAAAAAAACATCGAAACATCGACGAAAAAAATATTTTTTTCCAGTACCAATGCTGAAAACAAATCCCTTGCTGGGAACACATAGAGTGTCTCCGTATTGCGATTTTTTGGGGATTTTCCTTTGGCAGAAAATTCTGTTAGTGATCCAGTTTTGTTTTACATATAGATAGTGTGGAGGAGACCAAATGTTGAGGTTATGATAAGCTGCGATGTATATTTTTTGGTATTGTGATTTCTTTTTGGGGTGTTAAACCTGTTAAAGGTAGGCATAAACCTGATGATTTGATATATACATATAAATAAAATTAAAGAATTTATAATATTAAAATATTTTTTTTATTAAATGCATATAAAAGTATATATTTCTACTAACTTTGAAGTCGACCTATTTTTTTTTTTTAGGTGGGAAAATCATCTAATGACAAATCGCGCTCTTGGGTGGAGCGGGAGATAGTGTCAGAGTTTTACTGACTAAAAACCCACTCCTGATCCTTCGTTGCCTTCGTCCCAGGGCCCCGGGTTTCGTTTTCACACTACCCATATGCCCCCAGTAGGCTTCGGCCCTGCTGGGCCCCTACGATTTACTGTCAAAAAATCACAATTTCCCGTTTGTTGCTTTTTTTTCGGCTAAAATTTCCTAAACGGCTGGATCGATCTTGACGAGAATTTCTTCAGTAGATAGCTGATGTTATAAGGAGTAACTAAGGCTACTTTTATCTTAAAAAAATAATCAGGTTTCCACCCAAAAAAGTTGTGACATTGTGACCAAAATATGCATTAAGCTGTTTTACGAGTCCGATGCAGACGAAGTCGTATGCACCAGCTAGACCTGCTATACAGCTAAACAAACTATTAAAAAAACGTGAATAAAGTTGTTATGGTAGAAGGTGCCAATATTTTATCAAGTAACAAAAAAAAAACATACAACAAGTGTATTCATTCAAGTTCAAAAGCTTTACCCTATTTTTTTTCTCTTTTATGTATAAGTACCTACTTTCTTTTTCACTATGTATAGTGCTTTAGCAGCCTAATAACATTTAAAAACAGCTAAGGTGTTTTTTTTTAAGGTGGGAAATCATCCAAATGACTTCTCACGCTCTGGGTGGACGACGAGAGCGTGTCAGACTTTTACTGACTTAAACCACACCTGTGTCCTTCAATTACCCTTTGCGTTCTAGGACTACGGGTTTCCCCTTCAGAAATTCTCCGCAGTCCTAGCTAGCGAGCATCGGCCCTGCTGACATCTCTTTAAGGAGCGCGTTGATCATTACGCGCTGTTGACGACTGGGCTCGGTCCGTTAATTACCGAACAGCCGGACGGCGAGCTACCCAGTGCTCGACGTCCGCAAGCCCGCGTCTACCGTGGCTGGTAGTCGGGGTCGGAATTACGGCGGCTAGGGCGTGAGGACCTTCGTTCCCTCACGCGTGCAGCCTAGTCCTTCGCTAGCATTACTGCTTCGCAGAAGGAGGCGACCGCTTGCCATTTCTCCTCGCTACATTGCTAAGGTGTGGAATTTCCTGCCAGAGTCTGTATTTCCTGATGACTACAACCTGGAAATTTTTAAGTCAAGAGTGAATAGGTTACTTCTAGGCAAGCGTGCTCCATCGTCGACCACGTTGTCGCTTTCCATTAGGTGAGATAATAGTCAAACGTGAGTCTATCAACAATAAAAAAAACCAGCAGTCCATATATATAAAGACGTTTTACCCGTAATAAACGAACAGACAGACGCACTAATTATAGACCAATCCGGCTCATTAACCGACCATATACGGGAATATACAAAGGCTAAGGGCTAGCAAAACTTCGCGAACCAAACAATACTTTATTGGACAAGGCATAAATTGAAAGTTAACTTATTTAATTAGTAGTTTTTGCAAAGAAAGCTATATTTCTTATCGGTTGAAAGGTGATTAAGTTAATGGGAAGTATAATGTTTACTTAACTTTTTTTAAACATTGCCTCACACTGAGAATTATTCCTGTATGGCGGGTGACAAACATGTAAGCTTACAGAACCTAGAACCAATTATCTGTAGACCATACAAATATTTGTTTCGGGCAGGAGTCGAACCCGTAACACGTAGCACAGCTACCAATTGCTCAACCACTGCGCCAACCGTGTCATTTTTCAAGTTCTCCCTCCTTGCGGATGGCGAGCAATGGAAAGCTCGCCGTCCGACCGTCCGGTAACCGTCCGGACCGAGCCTAAGTCGTCGACGGCGCGTAGTGTTACACGCGCGCCTCAAGGAGATGTCAGCAAATCGTAGGGGCCCAGCAGGGTCGAAGCCTACTGGGGCCATGGGTAGTGTGAAAACGAAACCGTGGCCCTGGGACGAAGGCAACAAAGGAACAGGAGTGGGTTTTTAGTCAGTAAAAGTCTGACACTATCTCCCGCTCCGCCCAAGAGCGCGATTTGTCATAAGATGATTTTCCCACCTGTAAAAAAAAAAAAAAGCAACCGTAGGGGCCCAGCAGGGTCAAAGCCTAATGGGGCCATAGGTGATGCGAAAGAGATCCCCGGGGCTCTGGAACAATGGCACAGAAGGAAAAGGAGTGGGTTTTTAGTCAGTAAAAGTCTGACACTATCTACTACTACTATTACATGATTTTCCCACCCGAAAAAAACAAAGTCCTCCATCCCTGCGTCGTATTTCTCAATGCTGAGGGTCGTGACCTCCCTGCTTCATCACTTTCACTCGAATAATATTCATCCATCTGTTTCTGTCTCTGGCATTTTTCAAGTAACAGACGATTAATCAGTAATTACTTTTTCTCATAGCCTAAGGTTACCGTAATAGCACGAAGAATCGCCAAACAAAAGTGGCAATGGGCAGGGCACATTGCTCGCAGAACAGATGGCCGTTGGGGCCGAAAGGTTCTGGAACGGCGACCACGTACCGGAAGACGTAGCGTTGGAAGGCCTCCTACAAGGTGGACCGATGACTTGGTAACGGTTGCGGGAGTCCGATGGATGCGAGACGCACAGGACCGTTCATTGTGGCGACACTTGGGGGAGGCCTATGTCCAGCAGTGGACGTCTTTCGGCTGAAATTATGATGATGATGATGATAGCTTAACTCTTATTTCCTGTAATACATGCCATTTTACAGGAACGGTGTTCTTTTCTGGGGTAGAAGTACCCATAGCACTTAATGATAGAGCTGATATTATATTAAAGTATCGTAATCATATCACAAACAACAATACCTCTTTGGAATGTTAGTTTAGATGAGTAATTTCTAAGTATAGTAAGTACACTATTTAAATTTCATAGAAACTTTGTTCGTATGTCATATTTTTTTTAGTGTATGTATTACTACTATGTGTGGTTTATAAGTGACATTAGTAAATACATAATAAGTGACATAAAAAAAATCTTTTTTGTCTCTCCACCACCCTTAATTGACTGGTAGAGAGGCATTCTCTACCAGTCAATTAAAGGTGGTGGCATTAAATTCGTCTTTTTGTTGAATGAAGATTAAATAAATAAATAAAGTATGTCTGGGTGGATCACACGTTCAAGATGCGTGAGATAGACAGGCAAAGATGGTCACACAGGTGGGTACCTGAAGACAGTTGTCGTCACCGAAGCAGGCACCCAGACGATCTGAACTCGTTCCTGATAGATTGGCCGGATAAGACCAGATACAAAGAGATCTGTTAAAATGTGCACATACAAAACAAGGAGGCAATGTGTAACAAGAGAGATAAAGGACAACGCTAAATAAAAAAATTATAAGTGTCTAACAGTTACATGTTACATGTTTGTTTAAGATTAGTAAAAACGGACAGACGTCTCTTTAATGAGCATTTCTAAAACCCTTGCCTACACTAAACCCTTCTTAACCTATATGGTATCAAAGTTTTAGAATTTCTTTGGTATTTTCAAAACAGGTGAAACATGGCAATGTCTTAGTGATCGATGCTATCGTTTATCTAAAGCCTGTCCAACTCATTAAGCCGCATATGATTACTAGGTTCTTTATTTTTAATATTGTTGAGCAGTAATCAAGAAGATATATCACCTGATAGTCTACGAATATCTGTAATGCCAAAGGCTATGCAGGTGCGTTGTTAGAGGTTAAACTGAAATGTTTTATGAGCATGTAAATAAAACAGTTTATCCTTAACTAAGGTGCTCTGACCTGGTGGCTCACCAAGTCGCTGTGTTACGCCTTGGAGTATATCAAAGGCCAATGGAGCTAAATATTCTCTAACAAAGTACGGAGTATACTGCAAAACAGGAATTATAGACGTGGCAAAAGTATCCACGCAATCAGTGCCGTTGTCGAGGCCGGCTCATTAAATGTTGACAAGGAAGCACGGATTCGAAGAGCACAAGAAAAAGAGAATCAGGGACAACATAGGGGAGTTTTTCGCTCAGCTATGGAACACTTTCGAAAAATAAGGAAAGGTATGGATGCCACCTTTCAAATCGGAAAATAACAAAATATAAATTATGTAAATTCACTTTCCAGTCATAAAATGTGACACCAGTCTTGCCAATGAGTGTTGTGTTAACCTGTTACTGGATTGTAGAAGTACAAAACTGGTTGTTAGCTGAATGTGATATACGGGAAAAAAGCTAGGCAGGTTGATTGATTTTTTGATTGTACATTCTTTCAGGCAAGCTCCTTTGCATTGAGTTCTAATGTTACCTAGCTAAGCATTAAGTAAAATCATCAAATCTTACTAAAAATCATTCTAAAATCCACATTCTTCAACAAATAATTTCCCAAGATAATCTTTATTATCTACTTTTTACGACAAGTCAAGGTGTTGGAATATCTTGACGAAATCTTAGCCAAGACATTGCAACACCTTTGAAAAAATATCCCAATACATAACAATTACCTATTAGAAAGAAACCTTCTTATTCTCAACCAGCTTAGCATTACATAAGGTAATTACCATACAATCGGTTATGCAAGCAGGTACGGGAGAGAAACTTGTTATAATTACTAACCGTAATGTGCGAATTGGTCATTTTGACCGTGGTGACCAAGACTTGCGTGATATGTGATGTTGTTTTTATATGTACATATTAGACAGTTGGCATAGCTGCAGTCCATAACATAATATTCATCATCATCATCATCTTTCAGCCGAAAGACGTCCACTGTTGGACATATTGCCTCCCCCAAATGTCGCCATAATGACCGGTCATCGATCCACCTTGTGGGAGGCCTTCCAACGCTGCGTCTTCCGGTACGTGGTCGCCATTCCCGAACCTTTCGTCCCCATCGACCATTTGTTCTGCGAGCAATGTGCCCTGCCCACTGCCACTTAAGTTTGGCGATTCTTCGGGCTATGTCTGTAACCTTGGTTATCCTGCGGATATCTTCATTTTTTGGATCTGGTGTGTATGAAGAGAAATCTACTTTTGTTACATCTAGTCTAATTTGCTCGTTATGTGCCATTGCTAGGCGAAGGCCTGCGTGTCTCTTTTGCACACACACCTGTCTTCTGCCAATGCGAGCCAGTCCCTCCGATTAGAATCAAAGAGAGAGAGGAGAGAGGCTTCTTTCGGCTGAAATGATGATGATGACACCAGATCCTAGAAGCATACACCTGGAGCCTGCATCTCCAGTCATTGCAGATCCCATAAAAACGATTTCATTGCCATATTAGCATCTATTTTTTCCTTACCAAATGATATACCATATTAGGAGCAGACTAATGTCAATAATATTCAAATCCATTTCATTAATTACTTCTAAATATTTCCTATGACTTGTCTTAACCGATATGGACATATTAAAATAGGAGTGTGTCTGTCCATATATGCCATATTCAAATAACTCGAACCTTGAATTGATAAGCTGTCAGAAGTGGTTCTGCCCACACAATACATAGTTAATTTTAATAGCCATTCAAAGTAGAATACTGAATGCCTTTTTTGGTTGTTTTTTTTTTTGGGTATGTACGAGTATATTAGTGGTAAATGATCAGTTCTGACTACCGTGACGGATGATAAAAAGTTGTTTCTAATTTTTAGGGTTTCGTAGCTCAAAAGGAAAAAACGGAACCCTTATAGGATCACTTTGTTGTCCGTTCGTCTGTCTGTCTGTCTGTCTATCAAGCCTCTTTATCCCGGGAACTAACGGGAGTTGAAATAAGAACCATATACTCAGGTCTGAGGTCCCTTGAAGCTGCGAAAAAATCAAACATCTGAGTTTAGGGAAAAAAAAAAGATACGGTCGTTTATGTAGCAAAAAACATGTATTTCGACACTCTCAAGGGAATCAAAATTCATAGGGTTACTTCCCGTTGACCTAGAAACCTGAAATTTGGCATAAAACAAGGTCTTAAAACACAACTATAGGGAAAAATCTAAAAACTGTACATTTGTAGTTACGTCACAAAAAAAACTTTTTTTGCTATTCGGAAAAAATTTCGTAACTCAATTCGGGAATTGAACTGTTTTCATAGGTAAGTTACGAGAACCCTCAATGCGCGAGTCCGACTCGCACTTGCCCAGTTGTTTTGTTTTGTTATCTATATTTTTTTTTTGGGGGTAGGAATAGGAAATAATTCAAAGATTTCTCCCGCTCTAGAGCTTATGAAACAAACAATTCAAAACGTGCACTAGCGTTTTATTTGTGTCCATGTATGGCGATGTGAAATAAAATTATTTGAATTCTGAATGATCCCAGAAGAGCCGTTGCCCGCCAGAGCTATGAGAAATTTTTTGAAAGAGATATGTACCTTGATCCTGGAACACAATGGACACAGGTGGGTTTAGTCAGTAAAGTCTGACACGCCTTATCGCTTCGCCCTAGAGCAAGAGAAGTCATTGGATGATTTCTCACCTAAAAACAGACTATAAGGTCTTGATCACCTCTTTTATTCCCGGACTTACTGTCATTACTGTGAACGGTATGCCACACTCTTTCAAAGTGATGTGCCTCCACTTTTCGTCTCGTTTCCAGTTTCTGAACTATTAACTTCACCGACATATGAATATTACTGAAACCACACGGCTTCAGTTAAAGGTCGTAGACGATCAAAACAACAACAAAAAATAGTAAATTGAACTCATTTTGGCAACCGAAAGTTACATCACAATAAAACAAATCAAGATCAACTGAAGCCTAATTTAAAAAATATCGCTAATGACACGAATAAAAGTGGCCTAATTAAAAGCATCCGCGTTCGTTCGTGACTGCGGTAAACATAAACATCACTCAACTTTGACTCAACATTACTCAACATTACTCGACATTGCTCAACAAGTTCAGGCTCAACTTGTCTCAAGTGCCTGTTCATCGGAAAAAGTTCCCTTTGTTTTTAATTTTTAAATACTTAACTTTAAGGGGACTTGACAGAGTACTGTATGCTTTTCTAGATGTAGGAGGTAGATTTAAAAATACTGGAAGGGGCTGCAAAGATAGAAAACTGCTTTTGACCCACCAAAATTATCTAAAATATAAAATAAGGCGCAGAATCTTCATAATTTTATAAGTACGAGTACAGCAAAGAGAAATCCCCAATTTGTAAGCCAAGTATGGTGATAAAATAAAATTCAAAGCATTTTTTTGAATAAAGCAATTTAAATACTTTTGAATCACGAAGAAGATAAAGCTATATGCACGTTCCAAAGCATAGATCTCTATGGAACGTGCAAGACAAGAAAATCCAGGGACATTTTTTTAAATCAGTAAATAGTTACAAAGTTTTGGTTACATCGTTGATGTTGAAATAATACATAATTATGTAAGAACGAATACTCATGAATGTCGTCCTCAACACAGATCATACAAGACTATGTAGCAACCCGTATTTAAATTTTTCAATTATAGCTATTACTTTTAATGGTAATCCTTCCAATAAACACATTTAAAAACCCAATTCACTATTTTCCACAAAAATACAAAAATTTCACAGTAACATAAATGTTTAAATCTTTTTTCATACGCATTAATCCGCGCTCTCACAGTATCTTTTTATCTCTATGTAACATGTTTAAGCCTCTCATTTGCATATTTCATTGAAACAAGCATTTTTTTCTTCGTTTATTTTTCTCTACTCATTTTTCTGTTATTTTAAAAGCTCCCAATATTTTCTGTGGGGATGCGTAGACATGTTTCGTAATGCAATTTACGGAAAAAATCCGAAACATTTTTCGCAAACACGGATTAATTTTCGAATGTTAATGAAACGGAAATTATTTTGTTATTTTAATATTCGATCCCGGTTTTTACTTGCTGATTGGAGTGGATTTTATTTTTGGCTGTTTAATTGATATAGAACATATTTTAAATATTTTTACTTTTTTTTTGTATATTGTTTATATCTATGTTTTGTAAATTTACTTAAAATAATAATCAGTTCACTAGTTAATTCGATGTTTAAAGCATGAAAATATAACCAGCATAGAAAGCCCGTATCAAATACAAATTCTGAATACTTTATCACGTTAAAATTCCCCAATAATAAAAAGCAATAAGGTTCGTGGTGAACCAAAAAACCGCGCCATTCACGTTTTTTGCAAAAGCGCAGCGTCAACCCATTTTCTAAGCTAACTTTTACGCGCGAATAATGCAGCGCCATGCTCTATTTTCACCCTCACAAAAACCAACACAAAGCGAATATTAAATATTGTTCACGATCGATTTAATACACTCTTTCATTTTGCCCATATCCGGTCGCAGATCCGGATAAAAAATGTTATCCGTGTACAAAACAATACGTGTTTTTTTTTGTTTTGCGTGCAGCATGTACAAAGTATTGATTAACGCCCAGCTCTCAACGGACCCGGGTAAAAAAAATAAAAATCAACAGGACTGCATCGCCTCCGGTTATGCACTCGCGACCGTTCAAACATAGTACGGACATAATGTTTACTGGAAACGGCTAGCCTACCCTGACCCGCCGGGATCCCTTCTCTTGTGCCAGACCCGGGTATAATGGTACATAGCTGTCAGAATAGCCGGGTTTTTCGACGATTGGTACCTTTACATGGCCAGGAGGCATGGTAAATGGATTCTTTATTTCCATTCAGCGAATCATATGTGTTTACTTTTTTATTTGATGGGTCAACGGTACAGAGCATCTATATTTGGCAACAATTTGTTGAGTGTATTCAGTTTTCATTTTTAGTTAATATTGAATTTAAATTGAACTTGTATTGTGTTTTAACTTTTTAACCGATATGAGATTGATAAATGTATTTCGGTAGTAAAATCGTATTGTTAGTACGATGAATAAATTTATTTAACGTGGAATATTATTATGTAGGTACTTCATTGGTTTCGAGAATTCATTTATAAAGTTGATAATAAATCTGCCAATGTATGGCATGAATACAGTATCATTGGAAATTGAATTTCCACGGAATCGCAAACATTATTTGGATTCTTCTATAATACCGTACAGCGCTTACATTGTTCACGGTATTAATTCTTAACAATGCAATAAATAAAACATAAAACCCTTGCAATATTATAGGTTAATACCAACCAGAAATCACAATACTCTGTATGTATTTTGTATAACAAAAATACAGCAGATCAAATTCACAGGCTATTTTATCTTTTCACAAACTACTAATACAAATTAATGTAATAAGCTTTTTTTGTTATTATTGCATTTTATTAAAGTTCGGCACAAATCGACTTCTTTATCTTGGTATGGTCATGTGAAGAGGAGGGATGAAGCGCATGTTGCTAAAAGAGTTATGAATTTACATGTAGATGGATGGAGAGGGAGAGGGATGCCAAAGAAAAGATGGATGGATTGTGTGAGAAGTGATATGAAAGAAAAGGGAGTTAGTGATAGCGTGACGAGTGACAGGACAGAATGGAAGAAAAAAACGTGTTGCGCCGACCCCAAATAAAACGGGACAAGGGCAGGAAAATGATGACAAATCGACTTCTTCGATAATTCTCTCCTAAGAATTTCTCAGACATGTTCATATGCTATGCAAATGATGTTGATGATGATGAATGTCACTGACTGCAAGTGACATTCATCATCATCAACATCATTTCAGCCGATAGATGTCCACTGCTGGACATAGGCCTCCCCCAAATGTCGCCACAATGAACGGTCCTGTGCGTCTCATATCCATCGGATTCCCGCAACCTTCACCAGGTCATCGGTCCACCTTTTAGGGGGCCTTCCAACACTGCATCTTTAGGTTGCCGACATAGCACGAAGAATCGCCAAACTTAAGTGGCAATGGGCAGGGCACATTGCTCGCGGAACAGATGGCTGTTGGGGCCGAAAGTTTCCAGTGGCGTTGCCCACGTGGAATTAGAAAATTGCCTCACGGGAACATACTCCCGGGATAAAAATTAGTATCCTATGTGCCCAACGACCTTACAGCCACTAGACGCCTCATGGTTGAACTAGCACACCAAAACAATTCTGTCAATTAGCCGAGGTACGGGGAGCGGGGTACTACGTTCTGATTGGTTCTGATTGGTACGGGGGAGCGGGGTACTGCGTTCTGATTGGTTGAGACATCAGATCTATAATCATATATGTTGACAGACATGCGCCGCCTGTTATTAGACGTCTAGTGACTGTAAGGTAACGGTAACTTGGTAACGGTTGCGGGAGTCCGATGGATGCGAGACGCACAGGACCGTTCATTGTGGCGACACTTGAGGGAGGCCTATGTCTAGCAATGGACGTCTTTCGGCTGAAATGATGATGATGATGATGATGATGACTGTAAGGTTATTGTATGTGCCATTTAAGGACATGGTCTACCCGTGTGCATTAAGTAAGTTTCACTCAAATTAACAAACATACATACACACACTCATAAACTTTCGCCTTTATGATATCAGTGTTATTATTTCATCCACAATCCAGTCTGTCAATTTATTTTCGGTAATTCCTGTTATTTCCATTGTTGACGTCGACTTGGTCTGATGATACAAGACGGATGAGGTCTACGTTTCTTTAGTCTTCGTCCACTTCAATAGCCTTTTCCCAGATTCATAGGTTTTTTTTTGAGGTAAGAAATCATCCAATGACTTTTCCCACTCTAGGGCGAGGCGGGAGCTCCACCGCGTCCTCCGGGTGGTCCATATAATGGTGAAACTCAGGCGTTTCTTCTACATGAGTCAGGTGCGGGAACCTCCCGTAGTTACCATGCCCGGTGAAGACCTGCGTCATGCGGAACATAAGGACGCCGTGACGTATTTCCAGCCAGTCCTCAGAGAGGGGACTTACTGCCATGATTATAGCGTGCCCAGCACTGGGTTGCAACAGTCGCTGTCGCCACGAGATCTCGCCTAAACTCTGTCCGCCATACCACGACTTGTCGCGGAACTAAAACCACATCTGTGTCCTTCAGTGACCGTTCAAGTGGGCGTTCTAGGCCCACTGGTTTTTAAGGGGTGACCCGACGGTTGCAAACTAGTGATCCAACCAAGGTGACCTTGGTTTATGTGTTTGGTTAGTGTTGCGGCTACACGGATGTAAACCACACGCCAACACGTCCGGTGGTTGTGAAAACGCGCCTCCCAACCAAGGGCGTCGAAGGTCATGGATTACAACTGCTGTCTACACGGATTGAAACTAGCAAGGTCACCTTGGTTGGGATGTTGGTTTGCAATCATCTGATCACTCCCTAAATCCTTTTCAGAAATTTCCTGTGGCACATTCATAAGTAGAACTTTCCTCGTGACATTATCCTCATTTAATCTATTGTATCTACCTTCTAACTCAAATATTGTAACCTGAACCGTCGCAACACAAGCACAATACGTATAGATATACTCATTAGGGTTGTCGCGTGATTTTAATATATAAACCGCCGGTGGTGGGATTGCAATTAAGCGGAATGGTTTCCTCGACGGTGGCTCAATTTACATATTTTTATTGTAGCCGGAAAGCGGTGTCCTCACGAAATGTCTGAAACGACTCCGGTAAATATTTTCTACGCATTTAAGTATTTTGCGGTTATACACCAGAAATTGTTAAATTGTCTTAGTAAAAACGTAAAGGGTAGTACCAACACGCTTCGGGGCGTGGTATCGAACTGAGAGGAAAGTTAAATCTTGAGCAAGTGGTCGCCCATGCATTTCGAAAATAATAATTATTTTAAATTTTACTAAAATATAGTTTAGTCGTATTTACTTACTAACATAATTAGGACTTGTATTCTTTGCCGCAGGAGCTTCCAAGACGCAGCGTTGTAAGGCCTCCCACAAGGTAGACCGGTGACCTGGTGAGGGTCGCGGGAATCTAATGGATGCGAGACGCACAGGATCGTTCGTTGTAACGACACTTGGGGGAGGCCTATGTCCAATAGTGGACTTATTTCGGCTGAAATGATGACTGTGTGCGTAGTCTGAAATAAATATCTGCAACTTTGATGTTAAGCAACGCTTGCCGAGGTCAGCATCTGGATGGGTGAATCTCCATCACAGAATTAGATTCCTCCTCCATTATTTGGAAAACACGGTAAACTGTTGGTCTGGCCTGTCATTTGTAGATCTTTGACAGTCGTTACAGTATATAGAAGCCATAATCTGACACCAGTCAAGATTGATGTCTGATTATGGATTATGCAAGCCAAAGGGTATCGTGGTTACCAGTTACTGGAGGTCCGATAGGGAGCTGCTCCACGTCAAACCTGGTACTTAGCACGTTGTACAGAAGCAGCAAGTTGTAACTTCACACCACATAAAATTGTCATTATTTTTATGCTAAAGGTTTTCAAGGCCAAGTGGAAAATATTTATCGCTTATAAATAAGTGTCTTTAGTATCGGAAAGTTTTGGTATAGCAGATGCAATAACAAGGTTTTCACACGACTCTAACACGCAAGTGTTAATTTTAATAATTGACTAACTAGTTATTTAATCGATAAAACTCCAGTTCGAAACATATCAACGCTTCTTTTTAGTACATAAAGTATATAGACCTGTCGGATACCCAATGTGAGTACGGTGCTCCAATTATTGAAGTGCCTCTAGAGACTTTATAATAATAATAATTATTTATTTATTTCACAGACAACAAAAGATCCATAGTGTTAGTAAACAATTGCCTTAAACCCAGTGTTAGTTTTATATTATAATTATCTACTTATACTATTTTATACTATTATAAGCATTCAGCACAGAAGATGACTCGAGTTTCATTTTCTCCACAAAATGCCTAAAAAAGGGAGAAAGCACACTCTCCGCGACTGTTTTTAGAATGCTGTTGCTACTGGCCCGGGTTCTAGCCGCCAAAGATGCTAGCTTCTTCCGCACGATCGCATGAAAGCCGTCAGTTCGATTCTGTGTAAACATCTCCGACGCACTACAGAATCGGGGCAGCCTCAATAACATTCTAAAAATATTATTGTATTGGAAAAATATTATTATTTATACCTGCAACGATGGACAGCGGCAATGGGCAGCTTTTCTTATGCCGACCGGGTAGGACAAAGCCTGAGTCGACGGCGCGATGTGCTCACTACGGCAGATGCCAGTAAAGGCTTCAGGAGTGTTCAAGAGTTACCGTGCCCTAGAACGCAAATGGAAACTGAAGGAACACAGGTAGGTTTTAGTCAGTTAAAGTCTGACGCTACCTCTCGCTCCACTCAGAGAAGGAGAAGTTATTTGATAATTTCCCACCATAAAATAGAATAGAATAAACTTTATTGTACACCAAAACAGTAACAAAACTTTTAAACTAACTTAAATCTATGGGTACAGAGAGGGTCTTATCGCTAGCAGCGATATCTACCAGACAACCTTAGGATGGACTGTAAGAACTAAACAAAACAAAATTACAAATAACCACTACACAATGCTACAATTAAACTAAAACACTAAACACACAACAACTACAAAACTATTTTTAAACTTGAATTCTCCCTTGTCCTAAAGATTTCCTATACTCCATTCGCAATTAGAATAGACACCTAACCTTTTTGACTGCCCGTTCAACTGATTTTGAGTTCTATTCCGTAGACATAATGAGTACATTAAAAGTGAATAAGTGCAAAAAAGTGGTTACAATACCAACTATTTTACTGCAGCCGCTATTTGTCATGCCACCAATTCAATAAAAGTCAAAATCGTTTGAACAGACAGTAAAAAAGGTTTGTTTATTATTAGGTATCTTCTTGCGAATCTACACTTCTATACTAATATTAGAAAGAAGTAAAGTTTATATTTTTGTTTGTTTTTTTTTTTGTTTGTAGGAGGTAAACTCTGGAAGTACTGGTCCGATTGCTAAAATTTTTACACTGACAGAAAGTTGCTTCATTCCTGAGTGACATAGTCTATATTTTATGTATGCGGGCGAAGACGCGGGCAAAAGTTAGTAGATTATAAAAAAAAAGAAAAAGCATTTATTTCAGACAACAAATAGCACCCACAGGTCACAGCTACCAGTGTTTCTGTCAGAAAGAATTTCTACAATACATAAAATTATTGTTTTGTATAACGTTGTTAGTGTGAGATTAGAGCTTGGAGCTTAAGTGGTTCTGGAGGTTCCACCTGCATTACTTAGCATACAATTATGCAAAGAAGCTCTTTCCATTTGAGTCCTTCTATGTGTAGTTAATTATTGCGCTATACTATAAATTTCTATGACATTATAGGTACTGAAAAAGTTATCTCAGGTTAAAACTTTTTGTCCAGTCTATTACCAACACCTTTTTATAGACAAACATTGTTCTGCCATAGGATTTATCAAATAAAAAATGGTAGGTATAGAAGGGTAAAAGAGAGCCTATGAACTATTCTCAGATCTATCAAATATACACGAAAAATTTCGTAAAAATAGATTTCGGAAGAGAGAGGTTTTCGGTTTCGGTGAAGTTTGGTAATATATACTGTGAGATTTTTTGGGGTCGAAAGAGATACCGTGGTCCCGGACCGCAAAAGGGAAACTGAAGGACACAGGTGGGTTTTAATCAGTAAAAGTCTAATACAATCTATTTGATGATATTTCACCTCAAAAAAAAAAACTGGGCAAGTTCGAGTCGGACTCGCGCACGACGTAAAGGGCCGTATCTTCTTTTTCGTTAACTCAGAAGTTTGATTTTCTTACAACTTCAAGGAATCGCAGATTTGAGTATATGGTTTCAATTTTAACTGGATACCTCCACGCGTTCCCGGGATAAAGGGTCTTGACAGACAGACAGACAGACGGACAACAAAGTGATCCTATAAGGGTTCCGTTTTTTCCTTTTGAGGTACGGAAACCTAAAAAAAAAGAAAAAATGACTGCTACTTTAGATTAGCAACTGCAGTCCAATCTAAACCCCATTACATAAGGTGTGATTGTCCTCTCAAGCAAGGCTGAACGAAGCGCAATTACCAATGTGTCGTCCTTCACTCCTGAGTAAACTCATTCATTCCCAATCACGGCCAATGATCGTGTGTCTGTCAATTGGTCCTCAATTTTATAGTAGTTACACGTGTAACGTTGAGAATTTGTGTAGGTGGTGTTTATGCGGTGTTTAAGATGTGTCAATAAACTTGTGGGTTATACCTACCGTGTTACTATTACAATACTTCACTTGCCCGTGGCTTAGCTCGCATACATAAAATATAGCCTATGTCACTCAGGAATAAAGCAGCTTTCTATCAATGAAAAAGTTTTTGCAGTCGGACCAGTATTTTTAGAGATTACCTCCTACAAACAAAAGAAACAGAAAAACAAAAAAACAAACTTTACCTTTTTAGGGGCACGCCATAATTATGGCGGTAAGTCCCCTCTTTGAGGAGTGGCTGGAAAGGCAAAACGGCGTCCTTACCTTCCGCATGACGCAGGTACTCACCGGACATGGTAAGTTCGGGAGGTTCCTGCACCGGATTCGTGTGGAAGAAACGCCCGGGTGTGTGGACCGCCCGGAGGACACGGTGGAGCATACGGTAGAGGCTTGTCCCGCCTGGGCAGATCACCGCCGTGTCCTCGAGGGGGCGATCGGCGGCAGCGATCTCTCGCGCCGGGCATTTGGTACAGGCGATGGTCTAGAGCGAGGAGGAGTGGCAGGCGGTCGCCTCCTCCTGCGGAGCAGTAATTTTAGGAGCAGGCCGCACGTGCACGCGCGAGTCAATGACCTCCGCGCCCCAGCCGCCGGGATTCCGGCTACCGTAGGCGCGGGCTTGCAGACGGCAAGCAATCGGTAGCTCGCCGTTCAACTGTCCGGTAACCGTTCGGACCGAGCCTAAGTCACGCGCCTCAAAGAGATGTCAGCAACCGTAGGAGCCTAGCAGGGTCGAAGCCTACTGGGGCCAAGGGGCGGATTCCGAAAGGAAGACTCGGCCCTGGTATGAAAGGCAACGAAGGAACAGGAATGAGTTTTTAGTCAGTAAAAGTTTGACACTATCTCCCGCTCCGCCCAAGAGCGGGGGATGTCATTGGATGATTTTTCCACCAAAAAAAAACCTATAATATTAATGCAGATATACTTTTCCCTGAGTATCCTCTGACGTGGCCTAGCCTACGGAAATCGTGCCTTCTACCAGTATAAAATAACTTATCTATCACATAATTCAGCCCCTTATTCGGTACCTTAGTTTGGTCTTCGTCATAATTGTTATATTTTAAGTTTTCTTAATTACATATAAAGATTAGGTATATATTTTTCATAATATTTATTAGTTTTTAATTTTAGCACAAATATGTATTTTATTATTATATGTTATACGCAACTTAATTTAATGTTACTTCATTCTATTTGAAATATAGAATCTATTATTTATTTATTGTGCACACCTACCTTGACACTGTATCTTTTTTAACCCAAATGTTAACCTGGTAGAGAATGCTTTGTTGCATTAAGTCCGCCTATGCACCACTACTGTACATGAAGTATAAATAAATAAATAGTGAAATTAAATCCACTAGCGAATTAAAACTTCCTAATATTTCTTCAAAAAACAAACAGTGTACGTGATAGTGAGAGCTCGATATCTTATCGAAACATGAAAGCAGCACAAAAAAGCATTTCCAAAGTCACCTTCACACTAAACCCCATCTTTAAACCACCCCACACAACCTCCACCGTTTCGTAAATATCAATTTAGTTAAAAGCAATAGAAAATGGTAGGGAAAGTTTATATTGTATTGTTTTATGCTCGTAAACGCGTAGTAAACGCACAGTATTTAACGTAAGCCGTCAGCGAGTGGGACACTGTGACAGATATGGGATTATATCACGCCACCCAAGGGGGGCTGGTGAAACTATGGAGCTCGGACATTTGATTGATGAACAATTGAACAGTCCAAACTGGTTTGGCGAATCAATTTTGTGTTTGAGTTGAAAACTCATTTGATTGCCCGGCTTTTTTCGAACAGTTTTAAGTTCAGCTTGTAGTAAAAAAAAAAACTAAAATTATACAAATATTATAAAGGTGAAATTTTGCGGGGGTGTTTATGTTAGCTTTTTTTAATTTTAATGATATACACCAGTGCTTGATTGCGATCCCGCCTGATAGTAAGCAGTGATGCAATCGTTGATGGTGAATCACTCTAGTTTATCAAGAGTCTATTCACTCTAGTCTTGAATACACCCAAATTATAATCAGGCAGGAAGACCGCAGCAGGCCATTTTGTTCGAATCCTTTGATGTAGGCGGTGTAAACGACGAGCCGAAACGCTTAGTCCGGACCGTTACTTCTTCAAGATTGAACAGCTGAGCGGTAGACCATGTCCTGGAATAGCACGCATAGGATATTTTTATCGTGGGAGTATGTTTCCTTGGGACAAATTAATTAACTAGTTAATATATAGATTTACGCCTTTATTCCATTGTGGAGCATTTCTTTGACCCGTTCTAGAGCCGTAGTGATTCTTTCAAACAATCTCGTAGCCCTGGTAGCTGCGGAGTTACCGTAGTTTTCGCCAAAAGAGGGCAACTTAAGGAACACTGTGGATTTTAGTCAGTAAAAAATTGACCCTCCCTCCCACTCTACCCAAAGAGGGAGAAATTATTTGATAATTTACGTAAAAAAAGGCATTGGTCCCAGTGGGTCCAGTCAATAAATCCATGGTGGTTCTTCTACCACCATTTACACATAAACTATAGAATGCTAACTACTACAATCCTTACATTCTCCCAAAAATAAACTTAGTCTTGTTAAAATATTGTATTAGAAATATTTCAAGGACCAGTGTTACATATATAATTTCCGAAAGATTAGTTGCGACTTATATTTATTTACAATACAATATTTAAACAGAATCGTCTATCACCGTGCCAGTCCAAAAATATACATTACATAAAACGTCACCTTATCAAATTCCTGATAGTCTGATAACACGCAAAATAACCAGCTGAATACATAACAAAGAGTAGAAAATTCCTGGAAATTCTGATTGTGTGCCTGAAACGTGATACTCCATGAAAACCTAGAAATTCAGTGGAATACAGGGCTTTGTTAAATATTCTCTGTTGTGTTGGAGTTACGTAAGGATTTTTTATATTTGTGAAAACGAACATCGATATTTCTTTTTTATATAACAACAGGTTTTTTTAAGCTATTGCATAGCTTCTATCGCGGGCCTTGAGCGCGGGGACCGAATCCAGAAATTCCGTAACGAAAAATATACCTCACGCTCCCCACTCCGACGGGCACGGAGGTGTGGCTTGGAGGCCGACAGAGACCGAACACCTATTTTAAAAAAGTGGTTAACGACCCGTGTGGCGCATTGGTACAGCGTTCTACCTATGTTATCATCGTGCCTCGAGTTCAAATTTCGGTCAAACAAAATAGTCTTTTTGTATTATATATAATAGATTATAGTAATGTTCTATGATAACAACTGAACATACTTGTAGCAATTTATGAAGTAAACAAGAAAGAAAAAAAATTGTTTTCTTATCGGTCACCACGCTCAAAAAGTGTAACTTGAATTAATATCAAAGAAAAAGAAATACTGCATAAATAAAATAAATAAATAATTATAATTGCTTAAGTTGATACAAAATGCTATGCAATAGCTTTACCGCGGCAGTCCCCGAGTGCCACACTTATTTTTTTTTCTGTTTATTTTGAAATAAACACTACCGTGTCGAATAGAAAATGTATTTTCAGTTATATTATGCCGATAAGATTAATCTACAACATTCGTTGTAGTGTATGCGAAACCCGAAACACGTGTAGCTATGAATCAAAGAATCTATGTACAAAATTTCATAACTGTATCATGAAAAATCACAAAGTTATAAACTTGTTATGTTACCTGGTTGTCTGCACAGATACATGGTCACCGGGCTGAGGGGTTGTTTTGCTCCCGCACCCAGCTTTGCACTGGCACTAATGCCCGCTATGACCTGTCGTGACCTGTGCTGTACTTAGTATCGGTGGTGTGAAGAAATTTGAAGAAATGATAACAAGCTTAACTTACGTACATAGCCCGGAGAATGGCTAAACTTAAGTGCAGTGGGCCGGGGCTCATCGCTCGCAGAACAGATGGTTGATGGGGCCGGAAGGTTCTGATGTGGTGATCACGTACCGGAAGACACAGCTTTGGAAAGCTTCCGACAAGATGGACTGACGAACTGGTGAGGGTCGTGGAAATGCGATAGATGCGAGACGCAGGAGACCGGTCATTGAGGTGACACTTCGGGGAGAACTGTGTCCAGCAGTGGACATCTTTTGGTTGAAATAATGATGATGATAGATAACCTGAAGAGCGATTTCCGTATTTATAAGGAAAGTTAGCATTTTAACCCTCAATTTTATAAAAACGCCTTATTTTTGATAAAAAAAAAAATTATATTGATTTTCATCGAGATCGAATTACGAATTTAACTTTTTTTAAGTATGAGGATAGGCCTTCTTTTGTCTGTAAGCATAATATAGTCTCCTCTTACAAAGAACTTGTAAATACTTACCTCGCGCACTATCCTAAGTCCATAGTCTATCTAGCTGCACTATCAAGCAGATACATTAAAAAGTTTAACTGCTAATTTTGGAGCCACACCGACATTCGTGACTGGATTGATGTGAAAATGGTTTTTCTTTACTATTTCTACACAAGTTGTTGTTTATATTTTGTATTTATATGGTAAAGGCCTATGGATAAGGTTCTGAAGTACCGACCGTATACTGGATGATGCGTCGTTGGAAGGCCTATCACAAGGTGGAGAAAGTTTTTTCTTTTGTTTTCACGAAACCTTCAAAAGGCACCTGGACTTTTGGAGGGAAGACCAGGGAGTGTGGGATTCTTACCTCACTAAAACCATCCCGATGATCATTATCAGCACTTGGAAGAGAGCCCCGGAACCGTCTCTGTACAACACCGATTAGGGCACATCCCTGAGGAGTCTGTGAGAGGTCTCCCCTAAACCTCGTTTTGACGGCAGCACGTGTGCCACCGCCTTTCCTGAAGTCACTCGGTGGGCGGACGGAGTCCTCACTCTTAGAGCCCATGACCTCGGAATCCCGGCTACCTTAAATGTTGCTAGTGGACCCACTAGCTAGGGTTAAAACCTGCTGGGACTGCGGCAGTCTTCGAAAGAGTTACCTTGACCCTGGAACGCCAAAGGCAACTAAAGGAACAAGAGTGCTTTAATAGCTAAGATCTACATTAACACTAACATCAAACACTTTTATTTATATCTTGTAATAGCAAATTAAATACCGCGGAAACCCACCTGAAACAGTTTAGTTGTACGAGTACAAACCGAGATTAATTCATTTTACGAGTGTCTCTATAAATTTCGAACTAATAAACTTATAACCTCTGCGAGAATTCGCGAAACAGTCATCATAAAGGCTTGTTTAGATGGTAAAACATGGCACCAGAAATATGCGTTTACTACTTAAATAATTTCTGAATGCGACTTTGTCTACGCAATGCTTGAAATTTATCCCACTAGAACGTTCTATCAGGAAAAAAAAAACCCAGGAAAGTGCGAGTCGTACTCGCGCACTGAGGGTTGCGTACAAACTAACCTATGAAAGCGGTTCACTTCCCGAATTAAGTTACAAAGATTTTTCTGAATCGCAAAAACAGTTAACTACAAATTTATAGTTTTCAGATTTTTTCCTATATTTTTGCTATAAGACCTTGCCTCATGCCAATTTTTAGGATTCTAAGTCTATGGGAAGTACCCTATAGGAAGTGCGACATAAACGGCCGTAAGTGTTATTTTTTCACAGCTTCAAGGGACCGTAGAGCTGAGTATATGGTTTCAACTCGATACCTCCATGTGTCCCCGAGATAAAGGGTCTTGACAGACAGATATACAGATGGACAATAAAGTGATCCTATAAGGGTTCCGTTTTTTCCTTTTGAGATACGGAACCCTAAAAATGAGCAAATGAAAAAAAAATATTGTGGTGAATTTGTCACTTACAGCCAATGTCCATTATAAAAAAGTTGTAACCCCTTAAAAATTATAAAATTAAAACTTATTAAAAAGTTGCATTGAAATAAATTAAATTGAGAATTGCATTGAAATAAATTAAATTGAATATAACATCGAAATTATCAATTTTCAATATTATATTATCAATTTTAAATTATCCATTTTCAATATTAAATTACAAGAAAATTATTAATACATATTTTTTATGAAGGCCATTAATTTCAGCAATATTATTTATCATTTCAAACTAATAAAGCGATATAACTACATCCGTCAGAACCCGACATCATTCTCAATAAAACGAACCACGCATATAATTCTAGAATAATTTAATTTGTTAACCCTTAACCCGTTTTATGGTTAACGGTTAAAGTTGGGTTAATTGCATGATATATATTAGGATATATTGTAAATACCTATATATGCTTCTTGTTTATTATTATGCCTCGTGGGATTTCGAGTAGTGTTCTCGCATTAATTTTGAGTAATTATAACAGACTTTGCTTCACTGCTTCATTAAAATCGTTATTTATTACGGTATTTAGTATTTAATATAGACATTATTACTTAATTCTGTTATTGCTAAGTTACCTCTTAATCATTTATTGACATAAAACGTAGTAAAGCCGCCAGTCTTTTGGGTGCATTACCAGTTGACAGCAACGCAGAGGAATTTTTCGACGCCATATTTACTAGTGTTTTTTAAATAAATTATTAACCGCTGCTAAATAAAATAAAAATATATCTCTTCTCGTAAACAATTTGGTGTTTTTATTTCGGTTAATAGATTAAACAAGACAAATATAGCATAATGTTTTAAATTTTACAAGTAAACCTTAAACACATAAAAAATAATGTTTAAATGCCGAATAAGTCATCGGTAAATTATTTCAAAATTTAATTCAAAATATTTTAATATATTATAGGCCTACATGTGCACTAAGCTAGAGCACGGTTCAAATTGATAACACCTTTAGAGATGGCATAGTTCCCTGGTGGTGTGGTTATTGGCTCTGCCCCCCTAGTCAAGTTACGATCGTTTCGTTTGCGTCGAACGGCTCGAGTAGGCCACGCCTTCGATTATTTTGTTCTGACGTCATCTCAACGCTCAGTCACGTGGTCAGAACAAAGGACTCGGAGGCGTGGCCTACTCGAGGCGTTCGATGCAAACGAAACGATCGTAACTTGGCAAGGGGGGGCTGAATCGATAGATTGAAAGCAGGATATTTCCGAAGATGGAAGCAGAAAACGGAGGACCAGGTATTGTACAGCAGCTTGAGGGAAGCTTGTGTCCGTGGACTGCGATAGGTGACTTTTTATACACAAATAAAACGAGAGCCGGTCAGGGTCAATATCGATACGATAAAATAAAATTCTACCTACTTATAAAGTGCTGAGGTCCAATAGCAGCAGTTGTTGGCACTCGCAAGATAGCCTGCCTGAAATATAGCAGGCATTTGTCATGAAATGACAAAATATTCGATACAGCGCCAATGGAACTGATTTCACGGAACATTTGGACTTCACTTTTAGATCTGTTGCGAACGGGTAGTTTGTTGTTTGATATTATAACGTTTCAGTTTTATTTTTATTTACTTTGGCTATTGGTTCAGTTTTCATTGGTAAATACGAAAGGTTTTTTTGTCGTTAATTTAATGTTTGTATTAATTTGTTGTTTGTGTCGTCTTGGGTTAGATTACCGGAGCGTGCACAGTGTTATTAGGTCATTCGTCGGAGTCTGGATTTATGCCTGATTGATGACAATATTATTATGACCATGGCCGTTCTCGAACACATGAGCATGAGCATATGCATGTATGAGTATGAGCATGGAACCACATCATTTCTCCTCAACAAAAGGTTGAAAAATCTAAAATTTAAAACGATTAAGCGATATGTAATAAAATCATCAGTTTCGTAGAAAAATCACACATCCAGCATTTGTTTAGAAGACTGTGATCTACCTTATAAACAGAGTACTAATTCAAGTTTAACATCATTATCATTGCTTCAGCTGAAAGACGTCCACTGCTGGACATAGGTCACCCCAAAGTGTCGCCACAACACTCCTCGCCTCACAATTCCCGCGACACTAACCATGTCCACCTTGTGGAAGGCCTTCCAATGCTGCATCTTCCGATACGCGGTCGGCACTCCAGAACCTTTCAGCGCCATCAACCATCTTTTCTACGAGAAATGTGCCCTGCCCTCTGCCACTTAGGTTTAAGTTTCTAGTTAATCAAAGAATACAAAAATATAACAGGTACGTATATGAATACCTTATAGTAAAATTGTTTCCAATAACTATTTTCAGTAAATAGCAAACTCATTTTTATCAACGACTTATATAATTCTATGACCACTCTAATACAATTTACTAAACCCTCTAAGTCTGCCCACACTAAAAAGACTACAATAAAAAGTCCCACCGCGCCGTGGACTATACTTGCATTAATTTAGATCTGAGCGCAGATTGTATTAAGTAAAGGGTCCGATTAAACTGTCTGTCTTCGGGTGCTATCTCATCACTATGAACACTGTGGTTTGAGTGCTTGAGCAAAGCGAGCAGCGGTTGGCTAGTAAGCGATTTTTTATGTGATTTACGCTTGGTTGATCTCCTGATGAAAGGGTGTATTACAAAATGAAGATTTTCGCCATCAATATTTTTATAGAGAAGTGTGGAGGCAGAGTATGTAGGCATTTGACCTGGAGAGAAGCGCAAGCTTGTATATAGGGTGACTGGCAATTAGTGTACGATACTTAAACACGTGATTGTGCTCAAGATAACAAACAATTTTTATTATGGGAGCAAAGCCGAAATCGCGAAAAAAATATCAGCTGTTCAGTACATTAGGCAAACATAAATGTACTGAACAGCTGATTATTTTTTCGCGATTTCAGGTTTTTTTTGGTTTGTTTCACGGGGAGCCGTGTTCTTGAGAAAAAAGGTCTTATCAACAAAGTGGTCCTATAAGGGTTTTTTTAAGGTGGGGAAATTATCTAATGACAAATCTCGCTCTTGGGCGGAGCGGGAGATAGTGTCAGACTTTTACTGACTAAAAACGTACTCCTGTTCCTTCGTTGCCTTCGTCCCAGGGCCCCGGGTTTCGTTTTCACACTACCCATGGCCCCAGTAGGTTTCGACCCTGCTGGGCCCCTACGATTTGCTGACATCTCCCTGAGGCGCGCTAGGAACAATACGCGCCGTCGACGACTTGGGCTCGGTCCGGACGGTTACCGGACGGTCGGACGGCGAGCCACCCATTGCTCGCCGTCCGCAAGCCCGCGCCTACGGTGGCCGGAAATCGGGATCGGAATCCCGGCGGCGGTTGGGGTGTGAGGACCGTTGCCTCACGCGATGTCCTATAAGGGTTCCGTTTTTACCGACTTAAAGGCATTGGAAATATTTCATCAGTATCATACGACAGTCCAAATATTCTAAATCGCACTTCCTCGCCACTGAGTGATCACCCCATGTAGAATTTGATGTATCTACCTGACCGCTTAGAATTTAACGGAGTTCTGGTTTGGTTTACTTTTGTAATTAAAAATGGCTACCGTGGATGCATTCACTCGTGATTGTTGCTTCCAAATGACTTGCTTTTAACAGCTGGCTCCAAAATTTGTTGAAGTCGTAAACTTGATAAAGTTATACTTAGATTTTTTTTTGTAATACCTTCTAGTATAAGATAACATTGAGTTGATGTGTCGACTGTGCTTCGATTTCTTTTTAGTAGGTATTTGTCAAATAGTGCTTTCAATTAATCTGTTACTTTGCTATTAAAGAAGGGTTTGACACATTCTTAACTCTAAATACTAAATCCAAAAACCTGCCCTTAAATCCTAATTATAAGGCAGTAAATTCTTAATATTTAAACAAAAAAAAAATTGTAGTAGGTACTATGATTGTGTAAAAATTAAAAAATGTAATAAATTTTCAGTCGGATAAGGATTACCAGAAAGCAATTTTTTTTTTCTGAGGTAGAGCGAGAGGAAGCGTCTGACATTAACTTACTAAAACCCACCTGTGTCTTTTAATTGGTCTTTTCGTTCCAGGACCACGATATCTTAGCTCGCCGTCCAACCGTCCGGTAACCGTCCGGACCGAGCCCAAGTCGTCAACGGTGCGTAGTTCTCCACGCGCGCCTCAAGGAGATGTCAACAAACCGTAGGGGCCCAGCAGGGCCAGGGCCATGCGTTCGCTTCTTCGAAGGAACTAGGAGTAGGTTTTAGTCAGTAAAAGTCTGACACGTCTCGCCCCGCCCAAGGGTGAGAGATGTCACTGGATGATTTCCCACCTAAAAAAAGGACCACGATATCTCTTTCAAAAATTGTAACTAGATATTAAGATATGAAATAAAAATTCAGTCCGTTAGCTACACGACAGCGGTTTATTTATTTTTTTTAAGGTAGGAAACCATACAATAACTTCTCCCGCTCTTAGATGGTGTGACAAGAAGTGTTAGACATTTAGTGACTAACACCCACCGGTGTCCTTAAGTTACTCTTTGCGTTCCAGAACCACAGTCTCTTTCAAAAATTCCTGTGGCCCTAGTGGGCTTCTGTAGTCTCAACAAACGTCTACCATGTTATCATCCAAAAAGGTACAATCACAGTTTGCATTTTAAGTAACAAACTACATTTCATCACAGTTCTAGTCCAGAAGTTCGAACATTGCAGTATAAATAAAGAATCTCAGACAAACGCCTGTAATTACCTACTGCCAAACTAACTGCTGGTTACCAGCCTATTACCTGATCAAATATTTATGCAGCCGCTTCAGTCTTGCGCGAAAGTCAGGAGTAATACTTTGTTGTTGAATTATAGCGTGAGGTGAAGGAAGAAATTGCATGGATACGCTGTCACATTCACAATATACACGTCAAAACATAATACACAGCAAATGAAAAGAGTAATTACTAAGTTCTTTTTATTACAATGTATATGTCGCAACCTACTGATTAAATTAGCCAGTTAATTGAACGCCTAGGCCGTTCATTAAACGTCGGTGTACAGTCTACGTACACTGACCTTACTTTGCCTAACAAACTGAATCAAAGGGTTACTTTGTCAGAACTAATATTGCTATTTTAAACTCAGTGTTCAACAACAACACACGGAACATACCTTAACAAATATAATCAAGAACCTTTAAGGTGTACGGCACTAGTTTTGAATAAACTTTTGTTTTGCTGTGTGAAGTGTTTTACACATTAATCACATTCGCTACATAACATACAAACAGTTTTTTTTTTCGGTGGGTAAATCATCCAATGACATCCCCCGCACTAGAGCGGAGCAGGAGATAGTGTCAGACTTTTACTGACTAAAAACCCACTCCTGTTCCTTCGTTGCCTTTCGTACCAGGGCCAAGTCTTCCTTCCAGAAGTAGACCCTTGGCTCCAGTAGGCTTCGACCCTACTGGGCCCCTACGGTTTGCTAACATCTCAAAATTAAAATAAGCCATTGGCAGCTAAGAGATGACCAGTTTCAAATTGACAGCGCCCGTTCACGGACATGACGCGTATACCAGCACCACTCTGTTCAACCATTTTGAAGGGAACCAAATGATCCGACACACGCTGCACCATTAGTGAGAGATTTGAGTGAGCATGATAAACTCTCAACTGCCATGCTCGTTTATTACTTCCACAACCTGGACTGGATAATACAATAGTCTTTGGTAAGCATAAGCATAAGCAGCCTTTCAATGTGCCACTGGGACTCAGGCCTCCCTCTAAGAGAGGGAGTGGGCCGTAATCCACCACGTTGGCCCAGTGCGGGTTAGTGAATGTCACATGTCTTCGAATTTTTGGTTCTAGGACATGCCGGTTTCCTCACGATGTTTTCCTTCACTGTTTTGAGAGCAGTGGTGATGAAATAAATTACACAAAGTAATGCGCCTGGCTGGATTTGAACACGCGACCTACAACTCGTAAGTCGGGACCATTACCACTCGGCTACCACTGCTCCAACTCGTCATCACTGCTCTTCTTTGGTAAGACTTACATTTAAGCATAAAAACTATACAGCTGAGACTAATCATGTAGCCAACAATGCTGACACCTACAAAAATTGACAATAGCAGTATATCAAGAGAAACTTGTATAGCAGTAGACGTTTACTAACTAAAGTCATGATGATATAGCAACTGCAATACAAGCACAATAGCAACCGTAATTAGCATGAGCTAACTACCATCTGTCCTTCTGTCCCTCTATTACTCACTTAATTATTCATAGCAACCATCTAGTGCTTTTAATAGAATAAGTCGAGCATGAAAGAACAATTTTGTATGAAGAATATCGCATTCTACATTCTCTGCATTTTGGAGAGTGTGCGTTGGAATTTCAAAATTTAAGTCCGCCAAGCCCGTTCCATCATCGGACCAACAAACTACGGCTGGTGATATCCCACCATGTACCGGTACGCGCAAAACGTTTTGAGAACACATTCATTGTGTGTACAGCTAAGAGGTGGAATTCCCTGCCGGAGTCTGTGTTTCCTGATAGCTATAACCTAGGGGTTGTAAGTTAAGAGTAAATGGGTTATTTCTAGGCAAGCGTACTCCATCATCGACCCCATCTTGCATCCCGCTTGCCTTTCCATAACAAAAAAAAATACAAACGATATAAATGTTTTACTCGTATTTGTGAAGAGAGAATAAATTATATTTGAATTAAATTGAAATAGTCAAATGGATGAAATCATAAAACCCTTGATCTACACGAAAGAAGTTCTGCTCAAAATTAAGTGCTTCTTAGGGTTCCGTACCTCAAAATGAAAAACGAAACCCTTATAGAATCACTTTGTTGTCCGTCTGTCTGTCTTTCAAGACCCTTTATCTCGGGAACGCGTGGAGGTTTTGATGGTCTGCTGACATTTCTTTTTTCGCGTGGAGGTATCGAGATGAAATAAAACCATATATGCTCAAATCTGCGGTCCCTTGAAGCTGTGAAAAAATCGAACTTCTGAGTTAACGAAAAAAAAAGAAACGGTCGTTTATGTCGCAAAAAAACGTATATTTCGACACTCTTAAGAGAATCAAAATTCATAGGGTAGTTCCGTTGACTTAGAATCCTGAAAATTGGTATGAAACAAGGTCTCATAGCTCAAGTATAGAAATAAATCTGAAAACTTTTAATAGTTACGTCACAAAAAAAAACCTTTTTTTGCGATTCGGAAAAATCTTTGTAACTCAATTCGGGAATTGAACTGTTTTCATAGGTAAGTTTGTACGGAACCCTCAGTGCGTAAGTCCGATTCGCACTCGCCCGGGTTTTTTATAATATAAAGCTTCAGCTTTGTAACTAAATTAAATGTTAGTCAACATTACACACAGTCAAACTGCGAGAATATTAAACGTTACATATTAAAATTTTGCTTTATTGCATCAGAGTTGTGCCCTTTGACGTAGAGAACTCGCGGTTGAAGGGCTCAGGGCCCACGCAGGCTGAGCTGCTTTATTATGTCAATAATGTTGGGTAAGTCTTCAACACGACGACGTTATACTACGTGTGTACATATTTCTGTTATACCTTTTGAATAGAAACGGTTTTTGATTATGTTGGTCTGTAAGTCTTAAATTTAAAACTAAATATTTAGCAGCATATCGTTTATGCTTTGACTTACGAGTTGCATGGGTTCAAACTGAGCCAGGTGTAATACTTTCTGTAATTTATTTCATCATCACTGCTCTCAAAACTGTGTACAAAATCAGTCTGTTTTAGAACCAACAATTTTCGACATGTGACATCTACCAACCCGCACTGGCTCCGCGTCTATTCCGTCTCATAGAGAGGAGGCCTGAGTCCCAGCAGTGGGAAAATTATAAGACTGCTATATTTATAACGGATATTCGATTGGGCGACCGTATACTGATCTACGTGACGATGCTGGAAGTCTGTGTCCAACAGTGGACATCTATGATTACGATGACATTTACTTCGCTCAGCTGAATATACCTTAATTCTTAGATAGTAGATTTTGGACGGCCAGGACCTGAGGTATTAGTAACGCATATGCGCAAAGGCGCAAAGTATACGGTTATACATCTGAATTGCTCATTGACAACCCAAATTTTATTAACATTGTACCAATAGCCACCATAATGTGAACAGAATAAACATGTAACGAATCTCTTCCAAGATGCACTTAGATGATTGAAAATGTATGTACTACCTTTTGCAGTTTATCCTGAAGACACTGTGTAGAAAGGGCTTCATAAGGTAGACCAGAGACCGTAAGATAGGGTTGCAAGAGTGTGGTGGAAGCGAAAAGTATCTTAAAAGGACCGAACGATATGGCTATCCTTACGAATAATGATGATGATTTGGTTCTACAAAAGCAAGTAACACTATCTTAAGCATGCGTAATCTATCCACACCACGCCAATTCCCTGCGTCAACTCCGACAGCCATCTGCGCCACAGCGACAGTACCATTACAATAAACAGTGCATTGACGCGGACAGCCGGCAACAGAAGTGATTCATGCCGTGATAAACCACGCCGCACTTGCGTAACGACTGTACCGCGTACAAAGTACGGAGACAGCTGATTATGCTATTGTTGAATTATGGCGTTCGTAATTGTTTTAGTAAGGCTACTGATAAATTTGTTACTGTTATCAGCGACATTATTGCAGGGCTTAGCAAAGGCTGTGTGTGATAAGTCAGGTCTCCTCTTTAGTTGCTATTTAAAATCCATCAGGTACAGTTAAACAGTAATCGACAAGTCATCATCATCATCATTTCAGCAGAAAGACGTCTGTTGGACATACATAGGTCTCCCCCGAGTGTCATTATAACAAACGGTCCTGTGCGTCTCGCATCCATCGGATTCCTGCGACCCTCACCAGGTCATTGGTCCATCTTGTGGGAGTTCTTCCAAAGCTGCGTCTTTCGGTACGTGGTCGTCGAACCTTTCGGCCCCATCGACTATCCGTCCTGCGAGCAATGTGCCCTACTCACTGCCACTTAAATTTGGCGTTTCTTTGGGCTATGTCAGTAACCTTGGTTCTCTTGCGGGTACCTTCTTGATGTGATCACGCAAGGAAACTCCGAGCATAGTCCTTTCCATTGCCAAGTATTGATAGACTATTGAAACGATGGATACTATACTAAGTACAAGGATCAGGACTAAGAGAGGAGGAGCTAAAAAACGCCACTGATGGCGCTATAAACATGGAAATATACTGGGCCCAAGAACGTTGAGGGAAGAGTAAACTATCGCCTTGAGAAGAAGAAGGAGGAAAACCCAAGCGAACGCCTCTCTCCCACTTCATTGTAGGCCCTATTTTCAATACTTAGAGACTACTTTTGTATGAACAAGTTTGATTACTTACGTTCTTGGATAAATTTCCTATAAATTGAACGCAATAATATTTTATAGTCTATGCTCTGCTTTTTTTTTTGGTTTGACATTCGCCCCGAAATTGTATCCGCCGCCATTTTGTTTATGGCGCCCCTGCAGTCACTAACTTTTTGACAGTTCGCTTCCCGCTTCCACAGGTTAAGAGAGAAAGAAAAAAACTTTCTGCGCTGATCCCGAATAAATTATGTTAAGGACAAGACAATGATTCTATCATTGAAATACTAATACAAATTATTTTATAATTTTAATACCACTAAAATATGACGTGAACACATGGCATACGAAATCTAAGCTACTTCAAGTGCCACGCATAATAACTTTTATGGCAAGCGTACGGCTTCTTACTCAATACCCAATCTAATAAACCAGATAGGTACCTGTAGATATCAGATGCTCATTTAATAACAAAAACATAAAGCGTAAGTTGAAGGAGTACTATATTCAGTTAATTGGACCTTGACAGTTTATAGCGCGTTGACCAATTGTGAGGTTGTGGCACGCTGAGACAGACCAAAGGGGTCTAATTGCGTGCCTTTTTCTAAACTTAAGGAAAACCCTTGTTTTTATAAAATAAATCAAATCAAATCAACTTTATAAATAATTATAATTAGATTAAAGGAGAAGGGGACTTCTGGGCCCAGCAGTTAACTAGTTGAAATGTGTATTAAAAAAACCGTTATATTTTTCTAAAGGAAATCACAAAGTATGGTACCATGTTTCTACCCAGGAAGCGAGAAAACTTAAATTAAGTTAATGAAAGTAAATAATCGATTAAATAATTCCTGAATTACTACTAATCGATTATAAATAAATCGGTAAAATATGAGAATATGTATGAAAATCGAGTGACAAGTGCATACCAAGCTTTCGTGGAATCGATTGAATAGATTCATAGTGATATTTTTACTTCTGACAACACTTGTGCCTGACATCCGTCAGTCACTGACTGACTGACAGATGCACTTGTTCGTTTTCTTTCGTTCTGAGTGAGCACGTATTTTCCATCTTTTATTGTTTAACCCCAGGACCTCGGCTTCGCACATTATAACGGACTATTTGAAGGATCTTGCTACTCTAAATTACCTGGCTCGCTATTTTGGACAACTGTTTACGCCTATCGATTGGATATTGACGACATGGATCGCTGTGTAAATTGTACGATTGCGACTGGTCGCAGTAACTCTATTGGTAGAAAAGTCTTTGAAGATGACGCGATTTTATCAGTTATTCGTCAGTGGCATGCATCTCAGCCTGTAAGTTTTTACCCATTTTTTTACCTATTCAAATCGTGCTTTTAGCCTATCAAGCCATGTTGGCGTCATGTCTGATAGTTGTCTTTTTATTGGACAGCATGATATATTATATACCAAGAAAATATCGTACCTCCTCCACAATTTTTAGATGATATTCTCATAATTATTGAAGATGAATAATAAATACATGTTATACATATATTGGTGTTTTATTTTACTTCCTCTTATCCCTTTTTTAGTTTATAAAAGGTTGGTGCCTACTGCTTCTACGTTACAGGATATTGGATGTAGAAACTTGTCTTCGACTGTAGCGACTGACCAGGGCGCGGGAGAGCTAAACGTGTCAGATGTTCGACACGTCACACGCTCCATACATAAAACCATTACACAACCGAAGCCATTCAAAGTATTTCGTAAATAACATAAAAAACCACAATATTATAATATAACCTCACTTTTATTGTAATTCATATAACTTCGTTCCTGGATAGCCAAATTTCACCAAATTTTCAGTGAGGCCTTGTTATTATATCCTCTTACAAATAAGGCTAGTTTGATTCAGTTAACACCTGGGCCCAGGAATCTATGGAGTCGTTCCCTTCTCCTTTGGCGCAGTGTCAGTCGCAAGCCGGGCATAAGTACCTACAAAGGCTTAAAGTCACTAAATCCATTTTAATATGGCAACAAACTCTTGTTAATTTCATTCATAACAATATCAAAACTCCTGCCATAGCTAAAAATTTTGTTCCACCAGAAAACAAGCATTTTGCCCAATATTTTCATACATGTTACATCTTTATTTCCCCCATGTTGCCGCAGCCGAGAAAATCTACATTTAGCGGCTACCTAATAATTTTTTCACACGACCGAAGGTGTTTTCCCCTAAAAACAAAAAAAAAGTTGGTGAAACGCACCCCTTGTGACGTGTGAAAACCGGATCGCGCCGGATTAGACCAGTTTTGACCGCAATGTTTATTTTTTAATAACACAAATGGCACGAGTGAGGTCAAAGAATAGATATTTTTTGTTCATTTGTCGTTTTATTAAATGAGTAATGAAATGTACTCTTCATTATTGTGGAAATGAAATAACTCGTGTTTTCAGAAAATTAGAGTGGAGCTCGCTTCTGCCTGTCC
Source organism: Mythimna impura (assembly GCA_905147345.3). Lineage (NCBI taxonomy): Eukaryota > Metazoa > Arthropoda > Insecta > Lepidoptera > Noctuidae > Mythimna > Mythimna impura. The sequence goes on from LR990358.1 coordinate 27,564,147, forward strand.
AAATGAGTAATAAAAGAGAAGGTTTTATGCTCTGCCATCACAATAATAATAATAATAATAATATTAATAATAATAAATCGTTTATTTATAACATAGGGCATTTACATTTACAATAAAGTATATTAAATATTAAAAAGAACACAGTTGCTTATATGCCTGAACTAGGGTGAACCTGTGCTTCAGGCGAGAGAGTGCTTAAATACAAAATAATAAATTAACTCTAAATATGACTATTAAAAAAAACTTAACTAAATTACGGCGAGTTTTATTTACAAACAGTAAGTAGGTCTTCTGTCTCTACATAAGATAAGCTTAGGAAATATTGGAAAATCATCTTTTTACAGTTATACTTATTTAATTTGTAGATACTTAATATTCTATTTAATTTGTTGTACAGAAATGGGCCTAAAAAAGTAAAAAATCTTTTTACAAATACATATTTTGAGGATGCATTAGAATGGCAAACAATATCATTCCGTCTCTTATTAGTAATTTCGGCGTTGAAGGAAAGCATGGTGTGCTGTTTTAATACTAAGTGCATTATGAAAAGCTGGCGAACAGAAAGCACGTTACAGGATTTGTATAACTGATCTGTAGGATAGAGAAAGGGAAGGAAATTGGCTACTTTTAAAATTGCTCTCTGAGCTCTTTCAAGGGGCAGCAGGTGAGTTTTAAGTGCTCCACCCCAGGAAGTGATACAGTATTGGATTACAGATTGACCTAGCGCTAAGTAAATTTGTGTCACCAATTTTGAATCTGCAATCACTCGCAATTTCTTAAAAACATAGATTAGTTTGCGTACTCTTTTAATTAGACCTTCAATGTGTGGTCCAAAAGAGAGTGTTTCATCTATTATAACCCCGAGATATTTGATGTCACGTGTTTTAAAGATACAGGGACAATCACACGTGCTGGATGATCGGAATCCACATTTATGGGCATACAGATGAGTGTTACCAATGTTAAATTGAGGCTTGCGCATGCAAAAGTGAATATATTTTGTCTTGTCAGCATTCAATGTTAGTAAATTGCTTTGAAGCCAATTAGTCACAGTGTTGAAACCCAATTGAGCGTATTCATACAGTTCGCTGTTGGATTTAGCGGTAAATATTAAGGCCGTGTCGTCGGCATATGAAACAATTTTGCCTTGTTTAATATTTAGGTTACACAAATCGTTAATATAGATCAAGAATAGGGTAGGGGCCAGGATACTTCCCTGGGGAACACCATATCCAGAACTTATTTGCTCATCACTTGTAATATTGTCTATTTTGACACATTGATATCGATCATCTAAGTAGTCAGCAAAAAGTTTAAGCGGTGTTCCTCTTATTCCTATGGCCTCTAATTTGTTTATTAGCAAAGGAACCGATACTGTGTCAAAGGCCTTCGCTAGATCAAGGAACACCCCCAGGGTCTGTTGTCCTTTGCCTAGTTCTTCAGAGACGTAATCTGTCAGGCTGTGCACTGCATCAGCTGTAGATAATTTGGCTCTAAAACCAAATTGTGCCGATGATAAAAGTTTATTTTTCTCTAAATATTTGACTAGTCTACTGTTTAATATTTTTTCTAGTATTTTTGAAATTGAGGAAAGTATCGATATTGGCCTATAATTATTTACTAAGTCTTTGTTTCCAGATTTAAAAACAGGGATTACTACTGCTTTTTTCAGAAGTCTAGGGAAAATTCCTTCGGAAATACAGATACGAAATATATGCGTCAAAGGTGAAACAAGGATATGCTTACAGAGTTTAAGGATCTTATTACTAATATTATCCCATCCTACTGCAGAGTCATCTTTTAGTCCACAAATGATTCGAGTAACTTCGTCTTCGTCAGTATCTAGTAGGCCAAAAGAATTTAGGGCACACCTGTTTCTTAAATCAAGTGGAGGTCTTTGGACACAGTCTTGTGTTGGAATCTGTTCGGCAAGAGTTTTCCCAACATTTACAAAAAAGTTATTAACATGGTTAGCTGATGAAAGAGGTGAGGGATTAATATGCAATAAATTCGAATTAGATTCATGCTTTTTTGCCATATAAGTGACATTTTTAATATATTTCCAAAGTTGCTTACTGTTGGTTCCTGCTTTATTTAATTCAGTTTTATCGTAGTCATTTTTTAAGTTCTTTAGGAGGTTATTGCAAAAATTCCTGTATCTTTTATAGGAGATTTGAATAATAGGATTGTCAGGGTTTTTCTTAGCTTTCTGATGAAGTTTATCTCTCTGTCTTATACACCGAATCAAACCCGGAGTGATCCAAGGTTTAATGTTATACAGTTTCTTGTTTACGGAAGAAATAGTCGTGTTACGTAATATTGCAAATTGAACATGTTTTATTAAGTACGATAAAGCAAAATTAGCGTCAGCAGTATTGTAAACTGGGTTAAAGTCAAGATTGCGTAAATCATATTCGAGTCCATTTGTGTTTAATTTCGTTTTGGTCCGAGGTCGATTTTGCTTAGGCAGCGTTTGATTTAGGTGCAGTAGGACAGCGTGATGGTCAGTAATTGTCGAGTTAGTAACAAGCGTTAAGTACGATAAGCTAGATTTGATCATCATATGATCGAGACAGGAACCACTTTGATGAGTAGGTAAAGTATGTGCGGGGAGAAAACCATGGAATGAGCAGATATTAAGATAGTCTTGGGTCGCTGCATCGAAGCATTCAGAGTTAATATTTATATTAATATCACCTGTTAGTATAACATTCTTAAACGTGCACAGTTCTTGAAAAATTTGGTTTAAGGAAGCGTGAAAAGTGTCCAAATTTCTAGCGGAAGGCGATCTATACATAGCTATTATTGCTGTAGTTGTACCAATTTTGATGACCAAGCAATTACACATACAGTCTTTTAGGGTAGATTCTTCAACTGCGACCTTTAATGATGCTTTACAATAAACAACCACACCGTCATTTTGATTATTGTTAATTCTGGTATATGATAAATTATACCCCGGTATTACTGGGAGGTGGTCCTGACGATTACACAGCCAGCACTCAGTTAGTACCACTATATCACAGTCAAAGTTAAGTCTATGAAGAAAAATGTTAAAGCTATCTATGTTCTTATAAATACTGCGAATGTTTTGTGTTAGTATGGTAAGTGACTTTTGAGTATCGGAAAGATATTGTCTGCACTCCTCAACCTTACATTGTTTTGAAACCGTTACAAATGTGTTATCTATATCGGTCAATAAGTAATTATCCATAATTTAAAAAATATAAAAACAGTAACTAAGTCTAAAATATAAACAAATATGTGACGCTCTTAGGCGCCTTCATAATCAATCGAGTTAATGTACCTGTTCTCGGCTGATTTTTTAGCAGGACACTCTGGATCTCCCGTCCTGTGGTTGGCAGGTTTTTTAAAACGCAAACATGTTGCGCATTTTGGCGAGTCCGCTTTTTTTTGTGCAGTCCTGGAGTGTGTGTCCTTCTTCACCGCAGTGTCCACATGTAGGAGAAGCGACTTTGCACGATTTGGCCGCATGACCGTACTGCTGACACTTGTAACATCTCGTTACTAGAGTGAAGTCTCGTACAGGACAGGACGTCCAATTAATAAATAATCTATCCTGTGTGATGAGCGCCTTTCGAATAGCGGCTGGAACTTCTATTATATAGTTACAGTTCTCAGCTTCTTTCCTACCAGATTTGTGGCTAAGTTTTATTGAGGCCAAGAATGCATCTTTGGTTATTGTTGGCAGTTTGTCGGCCAGGTTTTGTTCATAAATGCATTTATAAACCTCAATTTCAGACATGAATGCCGGAACCCCCATAACTATAATGCGAGGTTTGCGCTTTTTAGGGTCATCGATGGTAAGCCCTGATGAAGCGAGTTGGACTGTTTGTTTGAGCTTGTCTAAATCCTCTTTAGTCTCTGTGCTAATTATCAGTCCTCCTTTCCCTATCTTACGTACTCCTCTGACTTTAAGCTTCATGTCACCAGGGCAGATAATCTTCTGGACGATGTTCTTCGTTTCGTCACTGGTCTTCGTGTTGTCGCGGGGGTAAATCGCCACGGAGCTAAAAGTATTTGGACGAACAAAGCTGTTGGACCCTTTCTTAACCATATCTGCAAAAGATGCGGCGGGTGCTTCCCGGGTTCCACACTTTTCTTTAATCGTCCGGTTCATTTCCAACACACAATCCTTTAGGTCTCGGTCTTCGGTTAATATTTTCAGCGAGTTATGGTTCTTCACGGCATTATGTTTTAATGACTGATATTGAACAGCCAGTTGCGAAACTCCATAACTTACTTTTCGGCAAAGATTACTTATTTTTAACTTCTGATCCGAGTTTAGTTTTCCCTCAGAAGAGATAACACATACCTCATTCAAGTGCTGCTCAATAGACCCCAACCAGTTTTGGATCTCAGGAGTCGAAACTACCTCCATTTTCTCTTCTTCTTGGGCTCGTTCACGACTAGGTTGCTGGGGCTGCATCGGTGTAGGTGTTGGGGGAGGGCTGCGTCGCGTTATACCGCTCCGGTTGAAGGGGCTGCCTTCCATATTTTAGATGATATTATTATAATCCAATCAGTCCATGTTTCTTAATTTGTCAGCACTTTTAAAAAAAACGTGTCTGTATGAAACGCCAGTACACTAAAAACTAGGTCACTAATTACGCGAATATTAATTTATTAGATATTTATTGCATTGATGAGCACGACTGAATGCGATGAGTCTCGAATCATCCTATGAATATGAATATACAATGTTTAATATCTGTTTTTGTTAATTTTACTAATTACGCAAGGGTAAATTGTCTAGGATGTATCACACAGAATTTATTATTACCAAAAACAAAAAAACTTATTAGGCAGCTAATCTTTTTAGTAAGGTTTCTATTATTTGTACCAGATAGTCTAAAAAGATTATCTCTTTAATTAGTATATTCTGATTCAGAGCTATAAGGATTTGGTTAAATGTACATGAGTACATTAAACCAAATAGTGAAGCAATTGTTTTTCTATAATGTTTTTTATTACGACTTATTTACCATCAATTGAGTAGTGGTGGCCGAGTGGTAATGGCCCCGACTTATGAGTTGTAGGTCGCGGGTTCAAACCCAGCCAGGCGCATTACTTTGTGTAATTTATTTTTATCACCACTGCTCTCAAAAGTTGTTAAGGAAAACATCGTGAGGAAACCGACATATCCTAGAACCAAAAATTCGAAGACATGTGACATCCATCAATCTGCACTGGGCCCGCGTGGAGGATTACGGCCAATTCCCTCTCCTAGAGAGGCCTGAGTCCCAGCAGTGGGAACATTATAAGGCTGTTTATGCTATCATTAAAATGATCAGGTTCATCAGTGATACCACCCTTTATTCTCGCCTGCAAAGTTTACCACTGGAACAGATTAGATCACAAAATTGTCCGAGCGACCGGCCGGTACGAGCAGGAACGTAATTGTTATCAACATGACTCACCGCCTCAACTATCGAGAAATCACATAAATGCCTTTATTGCAACAGCTTTAAGTTTCAATTTGTTGGGTCGCTAATCAGGATTGTAGGGTTTGGTTGACAAGATTCAAGCGTGGTATACAAATTTTATTTGTTGAGTATTTTGGGCGGGGCACATTGCTCGCAGAAAAGATGGTCGATGGGGACGAAAGGTTCTGGAATGGCGACCACGTACTGGAAGACGCAGCGGTGGAAGGCTTCCCTCAAGGTAGACCGATGACCTGGTGATCATAGCGGGAATCGACAAAAAATATGTAACCAAGATTTATGTAACATAAAATATGATTTAAAAGAGTGTCCATGGAGTTTCTTGCACGTTCTTCTCCATAGAGATCTACGCTTTGGAACGTGCAATTTAGCTTCACTTTTTTTTTTAACTGACCGACATTTGACAATTCAAAAGTGCCTGTAATTGGTCTATTTGAAATAAACGTTTCTGATTTCTGAATCCGATGGATACGAGACGCACAGTCGTTATGGCGACACTTGGTGGAGGCCTATGTCCAACAATGGATGTCTTTTGGCTGAAATGCTTTATAGGTATTTATAGAAGGATAAAAAATAGGCTACGATCTTTTCTCGAACCTAACAAATATACTCAAACAATTTCAAAAGATGCGTAGTTTCGGAGATGTTAATAACAAACACTGTGACATGAGATTTTTGTATATTAGAAGATTACAAATATAGCAACTGGTCTTTTTTCTATTACAGAGATTAACCTCATCAAGCACATTGTAAATAAAGGCAGACAGAGCCACATAAACTATTTATATCACTATCTGGTTCCAGTACGTTTCAATTTCATAAAATACTAGAAATCCATTGCTAAACTCATGACGACATAAGACTAGGTCAGAATTTCCGTCCGCCCAATATCTGTTGTCAAATTTAATTGAACTAGATCTTTAAGTCCAAAACTTACACCACCAGCTAACGGTCCCGGAGTTAGTCATATTTGCTTATCGGCACGAACGGAGTAACCTTATCAAATGTGGGCCAAAGATCTGTTCCCTGGACTAGGGCTTTCACGGGGCTTGACTGGTGTCAGGCGTTAGGTGTGCTGGTAGAAAGGGAGGGGCAGAGATAAATGAGATCGTGATGACTAAGTACTTTTTTTTAACAAAACTACTTTTGTTTAGGTGGGAAAATCATCTAATGACAAATCTCGCTTTTGGGCGGTGCGGGAAATAGTGTCAGACTTTTACTGACTAAAAACCCACTCCTGTTCCTTGATGACTAAGCTGAGGTAGTCATTGGAAATTGTAAAATATCAAGTATAATAATCGCACTAATATTATGAAGGCGAAAGTTTGAGAGTGTGTATATTTGTTACTTCTTCACCCTCGAACGGCTTAATGGATTTGGATGAAATTTCGGTCACGGGTAGACCATGTCCTAGAATAGCATATAGAATACTTTTATCTCGGGAGTATGTTTCCTTGGGATAATTTTCTACTATCAGTCGCTGGCAACAGCTATGATATATCAATAGAAACTTGCTCATGAATAATTCTCCCACTCTCGGAGAGGAGACCTGTGTCCCAATAGTGACAATATTATTGGCTAATTATGTAATTTTCAAATATAATTTTTAGGGGTTGTAGACAGTAAAAATGCAATGGGTAACACGCCGTTTGGTAGGAACTATGCTCGGCTTGAAGGTGCGTTGTCGTTTATATATATATTTTTTAATTTACCTGTTTTATTAAGTTCTTACATGACCCGAACGTTTAATGGCTAATTCTTTATTACACCATAAAAAGTTACAACATATGCGGATAACAGTTTTCATGTACATTTTTTTTTTAATTGATATAAACTAGTGCTTGACTGCGATCCCACCTGATGGTAAGCAAATACAAATACAAATACAAACAAATACAAATCATTTATTTGTTTGAGTATGGGTAAAACATGAGGTGGTAAAATAAAATAGTCGTTCTTTGAACCATACCCTACCATTAGTGGTGTACAAATATTACAGCCTTAAAATATAAAATTTTATAAATAAATAATACATTTCCTTCTTACAATTGATGAAATCAATGATGCAATCGTTGATGGTGAGGCGCACTAGTTTATTAAGAGCCTATTCACACTAATACAAGCAACCAGAGAGAGATATGCTAATATGTTGTTTCACGAATTTTATAACCTGAGTACCATTTCTAACTTAAGGTCAAAATTTTCCGAAAGTGGCGAGTCCTGGATCTGGCAGGAGACGTTAAAACCACTATAACCATGAAGCGTCTTCATCGAAATTCCAATTTTCAACTAGGTAAAATATTAACTGTCTAACATTTAGAAAAGGGTTGTTGGAGTAGACAGGGCTGCCACGAGTACACCACATAATATCACGGTTCAAATTATTTGAACAGATTTTGGAACAGGTTCTTTGGAACGAAGGAATGGATATTAGATTCTGTTCGCACGCAGTGCAAACAAAAACCTCGTGCTAAATGATTCTCATGCTCTCATCCCAATTTATTTAGGAACCAATTTCTAAACTTAAAACGATGTTTTAATTTCCAGAATGTAAAATGCAGCTAGTTCTTGGTTAAAATTGGCGATTTATATTTTCTCAGAGGTCAAACCGAAAAACCACAAATGCAATCGGTGAATCGTGTAATTTTGTAAAGTTAAGATGGAGTCCAAAATGGGATAATTAATTCTGAATATTTAAAAAAAATTAAGTTAAGTGAAAGTAAAAATTAAAATACAATAGGTATATCACACACACTCACACACACACATACCTACTAAACTAAATATTAAAATAATATATTATTGTAAGCTTTATAGTCGTAAATTGATTTACAACACATTAGCGCAAAAACCTGGATTGTTTTACGGTTGGTTAATAATTATGTATACCATTTTCGCACTAGTGCGGAAAAGGGTGGCAGCCAGCACCCGCCACAATTTTTTTTTATTAGGCTGGTTGCCCTAAAAAATACGCGTGTTTTCCTTATTATTTACGAGTAATTGTGATAAAATACGTCGTTTAATACACATAGCACAGGTTTCAAAATGTACGTTAACACTTCTCTCAAAATAATCTACATACGAGTACATACAACATCACCACACACTATTATACCAATCCCATTCGCTTCTCCAAAGTCCAACACCAAACTGACATGGAAATAACAGCCTTAGAAATAATACCATCGTCCCATCGCCACGGCTACCCCTGTGATCCCCTGTTACACAACCCGTGGCACATTTCATATATTATGTATAGCAGTGGTATTTCACAGACAAGTTTTCACGCCATGCTTGACACTAATTATACGCATCTACGAAAATGGCTCGGAGTTGAACGGTTCAAAAATGTTTGGAGAGAACCTCGTGATTTTGGATGTTGAAAGTGTTTATTACTTATTTTTTAATATCTAGATTCGGCCAGAGGTTTTCATCAGGTTAGGTGATTCGTGCAGAAGAAACGCCCGGGTGTCACCACTGTGTGGACAGCGGTAGAGGTGTGCCCCAGTTGAGCAAAGAACTATCGTGTCCTCGTGGAGGCAATCGGCGGCAACGAACTCTCGCGCCAGACCTTGGTACAAGCCAGGATCCGAATCGACGAGAAGTGGCAGGCGGTCGCCTTCTTCTGCGAAGTAGTAATGCTAGCAAAGGAGGCGGCCGCACGTGCGAGGGAACGGTCCTCACGCCACAGCCGCCGCCGTATAATGTTTCTATGAGTACGTACAAAATTACTAAGTATCCAATATGATACTAAGACCTGTACCATGACGTTTAAAGTAAAATTGTGTCATTCTTATTTCCAGTGTGGGTAAGAGATGGCGCTAGACAACCTGTATAGCTCTGTCTCTTACCCACACTGAAATAAGAATGAAACAATCTTACTTTGATCGTCATGGTAACCCCGCTTATCTAATTACAATTTTCTTAGCCATTATAAGAGTCGTCTCAATAACCTCTTTCCAGTAGTTTATATAAATATATAATTATTTATGTGTGTATTTATAATATTAATAAATATGTATATTTTTAACTATACATAGCTTTTGTACCCATGCTTTTCTTTTTGAGCACCCGCCATGTTGTCTCTCCACCACCCTCAGTTGACTGATAAAGAACGACTAAAACATTAAGTCAGCTTCTGTACGTTTGTGTTGCACAAAGTTTCAATAAATAAATAAAAACTAAGACCACACTTATTCCAACCACAGTTTCCTCCAATATACTAAGTCCAAGGCTTTTGATTTCCCATATATATTACGCAGCATAAGTTATCATGAGGATACACGGAGACCATACTCGAAATAAATCATATTAGGGGTTATTTTGGCCCACATTAGGAACGTGTCCTCCATCCTATTATTATGCAGGACGGCTTATCATGGACTTGTTAGGTAATTGTATAATGGGCATATAAGTTTACCGCGTGCTCGTAGCCATACATCATTATGTGGGTCCGAGTATCGCACCTCTATGGCTCGGGGTTCGGTAGAAAGCAACAATATTACGCTGATGGTTTTTGTCTTTGCAAATATTTAGTTGCTAATTACGTATGATGACGGAATATGGAGTTTTGTGAGAAAAGAGAGACCCTATGCCCTGCAATGGGAAATAATATATAAGGTGATATAATACCATAGTCTACATCTCTTCTAATCTCTCCTTTCGCAGGTCTGCTGGAAGAAATTTCTTTTTGAAATAAGCAGTACCTTTGTACAAATTTTTATAATAAAATAAATAAATAAATGATACATAGGGCGATGTCGACTACAAGAGATGAGGTGGACTGAAGAAAAAATGGGTAGTTTATGTTAAACATCGTTAAGAAGAAAGTAAACATGGATATCACACTATATACCAATATTATAAACGCAAAAGTTTGCATATGAGCAGTGGTGGCCGAGTGGTAACGGCCCCGACTTACGAGTTGTATGTCGCCGGTTCAAACCCAGCCAGGTGAATTACTTTGTGTGATTTATTTCATCACCACTGCTCTCAAAACGGTGAAGGAAAACATCGTGAGGAAACCCGCATGTCCTAGAAACAAAAATTCGAAGACATGTGACATCCACCAACCCGCACTGGGCCCGCGTGGTGGATTACGGCCCATTCCCTCTCCTAGAGAGGAGGCCTGAGTCCCAACAGTGGGAACATTATAAGGCCGACTATGCTATGCTAAAAGTTTGCATATTTGTGTGTGTTTTTTAACCGACTTCAAAAAAAAGGAGGAGGTTATCAATTCGGTTGTATTTTTTTTTTTTTTTTTTTATCATTTTTTTTTTATGTTTGTTACCTCAGAACTCCGTCGTTTATGGACCGATTTGCAATTTTTTTTTTCTCTTTATAGGATATGCTTCCAGATTGGTCCCATTTTTTTCAAAATCCAGTTTTGATGATGGATTCCATGAGGAATCGAGGGAACTCCTCAAAAATTATAGGCAACCCTATGGTAATTTTAGTATTTTCATCAAGAACTTAAGCACTTACAGTCAAAAAGTAACATTTGATGAAGTGGAACTGATGAAGAAGACCAGAAATGGTCAACGGAACTTCATACTCAAATAGATATCACAATGAAGATATAGTTAAGTGACTATGACAATACAAATAAATGAATGATTCTGAATAGTTACGTTGAAAATGGTATCATCGAAGTGATCTGATGATGATGATGGAGCCGGAAGGTAGGCACTGGAACTCCGTAATTAATCAATGTAACCTAGCCGTGTTTGGACTTATTAGAATTGTCATGAGATGCACTTTGGCTATAAGGTACTATCGAACTGATCTGATGATGGAGCCGGAAGGTAGGCACAGGAACTCCGTAATTAATCAATGTATCCTAGCCGTGTTTGGGCTTATTGGAATTTTCGTGAGATGCTCTTTGGCTATAAGGTACTATCGAACTGATCTGATGATGGAGCCGGAAGGAGGAAGGTAGACACAGGAACTTTATAATAAAACAATGTAACCTAGCAGTATTTGGGTTAATTGGAATTGTCATGAGAAATAGGCACTCTGTTTATAAGTTAATCGTAACTAAAAAGTGTGATATAAAAACTTTTTAGAAAAAAAAAATAACCGACTTCACTAAAACAAAAACACTAAAAGGATCAAAAAAACTTTAATTTCGGAAGTCGGTGTTAAATAAGAAACAAACAATACCGAGAAACACCGACATCCGAAATTAAAGTTATTTTGATCCTTTTAGTGTTTTTGTTTTAGTGAAGTCGGTTATTTTTTTTTTTCTAAAAAGTTTTTTTGTAACTCAAACGGTCAAACGGATTTGATTTAAATTTGGGTCTCGGGTAGACCATTTCCTGGATTTTTTATATCCCGTTACTATGTTATATTCCCTTGAGATAATTTTCTATTATTACAGGGGCGAAACTGCTGGCAGAAGCTACTGTTATAAATGGTAAGAACAGCATGACCCATCGAGGTGTAGAAGGAAATTTTCATACAGATAGCAATTTTCCGAGTTAAACTTTTGATCCAGGGAATATGTTTCTTTGTGATAATTTTGTACTGACACGCGGGTGATGCCGCCAATAGAAGCAAGAAACATACGAGTAGGTATAAGGAAATCAAAGCAGTAATTACCTTACCAGAAAAACTTGTAACATATGAAGATATTATTAACAGCAACCAACTCCATATTCAAATTATCAAAAATTGAACTCTAAACCACCCCCACCACCCACCACCCCCACCCCCCCCCACCCCACCCCCACCTCTGTTTACCTTTTTAACACACGTACACTAATCACATCAACAGACCAACAACATATAACTATATAGTGTAAGCACAGCTGAACTATCACTAACAATGTACGATAACTATTCCAAGTTCTATTGACATTGAGCAGTGTCAGCTTCTCCTAACAGCTGACTAGCACACATTACGAGTACTAAAGTTTGTAGCTCACATGTTACTGTGATGGGGAATCTATTCCTCGAGTGTTGTCAGTGAACAGGCCATTTCAGCAGTTTATGTGGATGCCGTTATAGGCATTATGACATCACGAAGGACAGCGATATTCTCTTTAGCAGTAACCGCCGTGTTAAAAGGGTTCGATCTGGTTGATTTTTTTCTTAATGGCGTTACATTTTGACATGGTTCCTGTCATGAGCATATAAAGAAAAAAAATGAATTTATTTGGCGCAATACAAGGTATACACACAATAGTTAGGTAAACACAAAACAAAAAAAAAAAGAATAAAAAAATACAATTATATGCCTTACGGCTGAACCAAAATAGGTCCAGTTCAGCAAGAATGACAGGCAACTGGTGCCTGACGCTGGTTTAACTGAACCTGAGGATAATTATGTATTGATCATTATCTACCTGACTGATTTTGACTGGTCTGTTGGTCTAGTGGTTAGTGGCCCTAACTGCTATGCTGGAGGTCGTGGGTTCGATTCCCACCCAGGACAAATGTTTGTATGATGAGCACGATCATTTGTTCTGTGTCTGTGTGTAATTTATCTATGTATAATATGTATATGTATTTAGAAATATATAAGTATGTTTATCAGTTGTCTAGTACTCATAACACAAGCTCTGCTTAGCTTGGGACTAGATGGCGTTATTTGATAGTAGCGAGGAAAAAAATATGCCTTACGGCTGAACCAAAATAGGTCCAGTTCAGCATGAATGACAGACAACTGGTGCCTGACGCTGGTTTAACTGAACCTGATGATAATTATGTGACTGTCATCATCTACCTAGCGTTTTCCCCTAGCTTACTACTTGGGAACAACAGACTAACCAAATGCGGCTGAATACCCGTATTTCACATGGAGAGACTGCTTATCAGACACAACCCAGTTACTGGGCGACATAATACTCCTTGAATAGACTGATTATCTAACCAAATCTTTCAAATCTGGGGAAAGTTTTAAGCATTTTGTATGCATACTACAGATGAGACATTAGATGATGACAGATGTTTCTGATGAGAAATTATTAATGCGTCGCAGATTTAACGTAAGTCCATGCAATTGGCTGTCGAAAATTCTTGAAACTGGTCTTACTATAGTAATTCCAAGGGATTAGAATTTTACAAGACCTTGTTAACAGTAATATATGCTTTATAGATCCGAATCAACAGTATAATGTGATGTGTTCATAACATTGCATCCGCTCACAATGGGCGTCGTCATCTGCTTAAAGATACTCAAAGGGCAAAGGAGAGGGCTATGCTTGGAGTTTACTTGCGTGATTGAATCAGGAATGTAGAAGAGAAGAGCATGAGAACTGACATAGTCCGAAGAATCGACTTTAAGTCACTGCGCTGGGCACGTTGCTCGCAAAACAGATGGCTGATTGAGCCGAAAGGTTCGCAAGTGGCAACTGTGTACCACAAGACGCAGTGTTAGAAGGCCTCTCACAACGTGGACCGATTAAGAGTCACGGGAATCCGATAGATGCGAGACGCACAGAGCTGGTTGTTGTGACGACGCTTCGGAGAGGCATATGTCCAACAGTGGACGTCTAATGTATATCTTGATAACTCTCTTAGAACCAAAATCTAAGTAACCATCCAATTAAAAAGCTTATACGGAACCCCAAGAAATCTAAAATCCCCTACAACGACACGAGTCACACCTATTTAAGTGACGCCGGGCGACACGTAATAGTGCTGAATGTTTTACGAGGCGTCCATCGATGTGATCGTAAACGACGAGGCGGAATAATTGGGGGTTGGATGAGGAGCAGGGGTATCAGGTGTGTATTGCATTTAATTTTTATAGCATTAATAATGGCGTGGTAGAGGTTTGTTTGCGGATTGAGTTTTATAACAGAGGTATTTGAAAAGAGGGTGTAGCCACCCTACAGCACATCACTGTTACTACGCTAGAAACACGCAGCCATTGTACTCCAAGGACCCACGTGCGAACCTCGCTACCTGCTTCCACAGCTGCTCGACCCAAAAGCATTCCCACGCTACGCAGCCATTGCGTCGACGTGATTCTACCCAGCTACGGACCTGGTTTATGCCTGCCGGCTGGAGTAGATGTCACACCCGACATGCTCCTCACCCAGCTACGGACCTGGCCCTAGGCCTGCCGGCTGGTACGACGGCATAGTCACAGCCATCTCCATGTGATCGCTGCCCTATCCTCAAAAAGGGATGTAATACCAGCCTGTAACAGGATTGTTCCCAGGGCTACGAGATGGCTTGAAAGAGTTTCCACAGTCATGTTTCGCAAAGGGCAACTGAAGTACACAGGTGGCCACGCGTGAAATAACAGATATCCTCACGCCTCAGCCGCCAAGAAGAACTTTTTCTAAAAAGTATCAAGAACTCCAGAACTATGGTGCACGCGAGTAGAACTCTCATTTTTTTATGCTCTGGTGGAAAATGATCTGCTAAGTTCACGGCCATCAAGACCCCGACCTACCAGCCACCGTAGGCATGGGCTTTCAGATGACGAGCAATGGGTAGCTCGCCATCCAGCATTCCTTGTAGTCGACCGAGGGCGCTTAGTGCTACGAGCGCCTCAAAGAAATGTCAGCGAAACTGTAGTGGTCGAGGAAGGCAGATGCCTGCTAGGGCCATGGGAGGACCTCTGAAAAGGTAACACGAGGCCTTCGAACGCAAAGGGCAACTGAAGTAAAACAGGGGGGTTTTAGTCAGTAAAAGTCTCTGATACTCCCTGACGCTCCACCTAGAGAGGAAACGTTAATGGACGACATCCAATCAAAAATAAAAAAATTCAAATACTAGAATACAAAAGCATTAATCAAAAACAGGCTTGCTTATGAGCATTCATCCGTTAAAACCACGCAGAAGCCAAAATCAATGATTTCCGACGGAAAATATAACAATAATGTGCACTACAATACAATTAATTATTTAGTATCACTGTAGAATAGAAAGACTAAAAATCTGAAAGACCTCGGCCGGTACAAAGCGCTGACGCGATTTCGCGTCTATTATATAGTGATATTAAATAATTAATTGTAGTGTAAACAAATAAGTTATTAAAAAAATTATTGTACCATGTCATAGATCGTAAATGCGTTCAATTAATAAGTAAAAAAAAAAACAAAAATGCCTCATATATTATTCTAAACTAACACGTTTAATATCTCCAAAAACGGCTAAAAATGACAGTTTTGAGATTACTTTTCTTGAATGAAAACTTACAGCAATCGTGTTTTTTTTTTGGGCCATGTACTAGTCAATGTTATCATATTTTTTTAAGTAAAATGTTGTAAGTTTACCATACACGGTTTAACCACTATCTCGCATCTGCGTAGACCGTCGACCGCTAGTTTTAAAAACGGCTTGGATAAGAACTGTTTAATGGGAAAACTATACGATCATTTGAAAATGTTTTTGGAACATACACTAGATTATGAAATTCCCAATAATATGACGTCAATATCTTATCTAGAAATTAAACATATTATTTTATTTTATTTTATTTATTTAGGTTAACCAACAATTGTTTACACATATACATTTCAAACTTAATTATTAGGGTAACATTAACAAGTGCAACAATTAATTAAAGGTTAACACCACATGCACAAAAAAAAAACGGCTTCACATAACTAACATATTTATAATATCTTATTTGAAACTAGAAGTTATTATAGGTATAATAACCTCTAAATTCAAATAATTTAATATACTTACAAAAAAAGAATTAACAATAATAATAAGGAAAAAAAAATTGGCATAAAAATTACTGATTAAATTATATAATTATAATTGATTAATTAAACTATGAATAAAATTAAAATGATTATAAATAAATAAGAAGATTAAATTAAAAGAATAAACTGTAAATAAAATTATTGTTATATTGTCCGTCGGAAATCATTGATTTTGGCTTCTGCGTAGTTTTAACGGATGAATGCTCTTAAGGCCAGGTGGCGATTTCAAACTTATTAGTTTCTGAAATTGCCAAAAGGAATATCTGTCAATACTTTGTTATCACTAAACAGCATGAGGAGTTCACATCGGCGTCGGGTCGACGATGAAGTACCTGGGACTCGTCCTCGACAGCCGGTGGAATTTCGAGGAGCACTTCCGACGTCTGGCTCCCAAACTGAATCGGAATGGGGCTGCCCTCAAGCGGCTCCTGCCCAACCTTGGGGGTCCAAACGCCTCCTGCCGGAGGCTCTACGCTGGCATAGTACAGTCCATGGCCCTTTATGGGGCGCCGGTGTGGGCGCCGTCACTGCGAAAGCGACCGGCGGCCCAGCTGAACGCGTGCCAGAGGGTCATGGCCATACGGATGGTGCGGGGATACCGCACGGTTTCCCGCGAAGCGGCGAGCCTCCTTGCTGGCCAGCCACCATGGGACCTGGTGGCAACAGGCCTTGCACGCATGCACGATCTGCGCGTGGAGATGCAACGTCGGGGCGAAACTCCGCTGCCACGACAAGTCGCGGCATGGCGGACAGAGCTCCGGCGGGGTCTCATGGTGGAATGGCGACAGCGACTATCGCAACCCAGTGCTGGGCACGCCATAATTATGGCGGTAAGTCCCCTCTTTGAGGAGTGGCTGGAAAGGCAACACGGCGTCCTTACCTTCCGCATGACGCAGGTCCTCACCGGACATGGTAAGTTCGGGAGGTTCCTGCACCGGATTCGTGCGGAAGAAACGCCCGGGTGTCACCATTGTGTGGACCACCCGGAGGACACGGTGGAGCACACGGTGGAGGTGTGTCCCGCTTGGGCAGAGCAACGCCGTGTCCTCGTGGGGGCTATCGGTGGCGGCGATCTCTCGCGCCGGGCCTTGGTACAGGCCATGGTCCGGAGCGAGGAGGAGTGGCAGGCGGTCGCCTCCTTCTGCGAAGCAGTAATGCTAGCAAAGGAGGCGGCCGATCGCGTGAGGCAACGGTCCTCACGCCCCAATCGCCGCCGGGATTCCGATCCCGATTTCCGGCCATCGTAGGCGCGGGCTTGCGGACGGCGAGCAATGGGTGGCTCGCCTTCCGACCGTCCGGTAACCGTCCGGACCGAGCCCAGGTCGTCGACGGCGCGTGCTGTTCCACGCGCGCCTCAAGGAGATGTCAGCAACTGTAGGGGCCTAGCAGGGTCGAAGCCTACTGGGGCCAAGGGTCTGATTCTGAAAGGAAGACTCGGCCCTGGTACGAAAGGCAATGAAGGAACAGGAGTGGGTTTTTAGTCAGTAAAAGTCTGACACTATCTCCCGCCCCGCCCAAGGGCGGGGGATGTCATAAGATGATTTTCCCACCGAAAAAAAAAAAAAAAAATCACTAAACAGCATTAATTTGGAATTTTTAGTAAGGGTACCTTTAGTTCCAAGGCTAAAAGTATAGATGTGAAACGTATAGATATGAATCGTATAGATGTGAAACGTATAGATGTGAAACGAATAGATTTGAAACGTATAGATGTGAAACGAATAGATTTGAAACGTATAGATGTGAAACGAATAGATTTGAAACGTATAGATGTGAAATGTATAGATGTGAAACGTAGATGGCAAGTCATGGCATTGTGTTCTTCAACAGCAATTAAAAATATAAACTACTAGTTGCTACCAGCGTGATAGTAGTAAATTATCCAAAGGAAAAATACTCCCAGAAATAAGTGTCCCATGTGCTATTATAGGCCATGGTTCTAGGACCCGTGTACTAGGTTTCATTGAAATCTGTTCAGCCGTTTGTGCGTAAAGAAGTAACAAACACACAGACTCATAAACTTTCGCCTTTATAATGTTATTGTGATGTGATTATTCAATGTAAGGACTTTGGTAGTTATAACGCAATTGGTACCTACTGCGTAACAAAACGTTTGATCAACTTTAATAAAAAATAAAACAATCCTCACCTATCCATTTAAAAATCATAAAGAGATCATATAAAAACATCCTGACACAATACTTAGTTATTTACAAACTTTAATAAATTACGTCGAAAAAAAAAATCATTTTGCGTAAAACAATACAAATCAAAGTGCGTATAATTGTTAGTAGTAAGACGCAAACAGATTAACTAAGCATGTCAAGACAATGGATTATTATGTGATGGGATATCAACAATAATGGATGAAAGAAAACTTTTATAGTACTAGAAGAAGTCGATAGAACAGAATGATAAAGTTATGAGAATTAAGGAGCAATTAAAATGATTAACAATTAATCTAGTTTATTTATTTAGGTTCAGCCACAGCACATATATGTACACACATAAAAACAAATCATAGGTACAGTTCTAATATACATGCCAATTACGGGTAAACACATAACATTTACAGTACACATACCAGTTTACCACTTAGTTGCTAACTAAGTTTTTTGTACAATTGTGACACGAAAGGAAAAACAAAGGACAATAAAGGAAACAGGTTACAAGAGAGAAAAAAACAGACAAAAACAAAACAAGTAAGTAAGTATAAGAATAGACTCGATTAAATGTCCCTGGCGTGTAGGGAGGCCAAAATTCTTGCCTTGAAATCGATATATATCAGCTTCGGGTACGGACATATAAAATGAATTTAGGTTATTACACATTTTGATGAATGGTGAGTTGAGACCTATGTTTGTAGAGGTGGTAGGGCGTTGTAGCAGTGTGGTTATAGGAAAGCGTGGAAATTTGTAGTTGACAACCCTCGTGACCTTAGGGCTGGCCAGAGATTAAGCTTTGCCATATAACGTAGCAATGCCGCCTCACTTCCAGTCGACAAGAAGAGAAAGACAGTTCGGAGATTTTTAGGGCTATATTTTTAGGTTTACTGAAACAAATTTCGTTTGAATTAAAAAGCACATTTAGTACAGTTAGTTGTTTTAATAATATTAATATGTATACCAACCCGCACTGGGCCCGCGTGGTGGATTACGGCTCATTCCCTCTCCTAGAGAGGAGGCCTGAGTCCCAACAGTGGGAACATTTAAAGGCTGATTATGCTATGTATACTGAACAAAGTGACTTATACGTAAATAAAATGTACGTCTGAAATAATCCAGAATTTATCTTAGCTCTTAATGCAATAGTACATCACTCCGTTGAATAATAACATTAAATTACTTTAATTTGTAAAGTAGGGCTCATTTTAAGGCACCATTTTGTAAGTTTTCTTTTTAGAAAAAGTAGTAACAAAATATCGCTGAAATAAATTAAAAGGTCAATTATATACATTTTCATTAAGTTGAAACAGAATGATCGCTGTAATTTTTTTAACCGAATTAACTTACCATCCACATAGTGGGCATGTATGTAAATATAGGTACACCATGGACTACCTATAGATGCCCCATCTATATACATAAATCTATCCAAAGGTTGTTTGTAAAAAATTGCTTTTAGCAATAAGACTCATTGTTACCGAGGAATTTCTGAAAAGGAAACCTGTGGGCCTAGAACGCAAAGGGTAGGAGAATGACACAAGTGTAGTTTTAGTGAGTGAAAATGTTGATACGTTATTAGGTACTGATCTGTGATCTGTTAATACTGATACGCTCTCCCTAAAGAGGGAGATGTCTTTGGGTGATTTTTCATCACATAAAAAAACATTAATTTTATGCTCCTACTATAATTTTTGATGGTGTGAAATAAAGATTAATAGAAATCAGAAATCAGAAACGTTTATTTCAAATAGACCAATTACAGGCACTTTTGAATTGTCAAAATGTCGGTCAGTCAAGAAAAAAAAAACAAAAAAAAACATTTTTTAATTAAAAATTAATTAATTAGAAAGTCATCGGGGTAGATAAAATCATTATTCTAATCAACCCCGATGACATTTTTATATTTAAAAGTAATTCATTATTCTTTTTCACTAAAAATGTTAGAATAGACATTTCATAGTTTAAATTAAAAAAACGTAAAGACTTTTTTTTAATAAGGAAAATGCCGACGAAAAATTCCACCACAGGGGGGTTCAGAATCATGTACTGGATCCATGGTATTCGTTTGACATCGACGCAGATGTCAAAGACACCCTGTATAGTAGATCCTATCCCCAAAACTGCCCACACAAAATTACCCAGACCTGAAACAGCTACCTGTATGCCAGACCAATATTTGTTTGGCGCGGGAATCAACTCATGTGCAGAAGGGAACCACTCAACCACTTCGGCGATTGCGCTGCCTGGCAAAGGTAGAGGTAATACATTTATGTCTGCCTAAAAGCCTTCGTTGCATAAATCTGCCCCGCTAATTTGTACTTGCAGTAATCGTAATTTTTGAGATTTTCACTTTTTTGCAAAAATTACATCTCAAGGGGCTAATGTATATATAAAAAAAAAACTGGGCAAGTGCGAGTCGGACTCGCGCACTGAGGGTTCCGTACAAACTTACCTATGAAAACGGTTCAATTCCCGAATTGAGTTACGAAGATTTTTTTTTTGTGACGTAACTACAAAGTTACAGTTTTCAGATTTTTTCCTATACTTGTGCTATGAGACCTTGCTTCATGCCAAATTTCAGGATTCTGGCTCAACGTGAAGTACACTATGAATTTTGATTCTCTTGAGAGTGTCGAAATACACATTTTTTGCGACATAAATGGCCGTATCTTTTTTTTCATTAACGTTTGAAAAATTAAACTCGCAGTTTCAAGGGTCCGCAGACCATAGTATGTAATTGGTTTTAATTTCAACTCGATACCTCCAAGCGTTCCCGCGATAAAGGGTCTTGACAAACAGACAGACAGACGGACGGACAGACAACAAAGTGACAGATAATAAGTTCTACCCTAAAAGTGTAAAATAAAACCTTTAAAAAAAAAATGCAATCGACTTCAATGTGAAAGAAAACACTAAAAAGTGCAAAATAAATTTAATTTCGAAAGCAAGAAATAAAAATAACTGGCTCTTTCGATCACACGAACCCATGGTAAGGGGTGAGAGTATCACAACATCGTCACTATTGCGCAGTTGACCATCGGACTCAAGTTACTATCGTAATATTATTGTGTTACTGTAAACACTGCTATTTATGTTCAAATCTTTTTTATATATGACTAAACAGCTGGTTGGTGTCGGGTTTACAAAACAGTAGTTTTGTATCAGTTTTCTTGATTTTATTTGTTAGGTTTAGGTTAGGTATCCTTGTGAATTTATCAATCAATAAAATCATATTATACAATTACTTTTAAACTTCTAAACTAATAAATATTATAGTTTCATCACATCATCATCATCATCATCATATCAGCCGAAAGACGTCCACTGTTGGACATAGGCCTCCCCAAGTGTCGACACAATGAACGATCCCGTGCGTCTCGCATCCATCGCATTCCCGCAACCCTTACCAGGTTATCGGTCCACCTTGTAGGAGGCCTTCCAACACTGCGTCTTCCGGTACGCGGTTGACACTCCAGAACCTTTCGGCCACAACGGCCATCTGTTCTGCGAGCAATGTGCCCTGCCCATTGCCACTTAAGTTTTGTGATTCTTCGTGCTATGTCGGCAACCTTGGTCCTCCTGCGAAGATCTTCATTCCGGATTCGAAAGACCTTTCCATTGTTCTTTGAGTGTCTAAGCGTTCTGATGAGGCCCATAGTGCGGGACCACGTGTTGGAGCCATATGTCATCACTGGCAACCCGCACTGGTCATAAACTTTCGTCTTGAGACACTGTGGTATGTTGGACGAGAAGATATTGCGCAGCTTCCCGACAGCCGAGTCGGATTCGACGGTCGACCTCTTTCTCGAAATTAGATCTACCTAACTTGTCTGTCTGTCCGAGGTAAACGTAATCGTCAACAACTTCGAGTAGGTTATAGTTTAATAGGTATATATACAAACCGAAAATAATAATATGTACAAATGGATAGAAAAAGAACTCATCATAATATCAAAAAACTCATCCACATCGATGTCAATAGGAAAAGTGCCCAGAACGCTAGCAGGATTGCCACTTTAGATAGCAATGCTGATTGGCTGACCAAAGAAAAGCCCAGCCCTCTGGGTCAGCTCAGCTCTCACTCTCTTTTCTTCCGGATATTAATAGGTATAAAGACTCGAAAGCAAAAGGGAATTTGATAATTATGCTCTCAATCTCTTCTTGGTTAATTTTACAATTATTACGAACTTTTGCAACACATAATACCTAATACTACTACGCGGATATTTTAGTTCATAATCGTTTTTAAAAGTTCCCCCCGCACTAGGAATTAATCCAGTCTCGTGGGTGCGTTCACAAACATATAAATTCACATACACAAGACACCCAGACCCGGAACACTTATCTGTAGGTTATACAAATATTTGTCCCGTGGGGAAACCGAACTCGCGACACGCAGACGACATCTCAATGCTCAGTCACGTGGTCAGAACAAAGGAATAGGAGGCATGGCCGACTCGTGGCGATCAACGAAAAGAGAATCGAAACGAAACGGTTGTAACTTGGCTAGGAGGGCTGTACAGTAGTCGATCGCTTAACTACTGCGTCAACCGTCAGTCACTAGAGATATTGATTGTTTGGACGCGGAGGCGGAAGCGTCAAATGAATTACAAAATTTAAAATCAGTATCAGAAGGCATGGGAGGAGGGAGGTTTCTTAATATGCAACAAGTACAAACATCTTTGTACGCGCTGATCGTGGCCGCTGCAGCCACTGTGCATCTAGACTTCCGATATAACTTCCGATTAGAATTTATCGGTATCGAAGGTGTAAAATCAATGAAAAGTTCCGAAGTCTCGAAATCGGAATCAAACCTCTGTAGCATCCCTAGTTGTCACCACTAGGTAGACAGGAGGCTTGACCTCCTGTCTATCACCACGCTGGAGTCCAATGCGGATTGATGTTTCCTTCACCGTTTTAAGAGCAGTTGTGCTTAAGTAAATGGATGATGATTAAAACCCATAAGTCTGGGTTTGAACTCGTGGTGTAAGACTCGTAAATCGAGGCCGTTCCCACTAGAACATTAGCATAGCCACTGCTCTTTTGTTGTATTCTTTACCCAAGCTCTAAAACTAATCGAATCCAAAACATTTACTTCCCAAACTATAAAAATAATAAAAAGAAAAAAGACTATATTAAAACCAACAAAGATTACCATCAAAAGAATCGCACACAATACAAATAGAATAAAAAAATCTAAATTTATGATCTCACTAACATTGCACAAATTTTGACTGCCCAAACGTGGTTTGTGGTTCTACACTACTGCCTACCCTCCAGTGTATCATGGCCTTCCTACCCTCCCGAAACACAAGCAAAATCTTGAAAATCCAGGGAACTTACACTCGTACTAAAGGACCAAGTTATTCTGGACGCAAGTCAGACTTTGACGATTTAGTACCCACTTTGATTTAGTTTTAATGGGACTGAAGTAAATTTACACGTGATATAAATCAATACGGTGCGGTTACGTTTAGAAAAACTACCAACTTTGAATTTAATTGAGAACATTTTTATTTCAGGTTTCCGGTTCCGTGTTTTATTGATGCTGTAACTTGGTAAAGGATTACAGTGGCCTTAGTGCGAGCTTTTTAATGTACTCGTTAATTTTTACTAAAGCTGTATAAGCGCCGTCTGGTGGAAGAAGGAGGATAATGTTTTTCCAGTGTACGTAATGTGTGGTTTACACATTAAATGTAGAGCAACTCAAGAGCTCTCGGCGTGGGAGTCCCGATCCGTCCCAGGGAACGACTAGATGTCATTCTTGAGTTGTGGCGGCTTATTGACAATTTGGTTGTTTAATTTGTAAACCCGAATCCCTAACTAGTGACTCTTGTGAACACCACAGTATTTTCTATGTATATTTTTGACGCAGCGTTGGAAGGCCTCCTACAAGGTGGACCGATGACCGGATAAAGGTTTTAGGAATCCGATGCATGCGAGACGCACAGGACCGGTCATTATGGCGACACGTGAGAGGCCTATGTCCAACAGTGGACGTCTTTCGGCTGAAATGATGAGTGAGCAATACTTTTGAAATCGTCTCACCCAGTCCTTTATTTTGATACCTAGATACTTTTTTCTATACGAGTTGATATAAGCGAAAGCTTATGTTAACTTAGCTATGTTAAGTTAGCTTGCATTGGAATATCAGAATGGTAGCGCAGCGGACCAACTTATAACATGAATTAATTTGCTTATGATCACCTGTGGGGTACAGTAAAAGGGATAGACAGAGCGTTATTGAGAAATAGCAGATAATTTACCATTCATTCCCGAAGTAACTAAGTTTATATTTTGGCAAAAAGTGGAGAAAGTTTGGTATTGCGACCGAGGCGAAATTCGCTCGAGCCGTAGGTGAGGGTGTTATGGAGCCGAGTGCTGCAGTGACAAATTTCCATGTATACCAAATGACGTCTTTCAATACACTTACAAAGATATAACCAAACGGGGTTGACGCGCGACTCGCTTAGTGCCCAGCCTAATACGATACATATAATTAATTGTGACGGGGGCGAGCACGCGCACTTTTCTGCACTAGTGCAAAAAAGCAGTAAATCGCGTGCCTAAGGATAATAGCGGGTTTTCGAGTAGGTAAGTGTATTATTAAAAAACACTTATTGCCATTTTCCAATAACTTAAAATTTCAAAGCATATTTCGCTGTACGCAGCTACCCGCTGTAAATCAGGCATTTAACAATAAAACGCAATCAACACGGCGATAACGGCGGTTTAATTGAAAATTGACCTGTCCGGAGCAGAGCGTGTGTCTTGTTCCACCCTGTCCGCCGTAAACGAAGACGTGTTTGTTTCCTTCGAGTAGTCTGGATGCCGAGCTGTTGAGTTTTGTTTGTTCAATATAGTTGGACTATTTCGCTAGCCTTGTACGTAATTAGGAATGTTGTCTGGGTGGTTCGAAGTTTGTCTGATATTTTAAACGCTGAGGTCTTTTTTCCACAGCATGAGTATAATGACACCAGGACGAAAATATGCAACTTTAAGATGAGAGAAAAGGATAGGTAAGCTACATTGTATGAATCTAACAGCTGTCACCCAGACCTTCCTATAGCAATTGAAGTGTAGAGAGATTTAATAAAACAGATCTTGTTTGAGTTTGAGACATCATGGTAAAAGTATTACCCTCGATTTCTGATTTAAGCATTTGAAGTTGAGTATTGCTCAAACTATACTTTAGCCTGAAAATCTGTCATAATTTGGCATTTAAGTAGGGTTTGAGATGTGCTGAACTCAAAATACTCAATTCAGAAACCCGCCGTTAGTCAGCTAGCTCTGCGTTACCGAGTGCTAGCTGTCCAGGGTGCGCCAGGCGTTTAGAATTGCTGTACGATATTTTTGACGCCGCTCGGTGAGGCTCCTTTTACGCACCCCAAATGCTGCTATGCTGTCCATCCTGCACAACCACCTGCAGTTTTCAGAATCTATACGAGGCCAATAACAGAGCCGTAGAGGTTGCAATGGTATATCAACACGAAAAGAAAAAGAAGAAGAAAACAAATCTAAATACTTGTAGCGACATCTATGACCAAATAGGAACTAAAATTCCAAATCTTGCATTGTGCATTGCACATACCTCTAAACAGTTATCATACAAGATTAAACTGTTTGTTGGTAAGCGTGCAGCATAAGCATAGTTAGCCTTATAATTTTCCCATTGCTGGGACTCAGAACTGGTCGCTAGGAAAGGGAATGGATCGTAATCTATAACGCGGCCCCAATGCGGGTTGGTAGATGTCGTGTATCTACGATTTTTTGGTTTTAGGACATAATGGTTTCCTTACGATGTTTTCTTTCGTTTTGAGAGTATTGGTGATGAAATAAATATTACGAATATCCTATGCGCTATACCAGGATGTGGTCTACCTGTTTGATTATAATGTGCCCAGTAATATAGGTTGTATTTATAGGCCAGGGCAAAAAAGTTTGACTACAATTAACCTAATACTTAACCTCAAAATTCGGGTCCCACTTGGGCACCATCGAGCTCGAGTCATCGACGGCGCGTAGTGTCCTACACGCACCTCAAAGAGATGTCAGCAAAACTGTAGTGTCCCAGCAGGATCGATGCCTGCTAGGGCGATGGGGAAAAGTATGAAAGAGATACTCGTGGTCCTAAAACTCAAAAGGCAACAAAAAGAACATATTATGTGTGGTTTTAGTTAGTAAACGTCTTTTTTTAAGTAGGAAAATCATCCAATGACATCTCTCGCTCTTGGGCGGAGCGAGAGGGTGTGTAAGACTTTTACTGACTAAAAACCCACTTCATACAATCGCTGTCGCCATTTCACCATGAGATCCCGCCGGTACTCTGTCCGCCATGCCGCGACTTGTCGCTGCAGCGGAGTTTCGCCCCGGGGTTGCGTCTCCACGCGCAAATCGTGCATGCGTGCAAGGACTAGTCAGTAAACGTCTGGCACGCTCTCTCGCTCCACCCTAGACCGGGAGAAATCATTGCATGATTACCCATCTCAAAAAATAAAAAACTTATCCTATAAGGATATATTTCTATTTATATTATTATCCGACACTTACCTTAGAGAATGTCAGAGTACTGACACTAAAATAAGATTGTAATTAAACACTTCTCACGTTAACAAACGGTTAACGTTTGAGTGTGCCAGTTAAGACGATGGGCAGTAAATTGAACACTTTACACGGTTCGAACTAGGACACAGCATCCAGCCGTGTACTGCCGGCACGTGTTCCTAGGAAAAAAGATTTTTCTTAGATGTTACTTATTGGATTTGTGAAAATTTAGCTGCAAGAAAAACGCAGTTTTGCGCAATAGATTAAGACGTAATTTAAGATTAATATAATAATGTATCAGTCATATTGACGGCACGATTGGCGCAGTAGTTGAACGATTGGCTGCTTCGCTGCGAGTCTCAGGTTAGATTCCTACCCGGAACAAATATTTCTTATTATTCTTTGCGCTAAACTACGTTTTTCTTGCAGCTCAATTTTCACAAATCCAATAAGTAACATCATAGCAAAATCTCTTTGTGTGTGGCCTTCCAACACTATGTCTTTCAGTACGCGGTTGCTTCTTCAGAACCATTAAAAAATCACCAATTCATTCTTTGCACAATGATGTTGATCTTAGGCCTTACCTGCCAAAAAACAGAATTAAGGGCGTTCACTCCAAATTACGCAATTTGGCCCAAAAACCATGATTCTCAAACCCGTTTACATCCAATGATGAATTTATTATACAAACATGTGATTTACTAACAACATTAGGAAATATTCTTGTCCAAATAGTTAAGCAGGATTTCATTTAAATTAATAGCACGCTTGTGAACTATATTCACATAATATGTAAATAGAGTTTTTTTTTAATTTTACTTTCAGAATCAATTTCGAAGCTTGGCAATTTCTACAGTTCTAATAGAATCAATAAACAAAAAATACAAACCGCAGTACCTAGAATCCTTAACAAAATAGTTATAGAAAAAAAATCATTGATTTTGTTTACTAATTAAGAAAATTAAAATAAAAACAATGTCAAATTATTAAAAAAATATGGGTAAATAAAATTATCATTAGCTCTGATTTAAGTTCCTTTTATCATTAAAATAATAGCATAATCTAATTGAAGGACTTTTTTTTCAAAACATACAATTTAAAATTTGAAATAAAATAGTTTTATAAATTTTTAGCACTGGGCCCGCGCGCGGCGTTGTGGATTACGGCCCATTCCCCCTCCTAGAGAAAAGGTCTGCGTCCCAGCGGTGGGAATATTATAAGCCTGATTATTACTAAATTCGTAGTATTATGTTTTGAACACACTATATACCTAGCACTTTTTTAAAATTATGTTTACTGCAGCGGATTGTATATTTTTGTGCATTAAAAAACTCGCGATTAGCTCTTAAAGTCCTATTAAAAAATAATTATCTTCTTCTTCTCTTCTATTTGGGTTGACTTTCAAAATGAAATCTTAGGGTCCTGGAATGCTAAGCAAAGAAAGAACATAAGTATTAAGTCCGCCTCTGTACCTTTATGTGCATGAAGTATGAAATAAATAACTTGTATGCTTTTAGTTAGTAAAAGTTTGATACGCCATAACGTTCCGCCGTAGAGTGGGAGAAGCCATTGAGGATTTCCCACCTAAAAAAAGCGCACACACCTTCAAAACCCTTTTAATTCTTTCAATATGATATTATTGTTCACTCAGCTCAAATTACAATTGAAAACTTAGCATTAATTAGTCCGCATTGCGAGTTAATTGCGAATAGCTGTCAAGTAGCGTTCCTGTCGGGCTCGGGGCTCGGAAGCGAGCGAACCCGGGATCGCTACTTAGTGCCTGTGCGTATAATTTGCATTGTTCTGGTGTAGGCAGAGGAGCAGGTAATTTGCGAAGAGATTTTATTAAAATTGTGAGTTTAATGTGGTCTGTTTTGTGATGTTTTGTTTGAGTTGCGGATTATTTTGTGGAAGATAACTTTCATTGTTTTTCGAAATTAGCATCCAGGTTATAATTGAGCTTAAGGACCGTAAGTGTTTACGTACCTTTATGATATAACTCTTGAGACAAGTAATAAAATTTCTTTAATTCTTATTTATTTAATAATTTATTTAGACCTATATAACAGAAGAAGACACATTAATTAAAAAATGTCCACAGATGGGGGTTCTTGGACGGTCCCGACCTTCAGTGTTTGTGCGGCGTCTCTCCGCAGACCATGTTTTTTTTTTATTCTTTATAGGTTCGCGCTTGACCGCTATCTCGCCTGATGGAAAGTGACGATGCGGTCGACGATGGAGCGCGCTTACCTAGAAGTAAACACTCTTGACTTAAAGATTCCCGGGTTGTAGCCATCAGGAAACACAGATTCCGGCAAGGAATTTCACTCCTTAGCTGTACGCACAATGAATGTGTTACCAAAACGTTTTGTGCGTATAGGTGGGATGTCCACAATGTACCGGTGACGCATTGCCGTACGCTTGGTGGTCTGATGATGGAACGGGCTTGCGTGTCCCACCTTCCATCCTGCATCACGTGCCCCGTTACCTGTTCACGTAGGGACCTAATGACAGCATCAGCGGACGGCATTGCCGTGGCCGAATACTAGGTCAGGCAAGGAATTTAACTAGTTTTGCCTATCGATGGCAACGCTAAGAAGAAGAATTTAAAAATTTGTACAAAAGGTACTGCTGATTTCAAAAGAAATTTCTTCCAGCAGACCTGCAAAAGGAGAGATTAGAAGAAATGTAGACAAATAGTGATAAAAAATATTTAAAAAGGTCACAAGTTGGACACCACTAACACTTAGTATTCATAAGTTGGACCCCACTGACACTAAGTACAACACAGGTCACGGCAGGTTCGTAGGGGCCCAGCAGGGTCGAAGCCTACAGTTATGAAATTTTGTACACAGATTCCTTACATAAAAATACTAGAGACACGTGTTTCGGGTTTCGCATATACTAAAACTAAAACTAAAAAATGTTGAATAAACTAGTGCTTGACTGCGATCCCACTTGATGGCAAGCAATCGATGATGTTGAATCCTACTACTTTATTAAGAGTCTATTCACTCTAGCCTTGTAGGCACCTAAATTATAATAAAAAATAATATAAATGTTTCAAAATGACGCTAAAAGAGACAGTAGCAGTATAATAAATTACAAAACGAATTCAAATAGAGACCTCATTTAATGTTGTTTCCTTTAAAACCCAAACTTAAAGCCTAAAGACCAAAAAACGAACACCATAAAAACAATTCTACACGAAACACCAAAAAAAAAGAAACCCTTTTAAATCCCGCTTAAAAACATTCAACCACGGAAAGATTTCAGTTGAAAATGCCAAGTTTATTAAAATTCAGACTGCGTCAGAAACTTACATAGCTGCAAACGTCGTGTTTCACCGTATTTTAAAACATGATAAGAAGTCGTAATTTCCGGAATTATATTAGATCGTATCGGTTGAAGCATTCGCTGCAACTTTCACATCTCTGTGTGCTTGGGAGCATGTGACGTCATAACTTATGCTGTCTAGACGGATAGGAAAAAATGTTTGCGACCGCGGACTCTGCATATTTTAGACTAGTCCATAGCAGCTTCGCACAGGTATTATAAACCCTTGAATTTATCGGCTTTACTATAATCATCTGATTCTGACTGTTGGACATGGGCGTCTCCAAGTGTCGTCACATCTTATGCGTCTCGCATTCATCTGGTTCCCGCAACCCTCACCAGGTCATTAGTCCATCTTGTAGGAGGCCTTAATTTCAACACAACGTCTTTTGGTACGTGGTAACCACTCCAAAACCTTTCAACCCCATCGGCCATCTGTTCTGCGACCAATGTTAACAGAGCAGAGCTAAATCAGAGTACAACTTATTTTTATGTATTGTTTATTGCAAGTATTTAAGATAAACAGTATGAAATATATCGCGGGGGGGGAGGGTTGGCGCTGTAAGCCGAAATACAGGTTCCTCCTAGTTCGGCTCCAGCTGCTAAAACTTTTGTATACATTTATTTATTTATATATTTAGTACAGCAAAATAGCCATTAATACTAAACTAATTTAATCCTTTCACTCTGTCTTCTAACAGAATTGCAAACTTTCTAATAATATTGTCTTCCATTCATCAGCAAACAAATCCAATCCAGGGTTGGTCTCCACGAGTGCGTTGAGCATCGTTAGCATACGCGGTATAGGGGAGGTGGATCGAGCTACAGTGCGACAAAATGGGACATTAAATAATTTATGCTTTCTAGAGCGATTGTAATTATTCGGAACAAATAATTGACACAACTCGACATGTAAGTCGGACGCATCAGTGTAACCATTAATAATTTTATAAGCCGTTGTAATTTGGTCAACAGCCCGCCTAACCTTTAGTGAATTGCAATTTAAGCATCCTAAAATAAACATAGTAGGATACATATACGGATAGTATCCAAATAACATACATGTATATTACAGTTTAGAGCATTTATTTGTTAAAATACAATAAGTACTTTTTTGTGAAATTAATAAACATTATTATTATTATTAATGTGCCCTGTACTATACTATGTGTGTATTATTATAGTCCTACACTTTCTTCATAAATCACTATGTCTATTGGTGAAAACCACATGAAAAATGGTTGAGTCTATCGTGAACAGATTATGAGGTCCATATTGTTGTGCTAAAGGAGATGTCAGCAAACCGTAGGGGGCCAGCAGGGTCGAAGCCTACTGGGGCCAAGGGTTTACTTCTGAAAGGAACGGCCTTGGTATGAAAGGAAACGAAGGAACAAGAGTGGGTTTTTATTCAGTAAAAGTCTAACACGCCCTCTCGCTCCACCGAAGAGCGGGGGATGTCATCGGATAATTTTCCCAACAACAAAAAAAATATTGTTGTGAATAGTATGTTGTGAATAGTGTGTTGTGTGTGTGTGTTGTTGTTGTTGTGTGTTGTTGTGTGTATTGTTGTGTGTGTGTGTGTGTGTGTAGTATGTTGTTGTTGTGTGTGTGTTGTTGTGTGTAGTATTCTTGTTGTGATTGTTGCCAACGGTGGCGCAGTTATTGAGCGATTGCATGCTGCGCTGCGAGTCGCGGATTCTATCTTGGAATAAAATATTTTTATGGCCTACAGATAGTTGTTCCGGGGTGTACTGTTTGTGATACACCCAAGATACAAAAGTTATTCTTTGTGTGAGGGAACTGCTAAATGCATGCATGATGTTTTAGATCCGGATCCTAGATCTGGCATCACAAGATTTACGGCTATAGTCCCGCCACTTATTTATCTATGTGGAAGTTAAACATGACTGACAAAATTAGGGTCCAATCGTTTAGAGAATTCTTGCGTGTTATTATTTTAAACGACAAAAAAAACTCAACTATGACATTGTACTGAGATCAGAATATGACACCGAATAAGAACTAAAATTCAAAATTCTGCATCGGAGTATTAGAGATCTCCGCACGATTAGAACATTATACAACTGTCCGAAACTAAGTATTGGGCAGTTGCCCAGATTTGACTCAACACCCGTCTGACCCGAGGATCCCTTTCCAGCGGAGGTTTGCGAGACTTTTATGAACTTTAATGTTAATCGTGGTTTTTTATGTTGTGTAATCCAATTTTATATAATTTTAATTAGTTTTGCTGTAGTGATCAATTGTGGCGACGCTTGGGGGAGGCCTATGTCCAGCAGTGGACGTCTTTCGGCTGAAATGATGATGATGATGATGATGATGATCAATTATTATTTAATTTGTATTTGTGTTTTTTTTTATTTATTTTTTTATTTGTATTATTTTGAAATTGGGACTTTGTGCCAGAATAAATAAATATTATTGTAACTATAACAGAAATAGTTTATAGTTAATCTAAGTTGTTTATATAGTCGTAATAGTATTTTTTTATACGTTTGTTTAAAAATGTTATTAAATTACCCAACTATTAAAAGTATAAAATAATATTTTACACCTTATAATAGTTGGCTAATTTAAATAATAACATTTTCTATATTTTAATTTATCAGCCTAATTACTCTTCTGTAAGCACAACCTCAGTCATCATCCCTCCTAAAAGTACCGTCGTGCCAATATTAATTCCTCCCCGATATCCATATCAAAATCTTCGACGCATCGCTCACCCCTTTGATCGCACGCAAACTTCATAACCTGGATGTTGCAAACATTTACTGGCGATAGGGCTGTCACTCAGTAGATATTGGCTAATGTTTTATAAATAAGTATTGAAACATTTTCTTTTAGTTGGTTTCTGCACAGAACCTTTTTAGATTTTAATGAATATTTCCTATTTTCAAGTATATGGCACCCAAGGGCTGCAGCTGAAAATAAGCGTCAGGTGGTGGCCTTGTGTTACCATTTGGCATTATGCTGAGCTGAGGCCCTTTTGGCATTACTCAATGTACTATTTGTTTAATTTTAAGGTGTTTTGTTTCTTCTTTTTGTAATGCCAAATAAACGCAATTTTCTTTCTTTCTTTTTTCTTTCTTTCTTTCTAGTTTCTGCTAGCGGCTTTTCCTGCGTGAAAGATTGCGATCGAGGCGGAATTCGTCCAAGCCGTAGGCGAGGGTGTTCTGAAGCCGACTGCTGCTGTGACAAATTTCCACGTGTATCAATCAACTTTTTTCAATATATCTACTTACGAATAAATAAATGGGGGCTGCCGGACTGGTGGGGACTGCGCGGCGAACAACCTGATACGATCAATACAATAAATTGTGGTGCGGGTGAGTTCACGCACTTTTCCGTACTGGTGTGGAAAACAGTAGGTGAATTGCGTGCCTAAAAGCAGTAGGAATAGGAGTGGGTTTTCGAGTAAGTTTATTGAAAAAGACATAGCTTATGTCACTCAGTGATAATAGTGGTAGTAGTATAGTATGTAATTTTTTTAATCGATCCCATTATTTTTGAGTTTCATCATCATTTTAGCCGAAAGACGTCTACTGTTAGATATACAGGCCTCCCCAAAGTATCACCACAACGATCAGTCTCTTATCCATCGGGTTTCCCCAACCCTTACCAAGTTATTGGTCCACCTTGGTCCAAAAAAAAAAAACCTTATGGGAGGCCCTCTAACACTATGTCTTCCAATATGTGGTCGCCTCTCCAGAACCCTTCGGCTCCATCGACCATCTATTTTGTAAGCCGCAATTCTGGGATGTTATGTTCATTGTCTCACATCCAATGGATGTGAGACCATCAAGACCGAACGATGGCATTGTGGCGACACTTGGGTGAGGCCTACGTCTAGCAGTGGACGTCTTTCAGCTGAAACAATGATGGTGACTTTATTTACCTTCCATCTCACAATAGTCCGGCTGTTCGGTAATTAACTGGACCGAGCCCAGTCGTCAACAGCGCGTAGTGATCCTCGCGCTCCTCAAGAGATGTCAGCAAACCGTAGGGGCCCAGCAGCTAGCTAGGACCGCGGAGAATTTCTGAAAGGGAAACCCGTAGTCCTAGAACGCAAAGGGTAATTGAAGGATACAGGTGTGGTTTTAGTCAGTAAAAGTCTGACACGCCCTCTCGCTTCACCCAGAGCGCGAGAAGTCATTTGGATGATGTCCCACCTTAAAAAAAAACTCACAATAGCTAAAATGTTATGTCAGTGTAGAATACTAAGGTTGTTACTAAGATTTTATTGTCAGGAAAAATACAAATGATTCACTGTTTTCAACAAATAGCAATATAAATAGGTATAGACCAGTATAGACTTATTTTATTCCATAAAATAATCATGTTTCTTGTGCTATACTTACATTCTGTTATGATAGAGATCCGAACGGTTTCCATGAATGACTGGAGCCTAAAATAACATATCGAATTTTAATGAGGCAACCCTACATAGAAGCAAGTTTGCGGAAACGATATCAGTACACACTCAGTTATCAAAGAGATAGATACAAACAGATAACATCATATTTATACATAGCTTTTGATCGTCAAACGTACATCGTATTTATTTTATTCATTACCGTATGTTTTTAATAGTAAATGTTTATATCAAGCTTGTTTGGGAATGAAAAAGCGATGACTGTGAGTTTTTCCGGCTAAAATAATATGTATTCATTTTCATTCACCCGTTTTTTTTTTTCATAAAGAGTTGGTTTTAATGTTTTCTAAACAGAAATGTGGTTTTTGATATTTTTATGGAAATCAAAATCCGATGAGAATAATGTTATGCGTCATTTATTTTAAAAGGGACGACTATTTTGGTTTCTGTCAGCATATTTAAAAGACATATTTTATTTATTTAAGGAAAAACAAACAGTAACAAAAAAGGGATAGTCATAACAACTTAAATACTACATTATAAAAAATCACGCTT
Source organism: Mythimna impura (assembly GCA_905147345.3). Classification (NCBI taxonomy): domain Eukaryota; kingdom Metazoa; phylum Arthropoda; class Insecta; order Lepidoptera; family Noctuidae; genus Mythimna; species Mythimna impura. The sequence goes on from LR990358.1 coordinate 27,599,272, forward strand.
AACTTCGAAGATGGATACGTTCGGCTGATAAAATTTTAGCCATAGGCAAACCTATAAACTCTGAATATCAACTGCCATGGTTTGATATACAGACATAGGGTGGAGCGACAGAGTGGGTCAGAGTTTTACTGGCTAAAACTCACTCGTGTTCCTTCGAAGGACATATAGGGTGCATACGGTAGAGGTATGCTCCACTTGGGTGGAGCACCGCCGTGTTGTAGAGGAGGCGATCGGTGACGACTTTTTGCACCGAGCTCTGATTCAGGCCATGGTTTGGGGCATAAAAGAATGGATGCATCTTTCTACGAAGCAATAATGCTAGCAAGAGAGAGAAAACTTACAGCCTCATCTCATGCCAAAGCTGCCGCGACAGAAGACGCCCCGGGCGTCGGAGCTTACGGACGCCGAGAAATAGGTAGCTTGCCATCTGCTCGTCCTAAAAGAACCGAGCCCGAGTCATCGAAGGCGACGCGTGTCTCAAAGAAAGGTCAGCAAAACCTAGCATGCCTGCTAGTGCCATGGGAAGACGTATGAAAAGGATTCTCGTTGTCCTAGAACGCCAAAGGCAACTGCAGGAACATAAGTGTGGTTTAAGTCAGTTAACGTTATCACGCTCTCCCGCTGTGTTCCTTGTTCCTTACCAGTTTCAGGGCTGCAGTGACTCTTTTGAACAATCTGACAGTTTCTATATACATAAGTATCTTTAAGCAATCGTTTTAACACGCAGATACAGCGAATAATAAATCTATCCAAGTTTTTAACATAATATCAATGATCGATGACAATGGAAAAGCCTTCACACTACCCCCTAAATGTTATTGAAATTAATGGTCCTTAGAATTGTTGGAACCATTACCTCTTAGTTCTTGTGGAGGGATGATTAACGCACCGAGATGAAAGATCACGACTGATTGTAATTACTTGTAGCTACATAAAGATTGCTGAGCCATTACTTGCAATATTACTTACGAAGTAATAGGTCTGCTTCGGGAAGTTACCACAAAACTAATTTCTCAAGGTTTGGGCGTAAATTCAACGTAAATACGGTCCGGTTATTGACTGTAAGAACTTTTACAGAACACACCACTCACTAATTTCTTTTTTTTAAATCTAAGAACAGCAATTAATTTTTTTTTAACAAACCTTGGTGACCCATCTCCAATATTTTATTTATTTATTTGACAATTTATGTACACATAATAATAAAAGAAGATACCTGCAAAAGGAGAATTGGAGAACATAGAGATGTAAACACGTGTGTGTAGAAGTAAAAAGAAAATTGGTACACACAAAATACCTACATAGTTAAAAATGAAATAACATAACATGCAAAAAAAATGCATACTTACTATTATAATTTGTATACATCATCATCTTCCTGCCCTTGTCCCGTTTTATTTGGGGTCGGCGCAACACGATTTTTTTCTTCCATTCTGTCCTGTCACTTGTCACGCTATCACTAACTCCCTTTTCTTTCATATCGCTTCTCAATCAATATATAATTTGTATACATATACATAGTAAAATAAATATCACAAAAATACATACTAAATAATATAATAAAATAATACATACTAATATACAACTATGACGAAATAGAGAGATAGTTTCTTTCACTCTTTTTTTAAAAATTGCATTAATTTGGCAGCCCCCAATGTCAGGCGGTAGTGAATTCCACAACCGTACCGCGTGCGCAGTGAAGGAGTAGGAATAGAAATCGGTGGAGTGGGGAGGGGATTTCAGGAGATTCTTTATATGCGATCTGCAAGGTGCATCAGAAGGACGTGAGTAGGAACAGCGTTTCCGCAAATAGGAGGGCGTTTTAGGGTTGTAAAGGATGTTAAATAGCAGACATAATATCCGAGAGTTCCTGCGAAGTTGAATAGGGAGCCACTAGAGTATCTTGCGAAAGCCTGAGACATGATCATACTTTTATTTTAGTGTTTCTCCCAAAGTGAAACGAGTGTTATATGGAAATTACAGTTCCCTGTAAAATTTGTACTATCAACAATCGGACACACTGATATATGTAAATAGATGACAGTTTACATAAATCATCATCATTTCAGCCAAAAGACGTCCACTGGTGGACAGAGGTCTCCCCCAAGTGTGGTCCTCTGCATCTCGCATCCATCGGATTCCCGTGAATTACACCAGGTCAACGGTCCACATTGTGGGAGGGTTTATAAAGCTGCGTCTTTCGGTGCGCGGTCATCGTTCTAGAACCTTTCGACCCCATCAACCATCTGTTCTACTGTAGGTACATAAATCACATTATTATTATAAAGGCTATAGTTAGTATGTACTTGTATATGTTTGTTACCCCTTCACACTAAAATGCCTGAACGGATAAAGGTATGAAATTTGGCACAAGAGTAGACAATGCCATGGAATTACACAAAGAATTTCTTTATATTTCGGCATAAGTCATAAGTCATTTAATTTCATAACAATGGAACATTGTGTTGAAAATAATGTAAAAAAAAATAATAATAAATAAATAATTGCAGTGATGGTAATAAGAAAAAGCATACAACATTCCACAAAATCCTAATAAACAAAAATTAAAGACAGTATGTTTCCTTGGGATAATTTACATAAACGCGGACAAAACTGTTAACAGAAGGTAATATTTCTATAATTGAGAATTCCACTGCTATCAAAGCCGTTTTGCGTGAATTGAGATTATCTAATAACAACTGAAGGTACACGTCTACAAACAGAGTTCTAGCTCTATCTAGAAAGCACCCACAATAAAATCAATTCAGCAACAGATCTAATCGAAAGGCTCATATTCATGGAATCTCACACACGTAGACTGACTATCAAAGGCTAAAGTCTCGCTCTCAATACTACCTATACATCAAAGCAGGAATACCTGTAAAGCACATATTTCGCCGAAGCCGTCAAAGAAGAAGCCAGTGTGGCACGAAGCCGGAATGGCACAAAAGCCGATATGGCATTTGTTTATTAGACAGGATTGGGTCAAAAGCAATTTCTCTATACTAATTGTGCAGACAGAGGCGTTCTATTGTAAACGGTATTGTTTTACACGAGCGGTATCTAACCCTGGGTTTGGGGGTGCGGTGTAAGTTACAAGATGATAGTGAATTTAAATAATAATAATATTCCACAACTTTCAAACAACGCCATTTAGTCCCAAACTAAGCACAGCTTGTGATATGAGTACTAGACAACTGATAAAAATACTTATATATTTCTTAATTTCTTAATAAATACGCCCAATACTACGCGAAATAATAGATAAATTACGCCCAGACACAGAACAAATGGTCGTGCTCATCACTCAAACATTTGTCCTGGGTGGGAATCAAACCCATGACTTCCGGAATAGCAGCCAGGGCCACTAACCACTAGACCAACAGGCCAGTCTAAGATGATAGCAAATTAATAATGAGTTTCCCCTATAAGGGAGAGGTTCTTTTTATTTTTTGTAATCAAAAATCATCATATTATTTAGATATTGTATTAGAACTTGTGGGATCACTTTTATGAATATTGAAAGACATCCGGCCGTATCTGATAGAAAAATATTAAAAAAATACATTAATAATTATTTTGAATTTCATCGACATCCCACAATATAATTATTTACAAACACACCGCATATTTTAAAACTGCTGTTAAAATAACCCTAATGTATGATTATCATCATAATCATCATCATTTAGCCGAAAGAAATCCACTATTGGAAATAGGCCTCCCGCAAGTGTCGCCGCAACAAAAGGTCCTATACGTCTTGGATCCATCGGATTCCTGCGAACCTTACCAGGTCATCGATCCAAGATATACATATATTATACTTACAAGAAACCAGGGCCTCAAGTCTGCTATTACAATAGTGTCAGAATAGTCTATCATTGATTTCATATTGTTGATTTTGACAAGTTTGGTAATCTACTAATATAATGGCGTCATTATGACTTTCCAATGATCAACCACTGACACTCCATTGAAAGAAATGGCACAGAGTGGTAATCCCGTATATAATGACAAATGAATGTCTGACGTAGGTATGCGGTAATCGGCTAAAGTTTTGACAGTTCCTTTGATCAGTGACCTTCCATTAGAACGTCACTGTGCAGTTATTGCTTTTAATTTGTTACAAGACAGCACGTACCACAATTCTATTACGAGACCACTGATCGATCAATGATCGGCCATTATGAATTAACAGATCAGATTATCTTTTAGCAAAATGACAATGGAATCGTGTTGGAATGACGAATTTATAAAAATAGCAGACTAGGGCCCCTGGGCCTCAAGTCTGCTATTACAATAGTGTCAGAATGGTCTATCATTGACATCATAATTGTTGATTTTGACTAAGTTTGGTAATCTACTAATATAATGGCGTCATTATGACTTTCCGATGGTCAATCACTGATACTCCATTGAAAGAAATGGCATAGAATGGTAATCTCGTGCATAATGACAAATGAATGTCTGACGTACTTATGCGGTAATCTGCTAAAATTTTGTCAGTTCCTTTGATCAGTGTCTTACCATTATCGTTGTGCAGTCATTGTTTTTAATTTGTTACGAGACAGCTCGATATTGTCATTCTACAACAATTCTATTACAAGACCAATGACTGACCAATGATCGACCATTATGAATTTAGCAGACTACGAACTTTCAGTAAAATGACAATGGGATCGTGTTGGAATGACGAATTTATAAAAATAACAGACTTGGGCCCCAGTGCTTAAGCTAAATCCTACCCGCTACCTCCTTTCACTTATCCCCAATAACAATACGGGTTCATTATCATTTCATGGCATGTGTCGGCATGAATATTTCTGTGTGATTAATTTGCATGGCTACGACGCTCAGCGTTTATTAGCCGTCATAGGTGAGCGTACATCGAGCGTACACGCTGCGTACACACAGCGTACATGCGGCGTAAATTGGACGTATACGGAGCGTACATGCGCCGTTAATCTTTGAACTAATTAAGCTATACACGTGCTCTTTGTTCAATTTGTGTATTGATTTTGGAAGCAGGTGTGGCTTATATTTTTATGTGCAACGTTAGGTTTTATGTTTTCAACCTGAGTGGATGAGAAAACATATAATATCTCATAGAGTTAAGCATCTGCTTGTTTCAGATCAAAAAATTTAAGCTTTAACAGTAGATATAAAAAATGTATTTTTGTTTGAGACAGGTTTCGTTTATGTATTTAATATATATTTACTTTATGTGACAATAATCCTCCCGACCGAATTCCAATCACGGTGGCCGTGGCCAATCTAAATAGAGATTGACCAAGTACGAAGGAGATATTATAGAGCACAAGTTTGTGCGAAAACACAAGTGCATTATCTTTTCTTTTACTCTCAGAGTCTGATGGCAATCGTACATGACCGGAGAGAGAACAAATGCAGGACAAGAGATCAGAGGTTTTTTTTTTAGCTGGGAAAATTATCTAATGACAAATCCCGCTCTTGGGTGGAGCAGGAGATAGTGTCAGACTTTTACTGACTAAAAACCCACTCCTGTTCCTTTGTTGCCTTCGTCCCAGGGCCCCGGGTTTCGTTTTCACACTACCCATGGCCCCAGTAGGCTTCGACCCTGTTGGGCCCCTACGATTTGCTGACATCTCCCTGAGGCGCGCGTGGAACAATACGCGCCGTTGACGACTTGGGCTCGGTCCGGACGGTTACCGGATAGTCGGACGGCGGGCTACCCATTGCTCGCCGTCCGCAAGCCCGCGCCTACGGTGGCCGGAAATCGGGATCGGAATCCCGGCGGCGGTTGGGGCGTGAGGACCGATGCCTCACGCGATCGGCGATTACTGCTTCGCAGAAGGAGGCGACCGCCTGCCACTCCTCCTGGCTTTAGACCATGGCCTGTACCAAGGCTCGGCGCGAGAGATCGCCGCCGCCGATCGCCCCCACGAGGACACGGCGTTGCTCTGCCCAAGCGGGGCACACCTCCACCGTGTGCTCCACCGTGTCCTCCGGGCGGTCCTCACAGTGGCGACACCCGGGCGTCGCTTCCGCAGAGATCAGAGGTAAAGTTTTTTAAAGAAGAATAAAATGTCGTGAACATAAACAGTCACGGGGATTGTTTTCTACCGTTTCATAAGCATTTTGTGGGAAAGATGGAACTTGAATCATCTTCTGTGCCGAATGCTTAAAATAGAGACTAACACTATTGTTTTTTACCTTAAACCTAGGCTTAAGGCTATTTTACTAACATTATAATATTTAATAATAATATTCCATATCTTTCACACAAAGCCATATAGTCCCAAACTAAACAAAATTTATGTATATATATATATATGTATTTAGAAATCTAAATAAATATATATTATAGATTTTTTTAAAGTGGGAAATCATCTAATGACATCTCCCGCCCTTGGGCGGGGCGAGAGGGCGTGTCAGACTTTTACTGACTAAAACCAACTACTGTTCCTTCTTCATGTATAAATTACACCCAGACAGACAACAAATGATCGTGCTCATCACACAAACATTTGTCCTAGGTGAGAATTGAACCCACGACCTCCGGCATAGCAGACAGAGCCACTAACTACTAGACCAACAGGCTAATCACATAGTGGATCTTCTGTTATCTCAGAAATAAAAATATAAAAACGTTTTTCACGACAAAATCGTCGTTTTGTCACCAAAACCCATCAATAAACACCATAAAACAAACGCAGTACATAAACCGCCCCTCGCCCCCCTCGCCCCCCCCCCCCCGCACATCTTCACGGGACTCGGAAACAATCTCACCATGACTTGCCTCCATCCGATCATAATTCATCATCATTATCCGCACATTTGGCATCTCTGCCCTCTCCAGAATTCATTTAGCTACAATATGTTTTTATATTGTGAGGATAACAGATGGAGGTTTCTTTAATTTACGGAGTGTTATTTGCCTTTTGTAGTAGGTGTGTGTTTTTAGGGTTCCGTTCCTCAAAAGGAAAAAACAGAACCCTTATAGGATTACTTTATTGTCCGTCTGTCTGTTTATCTGTCTGTCTAGATCCTTTATCTCGGGAACGCGTAGTGGTATCGAGCTGAAATTAAAACCATATACTTAGGTCTGGGGTTCCTTGAAACTGTGAAAAACTCAAACTTTTAAATTAACGAAAAAAAACAGATAGGGCCGTTTATGTCGCAAAAAACGTGTATTGAAATATATGAAATTTGGCATGACACAATACATGGTCTCATAGTACAAATAAAGGAAAAAATCTGAAAACTGTAAATTTGTAGTTACGTCACAATTTTTTTTTTGCGATTCGAAGAAATCTTCGTTACTCAATCCGGGAATTGAACGGTTTTCATCGATAATTTTGTACGGAACTGTCAGTGCGCGAGTCCGACTCGCACTTGCCCAGTTTTGTTTTTTGACTTGGAAAATCATCCAATCGCTTCTTCCCGAAGCGGGAAGGCGTGTTAGACTTTGTACTTTCGACTTTTACTGACTAAAACCACACCTCAGTTGCCTTTTGTGTTCCAGAGAGAAATTCCCCGTGGCCCTATTGTAGTAGATATATAACTATAGTTCTTTGAAGGTACGACAATATTGATATAGTTTCAATTCAAGATTTAATTAATTGCACTCAAATAGGCTATTCCAATAGCTTCTGACATTCTTGCAGTTCAAATAGAATACAGCGATGAATGTTATTCATCTTCATTCATATTATAAAATATGGTTAGATAGATTTTTGGAATATGAACTTAATGCCTGCCATGTTCCATGACCGATTTGATAGGTATGTTTTGACAGGTCCTTTTTGGATTTTAGTAAACCCAATCATAGCGAATGGGAATTATATACCCCTAGTTTTTAATTAGTACAAAAAATGAGCTCTTTGATATATTTTTGTAGTTTTTAACTTAAAAAAAACGAAATCCCAAAATTTACCACGAAAATTTGTCATAATTGGTAAATTCATAATTGAATCAATCATTCATAACAATTGCTACTAGAAAATACTACGCGCAGTGTTTTTCCATTTTGATTGTCTTATTCATTCATAATCAATAGCCTGTACAATATTTCCATAAATTAAATGACATTTTGGAATATAAACAAACGCTAATAACTTTTCTGTTTATGAATATTATTTATTGTGACTTTACTTAAATAATAACGAGACCTTTCTAATAAGCCCTTTAAGTATTTGTACTAATTAAAAATTAGTGGTGTATATTAATGGTCATTGATGTATATAATATCTATATTACTTTGGGCACACCATAATCCCTTTGAGGAATGGCTGGAAAGGCGTTACGGGCGTCTTCACCTTCCGCATGACACACGTTCTTAACGGACATGATAAGTTGGGGTGGTTCCTGAACCGGATTCAATGGGAAAAAACGCCCGTGTGTCACCATTGTGGGGACCACTTGGAGGACACAGTAGAGCATATGCTGGAAAGTGTACCCCGCTAGGGCAAAACACTGCCGTGACTTAAAAAAAAAAAAATGAAACTCTTAAAAATATATTACACAACAGATAATTCTACTGACATTAAGGAAAGCGAAAGACAGACACATAAAAACAATTTAACCCTCCAAATCCGCCCTCCGAGCCGTAGAAGTCGGTAACCCTCCATGAGAGATCGAAGCCACGCTGCACAGTTCCATCTCATCCATTTTACTTTAGCATCGAGTGTGCCATTAGTTTAGTTCTCCTTAACTGGTCTAAACTGCATCTTAAATCGTACATTAATTGTAAATTAGTGGTAGTCTGAATTACGGCAATTTGTTACAAGTTGTTGCTTAGATTTGTTGCTGCGTTAGCTATTTGTCGTTGTCCCTTATCTAATTGTGGAGTTTTAACTGCTTTTCGTATTTATGTACTGTTTTTATGTGGTTCCGTATTGTCTGCGATATAAATTAGACGTTATCGTAAGAGTCTATTGGGGACCATTCCTGTTGGAACTTGTGGCATAATTTTATTTTAATATAGATAGTTTTTAGTTGATTGTTTGTTACTGTTAGTCGCTTTGATAGTTGAGGTTGTAAATAGCTCGGTCATGCTTTGATTTGATTTTACTCGTGTTTGAAACTCTATTCTGTGATCCAAAACATACATTGTTGATGTGGCTCAGAGAGCTGCCCAGCTTAAGTCTCACTATTCTGAACATGTCTGCCATATGCTGACTGAACGGTGGACCCGTATAACATAAAATTGGTGCCCTGAAATCGCGAGGAGTTCCGGCAGGGCAGAAGTTGGTGGAGCGTCTTAGATGTCTTTCTCAGGAATCGGTAAGAAGTGGTTGTGAGCCAGGCATAATGGAAGAAATGAAGACAGGCCTTTACGTAGCCGTGGGACAGTAGACAGTAGATATAATACACTAGACAATAGATATTATACACTGGCTAAAGCCAGCGGTTTCACCTGAGTGATTATTAAAAAGTCTCCCAAGGGAACATACTCTCGAGATAAAAAGTATTTTATTTGCTGCAGGACATGGTCTACTTATGTACCAAGTTTCACCGAAAGGAGTAACAAACACAAATATACACTCTCACAAACTTTCGCTAGTATGGTAGCAATAATATAATAATTTTGATTTTGATAATAATATTACCTACTTGGTTTATTTGAAAGCTATCTAAAAGCTTTAATTTAAATTATGTATGTGCGGTGTGTCTCATGGCTGCATACTTGAGTGATTTATAAGAAGATCTGCATTCAGCTGCCGAAGCATAATAATTTGATTAGAATGAAGTGATTATGCAGATATCATTACCCATTGTACGAAACAATCATTTACGAGCGCAGCTTTGTCTGCACAAACCCCTCTATTTACCTGCCCAAATAATTTACACAGTTCCAAAACAGTGTGACACGCACAGGTAATTAACAACCAATACACTTGAACATTCAAAGACAACTCGATGCATTAATAAGCCACAATGCACAGTTCTGTGCAAATTGCGCAATTAAGCCAGAGTGCACAAGCGGCGCAGTGCGACGCGTCGTTAAGTTGACAATAATTTAAATTGGTTCTTACAGTCGATATGTACTTGTAAGTGAGCTTGACTACAAGTACACAGAGTTGTAAGGCAGTTTTACTCTAGACATCAGTTGTAGGAGCTACGAAAGGAATAGAGTTAACAACTTTATTTTTTAATTTTATACATGTTGGCTTGGTACAGTAGTTCAACGTTTGACAGCTGCACTCAGCTGGCATACTGCCACTCCTGTTCCTTCTTGCCTTTCATACCAGGGCCGAGTCCAGGCTCCAGTAGGCTTTGACCCTGCTGGGCCCCTACGGTTGGCTGACATCTCCTTGAGGCGTGAGTGGAACAGTACGCGCCGTCGACGACTTGGGCTCGGTCCGGACGGTTACCGGACGATCGGATGGCGAGCTACCCATTGCTCACCGTCCGCAAGCCCGCGCCTACGGTGGCCGGAAATCGGGATCGAGATCCCGGTGGCTGGGACGTGAGGGTCACTCCCTCGCGCGTGCACGTGCCGCCTCCTTCTTTGCTAAAATTGGGCATAAGAGCCATTTAAAAATTTTTGCCCTTGCGTGAATGATCCTCTAAACTTGACCAGTGAAGTTTGTGGAGCGCAGTCTGCTATCATTGACGCTCAACAACTTGAAAAACAATTTTTTCACGCTTTTTATTACCACTAAGTACCTACTATACAAAGCACAAAACATCCAGAAGGGTCGAAGTGCTCTGGCCTAGGGCCAACCCCACAATAAGATAAAATAAGATAAGTACTATACAGCTAATGTCTTAGGCATTCTCTACCAGTCAACCAACCTCAGGTGATGGAGAGAAAATATGGCTGGTGCATAAAAAAAAGAATAATATGTTGTTCAGAAAATAAGGGTACAAAAGGTAATATAATATATATGTAGGTACATGTAGTCAAAATAAGTATGCTTTAGATATAATTTTTCTGTGTGTGTTTGTCGCTTCTCTCCTCCCAAACTACTTGACCGCTGTGAATCAAACTTTGTGTGGGTCCTTGGATGGTTTGAAAATAATATTGGATCCGGTAGGTGGCACTGCAACCTATTGTTTTTTTTTTCTTACAAAGTGCCAGCTTTCAAGTAGAACAACGTCTACTGGAGCCACTAGTTTAATTATAATATCTAGGTAAAGGATAGGGGTTTGGAAAAGCTTAGCTCTGAAAATCGTCGTATCTCCCAATCGTCGTATTATGCGATAATCTCTTTCTAAGCCTCGATATGTCATTCTGAATTCGCCTAATTTAACATTACAGCAAATACACATAATTATGCCCTTCAAAAAATATACTTCAAAATCTAAACTACAAACCCATCTCCTCACGTGTCTCAGCTCCTAGTCCCGCGACACTACTGCTTGCCCCGGAAAGTCCTTTCAATTAATTGGCGAGCCGTTTCCCCGATTTAACTTGTAAACGAGAACAGCATATAGTGCCTCTGCAAGCTCCGCTCCAATTAGGGGGTGGCCAGATTAATTGTTAATGCGACTGATTTCCCTGCGTACGTGCGTGGGAAGGTAGGAAAAGTGTTTGTGATTATGCTAAATCTTTAGTCTGTTATGTTGGTAGAACATGGTTGTTTTATAGGGTTCCGTACCAAAAGAGTAAAACGAGACCCTATTACTAAGACTCCGCTGTCCGTCCGTCTGTCAGTCTGCCTCTCCGTCTGTCACCAGGCTGTATCTCATGAACCGTGATTGTTAGACAGTTGAGATTTTTACAGATGATGTATTTTTGTTGCCGCTACAATAACATATACTAAAAAAATTGAAAATAAAAAAATATTTAAGGGGGCTCCCATACAACAAACGAGATTTTTAGCCGTTTTTTGCTACGGACGGTATAAACCATTCGTGTGCGAGCGCGAATCGCACTTGGCCGGTTTTTAGGGTTCCGTAGCCAAATGGCAAAAAACGGAACCCTTATAGATTCGTCATGTGTCTTTCTGTCTGTCCGTATGTCACAGCCACTTTTTTCCGAAACTATAAGAGCTATACTGTTGATACTTGGTAAATAGATGTATTCTGTGAACCGCATTAAGATTTTCACAAAAAAAATAGAAAAAAAAAATCAAAATAAATAATAGAAAGTAAATCAAATATCTTGATTTCCCAAAACTTATAGATAATTAAATCTTATGATAACAGTTTTTACTTTCATGGTATAGGAAAAAAATACATAAAACATTTAGATGCTGCAAAAATCTGTACACAATGAATTAAACTCTGACCCTTAAACTAGGTTATCCTGTGTCTTATGGGACAGTGTTTCGCAATACTATGTTATTACATAATATCTTTCTTTGATATTTTTGGGAACACAGATACTTATCTTGTGAGGATTCTAGGATTCTATTGAAATCAAATCATAAATTTGTGTAAAACTAATCCAGTAAAGACCTCTGAATTTTTTTGCTATTTTGATGAACTGTATTCAAAATGTACTCATAAATTAAAAAAGTAAAGAAAATATAAATATAGAAACCTTGCACATTTACTCGAGACTATGAATGACGCAATATTTTTCCAAAAACTTTTAAGGTTTTTAAAAGGCATGTGTTTCTTGTAATAAGTTTTGTGTAATATTTAAGTGAATGACGGAATTACCGAATGACAAAAGAGCGTTCCGGCGTTATCTCTCCTCTTTCGCATTGCCTCTTCATCAAAAATTGCGTTGCATTGCTTTGGTTGAACCATTAAGCTTTAAAACCATGCTCACGTTGATGATAGACGATTCGGGTAGAGCCCTCTTATCATCGAATATTGTAAGCTCTGGTTGTGAACATGTGGCGCCATCTACACACATCTGATGACATTAAATGCTGCACTGAGTACACGTTCTTTTGATAAGTAGTTCCTGTTTAACTTTCAATACAAGGATCACATTCACGGGTAACAAAGCCATTAAAACCGTCTTTACACTCGACTGACGTTCTATTCTTTTTGACAAAAAGTCGTTGACATTCTCATATAGTTTCATTTCATTCCCAGATCATTAAAATAATTCCAACATTTTAATAAAAGGATTAAACGTCCAAAATTATTCATTCCCATTCAGACACATACCCCTTTATTTTATGAACAAGCTTCCAGCCGGAGTACAAAACCAACGCAAGCCGGACCATATCACAATCTTGGCAAACAAAGAAAATGCGACTGTATGAGTAGGGAATAGAGTTAGTGGAGACTGCAGAAGTAAGATTGTCCGGCTGTCCATACAACAGATGTTACAAACACTTTATAGAAGACTAGTTGAAGAAGTTGGCTCAACTTTCTCAGTTCGTGAGATGAAATTTTATTTGGCAAACCTTTTTTGAATATTCGCAAAAGTTTGGAGCTCTCAGTGGCTCTACGAAGCGTCTGATTTGGTCCAAGTTTGAAACTCGACTGAATTTTTGGCAGTCAATGAGTTTTATTGGTTTCCGAGATCTGTTTGTCTGACTTGTTGTGTTTAATGCTGCGGGTTTCAATAGAATTCAATTTTGTTTGATGTGATGTGATGTGATGCAACTGATGCAAGGTTATTTGGGATGATTGTTCTTGGTTTTTTTATACCTTCAGAGACAATTCAGTTTGTGTTCTAGTTGAGTTGCAGCAGCAGTTTAAATCATATTTTTTTTTGCTAAATTTTCCTCTCGAGTATTTTAACTTCCACAAAAACCAAGCATAACTATACTACTATTCGACATGCCTGTTGGTCTAGTGGTTAATGGTACTGACTGCTATGCTGGATGTCGTGGGTTCAATTCCCACCCAGAACAAATGTTTGTGTGATGAGCACGATCATTTGTCCTGTGTCTGGGTGTAATTTATCTATAATATGTATGTCTTTAGAAATATATAAGTATGTTTATCAGTTGTCTAGTACTCATAACACAAGCTCTGCTTAGCTTGGGGCTAGATGGCGTTGTGTGACAGTTGTGGAATATTATTATTATTACTATTTCTATAGCTACAGAGTTTATTTGTTTGTTGAACGCTCTAATCTCAGGAACTGCTGATTGTTCGAATTGAAACACAACATGAACATTCCTTTAATTTAGGATAACCTATTTATCGAGAAGGAGAGTAACCAAAATTGCTGGTGAAATCGCGAGGAACAGCTATTTTAAGGAAAAAAAGTGGTTGTGATAGCATTATACTCAGCTATATGTATTAAGAAATTTTGAATTCAGATCAAAAGATACCGCATTGTAGAGACTACCGCCGTTTATATTTCCTGGTAACAACAACTCTTGGCTTAAATATCCCTAGGTACTTAAGTGAAGAGTGAATAAATTACTTCTAGGCAAGCGTGCTGCATCGTCGACCACATTATCGCTTACCATCAAGTGAGATAGTGGTCAAGTGCTTGCCAACAAATAAACAAACAATTTTATCCCTTTATAACAAAAATAACAAGAATAAACTACCAATTAGGCAAGCAGCCCAGATGGCAGTAGTTTCTCATAAAACTGCAAAAACCACCAATTTGAAGAATAAAGAACTAGTCATCCACTTTCTGAAGAATACATTGAAGTGGAAACAGATGTGTCAGACATCTACATCATCACTTCAAAGGAACTTCTGTTCACCGTGTTTGCACCTGTATTTCTTACTTCCCCGTTCTCCATTAGGTTTTGGCACCTTCATTTTGGTTTAGGCTTTACTGGCTTCTGAATCATTATCTTCCTGCCCTTATCCCGTTTTATTTGGGGTCAGCGCAACACGTTTTTTTCTACCATTCTATCCTGACCCTTACCTCCTCGTCCTTGCCTTGCTTTGATTCTCCTCTTGCTCCTTCCTTTCCTCTTCCTTGTTGTTTATTGGCTTCTGAATATATATCAATGAATTGAATATGATAGCCAAATAATAATTCTCATATTCAATCATCTTTTGCTACCTACAAACAAAATATTTATTATCAGGTGAGCTCCTTCCACGAGTACTGACAAATACTTGCACTGACTGGACAGGTTCACTCAAATCTGTGTGGTTTTCCTCAAAAGACTATTTTAAACACTAATCTGAATGATTCTCATATGATTTGATCATTATATGTTTACTGCATGGACTTTAAAAGAGACTTTGACCTCTGATTTTGCTTCGGCGTTCCTTCTTAGAGTAGTCAAATAAGAAACACCGGCCTCATCTAACTTAAATTACCGAAAAAATATACTTGTAAGTATTATTTATAACCTATTTGCAAAATAGACGTCATTTATCATATTATCAGTAAGAAAATAATAACTTAACCAACATTTTGTTTAGATTTTTTACACAAGAAACAGGAAAGCTATCATTCCCGTAAGAATTCTATTATAGAATTCGTGGATAATTCTTAAAATTCTGAGAATTCAAAATGTCTGCTGCGTCCAATAGAATATTTTAAGCCTGTCAAAGATTTAGTTACATTTTCCTGTTTCGTTGATTCAAGAAGAACAAATTCACCAATATTGTCTTTAAAACACATAAGAGAAGTTTCCAAATCTTAATGTTTATTGCATTCATGTTTCATTCTACTCTAGAATATGAAAAAATCATTATTTGTACCAAAATTGCCTGCAGCAGAAGAGAGCATCCATCTTCCAAAAAAACGATATTTAAGTGTCTATCGCTATTCGATTTCTTATTGATTTATGGCGCCCTCAAGCCCCATGATCTCTACTTTTGTTTCATTTCTTCCCTTAATTTTTTTATCCTTCCCTATTTCACTTACCATCCTTACACTTAAATCTACTCCAAATTCAACTTTATTACTTTATGATAAGAGTCAGAATTTTTTTCAGAGTTGCAAATTGATCTTGGTATAAGCAAAATAGTTACATAAAAATACTTTTGAGTATTAGCAGGTAGTTCCAAGAAATTCTCGGTCGTTTCTTAGAAGTTTTTAAGAGAGGATTTCCTTGTACCTGTTTTTATATAGTTTTTTGGAATATATTGTTTTATGTACAGGTGGTCTTTTTGATGTTAGGTATTTTTAAATGTTACTAGTGTAAGAGGTTCCCATAAGACAATAACTTTCTTGACATGAACTATTCAGTTGTTCAATTCTTCTACAAATCGAAGAAATTCTTTTATTTTGAACTTTAATGTTTAGAGATATATATTTATTTTACTGTTAATTCACGCTAAATACTTTCCAGCGTTTGACGGTCTATTAACAGTTTGCACGTGTTATTGGCAAAATTGTGGTGTCTTTTCCACAAATGAAGAATTGAAGTTGAAGTTCTTCTACATACATCATAGTTCCTGTTATTAAATAATCCATCTATCACCCATTTTGTGTTTGCTTTGTACTACAATATTATCATGTTCAGAATTTAACACCTTTACTTCACCAAAACTGTACCTATACATCTAAAATTGATCAAAGGAAACTCAAACACCTAATATGACATAAATTGCCCACTTGAATTTTATGACAAACCATAATCACTTTCGCTTTCATCTTTCAAATTAATGGTCAAATTAAGACCTGAGGCCCTACCACAAGCTTTTAACGTTATACATTCGACGACCTACACTGAACTGTTAGGCTGCTTTTCCACCAGAGATGTGCTATGCAGCTATGCTGCAAGGATGTAATAGCTATGCTGTGAAACTATGTGACCGTTTCCACTGATACTAAGCTATGTAGCGGTGCGAGTAAGATGTGCTATGAAGATGCGCCGCCGCAAAGTAGCTGCGCGAGGAAGACGCGCAGCTCAAACTAAGCAATGTATCTATAGTAGGGAAGCGGCACATAGCTATACCACTCGCGATCATCCATAGCACACATCCATAGCACGCATCCATAGCACGCATCCATAGCAGTAGGTATCGCACGCATCCTTCCATATAAAAAACATATCTTAGTCCGTTTCCACCAGTGCTAAGCTATGTGCACCAATGAATATGATTGATGGATATCAAATGCATCCATAGCAACGTAGCATAGCACATCTCTGGTGGAAAAGCACCCTTAAAGGGATGGAGCTATAGGTATAGGGTGTAGCTCCATCTTTCTTTCTCGCTCGCACGCTTGACATTTTAACACTACATGGTCCCTGTACTTTAAATGGACATGAAGTTCATTGCGTATTAACTTCATAAGTTAAACAAATACCTACATGCTGGAACCACCAAAAACTTTTTTTCTCATTTACAATTTTTTTACGACCGTGACCCGCAGAATATTCTTTCGCTTCATCAAAACTGTGGTCAAGTCAACTTGATAACAATCTTGTCTGTCATCCGAAAGAATTAACTAGGTTGTGAAACTCTTAATTCCTTTTTTAAGGTTCCGTTTAAGAAAGAAACCTTTCGCTTTTCCTAACCATTGTTTCTTCAATTATTATTTCCGCAATAGACTTCTTCAGGGATTTTTTAACAGCATATTTATGCTGTTTGAAGATTCCAGTTTTGATTTTCGAATAAAAAATACAGCACTAGCTAGTTAACTGCAATTACCAATGTTAGTCAAATGTATTTTCTTCTTTTTTTGTCCGTCCTTGCTCCCATTTTCAAAGTTTTCAAATAAACCATTTACGGTAATTTTGGAAATGTCAAGAAGTCCGTCTGTCAGAAAAATTATGCTAATTGCACATTCCAAAGCGAAGATCTCTACGGAGAACAATGTACAATTAACTCTATGAACACTCTTTTCATCAACTTACGTCTGGGGTCTTTTTTTTCGGGTGGGAAAATCATCTAATGACATCCCCCGCTCTTGGGCGGAGCGCGAGATAGTGTCAGACTTTTACTGACTAAAAACCCACTCCTGTTCCTTCTTAGCCATTTTTTTCCAGGGCCCCGGGGATCTCTTTCGCATCACCCATGGCCCAATACGTCTGGGGTCTGATCTCCTCACAATTTTGCGCCAGGTCAATCTGTCCTGGGTTGTCGATTTTGCCGATTGGCTTTTCTTGATATTAGTTAGTTAATGTTAGTCAAATAAATATATATTTTGTTAAAATTGGCCAAATACGGAACCCCTAACAACCAAATTCTTCAACACCTAACATGTTTTAAAGTAACAAAAAGAAACCAACCATATTGTAGGTTATCATTTAAACTTCTTAACACGTTTCATAATCAAAATCCAAAATCATTTGTTTGTAGGTGTTGTATTACTGGAGTAATGTTATTTGTCCGACTTTGCCCACCAGTTCGGTTGTTTTATGGCCACGGCTCGTATTTAACACGTGATGGCTGCACGTGGTATAAAGGGCTGAATGTTTTACGCGAGCAGTTTGTAACGTTCGCGGTGTAGAATATAATCGTATTTCTTCAAGTCGGAGAATGGGAGCTACCGAAATCTGCTTAATTATGTGGAAGAGTTGAAGACACCTAGTTTTACGCCCTTTTTGCGTAAGGTATATGTCAGATATCAAAAAGCTTCTGACAGTGGCGATGCTTGTAATTCCATATAGAAATTCCCCCTAATATAAGTTACAGTGAATATGTTATTCAGTTTTAAGCTGCAAGCACAAAAACTTTCACTTTTGTAATATGACGTATTAGTGTGGTGTCTGATTCAAAAGGGCAGAACTTTTTTTACACTAACCATTTAATCACAAATTAGTTAATGCAAATACAAAAACACAAACCACTTAAAATTAAAGTTAAACGTTTTACAAAACAACACATTTCACTCAAATTGTTTTAGTTAAAGTGACTGTAGGACTATAGGTGTTTACAGAAACTTTATTCCTGGGTATCTCAACGAACAATCCCTGTCCATTCGCCGCAAACACTACTGTCCTTACAAAACACGTGGCCGCTGCTCCCTCCCAAATAACAGAGCAAAACTAAACAATAGCCCTTTAGTACTTGCCTCACACTATACACCATTATTCACGACAGTCTCCAGTACACCACGCCACGATTGTACCCGTTGGCAAGTTATGCAAATGGACTGGCCACTCTCTGATCCATACTCTTTGGTCAAACACAATAGTATAATGCTCACTATAATAATCCCTATACGAGAAATACAATGGCAAGTTCTATAAAGGAATTAATGGTGTGGACTTGTGGAGTAGGTCAGTTTGGACATAAATTAGAATTTTTATTTCCTTAGGGTGGAGGGACCCTTAGTGTTGATACTGTGATTGGTATTAGTATTGTGTTCTAAGTAAAAGCTTTGAATTTTCAACCCCAAGGCAAACAAGTTTTTTTATTTAATAATATTTGTTGATTCCAGAAATATAATAGAACTTATATTTATAATAATAATAAGTTATGGTACAGTTCCTAGCGTTATGAAACAGTTACTAAAGGCACTATGTCTAGATATAGCTACATAGTTATATAATGTATGTACTAGCTGACTCGCAAACGTTGTTGTACCATTTATGTAAATTATCAAAAACATGGGGGATGGGGGTAGGAGAGTGGAAAATAATTTACAACCTATTCTCAGACGTACTAAAACAAAAATCGGTCAAGCCGTTTCGGAGGAGTTGTTTAACAAACAATGTAACACGAGTTTTTTATATATGTATAAGAAAATATAGACAGAATGCATAATCTGCAATAGAGCAGTGGTGGCCGAGTGGTAACGGCCCCGACTTACGAGTTGTAGGTCGCGAGTTCAAACCCAGCCAGGCGCATTACTTTGTGTAATTTATTTCATCACCACTGCTCTAAAAACGGTGAAGGAAAACATCGTGAGGAAACCGGCATGTCCTAGAATCAAAAATTCGAAGTCATGTGACATCCACCAACCCGCACTGGGCCCGCGTGGTGGATTATGGCCCATTCCCTCTCCTAGAGAGGAGGCCTGAGTCCCAACAGTGGGAACATTATAAGGCCGACTATACTATGCTATGCATAATCTGCTACAATCAATTAATCAATTTGTTGTCTTTTACAATTCTGGGCAGTATAACCCATCAAATGTGGTATTCGTCACACTTACCTGCTGCTGCACTATTTCAGTGAGTAATTCTGATCTTCGTAAGTTTGACGTCAAAGTAACAAGAGATTATTCTAAACTGGTTCCAGTTTCTTTATTTTTTTGTTTTGTTGAGCGGGGGATGTCATAAAATGATTTTACCACCGGAAAAAAAAACAACCTATTCTCAGACTTACTAAATATGTACACAAAAAAAAAACAAAAATCGGTCAAGCCGTTTCGGAGGAGTTGGTTAAAAAACAATATAACATGAGTTTTTTATATTATGTTTTAGAAAATATAGACAGAATGCATAATCTACATACTGTCTTTTACAATTCTGGGCAGTACAATCCACCAAATGTGGTATTCGTCACACTTACCTGCTGCAGCACAAATTCAGTGACTAATTCTGATCTTTGTATGTTTGAAGTCAAAGTAACAAGAGAGTATTCTAAACTGGTTCCAGTTTCTTTATTTTTCAATCCTACCTCAGATTTACCCTAATCGTCTACCTACACACATACCTGGTCAATTATAAGAGACGGGGGATTACAATACAAGATTCAAAACCAGGCCCACAATAGAACCATAATAAAATCCAAGATGGATTGTCCAAAAAAGTACAAAACGTACAAATCAAAACAATACATCTAACTTATGCAAGTAATGCGTTGTAGTATTTGTATGCCCACCCTTTCTTAGAGGACTGGTAAGGCCAGAAAATAGAAAAAAGCGAAGGGCGAACGCACACATGCAAACAACTCACACGTGAGAGAGCAAAAAATAAACGTTGCTGGGTCGTTTGCGATCGCGTAAAAGAATCCGAACCCTAAAGTTTTATGAATAGAGCTGAAGTTTCAGTGAGGTAGTAAATATTGTTTATGATTAAACATCAGCTGTTTAGAGTAGCTGCAAAGGGAATATGGTGCAGATAAATTTGTGTGCGCATTTGGAAACTGTCACGTCTATTACGGGGATAATATTGCTGGAAACGGGCGATGAAAGACTGCTTATGTGTTTAGCTAAATTGTATTATATTCATACTGTTTTTACATTAAGGGGAGTAGTATTCCCTGTTGTAATTACGAGAGAAGCGTTAGAGGCAGTTTCGTAGTACGTCGATCGAGCATCGCAAATTGTCTGCACGCTGTCGTGTTTCTGTTCTCGAATATTTATTTCATGAAAAGACATTCACGGCTTTTTCTGCGTATACATACATATGCCTATCTTTCGTGTCTATACTATGTATTTCGTGTCGGTGTGTGTCATGTCCATGTTAGGATTTCTCTCGAAATTCACTAGATGGATTTAGATTTTAGATAGTGTTTTGAAGTTAGTTTAATGGAAGTTTTGAGTGGTGAAATGAGAATTTGCCATCCAATATTATTACAATTTTCGGAAGATAGACGTTACTATTTGGTAGCGCATTATTTCATTCTCATTTTTTATTTAACGTAAAGCCGTAAACCTATATCACGCTAATATTATAAAAACAAAAGTTTGTATGTTTGTTACTTCTTCACGTCAAACAGCGAAACGGATTTGGATGTTCTTCTCCATAGAGATGTACGCTGTGGAACGTGCAATTTAGCTTCACTTGTTTTTCTTTGACTGACCGACATTTTGACAATTCAAAAGTGCCTGTAATTGGTTTATTTGAAATAAACGTTTCTGATTTCTAATTTCCGATGAAATTGGGAACTCGGGTAGACAAATATATATATCCTGGAATAGTTCGATACTTTATATTCCTGGAGTATGTGCCCTTGGTTTTTTTTTTTACTTTCATAGGCGAAATCGCTTGCGGATGTTAGTATACTAATAATAATAGTCTGTTCCAAATCTCTTCTAAAGGGTTCTGTCCATCCTATAATAATGTCAATGTCATTCTCTATCGACTCATAACTGATCGCCCATATTCCCTGTCTTTAAAGTCCACAATGCATTACAAAGTTTTTCAATCGTTTTACCGTAGAAAAAAGAACTACCTGTCTCGTCTGCTTTATGTTGCAAGTTTCTTCATAAACTGCTTGAGCTTTTTTTGCAATACATCTTAAAATTTCTTTTACACGTTATGCTGCATTATTCATGGTGCATTATATGTACTGGATTCTACGAACATTGTATTCAGAAATTGAGGTCTGTCAGCTGATCAGATTACCCGTCTTTTTGGGACTATAGCAGGAACAATTTTTTTCTATTATAGATATATAATTATGTATACTGGCTTTCCCTCGTGGTTTCATCTACGTCTTTGGTTACTGCTACAGTCTCGTGGGTCGTAGTGTGGTGTTATATTATGACCTATAACCTTCCTGGTTAAAGGAGCTATCCAAAACTATGAATTTTTTAATTAACGCTTTCCAACTAACTCCTCAGCTTTATAATATTAGTATAGATTATATGAACGATGCTATCGATTAGGTACTTGATGCAAATCTATTTAAGTCACAGTGTTTGCATCTTAATTAGCATTACGAAGTAGGTACGGTCTAAAAATATAAAGTTAGCATCTTCAAATCTCACTTTTTTTTAATATGATTATTTTTATTGTGCTTTTGGGTACAATATATTGACTGGTCTACACTGTTCTTACATAATATCTATTAATACTGTGAGTAATATGAAAATATTGTAAACAACCACTTTTTTAAAAGAGTAACCATGGAGTTTCTTGCCGGTTCTTCTCCATAGGAAACGACCAATTTGGAACCGTGCACTAGCTTCTGACGTTTTATAAGTGCCCATGTAGGCCTATGTGAAATAAAAACTTTTGACTTTGACTTTTGACTTTAACGCAACAGGAACCTACATAATCACATATGTGGCAGCACACAATGTATTAAATTTTTTGCATTTTTTACAGAATTGCCAATATACCGATATAGCTCGTTGTGTTGCGGAAGTCAGATGGTAGTCGCTTTGAGACACATGCGGTTATACTGGATCTGGAAGCTGATCCTCTTGGGAATGGGATAGGATAACGATGATACACATAATTTAATGATATCGGTGCTATATCCCTTTAACCGCCTAGGTCGGATATATATATCCGACAAACAACTTCGCGTTTATTCCACCAGGGTCGCACATCCACGAACAAATACTCCATTTCGTCAGCTCTTTTGTCACCTATGGGGATTGAAGAGCTACACGAGATGGAGTACCCAGTCGCAAACACACAACCCTAGCGAATAGGACGCGAACGGGCGATTAAAGGGATATGATAAAAGATAAAATATTTTGAAATATGTTTGGCAAAGTAAACCTTATCAAAGAAGTAATACATATATAGATGTTGCCTAGGTAGCAAAGATAGAAATAAATTAGTAAGACTTAGCTAAAGCTGGAGCAGTGGTGGCCGAATGGTAACGGCCCCGACTTATGAAGGTCGCAGGTTCAAACTCAGCCAGGCGCATTACTTCGTGTAATATAATTTCATCACCACTGCTCTCAAAACGGTGAAGGAAAACATTGTAAGGAATTCGGCATGTCCTAGAACCAAAAATTCGAAGACATGTGACATCTACCAACCCGCACTGGGCCCGCGTGGTGGATTACGGCCCATTCCCGCTCCTAGAGAGGAGGCATGAGTCCCTGCAGTGCGTACTGATTATGCTATGCTTTATGCTAGCTAAAGTTGAATAAGCTTTAAGTATCTTATTTCCAGAGAGAGAAAGAAATGGAAAGCTAAGAAGCTGGAAGGAAACTTAAGAGCAATATGTCAATATAATAAGTGCTTCAAAGTTAGTAGGGTATCATTAAGAATTATGAGAGTAGTCCATGCTAGATTAATTGCTATAGCACGTTTAAATTTCTACCCCACTTGAACAGAAACAAATGACGTGTAAAATGAAACAGTTAATGTGACTTCAACCCCTTTACTAACTTGACTTTAATAAATGAACCAGCAGCTGACAATATTTTTTATATAAATATCCCAATTATAGAAATAAATTTCTTTATTCTTCAATGTAGAATTTTTGACAAAATATTTAGGTTTACTGACGAAAACGCCTCGTCATTCCGCAGTTGGCTTATTGTAATAACATTTTGACTGATCACTGTTTCTTGTAGTCCGTGGGTCCCTATTGGGTGATTAATCTGAAGCAATTATTTCGTAGATCCTCGTTATTGGCTTCAATAGAAAGTTTATGGTATTGACACTTTTTGTGATGAGAAAAAATGTTGTGTCAATTATGTTCAATTGTATACTGTTTGTGTAAATGTGTTCTATTAGTGACAGGACACAATATATCGTTAAGACATGACATGTTTTGAAAATTCGAGGGCTTTAAACTTAATTTAAATTTTTCAAGGAAGATCTAAAGAAAATATAGCTTAGTGATGTATCCAATAGTAATCTATATATATAAATGAATACCTGTTCGTTAGTCTCACTAAAACTCGAGTACGGCTGGACCGATTTAGCTAATTTCGACCTTGAAATATTCGCGATAGTTCAGGAAAGGTTCAAACGGTGAGAAAATAAAGGAAAATTCAGGAAAAAAAAGCCAGTAAACCGCTTTATCTTTTGACAGTTCAACTAAAAGGTACCACAACATTCATAGACTATAAGGCGGTACGAAATTTTCCGGATCTACTAAATAACGTGCGATTTAACTCAAAGGATACCCTTTGAGTTCAATCACATGATCAAATTGTGTAAATTAAACATTATTCATCGGATTCCCGCGACCCTCACATGCCAGACGCACAGAACCGGTCGTTATGGCGACACTTCTGGGAGGCCTATGTCCAACAGTGGGCGTCTTTCGGCTGCAATGATGATGATGATGAAACATTATTCTTAAAAAAATAAATTTGAATCTTTTATTTCTAAGCTATTTGAATTTTTTTTTTTAACTTCGACAAGCAATATTGGTCTAATGATCAACCCTGATATGTCTCTAACTAATACGACTTTACTAAGCTCCTAGAGCACATCCGAATACTATTAAACTATTATTCAAAGATATCTGTTAAAGTTTCTCACGCACACACGCAGCGATCTGGCCCTTACACACTAAAATTATTAACAAAGAAATACCACTTCAAACCAATTGTGAAAAATCGAATTTAAAGGTCTTGTTCTTAGTGCTGATATTAAGTAATCGTTTTTAAATGTCTTCTTATTAGTGTTATATTAAATCAACAGTAATCTAAATGTTAGGTATTTATTTATTTATTTATTTATTGAGTACTGCCACATTACAATACATTTAACATTAAAAACAAAAAGAATCGATTTCATCGTGGTGGTCTGATGTATGTAACAATAACGGCGTACATAACATTTGCAATTGTTTGTGATAAAAATTAACAAAATATGTACATAAATTTAGAATTATAATTTAACAGTCAATACAATTTAGAATACAAAACAAAAAATACAAAAAACAATTAAAACCTTATACAATTATTATAGGTATGTACCTTATATAGTCGTGTAGTTCCCGTAGCATGAAGGCATCGTGCTAACCATTTTAAGGTTAATCTACAACTTGATACAAAACTATCGCATTATACTCGGAAATAATTTGCAGACACATCATCATATCTCTGTCCATTAACGAAATTATAGGCACTACTAGAAATATTAGGGGTTAAAGTACAAAATTTCCGTTTTTTAAAACGGGTTGCTTTGAAGTGTTATATCTTTGGATTGACTTAGAATTATAAGTTCAAATAAACTTTATATTAAAGGTACGTTATTCTTTTTTCAAAATTAGGTATTAAAATTTATTGGTTTCTTTGTGTTTTGTATTTTCTGTAATTTCAAAGCAACCCGTTTTAAAAGACAGCAATTTCATACTTTGATCCCTGTTAATAACCTCAAACAATGACGGTGCTTTGCACACCCAGAGGCCCTACCACTAGCTCTTAACGCGATCCATTTAACGACCTAAACTGAGCTGTTAAAGGGATGGAGCTATATAGGGTGTATAGCTCCATCCCTATTATACATATTATAATATCGCTCGCACGCCAGACATTTTTACACGTACGAGTAAAGGTAAGACCCCTGCAGACTGATTACACGTCCTTTTCACCACGACATGGCTACACGTACAACTCGCTTTCATCACAGCAGTAGATGATACTGAACCTTCTGCAATGCCTACCTACTTGTATTATTTAAACTCTTCAAAAATTATCTGGTAGAACATCACACACATATACCATACCCTTCCTACCCTAGGACTGTGTGGGTGGATTGCATCAGTGTGAGTGCCGTCAGTGTCAGGTAACATCAGCTGTTGCGCCCGCGCAGCCCATATGACTTCAAGGACATCTTGTGGTAGCTTTTTTTTTAGAATTCTCTAGAAATATGTTGATGTAGATAAGTAAGTAATTTGATGGTAATTGTTGCAAGGTACGGTGGAGAGTGTGGTATTTTTATTATGTTGGGTTTTGATTTTAAGTCGATTTCTATATTTTATAAATTGTAAAAGCTACTATTATTATATTATAAACGTAACATGCTCTGTACTAGCAAAGCAAAGACAAAATGTTGGCGTAGTAAAGCATTCCATAAAAGTTCTGTTGAAATATTGTAGTGTAAAATAATGGAAATATAGAATTTTACGTTTCGACAACAAGCGTTTTGTACCTACTTCTAGTTAATTCATAAAATGCTTGTTTTAATCGAAACTCTTGAAATTACAGACGTATATTATAAAATAGGGATTTGATTTGATACTACTACTAATAATATTTTGTTTATTTTATTATACATGCTTTTAGTCGTTTTAGTTTTAGTCGAAATTATTTAGACGTTAAATTAGTAATTATTTTACGAAACTTTTCAGCCTTTAAAGTAGTAGTTATGTATTTTAAAAAAATATTTAGGCTTTAACTTAATAATTATTTAACGAAATTATTTAGGCTTTAAATTAATAACTATTTTACGAAATTATTTAGGCTCTAAATTAGTAACCGTTTTATGTTTTGGAGTGTACCAGGGCAGCAGTAACTCTTTCTAATAATTCCGAAGCCCTGGCAGAGGCGTATTGTAGGTACGTACATAGGTCCACATTGATAAGATGATAAAAATGCACTCAAATAGCACAGTAAACATGTGATGCCATGATGACCAGATACTAAAGTAACCATTTATAACAATGCGCAAGTTAACCAGTGAACGTTTACACACCAGTTGTGATGATTGATAAAGAGTAATTGGCTCTCAACTAAAAACTACTAAGCTTACAATCTAAATGTTAAGTTAATAATTTGAACAGTCAATTATTTTCTTTGAAAATAATAATTCAATGAGTACAGTCAATAATCATGTCACGCGAAGTTTTAATAAAAAGACGTGTCAACGAAATGTCAATTACGTGAGTGAAACGTTTGTTAGTAAGTATAATAAATGAAACGACCGTGCTCCGGGAACATTCGTTTATTACTGCTGCCAATCTTTTAAGGTGCGTATTCTTATCGGGACCCGTAATACATATGTCATCAAGCCAGACGCTGACTCCGTCTATTCCAGTTAAAAGTGCCTCCATGGATTTTTGAAAGATTGCTGGTGCGTTAGCTAGTCCGTAAACTAAACGTGTATATTTATATAAACCTTTATGCGTGTTTATAGCTGTAAGTAACTGAGACGGCTCATCTAACATAAACTGATTATAAGCGTTTTTAAGGTCGAGTTTACTGTACATCTCGCCCCCACCTAACTTTGCAAAAACCTCTTCAATTCTTGGAAGGGGATATTTTTCTATGATTAGGTCTTTGTTTAGTGTAACAGAAAAATCTCCGGCTATTCTCACTGTACCGTTCTCCTTCAGAACCGGTACTATCGGAGTGGCATATGGAGCATGGTCAATCGGCACTAAAATACCTAACCTTTTTAATCGCTCTAATTCTTGTTCGACCTTATCTTTTATTGCAAATGGAACGGTTCGGGACTTGTAAAATTTTGGAACAGAATTTTCTTTTAATTGAAGTCTAACCTTAAATTTATTAAATGAACCCAACTCATCCCGCCACAGATCTGGAAACTTCCCTAGTAATTCTCGTACATTATTATTAATATGTATACCATCTGAACACTCTAATGACTTTATGTCGGTGGTTATTATTAAATTGAAGGCGGACATGAAATCTCTGCCCAACAATGGCGGACCTCCATTTTTGACTACAAATATTTTAATATTTTTTTGCATGTCTTTATATTTTGCTGTGATGGTAAAATATCCTAAAGGCGAGATTTTATGTCCGTTATAAAGACTCATCTTAACATTACAACTACGTAATTGGTAAAATGAAAACATTTTTAAGTACAGACTTTCTGAAATAACACTGCTGCCAGATCCGGAATCAAGTTCCATTTGTATTAATTGATCACCTAAAACTATATCAATTAGGAAAGGCTTATCAGTGACGTACCTTATATTAAAATTCTGGCACTCTTCACAACCCGTAACCTCTGGCTGTTTGTCACTGCACTCTTCCTTAGAGTCCATATGATATATACGAGAACCTTTTTGATTGCCGCACATTTTTTTAAGATGGCCCTTTACACCACACTTTTGACACTTATAGGCCTTATAACGACACTTATTATCACTATGATTCTTCATTCCGCAAACCGAGCAACAATCCTTATCGCGGCGCAGTGCCGCGTTAGCGCCGCCGCCGCCGCCGCCATCTGCGCTGCGCCCACGGCTTGCTTGACCTTGGAATCTCGCGCGGTATACTGGTTCTTCCTTGATAGAAATGGCCTCGGTACTGGCACATAACATGGTCTTCGCCTCTTTAGCACATGCTACTTGCTCCGCCAATTCAATAGCCCGCGATAACGTGAGTGTCGCTGGGCACTGCTCAAACAGCTTGTCGCGTACTGGACCTGCAGTCAGGCCAAGGACGAAACGATCTCTCAAGTTCGTTTCTAGAGCGGTACCGAAGTCGCAATAAGTTGCCAACCCTCTTAAACGCGCCGCCCATTCTCCTATGGTTTCGCCTGCTTTCCTGCTGGCGCTGTAAAAGTTCGCCTTGTCCACAAAAGAACACTTTTTGGGTTTGAAATGGCCATCGAGTAATGCCACTAGTTCCGTAAAACTGAGCTCTTCCAATTCCTTTGGATATGCCAGATTGAGCACTAATCGGTACGTCTCCTCAGTGAGATGGCACAATAAAATTCCACTTCTCTTTTCATCTTCCTTAATTTCATTGATTATTATGAATTGCGTTAATTTGCCTTTGTATATCTTCCAGTCTAGTGATTTATGGTCGAAATTAGGCAAATTACCTAAAAACGCATTCATTTTTTTGTAAACGCGGGTCCGCGTCGTCCTCGTCGCCAATGAAAAGTTTGTTAGTAAGAGTAATAAACGAATGTTCCCGGAGCACGGTCGTTTCATTTATTATACTTACTAACAAACATTTCAGTGAGACATCAAAAGGATCCAATTATAATTACAGTTGTATTGAATTTATGTTATCCTGGTACACATAGCGAGGAAAATTGCTTTTAAACTGTAATAATCGAAAAAAGTATGTACTTTGATAAAATATCTACAGGATGGCTAAATCGGATGTAGGTATATTATAAAATTTAAAATTGAGTTCTTTTTTAATTAATTGTAAATATTATTCAGAGATTTTAGATATAATAATCAGGTTTCGCAGTTTTGTATGGATATCAACATTATTATACGATATCATCTTTTGTATACTGACTATAAGTACGCTAGTTTTTAGATATGTTGTAGTTGGATTGAGAGGGAAACCAAAGAAAAATGCATGGGTTGTATGAGGAGAGATATAAAAGAAAAGAGAGTCACAATGATAGCGTGTTGGTTGACAGGATAGAATGGAAGAAAAAGCATGTTACTCCAACCTCAAATAACATGGTACAAGGCGATGATGAAATGCGCTATATTATAGCTCTTTGTCATGATATTCATTCTTCTATAAAAGTGATAAATATTCCGGTTTTAGTATCGAAGATTGACCATGCCACGTCCCTTTACATAACTCCACAGAAAAACTCAGGATCTGACCATTTTCGTGAGTTTGGGAAACAATTGGTTCATAAAGAAATTGTTGGTTACAATTTTGTCGTTTTCCAATTCACGAAGTTTATACATTGACTATAGTCTTTAAAATTATCTAAAAAGAAACTGCAACTCTCTTAAACAACAGCAAAAATTGACTTCGAACCGAAATGGTGGCAAATAAAAATTGTATACATCGAAATATTGACCATTGAATTGGTATGTTTCCCTAAGTTTAAGACCGTTTTTGTTACGATTATTTTACGTACATGTCTCACACTGAGTTTCCGTAAAAGGAACAACAAGATTATTATTAGGATAACCGCAAACAAATGCTTTTAAATTCCCAAACTTCAAAAGCTCAAAGATCTTATGAAAAATCATCTAAAATTACATCTTCCATCCTGTACACTTCGACACCTAAACAAAACGCACACACGCAAGACACGTGTTGCTTCAAGGATTTACACAGCTGACTACCCACACATGCACACACCAACACAACACAAATAAACAAACAGCCTGTGTTTACACAACTCAACTCAGCCTGTAGTGTGTGTAGCCGTATAGTAATGAGAGGGTTTCGAAAAAAGTACAAGAGATATGGGGTGGAGTGACAGAGACCGCCCAAACATATGATATGGACAGTTGCAATGTGTCAGAAAGAGATGCAGAACTTTTATTTGTGCGCCGTCAAAACGTTCCTTTTTTGTAAAACTCGCCGGGAGGCAAGGTGCACGAATGCATTCGATTTTTAAATTGTGACCTGAGTGATGTGTGACGTTCAGTCATTTCGAACTATGTTCAAAAGGAGTACTAGGAATGCAGAAGCTTACAACAGTTTCCAGTAGTCGTATCTTCTTCTAATGAAGAAATTAATGAAAAATATTGCAGAGCGATTATGTTCAATCGTGAATCTACAGGTCATGTAATATGATTTCCTGGTTGCTCTTAAAATGAAAGCTTTTTATTCCTAGATTACTTGGTTAATAAACACGTAGCTAGGCACATATTGGATAAAAGTAAATTGTTCAAATAACATGTGTCTTATTTATGTAACAAAATTTTTGGAAAACAAAACTAAGATTTCTTGTTTTATCATCCTGGCCTTTTTATTGCGATTTTTGGGTTACCATCAGTCCACCAGTTTAGAGCTTTCCCAACTATGTTGAGGTCACACTTACTGGCTTCTGATTATGCGTAACGACTGTCAAATATCTACAAATGACAGGCGAGACGAACTGCTTAACATGCTTTTTGATGCACGCCAAAATCTGGATAAGTTCAGATTATCGTCCATGTTTTTTTTTATTTTTATTCTGCTAATAGGTTTATAAAACCCTTTTACACGTCAATTTTTTTTTTGTCATTTTAAACTAGATGAGGCCGGTGTTTCCTAGCTGACTACCCTGAGAAGAAACACCGAAACAAACTCAGGGGTCAAAGTCTCTTTTAAAGTCCATACAGTAAATATGTAATGGTCAAATCACATGAGAACCATGCAGATTTGTCTGAGATGGTCTTTTGAAGAAAGAACCATATTCATTCACAAACCGATCTCAACAAGCTTTGCTTTTACCTTGAAGGTTAACCCACGCGGCTCTTATTATTTTAGCCACGTGGTCTTTTCTCTGGGTCACCTTCTACTATTAGTTATAGGACTCTGCTTAGTACAACCACATTAGATGAAACAGTGACACAATCAGCTGTTAACTGTCATTTATTCAAAAAGGCCAAGTATTCTCTTAGGTACCTAATTAAAAAATGAAAAGTTTGTTGGCAAGAATCATTGCGGCCCTGGAACACGGATGGGTTTAAGTTCGTTAATGTCTGCCACTGGGATCTCACTTCAAGGGCTGGGCCCGAGTAGTTGACAGCGCATAGTGTTCGACGCGCGTCTCAAAGAAATGTCAGTAAAATCGTAGGAGCCCCGCAGGACCGATACATTCTAGGGCCATGGAGAGTAAACTTGTAGCCCTAGAATGTGTAGGACAACTGAAGGCTAAACGGTGCTATTTTACTCAGTAAAATTCTGACACGTCCTCTCACTCCACCCTAGAGTGGGAGCTGTAATTGGAAGATTTCCCTCCTCAAAAAAAAACCAGAATGGGATATGTTGTTTAATGATTTCCGAAACACATATAAAAGGGTCCAAAAGTTATAATGAAACAAAACTAACAACTTGTAATAATAATTGGGTAACATTACCTGAAATGCTAAACTACTAAATTTAAACGTAGGTACGCTCCAGTTAGATGGAGTTAGTTGAACTAACTTATAGTTTAGTGTATTTAACCGGCTGGCCGCCACAGAATACTAAGCTTTCGCTATCAAAGCTCTCCGAGGTTCTAGTGGTAAAAGCTTGATAAATTAATGTTTGTAATATTAACAAACATACCTGAGATAAATTGATGTTTATCGTGGTACTCAAATATGTATTGTTGTGATGAATTTCCTACATAGCCTCTTTTAATTACTGCGGTCCTGGTATCTAAGCTATTGGCCTTTTTTTGGAGTTCCGTACCTCAAAAGGAAAAAACGGAAGCCGTCTGTCTGTCTGTCAAGACCCTTTATCTCGGGAACGCGTGGAAATATAACGATATATGTGGCGTATCGAGTTGAAATTAAAACTATATGCTCAGGTCTGCGGTCAGAGAAGCTGTGAAAAAATCAAACATTTAAGTTAACGAAAAAAAAATATACGGTTGTTTATGTCAAAAAACGTAGGTATATTTCGACACTCAAGGGAATCAAAATTCAGAGGGTACTTCCCGTTGACCCAGAATATTGAAATTTTGCTTATAGCAAGGTCTTATATAGCACAGATATAGGAATAAATCTGAAAACAGTAAATTTGTTGTTATTTTTTTTTTTGCGATTCGGAAAAAACTTCGAGACTTCATTCTAAAATTGAAGTGTTTACATACTCGTAGGTAAGTTTGTACGAAACCCTCAGTGCGCGAGTCCGACTCACACTTCCCCAGTTTTTTTTATTTGACAGGCTCTCACTTGACTACTATCTCACCTGATGGAAAGCGACGATGTGGTCGACGATGGATCATACTAGCCTAGATGTAACCTATTCAATCTTGACTTAAAGATCTCCAGATTTCCTTAGCTGTACGCTTAATGAATGTGGGGTGGGATGTCCACCATGTACCGGTGGCACATCGCCGTACGCCTAGTGGTCTGATGATGGAACGGGCTTGGAGGAATTGGGCTATCTATTCCGACGCACACTCCCCGAAATGTAACCGGTAAAAAACCGACAGACTAGCAACTTGGGGTCGATGCTCAAGACTGTGAAGGTTCAACTCCCTTTGAAGCTTTGGTCCCGGTTTTCATTCGCAGATCTTTGACAGTCGTTACCGGTAGTCAGAGCCAAAAAAAACGGGTATTCAGCCGCATCTCGTTAGACTGCAAGTCGACCCCAATTTAGTTGAGAATGAGGCTAGGGAGAACATGACGATGTTTCTGGTAGCTATCTCTTTTTTGAGGTTTTGATATTGAAGACATTTATTTAACGATTACTAACACTATTTAATTATTTTTTGTGGATTGGAAAAGGCCTCGTGGACGCAGCCCAATACGTTGGTCTGACCAACGTAACGACCAAATCCGCACCGGTCTTGACTCTACGCTATACAATGCCCTTCACATCGCCAGAGACAGAAACAGATGGAAGAATATCGTTCGAATGAAAGTGATGAAGCAGGGATATCTCGACATGCATGCATGCATGTGGTTGCATTGAGCAATACGACGCAAGGAGAAGTGGGGACACACTATTTAGTTAAAATAAATATTTATATAACCAACAAAACCATACGGGCCTGAACATGGTCATATAAGTACTAAATTAATCAAATTTTAACCTCAATATTCACCTAATTCGCCAAATATTCTTAAACCAACATCCGACTCTAACTATATTTCAATAAAATAGAATGTCCGACTTTAGCAAATACCATCTCCTTGACTTTATAATGCTTCATAGACACTAAAAGAAAAACAAAAAAAAAAACAAAAAATGTTGATTTCAGCACCATCTAGTGAGAGAAACGGCAATCTCGGGGCCTTAAAAATCTCCTTCGTTTTGCTGTCAACCTGGTAACGTGCCCTGCTGCTGGTTAACTTAATAATAAACGACACTCAATCACTTTGGACATGGGTCTGAAAAACAGATTTAAAAAAATACAATCTCAGGTTTCAATTTTTTGGTTAAACTGCTGACCTAAATAATATCCAGACGGCTATTTTGTTAGTCTAGTAACCTATTATAAATGTTAAAGAAAAACCGAGTAGGTAGATATTACAAGAGATTAGGAGGATTAAGATTAGGATTATTAACTATATAGGTAAAAACAGTCCTAATCTTCCTGACATTTTACCTATAGCCGATTCATTACTGACCACCCAAAAGAAAACTTCTTTAAAAGCTCAGAAACATCAGTAAATACTATCCTTATAATAATAACTTAAACTTAACCCTTTAAACATTGAAGTTTTTATTTTATTTTTTTTACTTTATAAAACTTACGACACTGTTTTTCAAAGTAATAAAATTAATCGTGTATTAATGCACGCTATTCAGTTACATGCCATATTTTATAAGTATGAATTCTTTTCACCTTTCGCTGTGTCCAGGCATTTATAGAAACTATCACCTGCTACCCAGCTTGTTTAAGTCAATTAAATTGATAACTTTTGCGTTTTTAACAATAAACTTATACCCTGTAGTAAATAACTAACTATTACTTAGTCTCTAAACTAATCTGTAAACTTGAAAGTGAAATTAGTTAACTTTCGTAAATAAAATGTACGTAAAGCAGCGCCATCTATCGTAAAGATAAGGAAAGCATTTTTGTTTGAAAATAAAGAAACTTAGAATTTAAGGTTTTTATTGATAAAGGAATATATTGAATAGAGTACCTGTTTCATTTTTTTGTTAAGTGAGTTTCAAGAAAGACACTTTATATTCTAAGCCCCTTTGAAAAATTTTCTCCACTACAGAGGGCTCAATCGCTATGATAACGGACTAAACTAGTCATTAATGCAAAAACCTATGTAAATTGATTCTCAATCAGATATCTGATTGAGTCAAGCTACGAAAATCACCCAGAATACAGGGTTTACCTATTATTTTCTGTTGCTAGCACGAACTATATCAAAAGCAAACTAAAAATATTAGCCGGTCAGTAATTTTTATTTTAAGACAGGTTAGCCTAGAATGTGTAGCCCTAACAATGCTCCTTAATCTTACTAATTTGCACCTACTCCTTACAAGTATTATGAATGGAACAATTGAGGCTTTTCTATCTATACGTTGTGGCCAGATCTTAGAAATGGATAACTTCATGAAATGGCCAAGTAAAACTAGCCAGATTGTTTTAAACGTTAAAGTTTAATGATATTTTAATCTTCGTTTGGCCTACTTTCTTTAGACCTTTTATTATCATTAAAATCCTACATCAATGATATGGCCAAACTTGGATTGACATTTATCATCAAATGTTAACGTTGAAACGATCTGGTATATATATCACCTAAGAAGAGATTGGAATTTATCAACAAGAGAATTAAATATTTTAAAGATACTTCCAGTTTAACAATTCATTTCATTTGATTGCAAATTCGCTTAGTACACTTCAAATATGCCAAAAGTGTCATTGTTCAATTATTCTAGCTATGACGTCATACCTCCACTGCATGTTGAGTTCCAAATGCAGCAAACACCTGGCAATTTATACACGCCTGGTACCTCATACCTGGTTCCAGGAACGAACTCCTAAACTGTTCATTCGTTAGTCGTAAAATTGTAAATTATTACGACTTGATGGTGGCAATTCTGTTAACCTTTATAATAAGGGTAATAACTTGGCAGTTATTGTGCCTAACTGCCTAATATAAAATATTGGTGTGAAAATAAAAATTTGGACTTGCATCAAGAGAATTAGCTAGGGGACCATAAAAAATGACTTTTGTTGTATTGTCACTAGTTTTAAACTAGATTTAGTTAGTTATTTACTAAATAAAAGGGTTTAATGCTCAAGTTTCACGAGATATTCATACATAGGTACTTTGTATTGGCACTTTCTTAAAACATTTTTCAGAAACATATATGACCTACATAAATTTGCCTTATACTCATGTTATAATTATCTACAACATCACGTATCTTTACCTTTTGCTTGTCTCTTCATAAAACCCAACAAACCTAAAATTCCATACACCCATTTACCAAAAAGACCACAACATCAATTAGACATCCCAAATTCCATCAATCCTTCCGTTCCCTTGGGCATACCTCAACATTTCCTCGCATACCGGCATTACGTCCAAACCGATTGATCACACTACAGCTGTTCGTCAGCTGATCACGCACACATGTACGTGTCACGCACACTGCAACGTGTCTGTGTGCGTGGCTCCGAGGCCGTAGGGGCAAAAAAAGTGGGAACCAGTTTGACGGGCCCGCTTTTGTGCATCCGCTGGTGAGGGCATAGAGTAACCGATTAGGGTGCAGATGAGACATTTAATAGGGCGATGCATTTATGTAAAATCGTTAGATCTGGGTTGGTAGTTTGCAATTATAGTGAGCAAGAGTTAGCGTGTGTTCAAGAAAATACCAAAAAAAAACTTCACCTCTTGATATTATTATAATATTGTTCAATTTCTATTTATTTGCATTTTGACATTACATAAAATAATAAATATTGAAAACATCTCGTTCTTAATTATGTAATTTACCTATGCATAAAAAATAACGTGGTCTATAATTTAAAAACTGCATCTTTTAATTTTATTTTTTTTATATTGCATGAACTTTACAAATAATCCTTTAAAAACTGCATCTTTTTTTTTTATTTAATGTTGCTAGAACTAAGTATAATTATGTGATATGGTCTAATAATAAGATCTTCATGTTCCATATACTCCAAAATAAATGATTCTATTCTATTCAAAATTATGTATAGATATTTTACAGACCCAATTTTTTTTTTCTTTTTTGTTTTTTTTTTTGTCTTTTTGTATGGGATAGGGACTTATTATAAGTCCCTTTTCCTATCTACCATTTTTCGTTAAAGAGTTTATCTATCAACGTAATCGAGACCAGTTTAGAATACTTAGAAGAGCTGATTAGTTTTACACACTCCACTCTAACTACTCCGAGACGGCTTGACTGATTTTTATGATTTTTTTGTGTCTATTAAGAAGGTCTGAGAATAGGTAGGTTATTTTTGCCTTCTTAACCCCACCCTCCATTTATTTTTTTGATAATTTATGTGGCAAAACAACCTTTGTTAGGCTAGTATATAATAAAATAAAACCAAATGTAACCAAGATTTATGTAACTCATAAGATGATTTAAAAGAGTGTCCATGGAGTTTCTTGCACGTTCTTCTCCATAGAGATCTACGCTTTGGAACGTGCAATTTAGCTTCACTTGTATTTTTTTTTTGACTGACCGACATTTTGACAATTCAAAAGTGCCTGTAATTGGTCTATTTGAAATAAACGCTTCTGATTTCTGATTTCTGATTTCTGAAATAATCGCAACGATTATTTCAGAAATCAGAAATCAGAAATCAAAATGTGAATCGAAGTGTATTCACACGTTGATATCTTTGTATAAGGATAAAGCTAGAGCTATAGTAGACTGAAGCACACGTGTAACACGCCTGATTTTTACGTAGAACGACGTCGTGTGGCGTGGATCAAGTGTAGCTCTACAAGTCTAGTTTGCAAAAAAATGTATGGAGACCGACCGACGCGCCCAGATCGGCGTGTGTGGCACACGTGTGCACAGTGTAGTTCTACCATAATGCCCAAAGAGTTTCCATACGTAAATCTTTAAATACAAAATCCTTATCAAAACAGTAACAGAACTCTCACTTACCTAGTCTTTGACAGTGAACCATTTTTTTCGTTTTCATGCCCTCTGTGAATGTTTTACAACGTATGTCCGAGGTATAGTGATTTCGGGTACCTGCCCAGCACCCGAACGATGGAGCGTGAAGTTCATCCAAGTGCGACTGTGCGAAATAATTGACCTAACTGTGGTGTTTGAAAACCAGCCAGTCCATAAAAAAGAAGAAATGAGAATTTTCAAAAAAAATCCAATTTTTTGACCAGGTTGAGTCTAAACATATAGCACATACCAGGGGTGCATGACACATACGGAAGCCCTTTACTCGTCGTGGGTACCTATAGGTACATGATAAAATAATTCCAAATAATTTGAATTCATCGCCATCAACTCGAATATCGATTTTAGTTCTTTAAACTTTAAGTTGAATTTTTGAAACTCGAATTTAAAATTCGAATATATATTATAGAACTTTTTGAAAACCAGCCAGTGTCATCGTCTAAAAAATAAAAGTAAAAAAATTAACTACGTTTTGATTTAGTTGAGACTCGAGCATACCAGGAATGCATGGCGTAAAGCTGAGAGAAGAGGTCTATATATACCTATACTTGAATACTTGCACATACCTACTAGGGAAGCAAAGGACCGAAAGAAGAAGGTCTATAAGTACTCAATAGTGCGTGGAACAAGAGAGCCAATGATACATAAATAACATAGTTTTAATTTATTTAAACAGTTTACAATAAACAAAGTACCACTCTACACCCTGTAAATATCAAGACTATAAATTACTGTAACCTTACAACGACTGAGTATTCCAATTTTCATGTTTCTATCTTCAACAGTTTAGACTCTGTATTACCTGTATAACAAAAAATACTAAAGCAAGTCTCGTGGCACAATCTTACCTGCCAAGCCTATCTCGTAGCGATGAGAAAAAAAACCGACAAGAATCAGCTGTTTACTATCTCGGGCACGTCGTAAAATTCTTAAGAAAAGATATTCTGTTACGCTAAGAAATAGTGCTTTGAACAGGGAATCTATCACTACTGTTGCCACTTCGATTTATTAGCTTCAACCTTGAAGAAGTCGTCTATCCCTTTAATTTTGAATTGAGAATTTGTAGATTGAGAACATTTCAAAGGTGAATGCATATCAGCAGCCGCAGCTATACGAAAATACCTAAAGTGAATAACAATGAAATATAAGGAAAGAAAGAAAGAAGAATATTTTATTGGGCACGCATGGATACACACACTGTAAAAGCAAAATTTAAGACAAGAAAGAAAAAAAAAAACACTGACACAATGTGTGTCTCACGGCTGTGCCAAATAGGTCTAGTTTAACAAAATGCCATACAACTACATGGTAATCATTGATAGTTGCCTGACGCTGGTTTTCAACTGAACCTTATTGAGAGTGAACGGCAGTTATTTACTTATTAGTATTATTTGTAAGGTAAATAAATAAGTCCGCCTATGTACCACTACTGTACATGAAGTTTAAATAAATAAATAAATGGTAATGTGTGTTAAATGATAAATAATAAACAGGTGTGTAGCGACATCTATGGCGTTTTAACGTTAGATGTGTACGAAACGCGCGCCTCAAGGAGATATCAGCAACCGTAGGGGCCCATTAGGGTCGAAGCTTACTGGGGCCATGGGAGATTCGAAAGAGATCCCCACGGCCCCAGGAACAATGGCAAAGAAGGAACAGGAGTGGGTTTTTAGTCAGTAAAAGTCTGACACGCCCTCTCGCTCCGTCCAAAGGGATGTCATTAGATGATTTTCCAACCATAAAAAAAAGAACTCCCCGAAATCTAAACGATAGAAAACCGACAGACTACCATCATATTACTCATATTAATACAATAGGGAGAATCTAGTTACAAATATGTTGTCTAAAATATAATTTATGTCATCCATTTTAATCCTTAAAAATGGATTGATCAAACCAAAATGACTACTATGACGCTTCATCATAATACCTGGATAAAAACTATTTCATAATCCAGGTCTACCCCTGTGCCAAGTATCATCTAAATCCAAAAGTGGCAAATATACAGAACTACTATAGAATTTACTACTAGGTGGTTATGCCAATTAGAATGAATTACGTCATTTTGAGATGAAAATAATATCGTTAATATTACACAAGTATAAATAAAGCTTCAGAATTTCAGTTAATTGCCTTTAATAAAGTATACAGAAGCCATATAATTATTATTTTCGCAATGAAATAATGTGATTGAAATTGAAATAATTTTAACGAATAATTTAATTCGTCTCCTCTTACATTAAAATCTCATTTCATTTCAATGGCTGATATGATTGGAGTAAATATGCGAAATTAACGTTCAATTATTACTTATGTTTGTATGTAATTTTGACTTTCGAAAGTTTCGTAAATTCTGAGTAGCGTATTTTAAAATAAGTCTTCTTGAGCCTGCTTGTTAATATTCGCATTCATAAAAGCTGATTTTCGTTAACAAATTATTATAATTCATTAAAATTATCTTTTAAATAAATGTATTAAATATGTTACCAGCAATCTGTATAATCCGACATTCTATACAATACCTAGGCAATGTATAGAATACCTAAAACGTGTAGGTAATGTCTGAAATGTATATTATTTATAATAAAATAGAAGCCTTACTTTAAACTCCGTAGACAGAAATAGGACCTGAGTCTACTTGTAACCAAATTACGTTAAGTTACTTATAGCCAGAAGAATTTTTAATTTCACTTTAATTTTATTATGTATATTTCTTGTCATATTGAACGGTCCTGTGCGTCTCGCATCCAATGGATTCCCGTAACCTTCACCAGGTCATCGGTCCACCTAGTAGGGGGCCTTCCAACACTGCATCTTCTGGTACGCGGTCGCCACTCCAGAATCTTTCGGCCCCAACAGTCATCTGTTCTGCGAGCAATGTGCCCTGCCCAATACCACTTAAGTTTGGCGATTCTTCGTGCTATGTCAGCAACCTTGGTTCTCCTGCGGATATCTTAAATTCTTCGTTTCATTGTGGCGACATTTGGGGGAGGCCTATGTCCAGCAGTGGACGTCTATCGGCTGAAATGATGATGATGATGATATTTCTTGTCCGAGGTCTGGGTGGTTATAAAAAAATAACCCTAACCTAACTTGGCCGTATCGGGGTGCCCTAAAATTACATCAATGCCTTCCCTGCTCAAGTCTTTTACACACATTGATTTTAAATAATAGAACATGTTTCATTTGCCCATCATTATAGGTAGGTTGGTGTAAAATATAGATTTTGGTCTAAAGTTATTAATGTTAATTAATTATTTGATTCCAAAATTAATCTATATTGAGTGATATGAAAGAAAAGGGAGTTAGTGATAGTGTGACGGGTGACAGGACAGAATGGAAGAAAAATACATGTTTCGCCGACCCCAAGTAATATGGGATAAGGGCAGGAAGAAGAAGATGCTATTCCAGGGTACGATCAAGCCATGTACCACATTTCATCCAAATCTGTTCCCTCGTTTAAGTGTGAAGGAAGAACAGATACACACAAATAGAAACCAACAAACTTTCGCCATTTATTCATTAAGACTATAGAGGTCGAATAAAGGTTCATTAAGGCAGATTATAATAGATAATATAAAAATGAATAGCTGTTCGTTAGTCTCGCTAAAACTCAAAAACGTCTGGACCGATTTGGCTAATTTTGGTCTTGAAATATTAAATTAAACATTCCAGATAGTCCAGGGAAAGTTTAAACGGTGAGAAAAAATGAAAAAAATCACGAAAAAAAATCTGAATACAACGCCATCTCTAATTAAAATGTCATTATAAAGTGAATTATGCTGTTCTGGTAATGCCAGTAGATGGCGTTATCCTTACTATTAGGTGGTACGACGTTCGCCGGGTCAGCTAGTA
The DNA here is from genome assembly GCA_905147345.3 of Mythimna impura. Lineage (NCBI taxonomy): Eukaryota > Metazoa > Arthropoda > Insecta > Lepidoptera > Noctuidae > Mythimna > Mythimna impura. The sequence goes on from LR990358.1 coordinate 27,640,913, forward strand.
ATACATTATATTGTCACGAGAAACAAAACCTAGGTACTTCAGAAAGCTTGGCTAATAGGCTAAAACGTTACCAATATTATTAAGATTAAAAATGTTGCTCATGCATTCACAATACAAGGGAAAGAGAAGAACACCTAGTCATGGTATTAATATTCAATAGTTACCTTTCTCCACCTGCTGGTAGTACTGTGCTTGAGGATTCAAGTCACCGCTAATGATTCATTACGCTAATCGACGTCTATAAGTGCGGTGGTTAATATGACCACGTCTACCAATACATCCGACTATCTCCACCACAGAGTATGGAATCGCTGCGCCGCCGTTTGCGTCTATACACATGAATTTATAAAATAATCACCAACTTAAGAATCGGCTTTAGCGGTTTATATTTTAAGTTGATTTTTAACCGACTTCAAAAAAAAGGAGGAGGTTATCAATTCGGTTGTATTTTTTTTTTTTTTTATGTTTGTTACCTCAGAACTCCGTCGTTTATAGACCGATTTGCAAAATTTTTTTTCCCTTTATAGGATATGCTTCCAGATTGGTCCCATTTTTTTCAAAATCCAGTTCTGATGATGGAATCCATGAGGAATCGAGGGAACTCCTCAAAAATTATAGGCAACCCTATGGTAATTTTAGTATTTTCATCAAGAACATAAGCATTTACAGTCAAAAAGTAACATTTGATGAAGTGGAACTGATGAAGAAGACCAGAAATGGTCAACGGAACTTCATACTCAAATAGACATCACAATGAAGATATACATAGTTAAGCGACTATGACAATACAAATAAATGAATGATTCTGAATAGTTACGTTGAAAATGGTATCATCGAAGTGATCTGATGATGATGATGGAGCCGGAAGGTAGGCACTGGAACTCCGTAATTAATCAATGTAACCTAGCCGTGTTTGGACTTATTAGAATTGTCATGAGATGCACTTTGGCTATAAGGTACTATCGAACTGATCTGATGATGGAGCCGGAAGGTAGGCACAGGAACTCCGTAATTAATCAATGTATCCTAGCCGTGTTTGGGCTTATTAGAATTGTCGTGAGATGCTCTTTGGCTATAAGGTACTATCGAACTGATCTGATAATGGAGCCGGAAGGAGGAAGGTAGACACAGGAACTTTATAATAAAACAATGTAACCTAGCAGTATTTGGGTTAATTGGAATTGTCATGAGAAATAGGCACTCTGTTTATAAGTGTATCGCAACTAAAAAGTGTGAAATAAAAACTTTTTAGAAAAAAAAAATAACTGACTTCACTAAAAAAAAAACACTAAAAGGATCAAAATAACTTTAATTTCGGAAGTCGGTGTTAAATAAGAAACAAACAATACCGAGAAACACCGACTTCCGAAATTAAAGTTATTTTGATCCTTTTAGTGTTTTTTTTTTAGTGAAGTCGGTTATTTTTTTTTTCTAAAAAGTTTTTTTAAATTACTTTTTCTACTTTAAAAAAAATATCATATATAAAAATATCATAAATATCCTTTTTTTGAGGTCGAGAAATCACCGAATAACTTCTCACGCTCTGGGTGAAGGGAGAGGAAGTGTCTGAATTTACTGACTAAAACGCACCAGTGTTTCTTCAGATACCCTTTTCGTTCCAGGATCACGGCTATTCTTTCCAACAATTTCGCAGCTCTATGCTTTCAAATAGTCTTAATATATGTATTAATTGCAAAGGAATTTGAATTTAGACATATTAGACATTGAGTTTGTTGTTTCAAATTTTATAATTATCTCGGATTCTCAATTGAAATGTAGAGGATCACAGTCAAAATTGTCAGAAGCCGTCAATGTGTATGAGTAAACGCTATAGACATAATGGAACTGAACTGTGCATTATCGTGACAAAATTGGTCTAGTCCTATAGCCAGACCAATTTTGTCACTATTGTCGAAGGTAAAACTAACCACATATGAGGTGACCAACCAAAATTCTGAAACAAAGACAATAAATAGCTGCACGATTGCTTTTTTTCTGTCATATTTGATTGACCATATTCACTCCACAGCCAAACGGAGAACACTAAGTCCAGGTCTGGTTGTTCTGTGGTCTGCATCATACATTTCTATTTAGCTCTATTACGTGTCACATCAAGAGAACATTCTGATGTCAAACGAGTTTAAATTGAGCTAGAGCCCCAATTACTAGTTGGAGGCAAATTGTTATCGTATTACTTAATAAGGTCGTGAATGGGGCAGTAATGGCTTCTTGCTGACATTTTAATCCTGGCTAATCCATGGAGACTGATGTTTAAAACGTTGTAGTGCTGTTGGGGGTAAAGTTCAATGTTCTTAAGACCACGGTTAATGGAATTCGTGTTTAGAATCTTGAAGTCGATGAAATAGTTAGGAAATTGATCTAATCGGATGGAACACTAGGTTGGTTTGGTAAGCCAACTACAATACCTGAATGACTTCTATTTGTAGATGACCAAAGAACTTATATTCTGAAACCAGATCAAATGTAGGTCAGTGTTTTAAAGGTATCTGGAGCAAGGTATGAAGTCACGCAAACCTCCGTTGAAAAAGGAGGCTCCTCCGGCCAGACGGATGTTGTGTCTGATCCAGGCTATTGCCCAAAGTTTGAAAGTTCTGATACCACAATGTTGAATTAGAATTTTAAATCATATGTATATGGGGACATTACATAGATGTCGCTACAGCGTCATTTGAGGCCTTACCACGAGCTCTTAATGCAATCCATTTTACAACCTAAACTGAACTATTGAAGGGATAGAGATGTCTAGCTCCATCCCTCTGTCTCGCTCACACGCCTGATATTTTAACACGTCATGCTAAGACTCTTGGTCTATTACTCTTTTCCAAGGTGCGTGAGGCGGTAGATATCCACTTGACTTTGTACCTTATTGTACTAACTTGAAAGTCCACACATATGACTATTGACTAGGGTCATCTATAGGTACATATAAGAGAAGAAACTGACTCACTGACATATCAACGTACAGCCGAAACTATTAGGACTAGGAACGTGACATTTTGCAGGAGGTTTCCTTGACATAAGCGAGCACTAAGAGAGGATTTTCCAAAACTCACCCCCTAAGGGAATTAAATGGGGGTTCAGAGTTTGTATGGAGAAACCTAATTTTGCGCGGGCGAGGCCGCTGGCAGAAGCTAGTCGTTTTATATAATACTGGGCATCCTTGGCATGAAACAGACACACACACACAGCTACACACACACAGGCCAACTTTTCTCAATTAGTTAAGTCAATCAAAGTAATTTAGATAGCTTGACCGGTAACTAAATGGACAGACGGTATTGATTCCAGGTTTGTGGGGATTGACATAACAAAGAGAGACCTATGCCCAACAATGATCCAAATCGAACTGTTGATGATGATGTTGAACAAACGTAAAAAGCATATTTTTTGTTAAGCTTGTGAATATCTTCGATCGAATTTCCGTGACCCTAACCAGGTCATTCGGTTGACCTTTTGGGAGGCCTAGCAACGCTATGTCATCCAGTATGCAGTTGCTACTCTGATACTTTTTGACCCCATCGACCATCAGTTCTGCGAGCAATTTGCCCTGCACACTGTCACTTAAATTTGGCGATTCTTCGGGTTTTGTCAAAAAATTTGGTTCTCCTGCAAGGTCGATCATGCAAGGAAACGCCGAGCATAGCCTGATGAAACCTGATGGATGCTAGACGCACAGGTCCTGAGTTGAGCTACATAAGTGGTTAGGTCCACTCAAATCTGTGTGGAATCCTCTAAAGACCATCTCAGACACCAATCTGCGTGATTCTCATATGATTTGACAATTACATGTTTCAATCAATCAAAAAATCAAAATATTTATTTGCTAGAATATGGTACATAAGGTGTTACAGTATATTTGTTTCAGCATATCCTGCCATAACATGGCGTGCAAATATATTTACAGTCAGTGTTGTCAATTACTCGATCTTGTCGATTACAGATTCTATTGACTTTGCTGCATGGACTTTAAAAAAGCCTTCGACCTCTGCATTTGTTTCGGTGTTTCTTTTCAGGGTAGTCGGCTAGGAAACACCAGCCTCATTTGACGTGTAACTGTTTTTTAAAAACCTTTTTTCAAAATAAATATCATTTACCATTTGTTGTGGTGATATTTGGGGGTGCCTGAGGCTGAAATGATGAGGATTGATCTTTTATATTTCAAAGTGTATTCTTGTGTTGAAATCTAGGTAAGATTTCAACACAAGGATACACTTTGAAATTGTTTACAGTAAATTAGTATAGTTTAACAAGCTACTATATTCATCCTTTCCTCCATGCAACCTCCCCACGACACACTAGAGCTTATATTTCATGCCTCCATACCGCACGCGATCATATCATTGCTAACTATAAAAGTGTACACTCATTGTGTATGCTCATCGATTTTGTACGGTTATGCACTTGTGTTGCGAACTTCTAACTGTTGTAGATCCATGTGAAGTTTGAGTTTAGTACTTTGCATATTAAACTGTTTACTTACAATGTAGCTGGCTGTCTTGACGTTTATTACTGTCGTCGTAATTTGTATTGGTAGGTTATTTATTTTTTTCATGGTTGATGTCATTCAATGACTTCTCCAACTCTAGGGTGGAGCAAGAAAGCGTATTAGATTTCTATTGTCTAAAACCCACCTCTTTCTTTCAGTTGCTCTTTGTATACCAGAACCACGGTATCCCTTGCAGAAATTTTCTGTGGCGCTAGCGGGCTTTGGCCCTACTGAGCTCCTACGGTTTTGCTGACATCTATTTCAGGCGCGCGTGGCTCGGGCTTTACTAGATACGAGCCGGTCGGCAAGCTACCCATTTTGCTCGTCGTCCGCAAGTCCACACTTGTGGTGGCTGGGGATCGCCTCACGAATCCCGACGCCCGCGGCGTCTGCTGTGGCGGTGGTCAGGGTGTGAGGATATCCATTCCCTCACAGTTGCAGCCATCTCCTTCGCTAGCCATTGCTCGACGTCCGCAAGCCCGTGGTAGGTACGTACATAAGACATAAACTTAATCGCGCAGTTCGGCAAATCAAAAACGGGCTGCTGGATTGTTCAAAAATTTACTACACACGGCGGGTTTTAGTCTGTAAAAGTCTGACTAAAAAATAAAAATAAAGCTAAAGCTATCAACTAAATAGTATAAATGTTTTGACTGTAATATTTTATATACTATAGAAATAAAAGTAAATAATTCAAAAATACTGTTAAATACGTACTTTTTAAAGTTAATGAAATATTAGTTTCTTAAACATGATAATTTATTATTTTATTTCCACGATTTGGTTGGACTATTAATTCCCAAACAAACTTGCTACACCATGATGTACTCGTACAAACCTCACCTTTAATAAATTAAAAAATATGAACATCATAATTAATACAAATACACCATCTTTACGCCTTATGATGGTATCTGCCTCCATAAATATGGTTCACAAAGCCATGGTAGGCCGCTAGTACCAACTTCCTGGTTAGCCCATTCAGAAAAATTAAAACAATTAAAAATTATGATTAGTATAAACAATACATTAGGTACAGTTGTTAGCGATTTTTATGATTAGTTACATACACTATGATTGTTTTCTGTATTGGCAACATTAAAATGTATTTATTTTGCACTGACAACTGGAACGTTATGCGATTTGACAGCTCAGCGCTATGACAGTTGACAAGGTTATAAAATAACGCGCTGCGCTGTCCTGACACATTCCGTTCCAGTCTTCGGGGTAAGCAACATCTCAGAGTAAGTGCTACTATATAATTATTATTATTTTAAATGTTATTGATTTATGATATTTGTAATAATTGTGTGCTGTCAAGGCAAAAGTATAGAGGGTGTGTTACCCGTTTTGGTCGTTTTATTTAAAAACCTTCCCGCTACACTTATCTAGGTACACTAAATAAGTTTCTTATCCAATCTTTCTCTAAAGTTAACACATTAGCTAACAATTCAGAAGTGGGATAAACGAGTCGTTTATTTAAATGCATTCGTTTATCCCGCCCACAAGCGATTTTTTTTCCTAAACTGCATCTTCTACTTTTGCTTTGAAAGTACCTACGTTTGTAGGCACCGTTACAATGTTGTTGATAAAATAGTACCTATCTAAGCGGGCATAGTGATGTGTACTTTAAAATGGTGAACTTTAAAATATTTAGGCTTATCGCTTTTGTTGTACTACCTTATTCAATATGAGTTTCTTCTGACACCACCCGTGCCTTGCCAGGGCTACACCCTGGAGGTACTACCACACCACCACACGTGCCTTGCCAGGGCTACACTCTGGAGGTACTACCACACCACCACACGTGCCTTGCCAGGGCTACACTCTGGAGGTACTACCACACCACCACACGTGCTTTGCCAGGGCTACACTCTGGAGGTACTACCACACCACCACATGTGCCTTGCCAGGGCTACACTCTGGAGGTACTACCACACCACCACATGTGCCTTGCCAGGGCTACACCCTGGAGGTACTACCACACCACCACACGTGCCTTGCCAGGGCTACACTCTGGAGGTACTACCACACCACCACGCGTGCCTTGCCAGGGCTACACTCTGGAGGTACTACCACACCACCACACGTGCCTTGCCAGGGCTACACTCTGGAGGTACTACCACACCACCACGCGTGCCTTGCCAGGGCTACACCCTGGAGGTATTACCATACCACACGTATGTTAATCTATTGAATACCTAAGGACAACTCAGCGTGTGTTCAGATGGATTAGTGACCGGTTTTGGATCATTGTTAAATGACCATAGCAAACATATCTACCAACTTATGAATCGTTGTTACCATGACCTGCGTTCTGAGCTTACTTATAAAGTAAATGAGCAGACCAGTACTTTCAGATTCAATCAATATTTTGATACCTTTAGATTCCAAGTTATAGATTTTTAGAGTGAGCGTGCCATGACCGATCATTTGACCCTTGATTTCATAATGCAGCGCTCGCTCAGTCCGTTCCCACTGCCTTGCGTTATTAGATATTCTGTGCTTGCGTTTCACTATAACTTATAAATTTATTATTTTTCCTAAATGTCTAATATTCATACTAGAAAATCATGCGTTGTGCCAAAATGTACAGATTTACATTTCAACGGCAAAGAAAACATTATTTGTCACTAAATAATGAGCAACCATTCTAATATATTTTAGGTAGGTTATCTGATTGTCCCTTTATCGAATCCTTGTATGATAAAATAAAACGAAATAATAATAATAATATACTGCGCGAGTAAACAGTTCTACTTCAGCTGGCGAATTGCGGCTGAGCGGAGCGTAGTAAAATGACGTCACACGCGGTCACGTGACTTTACCGAGTTTTATGCAAACATTGAATGCAAATATAACTTCTTGGTATTTCCAAATAAAACAAAAGGGTGTATCTGTATACAGCTTTATTTTTGGTATATGCGAAAGCTGAATATAGTTTGTTCAGAATTAGTAACTGAATCGATTCTAACAATTTTTACACCAATGTATAAAGTTGGGCACCACCGACACTAAGTACGACACAGGTCATAGCGGGCATTAGGCACCAGCGCACAGTTGGGTGCGGGAGCAAATCAACCCCTCAGTCACCTGGATGGCCCGGTGACCATGTATTTTTCGGACAACCAAGTAACATAACAAGCTTATAACTTTGTGATTTTACATGATACAGTTTGAAATTTAGTACATAGTTTCTTTACATAAAAATGCTACCATCGTGTATCAGGCTTCACATATGCTGGAACTGGCGTTGTATATGCTTTACTGTTTACTACAGTTTAAAGTGATTTTACATACCTACTAGTATTACCCATTTAACTGAAACCAGGTGACGAAGAGTATTATCTAGTATGCCTAATGATGATGCTGAAATAGATTCTTTGCTCTTAGAAGCGGCAGAAGGGTAGGCTAATAATAACATTTTATTACATCACCAGAGTAAATCGCTTTACTGGAAAAACTCTAGATGTAGAAATATTAATAGTCAAATCTTGTTTCCGTGAAACTCCTTTTAATGTGTATAGGTATTCTGTAAAACATGAGCTTGTAGTTGGTACAAATCGGAATAGTAAGTACAGTAGAACATTATGTCTAAGGTGATGGCCTATATAATTTGCCATAGGTAGTGGTGCGAAGAATATACAATTGCATATTATCTAATTGAACACAAGTAGTTGCCAAATACATAGTTAAAAAAAGAAACTGTGTTTGACAAAATGACATTTTTGTCTAATGAAGGAGTTAACACACAGTAAGAGGAAATCTAGCAAGTAATTAAATTACTATACAAAAAAAAGTGTAAAAAAAGTTTCAGCACTTTGTTTAATATTATAGGTGCCAGGCGTATGATACATATATGCATCAACGCTGCTGGCTCAATTAAAACAGTGACAATAAATAATAATACTCATAGTTAAATAAGCAAGGCAGAATAAAAATATTATATTTAATAAAATATGGTTGGCAGTTGTCGATAGTGTTGAGTCCAAATATTACCCTCGTGCATCTTTGTTGTTGATTAAATATTTTTTATTTTGTAAAGTGATGTGGGTATCAATGGAAATGGAGAAGTGACACAAGTAATTACACAATATTTTTATGTGGTGCTACACCAAGGGGCTCGTATACTCTATAGGTTAAAAGAAGGTCCGTTACAAAATACAACACCAATCTCGTGTCTCATGTTATGCTGTTGGGATAGCTTCATTATTGACAACTGCTAGGTTTAGACAAAGTTCTTGTTCAATTATTAATATCTATCAATTGTGCTATGTAGGGTACCAAGAGTGTGTTTGTTCTTGGTTTAAAACAAAGACATTAAATATATACTACCAATAGACAGGACATAGCGAACAAAATCGTGATCCGATACTTATTACCTAGTGGTCATAAGTCGCTCAGTCTAGTATGACGCCCCTACACGTCAAGTCGTGTTTGTATCCGCTCTATGCACTAAAAGAAAATAATTTTCTGAGAAAATATGCCGAACTGCCCATTACGCTATTGCAAATCTTATGATAAAATGACTGAACCTAACTTCGGTTTATTTTCGTAAATATTTTTTGTATTTACGAATTAATTAATTAAAATTCAATAATTTTTATAAATAGTTCTAGAACATTTGCTGATTTTGTGATAACGCCATCTATTGCTGAAAAGCTTAACCTTACCTTTATCACACACTGAGGCTCTACCACGAGCTCATAACGTGATCCATTTTACGACCTAAACCGAGCTGTTAAAGGGGTGGAGCTATATAGGGTGTATGGCTCCATCACTCTTTTTCGGTCGTACGACTGACATTTTAACATTAACATGGTAAGGCCCCTGGCCACCTACCGAGCGATAGTTAAATAATTATAAATTTCGACAAATTTAATTCGCGTGTTTGCTATTCAAAGCCAGATGGCGTCACTGAGACATAGGATGACAGTTTTTTTTAAGACATTTGTTCTGATAGCCGCTCTATTATAATTATCTCTTTAAATCTCTTTGGTTTTAAAGGAGTACATACTGAGTATGTACTGTGTACTTTCAAGGGAATAGCCACAGGCAATTTATTTTTTTAAGTATACCTACCTACACTGATGAAAAGTTGTGATTTTATATACAGTTTAACAAGAAAACACCGTAGCTCATGTTGTTCAATAAACCACGTTTCTGAACGAAACATTGTAGAATTTAACATTATTTTCATGCTCGGAAGTCATTGTTCATAAAATGGCATTTGTGGACAAATTAATGTTGACTAGGCGTGTAACTCTTTACTGAACCGACTCACTGTTCCGAAATATTTTAGTGTTCCGAAAGATTGGAACATCAGTAATGTTTTAAATTTTAATGCATCATTTGGAACAATTGGAACTCTGAGACACTCTTTATAAAAATTCAAATTATAACTTAAATGGCGTATATATAATTAATGACCTGAACTAAAAACCTCTGCTTTAAATTATTCTCAAATCAAAATTCAATTAAATAAAACTTTTAGTGTATATGACGCAACGTAACAGATCACGAATCAGTGTGTATATTTTGAGCCAATGTTCCAAATAATATGTTCCAATCGCAAAGATGACACACTTTTTTCCACGCCTAATATTGACCTACAATAAAAGTGGTGACATGACAGCAGTGTCATGTCACTGACGTAACACTGCCGTCAAACAAACGTTTCATGAATTTTACCGAACTTGGATACTTGCCTTTTGAGATTAGTTTGAAACTTCATAACGGTTTTATCTTCTATATAAAGTTAGAAGACCAAATAAATAAGATTGACTTTGAATATAACTATCGAAATGGATTTAGTGAAAGTATATTTTCAATACCTTCTGCGTAATAAATTTTCGTATGAGATTGTAATTCGTGCAGAGACATCTGAGGACATGATCGCTAAGCTTCGTAAATAACTCGAATGTCTGATTTGGACTTTAGTCCTGCAGAATTTGCAATGTAATGTGAATTCTATTCAATGACTCCCAGAGCACTTCCAAATTATATTCATGAATTACTAATTTTAGTGTACCAACTTAGGGGATAGCATTGATTGAATTATAGGAAGTAATTTTCATGGAAAATCGGATGGTGCGGCAAAAAGTAGTTGCTAAAGTCAGTAAGCCTTTTGTAGGCATTTTTTATTTGTTTTTAGAGATTTGTCTTATCAGGGGGATGTACCTAAATATCTGTAAATGTTGAGTATTTTAGGTATGGTAAAGAGTTATTGTGGATAAATATAATACAATAACTCCCAAATTGTTCACTAGGGACATGGAGGGATACAATGATTTATTTATTTAAAATAAAATGGTAACATCCAAAAGATGTCTCACTGTAATTTATTTAGTATAGAATGTCTATGAATGTTTTGATTACCAGAGGTTATTTTTACGGAAGTGTACCTGACTTCCCACATCTAAAATTATGTTAACGAAATAAGTGATTAAAGAGAAAGTAGTCTAGACTGAATTTGCCTTGAGTATCTTAAAAGTGATGGTATTTACAGCGTACCTACTGGTAATTAATAGTTGGTAATTTTAGTGAATGAAATAAAATAGACGAAACAATTTCATAGTTCGTGATCTCGCATTTTGATTAGTTATTGTATCGAAATTTGGAGTTTCAATAAAAACTAATCGGAGCCAAAAGAGTAAATTAAATATATACCCTCACGTTTGAGTCGGGTCAGTGATTACTACTGATATCAAATGTAAACAAACAGTCATTGTTGGTCAATGATTCACAAACAACGGGTGAAATTTTGTGGTGAGGTAAATCATTGATGTTACTGTGACATGCACTTGAAACTTATCGTGTACCTGTCCTGAGTGGCCATATCAAAATCAAAAGGGTATTTACAGAAACTATTGAGGGATCTGTTTAGGACCATTGAGGGATCTGTTTAGGACCATTGAGGGATCTGTTTAGGACCATTGAGGGATCTGTTTAGGACCATTGAGGGATCTGTTCAGGACCATTGAGGGATCTGTTCAGGACCATTGAGAGGCCTGTTCAGGACCATTGAGAGGCCTGTTCAGGACCATTGAGAGGCCTGTTCAGGACCATTGAGAGGCCTGTTCAGGACCATTGAGAGGCCTGTTCAGGACCATTGAGAGGCCTGTTCAGGACCATTGAGAGGCCTGTTCAGGACCATTGAGAGGCCTGTTCAGGACCATTGAGGGGCCTGTTCAGGATAAACCAATTGGCTTTATCAGGCAATTGTTTATTTACTAATGTTTGTTTTTCATTACAGGCAGGACATTTGAGGGACCTGTCTGTTTATATTAGAGGCAGGACATTTGAGAGGCCTGTTTTTCTTCAGAGGCAGGACATTTGAGGGGCCTGTTTGTTTTTCATTAGAGGCAAGACATTTGAGGGGCCTGTTTGTTTTTCATTAGAGGCAGGATATTTGAGGGGCCTGTACGTTTGTCATTACATGATAGCGACAAGAAATAAGTAACATAGATTTGTAACTTGACTTCTTGACATTTCAAAAGTGCCTGTAAATTGTTTATTTGAAATAAAATGCTTTGAATCTTTGAATCAGTAGAGGCAGGACATTTTAGAGACCTGTTTTTGAATGACTGTATAAAGAGTAAGATAATGATTTGTAAGAATAATAATAATATATATTTATTGAGCAACAAAGTAAAATCATGTATACACAATTGCTTATAAGCTACTTTTACATAACAACTAAATAATGCAATCAATTGTGTCTAAATAGTAATTGGTAAATTGATAATTATGTTTAGTCTCGTTCCTAGGTACAGCAACCAGTGTATGAAATAATCTAAAGTTTTATTCGCTACTGTAATAGATATCTGTTTGCTTTATTGCTGTTATTCTTTTTTTTCTTCTCTCATTATTTTGTGTATAAAACCAATTTCTTTATTCTTTCACATACGAGGTCGTATTTGTAATACGGATGGCCGACTGTTAGCGATTTTTATGATTAGTTACATACACTATGATTGTTTTCTGTATTGGCAACATTAAAATGTATTTATTTTGCACTGACAACTGGAACGTTATGCGATTTGACAGCTCAGCGCTATGACAGTTGACAAGGTTATAAAATAACGCGCTGCGCTGTCCTGACACATTCCGTTCCAGTCTTCGGGGTAAGCAACATCTCAGAGTAAGTGCTACTATATAATTATTATTATTTTAAATGTTATTGATTTATGATATTTGTAATAATTGTGTGCTGTCAAGGCAAAAGTATAGAGGGTGTGTTACCCGTTTTGGTCGTTTTATTTAAAAACCTTCCCGCTACACTTATCTAGGTACACTAAATAAGTTTCTTATCCAATCTTTCTCTAAAGTTAACACATTAGCTAACACAGTTATTAGTAGGTACGTTGTTTTAAATGTCCGTGTTACTAGATTTTATTTTAATGAGGCCGTTTTTTAACAAAATGGCTTAACAAACACTTTATAATGTTCAAGTGATAAAAAGTTATGTTACGACGTACTTTTTGGTGGAAACTTCTTGTTATTAATGTAGTTTCGTATTGTATTGTGTTGATAAGGTAGCTTGGGAGTTGGAAATAGGCTGTTGGTACTTTTAGTCAGAACTAATTAGTATTTTTTTTTTTTAGTTTTAAGGGGTAATTAGTCATTTGTAGAAGAGTATTTTTATCTTTTGGTAACGGCGCTTTCAAATACAGAAAAATTGTATTTAATTATTTATTTTATACCGCCGTTCGCAGAACAAATGGCCGTTGGGGCCGAAAGGTTCTGGAATGGCGACCGGGTACCGGAAGACGCAGTGTTGGAAGGCCCCCTACAAGGTGGACCGATGACCTGGTGAAGGTTGCGGGAATCCGATGAATGCGAGACGCACAGGATCGTTCGTTGTGGCGACATTTGGGGGAGGTCTATGTCCAGCAGTGGACGTCTATCGGCTGAAATGATGATGATGATGATGAATAAGTACTTTATTGTACAACTTATACTAACACAAGACAAATATTTATACATAGAATAAATCTGTAGAAGTTTTTAGTTGTGCACGCATCACGTAAAATGTACGAAATCAACGAAGATAACTTTTATAAATTAAAATTGTGTATAACTTAATATATTACTTAGACTTTATTTCATCGCAATCGGTGGACTATATCGAAAGATATACTACATTCATTGACTGTTAGGTGGTATGAAGTTCACATGGCCAGCTAGTAAATAATAAAAATAGGTGTGAATAATGGGCGGTCTTTTCGCACAGGGTAATCTCTTCATGGGTAGTGTGAAAACGAAACCCGGGGCCCAGGAACAGGAGTGGGTTTTTAGTCAGTAAAAGTCTGACACTATCTTCCGCTCAGCCCAAGAGCGAGATTTGTCATTAGATGATTTTCCCACCAAAAAAAAAAAAAACGGTTATCTCTTACAGAAATCCTTTGGGAAGAACTGGAAAAGGAAATAGATTTAGAGCTATCAGTGTACAACATCATAAGTATGTGTAAAATTATATAATCTAATATATAAAATTCTCGTGTCACGGTGTTCGAACTTGAACTCCTCCGAAACGGCTCGACCGATTCTCATGAAATTTTGTGAGCATATTGAGTAGGTCTGAGAATCGGCCAACATCTATTTTTTTTTTATTATTTTTTTTATTTATATGGCAGAACAGCGTTTGCCGAGTCAGCTAGTACATAAATAAAATACCAGATAATATACTAACAAATAAAGTATACATTGGTGCATATGTTCACGCAAAATAGCAAATCAAAGGTCTTATATTGGATTAGTTTTACACAAATTTATAATTAGATTTCAATAGAAACCTGGAAAGAAAGAAAGAAAGAAAAACTGTTTATTCGCGCGATAATTATCCACAAGATAACTGTGTTTCCAAAATATTTAGAGAAAGATGTGTAATAACGTCATAATCACGTAAGTGCGGAGAAGCGTACCACGATTTGGCCACTCTTAAACTCCCTTTCACCCCACCTAGAGTGGAAGAAGTTATTTGACAATTTATTATTATTAGTGTTGCCTTTATTCTATTTTTTTTATGCAATCCATATCATTAGAGCAGTGGTGGCCGAGTGGTAACGGCCCCGACTTACGAGTTGTAGGTCGCGGGTTCAAACCCAACCAGGCGCATTATTTTGTGTAATTTATTTCATCACCACTGCTCTCAAAAAGGTGAAGGAAAACATTGTGAGGAAACCGGCATGTCCTAGAACCAAAAATTCGAAGACATGACATTCACCAACCCGCACTAGGCCCGCGTGGTGGATTACGTCCAATTCCCTCTCCTAGAGAGAGGAAGCCTAATTCCCAGCGGTGGGAAATTAAAGGCTGATTATGCTTATATTAGGGAACTGTCTCCTGAGATACAAGTTCAATACCTATTTAAGGAGGCAGAGTATTTATGTAACAGTGGCACTTGTTTGCAAATAAATGATTAAGTATTAATATATAAAAAAAAACTACCAAAAATGAGTCTAAAGGTGCTTTTCAAGGTACAATGGACTAAGGAAAACAGCCAAAAACAGCTAATGAATAAAAACAAATAGGTACATCAAGATTCGTGCCCTAATTATGTCACTATAATTATTTACAACTGTCAAGTCTGTTTTGATTATGTTATTTAGGTTCATTTCGCGTGTTTCACTCCACATTTATTATTATTTACACTAGAGCGACAATATAGCTGAATACGAATTTATCAACACACGTAATAATTCTTTCTTGATTGTTATTACAGTTTATGTTAGTTTGTAAGTTAAGAAAAAACGTGAGAATTGTAGAACCTCAATACACATTCTCAGTCTATCTATAAATAAACAGATTCAACATAAAAGTTTTTTTCGTATTTCTTCTAGAGATTACGTAAAAGGTTCCCAAAAAGAAAACAATGCCACAGATTGCTTCATCACATTGCAGATATTTAAGATACTTATCAAATCTAGCATCTACTGAAATATTCTATGATACGTTTAATGTGGTTAGTTATTTCGCATAGTTATTGATTGGCAAAAACGATAGCCAACTTCTTTTTTAGAATCGGTGATTAAACTGTTTAAATATATAGTTTGGGTAGAACAGGAGGCCATGTCTAAGGCGCTTAAAATCGCATCTGAAAAGAAAACCCAAGGCCTAAAACACAAAGGGCATCTGAAAGGACACAGGTGTGGTTTTAGTCAGTAAAAGTCGGACATGCCCTTTCACTCCACCCTAGGACAGGATCTTCGGATGATTTCCTATCTCAAAAAAATAATCCATCAGCACTTCAGGCACTCCAGCATTGTGGAATTTAGGAGTCATGACCTGGGGGGTTACCATGACGTTCAAAGTAAGATTGTTTCATTCTTATTTCAGTGTGGGTAAGACACAGAGCTATACAGGTCGTCTAGCGCCATCTCTTACCCACACTGGAAATAAGAATGAAACAATCTTACTTTAAACGTCATGGTACAGGTCCTGGACAGGGAGACCATACTCACGTTAGATATGAAACTCACTATAACTACCCGTGTACCCCAAAAATAATATTTTGCAACGGAACAACTTGACAAATATTTCTACGATTTGAACAAAGAACGCTTAGCAAAATTACTATGAGTGCTTAAACACTAATACCTACCCATTACTAGTATAATACCTGTGTATTGCACATAATACAACGGCAGTCTAAAGCAAAACACAGCTAAAGCCGCGTGCAGCGGCTAGTATAATTAAAAGTAAGGTAAACGTCCCGGTCGTCACGCGATGTGCATAAAAACGTAAATTATTAATGAACGCTTGAAGGCGATGTCATTAATCCTGTGGCTTTAGCGGTGGGGCCATGAGGACAGCGGTTTGAGAGGGAATTAACGTTTTTTGTAGCTGATCAGGAATTACTTTGATATGTAATAATTCATTATTTGGATAAAAGTGTACAGTGAACAGGTTCTTTAGTTGAAAACAACTTATTATTTCCCTGTTTTGATGTCAGTTGCTATCCTTTTTTGACAGGCGCTTATCGATTTTCTAGCAAGATAATGGTTTTACCAATTTATACTTACAATTAATTGATTTCTTACAATGCAAAAAAATCCTAGTTACACTAAAGTGGTATTATCCTAATTGTTCATTTAAGTACCTACAGTCAAATTTAAAAAAAAAAATTGTTGCTTTTTTTATATATTTTATATCTTCTTTTCCTATATAAAAAGAAATTTATATAACTATGCCCTGGCTTACTAGCCAAATGATGATCATCTTGCCCTTATTCCATATTACTGAGGGTCCACGCAACATGTTTTTATCTTCTATTATGTCCTGTCATCTATCACATTATCACTGAGTATTTCTTTCATATTACTCCTCACACAATCCATCCATCCTATCTTTGACTTACCTCATTTTATAAGAATGCGTTATAATTAATACGAGGAGACCAAATAATATCATAAAAGTTTTAAAAATCTGTAAAACACAAAAGTCACATTTTTAATTCCTGAGCCTTACAAAGAAAACTGTAATTTAGTTGAAACGTGTAATTGCCATTCTAATTACCTACTGGATTTTAGACAGTAAGTATTATAATTTGAATTAATATTTTGTTGCACCACCTACCTTCTACTACCCACTCAGTTTTCTCTATACCTGCTCTTGCTCCAAACTCGCTTATTCTATGACCTCAAGTCGACAAAGCTAAAAATCAGTTAAGATGAGGTGAGCGATAGCGCGCGATGACTGGGACGAGTGAGACCCGCGGAATTATACCACATTTATCAACTTATTAATGACCCTACTTAGGTATGTAGGAAGTTAGGAGCGATAGAAGAAACAGCTGGTACCTATTACATTTCTTAATATATAATGTACAATATAATAAGCGCACATCCTGAACGTATTTAGTGGTAGTATGTTGAGAAACTGAATCGATTTTAGCTGTTTTTAAAATAGGTTATTTTATTTTTTCAAAAATTATTTTAGAATAATTAAAATACCTATTAAACACAAGGTGAATGGGAACACATTCATAATGCGCACAGCTAAGGAGTGGAATTCCCTGCCGGAGTTTGTGTTTCCTGATAGGTACAACCTAGGGGTCTTTCAGTCAAGAGTGAATAGGTTATTTCTAGGCAAGCGTGCTCCATCGTCGGCCACATCATCGCTTCGACTTCCACCATCAGGTGAGATAGTGGTCAAACGCGAGCCTATCAATAATAAAAAAGAAGGTGAAAATGGAATCAGGTCGTATTTTTAAACACCCTCGTCGCGACAAGCTTCAAATCGAATTACAGATCTTTATTGAAATCCAATTATGTAATGTAAGTACATAATTATACAGGTTGTAAATATTAGAATATGGAACCAATAGTTATGGATCATGTCGGGACTAGTAAATTTGAAAGTAGTTGGAGAAAGGGAGAGAGAGCGCTCTAATTATTATATTTAAAATAAGTACCCATTTATTCATATCTGTTATTTTTTTTGTTATAAGGTGGACCGATGACCCTGGTAAGGGTTGCTGGAATCCGATGGATGCGAGATGCACAGGCCCGTTCATTGTGGCGACACTTGGGGGGGGGGGCTATGTTCAACAGTGGACCTCTTTCGGCTGAAATGATGATGATGATGATGATCACTTGACAATTTGGAGCCGTGCACTAGCTTCTGACGTTTTATAAGTGCCCATGTAGGCCTATGTGAAATAAAAAACTTTGACTTTGACTTTGATCTGTTATTTTTTTTAAAACCCTTTCATATTAAAATTATGTCACAACTAGCGTTTGCCAGTGGCTTCGCCCGCGTGTAAGTAGGAAATTGTCCCAAGAGACCAGATATATGACTTTTTATCCCTATAAAAGTCATATCCTATGTGCTGATCCAGGATATTATGGTCTACCCGTGTACTAAATTTCACCCAAGCCCGTTCAGCTGTTTGAGCATGAAGAAGTAACAAACATACACTCACACACACTCACAAACTTTCACCTTCATTATAATAGTGTGATTGTTATTATTTATTCATTTATAAATATTCTATTAGTACTCCTGAGAAGTACTAATGTGTGTGTGTAAATAGTTTAATATTAATGCCATTCAAAAGAATTCTGATACTTTCAGGAATCCAAGTTTTCTAAAAAAAAACACATATTTAATATGAATCACGATATCTCACACATATGTTTTGCTGACCGTCCACCTCAACACTTACCGTAATATTGAGTCATTTACTTTATATATTAACCGGCCAGTCATTACCTGCCTCTAATATGTGTATTATATATATATATAGAGTGACTCGCAATTAGTGTACGATACTTAAACACGTGACTGTGCTCATGATAACCAACAACTTTTACTATGGGAACAAACCTGAAATCGCGAAAAAAAATCAGCTGTTCAATACATTTATGTTTGCCTAATGTAGGTACTGAACAGCTGATATTTTTTTCGTGATTTCGGCTTTGCTCCCATAATAAATATGTTTGTTATCATGAGCACAATCACGTGTTTAAGTATCGTACACTAATTGCCAGTCACCCTATATATATATATGTATCATATCGTGGCCAGATCTTAGAACTGATCACTTCATGATATGGCCAACTAAAACTGGCCAGATCGTTTAAACGTTAACATTTGATGATATGTCAATCCTCGTTTGGCCATATCATTGATGTAGGATTTCAATGATAATAAAAGGTCTAAAGAAAGTAGGCCAAACGAGGATTGAAATATCATCAAACTTTAACGTTTAAAACGATCTGGTGACTTTTAGTTGGCCATATCATGATGTGATCAATTTCTAAGATCTAGCCACGATATTTATATAATTATTTACTATTGTATAACAAAGCCTAAAAGTTTTTCACCAGATCTTTGGCCTTATAAATGTAGTAGTTTCTGCCAGCGGCTTCGCCCGTGTAAAAGTAGGTTTTTCCATACAAATTTTGGAACCCCGTGTAGGCAGTGAATTTTGGAAAATCCTCTCTTAGTACTCGCCTACGCCATAAAAGGAAACATTCAAAATTTCACACTCCTAGTCCCGGTAGTTCCGGCTGTGCATTTATATGTCAGTCAGTTAGGTTCTCCTTTTATAAATGTATAGATTGCCGAAGTAAAGTCATTACCATAGCATTTTTGGCTTTTAGACATAGAGTTTAAACACAGGAAAGTATATCTTTTTTATAGTGGGTTTTGTTTTTTCAAATGATGCCCCACATTAGGAATAACTACTGTATTTGTAGGATATCCGCAAGAGAACCAAGGTTACCGACATAGCACGAAGAATCGCCAAACGTAAGTGGCAATGGGCAGGGCACATTGCTCGCAGAACGGATGGCCGTTGGGGCCGAAAGATTCTGAAATGGCGACCACGTAACGGAAGACGTAGCGTAGGAAGACCTCCTACAAGGTGGACGGATGACCTGGTAAGGGTTGCGAGACGCACAAGACCGTTCATTGTGGCGACACTTAGGGAGGCCTATTTTTATTATATTTTTTATTCTTGATAGATTCGCACTTGACTGCTATCTCACATGATGGAAAGCGACGATACGGTCGACAATGGAGCGCGCTTACCTAGAAGTAACCCATTCACTCTTGACTTAAAGATTCCCGGGTTGTAACCATCAGGAAACACAGATTCCGGCAAGGAATGATGATGATGCCTATGTCCAACAGTGGACGTCTTTCGGCTGAAATGATGATGATGATGACTGTATTGTGGGTGTTTTCACAAACATGTAAACTCACTTACCAGACCTGGAACACCTATAGCTGCAGGCTATACAAATATTTGTTCCGTGAGGGAATCGAATCCATAACATGTAGCGCAGCAGCCAATCGCTCAACCACTGAGTCAACCGTGCCATCAAAAATGACTTTTTATGCTCTGGGTGGAGCAAGAGGTAGTGGTAGTTATGCTCTGGGTGGAGGGTTAGACTTATACTGATTAAAACGCACCCAGTTCCTTCAGTTGCCCCTTGCGTTCCAGGGTCGTATAAGTTATACCTGTAAATAAAACTGCCTCAGATCGGTCTGAAGGATTCAAACAGATGCTGTTTGGCAGAAATATGTGTAGTTAAAAAAGAAAGAAAAATATTTTATTTGGCACACACCGTTGATACACACAGTGTAGAAACAACGTATAGAAGTTTAAGATTAAAAAAAAATCGAGCAAGTGCGAGTCGGACTCGCGCCCTGAGGGTTCCGTACGAACTTACCTATTAAAACATTTCAATTCCCGAATTAGGTTACGAAGATTTTTCCGAATCGCAAAAAACGTTTTTAATTGTGACGTGACTACAAATTTACAGTTTTCAGATTTTTTCCTATACTTGTGCTATAAGATCTTGCTACATGCCAAATTTCAGGATTCTAGGTCACCGGAAGTACCCTATGAATTTTGATTCCCTTGAAAGTGTCGAAATAGACGTTTTTTGCGACATAAACGGCCGTATCTTTTTTTTTCTATAACTTAGAAGTTTGATTTTTTCACAGCTTCAAGGGACCGCAGATTTGAGTATATGGTTTTAATTTCAACTCGATACCTTCACACGATTATAGTTGTAGTAGTTGGCTGTAGTATTTTCTATGCTACAATTTTTAATGTTCAAGCAAAATATGCATAATCTATGGGTACTTCATTTTCTTTATTTCTTTTCTCAGTGAACAAGAGACTTAATTATAAAGATGTCCTCAACAAACCTGTCATCAAGTTGTTAAAAGAAATTATGTCCTGAAACATTCATACAACGTCGATTTCTAAGAAAATATTACGATCTAAAACTTTACGTTCTCGAGAAACGAGCTTCCTTCTTTAGAATCCATTTTTGAAGCAAGTTCTTTTAATGACAGTAAAAAGTTAACCAGGAAAATGTCAGCCAGAGAATCTAAAATCTTAATTAGGTATTCTTAACAAAGTTTAAACATCACTATCGTATCAAAAACTACTTCTTAGAGTCGGCATTAACTAAACTTCAAGAACTTAAGAATTAAAACGACCACTATATCGAAGAAAATCTCGTGTAAAAATACATAAAAGCTTACAAGGTAAAAGTACTAACTATCGTCTCTAGCATATTTACTTTCGCGCTAACACGAACCTTCTCCATAAACACGATACTCTGTTTACGTACAGATAAACAAATTAACGAGTAACAATATGTTAGTAGTAGTTACATGTCCCTATTATTAACAATCTCATTTTTTTCTACTCGTACGGTAATCTGAGACATGTGGCTTACCGAAAATAGGTCGAATATGTTTCGAGGGTGACGACACCTATTGTGAGATACTAGTTTTTTTATGGTAATTTCAGATATGTGTAAGAATGAGTACGCTTGTTATTCAAATACAGAGGAAAGTATGTCGCGTTTACTTCATATTTTACTAAAGAAATAAAGATGAACTGTGTGCTTTTAAAAGATACTATCAAACAATGATACCTACTGTTTCGATGAGCAATACAAAGGAACACATAATATCACTTGAAATTGCTTGCAAACTCATTTCAAATTATTACAAATTACATACTAAATATATGAGATCTCATAACCCTTAATTATCTAACCCTATCTCCAAACTCATACTCAAATCTAATCTGTGAACGCAATCATAAATCACTCACCATATTTAATCACAAATGAAACCCAAACTAACTTCAAAGCGAAACTTAATTAAAAACAAATCACGGCCGACAACTGTCCCGCGTACCCCACATCTCTTCGCTTAGGGTCAAAGCCCTTAGCTGTTTTGTCAGAGTTAACCAGATTAGGTTATGTTTTTTAACTGTTTACTGTAACCAAGTTACGCGACAGTTAGTTTAACTAAAGTTAAATGGTACGGGGAATTTTTGAAAGGGCAGTTGAAGGACATAGGTAGGATTTAGTCAATAAAAGTCTGACACGTCTTTT
This sequence comes from Mythimna impura, assembly GCA_905147345.3. Classification (NCBI taxonomy): domain Eukaryota; kingdom Metazoa; phylum Arthropoda; class Insecta; order Lepidoptera; family Noctuidae; genus Mythimna; species Mythimna impura. The sequence goes on from LR990358.1 coordinate 27,663,296, forward strand.
CGCTCCACCTAGAATTAGATAAGTCATTGGATGACTTCCCGCCTAATAAAAATAACAGTTCAACGGTGACCTTAGTGCTTGAAATATGTTCGATGGTAAAGCTTCGTCATTTCTATGTTAATTTAGAAATTAATTGAGAATGTCAATCACGGGAACTTATTTAGTTTTACGATATTTTAATTATTGTTATAAGCTAGTTTGTAGAATTGGGTCTCTAAATGTCATCGATAAAAGTGGATATCCGGTCCGAGACTGGTGCCATACAACGTGGCAATACCGCCAGTCATTTGGGCACGTTACCATTCGACAGCGATGCGGAGTTTTTCGATGCCATATTTTTTTTATTTGATTTAAACTAGTGCTTGACTACGATCCCACCTGATGGTAGCCGGTGATATTTTAGTTTTAAGACTGTAGTTTTAGTTGTAATTGTTTATAAGTTACTTGTTTCTGCCAGCTGTTTTGGCCACAGGGAATGCGTACTTTCTTCCATTATAAATTACTAGCTTCGGCCAGTGGCTTCACCCGTGTGAGGGTAGGTTTCTCCATACAAACTTTGGACCGCCGATTAAACCCCTTAGGGGGTGAATTTTAGAAAATCCTGACTTAGTGATCGCTTACTTCATATAAGCAAACTTTGTGCAAAATTTCACGAACATAGACTTAGTAGATTTGGTTGTGCGTTGATATATCAGTCAGTCAGTTTATCCTTTTATATATATAGATAACCTATATGTTAATCCAGGATATAAGCTATCCTTCTACCAAATTCTATTCAAATCCGTTCAGCCGTTGGAGCTTGAAGGAATAACAAAATAGATACTCGTACTTACATCCAAACATTCATACAAACTTTTGCCTTTTTAATTAGTGTTTAACAGAAATTGGACTTTGGCTATATGTACTAGTAGATTAAAAGTAAACTAACTACTAGATAGCAGTGATAGGTGATCAACTTAATTGAATAAAGAAAGTAAGAACGCCTTAATAAGAGGTACAGCTATAAACTTCTAAGTATTATAAGTCACAACCACATAATAATAAAAAGATAGGCATAGGCATTAACTCCGCCTCTGTACTTTTGTGTGCATAAAGAATTAATAAATAAATAATACATAATAAGTATTATAAATATGAGTATCATATTGCACCTCCGCACAAATAGTGTCACAATTCAAAAAATGTTTTCTTGCATAATTTGCTGGTAATTATACTATTAATTTCAGAATTCATCATACTTCAAGCTCAGATAGTGTCATATGTATAGTTCAATTATTTGCTCACAGGTGACCTATTTTTAACCGACTTCAAAAAGGAGGAGGTTCTATTTTCGGCTGCCTGTTTTTTTTTCTGCATGTTCACCGATTTCTTGGTCAATTGTGGACCGATTTTGAAAATTATTTTTTTGATTGAAATGTTATGCGTCCAAGTGGGTCCCATAGAAATATTGTTATGATCTGATTATGAACTTCGAAGATATAGAACAGAAATCCTCATAGGATCACAGCAGAACTGTCGTAACAAATAATTTTTTTTTGTTTATACATGTAGTCGATGATTAGAGACTGAAAGAAGAGGGGGGATAAAATGAAGTTCGGTCAAATATTTTTCGAACTTATGATAGGTAACCCTTTATAATGTTAGTGTGGAATAGGTGCGATAGTGGTCCAACGCGAGCCTATCAATAATAAAAAGAAAAGAAATAAAAAAATACTATGAACACAACACAACTAAAAACGTACTAACTCCGGTAAGCTCTTGACCCCTTCTATTTCTACCCCAGAGTTCCCAAATAAGACTCCTTTAAGGAAAATCTATTTTAGATTTTTTAAAAGGCAGGGAAGGCTTCAAAAGACATGTTGGCATGGCTATAGGCCGGTCACGTCTACACAGTGGCACACAAATGTTCCCCAGACGAAGCCTTCTGTCGTATGAGAATGAGGGCATTGGCCCTTGACGGGGACATTGAAGGAGGCTGAGGTGTGAAGCGGTAAAGGGCCTATTACACTACTCGATATTCAGACTGTCTTAGTCGTTAAGAAAGAAAGAAAGAAAAACATTTTATTTGCCGGAAAAGGCGCAAACTTATAACTAAACATATTGCAAACATTTTGCAAGACAAAAACATAATTAATCACAAATAACAAATATGCGCCACGTCCGAGCAAAACGGCCGTACGCTCAGCATAATGCCGTGTCCACAACGCAAAAATGCGACGAGTCCACAGCGCTGGTCTGGTAAGACAGTCCGAATATCGCGTAGTGTAATAGCCCCTTAAGTCAGTAATGCTGACGTATGGCTAAACGCAAAGTGGTAGGTACTAGTTTTGAATAAATAAAACCCTTGAAAGACTACTTAAACTTATTGATTGAGAAATAAAAAATGGGTAGCTTCTTCATTCATCCGCCTTGATACTTATTAACCCCCTGAAGGCCTTGACGACCTATGCTACAAGACCTTGTTTTATACCAAATTTCAGGATTCTGGGTCAACGGGAAGTAAGTACCCCATGAATTTTGATTCCCTTGAGAGAGTCGAAATATACGTTTTTTTATTTATTTATTTTATAATTCATGTACACACAAATATACAGAAGAAGATAGGTGTCTTAATATAAAGTTTGTACAAAGGTAGGTACTGCTTATTTCAAAAAGAAATTTCTTCCAGCAGACCTGCGAAAGGAGAGATTAGAAGAAATGTAGACTATAGTGTGTAGAAAATAAGCAAAGAAGAGTTTGTGAAATCTTAAATTAAACTAATAAATACTTGTATAAGTATAAATACCTTACACTAAAAATTTTTTGCGATATAAACGGCCGTATCTTTTCTTTTCGTTAACTTACAAGTTTGATTTTTATCACAGCTTCAAGAAACCGCAGACCTGAGTGTATGATTTAAATTTCAACTCGATTCCTCCACACGGACCCGGATAAAGGGTCTTGACAGACAGACAGACAGACGGACAACAAAGTGATCCTATAAGGGCCCCGTTTTTTTCCTTTTGAGGTACGGAACCCTAAAAATGATATATAGATATAGAACTGCAGTTTTCACAGATATTTACATATTAATGTTAAGATGCAAGTCAGCATATGAAATCAACAGTATAAAAGTATAAAAAAGTGATTCAATAATACTAAAAAAAATTACCACTTCTGTTGAGCATGTTATGGGAGCAATATGGAAAAAAGTTTATTATAGAAACAAAGTTGAAAAATATTCGTACAACATACAAACAATATAATATAGGTATGTTTTATACCACGAAATCACCTAAAAGCGCCATACAAGATAATCCAATTCCATCCGTTGACAGTAACAGTATTATTATTTAATAACAACATCGTATTGTCTGACATACGCTTTACAAACAGTGATAATGGCGGCACTCGTGTAATGTAAACACCCTGTATGTGCACATCAATGTTATGGCGATATAGGTCATCTCTATAAACGGTCTTTGGGTACGTAATGTCATTATCAGTAAGTATCATAAATGACAATATTTGGCGATTGTTATGTCTTAGAAATAAGTACGTAGATATAGCATAATCGTATATTCTGCCTTATAATGATCCCACTGCTGGGACTCCGGCCTTTTCTCGAGGTGAGGGACCGGGCCGTAATCCACCACGCGGGCTCAGTGTAGATAGGTGGATGTCACATGCAAGGGCGGATTTAAGAGGGGAGTGCACGGGAGCACGTAAATACGGTATCCCCCCCCCCCTAGACGGTATTTTTATGTACTGTGGAGATTCCATCTCAGTACATACTTAGAAGCAAATCAGAGTTGTTAAAATATGAATAAAAACTTACACAATATTACTTTGTACAATAAAAGATATAATAAATAATAAAATTGTAGAAATAAACTTGAAGTACAATACTTCAAGTTTATTATATGTAACAATTATTGTTGATTTTTTTGCCCGTCCGCCCCTTGTGAAGAAAAAAATCCTGGATGCGCCCCTGGTCACATGTCTTCAAATTTTTGGTTCTAAGACGTGCCGGTTTCCTACCGATGTTTTCCTTCACCGTTTTGAGAGCAGTGGTGATGAAATAAATTACACAAAGTAATGCGTGCCTGGGTTTGAACTCGTGGCTTACAACTGGTAAGTCGGGATCGTTAACATTCGGTCACCAGTGCTCTAATATAGATACATTTAATTATTAAAACTTCTTCTAAACAATTTTTTTCTTAACATAGGTATATTGATGATAATCATAGTTTTTATTCTTATATTCTTTATGGTATTCTCTATTACTCGGCCAATATTCAGACACGACAATGCCGTCCACTGACGCAGTCATGAGGGTGAGAAATCGACAAACAACTTTTCCCGCTCCGGGTGGAGCGAGAGTGTTCCTTTATTGACTAAAACCCCGTCCTTCAATTGCCTTTTGTGTCCCAGGGCCGCAGTGATTCCCAAAGGCGCTACCACAGCCCAGTCAAGTCCCCACTTGAGCATATAACAGGGCATGTGACGCAAAATGAATGTAGGCCATGTCGTACTCTGAAGACTGGAACCCTTCAAAGTGCTCGACTACCTGTGGAAACTATCAGATTATTATTAGTTTAACCTATATGCTGACGACATCACATAATATTTCAAACATTTCACACATTAACAAACGTTGTCAAATATTTTCTTTTTTTTTAGGCACCTGCCATATTGTCTCTCTACTGGGGGAAAAGGTCTAAGGCATTAAGTCCGCATATGTGCTTTTGTTTTGCATGAAGATTAAATGCCATCAAAAACATAACTTGTAATACCAAGTTGGTTAATTTATTCAGTTCTTACTTATGAGACCTTTTGCAACATCTTATAGTGACCATATCAATATTACATTACACAATCGCATGAAAACAAAATATATCTTCAGGCACCTGCCATATTGTCTCTCTACTGGTGGAAAAGGTCTAAGGCATTAAGTCCGCATATGTGCTTTTGTTTTGCATGAAGATTAAATGCCATCAAAAACATAACTTGTAATACCAAGTTGGTTAATTTATTCAGTTCTTACTTATGAGACCTTTTGCAACATCTTATAGTGACCATATCAATATTACATTACACAATCGCATGAAAACAAAATATATCTTCAGGCACCTGCCATATTGTCTCTCTACTGGGGGAAAAGGTCTAAGGCATTAAGTCCGCATATGTGCTTTTGTTTTGCATGAAGATTAAATGCCATCAAAAACATAACTTGTAATACCAAGTTGGTTAATTTATTCAGTTCTTACTTATGAGACCTTTTGCAACATCTTATAGTGACCATATCAATATTACATTACACAATCGCATGAAAACAAAATATATCTTCAGGCACCTGCCATATTGTCTCTCTACTGGTGGAAAAGGTCTAAGGCATTAAGTCCGCATATGTGCTTTTGTTTTGCATGAAGATTAAATGCCATCAAAAACATAACTTGTAATACCAAGTTGGTTAATTTATTCAGTTCTTACTTATGAGACCTTTTGCAACATCTTATAGTGACCATATCAATATTACATTACACAATCGCATGAAAACAAAATATATCTTCAGGCACCTGCCATATTGTCTCTCTACTGGTGGAAAAGGTCTAAGGCATTAAGTCCGCATATGTGCTTTTGTTTTGCATGAAGATTAAATGCCATCAAAAACATAACTTGTAATACCAAGTTGGTTAATTTATTCAGTTCTTACTTATGAGACCTTTTGCAACATCTTATAGTGACCATATCAATATTACATTACACAATCGCATGAAAACAAAATATATCTTCAGGCACCTGCCATATTGTCTCTCTACTGGTGGAAAAGGTCTAAGGCATTAAGTCCGCATATGTGCTTTTGTTTTGCATGAAGATTAAATGCCATCAAAAACATAACTTGTAATACCAAGTTGGTTAATTTATTCAGTTCTTACTTATGAGACCTTTTGCAACATCTTATAGTGACCATATCAATATTACATTACACAATCGCATGAAAACAAAATATATCTTCAGGCACCTGCCATATTGTCTCTCTACTGGTGGAAAAGGTCTAAGGCATTAAGTCCGCATATGTGCTTTTGTTTTGCATGAAGATTAAATGCCATCAAAAACATAACTTGTAATACCAAGTTGGTTAATTTATTCAGTTCTTACTTATGAGACCTTTTGCAACATCTTATAGTGACCATATCAATATTACATTACACAATCGCATGAAAACAAAATATATCTTCAGGCACCTGCCATATTGTCTCTCTACTGGGGGAAAAGGTCTAAGGCATTAAGTCCGCATATGTGCTTTTGTTTTGCATGAAGATTAAATGCCATCAAAAACATAACTTGTAATACCAAGTTGGTTAATTTATTCAGTTCTTACTTATGAGACCTTTTGCAACATCTTATAGTGACCATATCAATATTACATTACACAATCGCATGAAAACAAAATATATCTTCAGGCACCTGCCATATTGTCTCTCTACTGGTGGAAAAGGTCTAAGGCATTAAGTCCGCATATGTGCTTTTGTTTTGCATGAAGATTAAATGCCATCAAAAACATAACTTGTAATACCAAGTTGGTTAATTTATTCAGTTCTTACTTATGAGACATTTTGCAACATCTTATAGTGACCATATCAATATTACATTACACAATCGCATGAAAACAAAATATATCTTCAGGCACCTGCCATATTGTCTCTCTACTGGTGGAAAAGGTCTAAGGCATTAAGTCCGCATATGTGCTTTTGTTTTGCATGAAGATTAAATGCCATCAAAAACATAACTTGTAATACCAAGTTGGTTAATTTATTCAGTTCTTACTTATGAGACCTTTTGCAACATCTTATAGTGACCATATCAATATTACATTACACAATCGCATGAAAACAAAATATATCTTCAGGCACCTGCCATATTGTCTCTCTACTGGTGGAAAAGGTCTAAGGCATTAAGTCCGCATATGTGCTTTTGTTTTGCATGAAGATTAAATGCCATCAAAAACATAACTTGTAATACCAAGTTGGTTAATTTATTCAGTTCTTACTTATGAGACATTTTGCAACATCTTATAGTGACCATATCAATATTACATTACACAATCGCATGAAAACAAAATATATCTTCAGGCACCTGCCATATTGTCTCTCTACTGGTGGAAAAGGTCTAAGGCATTAAGTCCGCATATGTGCTTTTGTTTTGCATGAAGATTAAATGCCATCAAAAACATAACTTGTAATACCAAGTTGGTTAATTTATTCAGTTCTTACTTATGAGACCTTTTGCAACATCTTATAGTGACCATATCAATATTACATTACACAATCGCATGAAAATAAAATGTATCTCACAAGTAATACCTATTATATTAGATCAGATTGTTTCTTCCGATTGCCAAGACAATATTTTTATTTAAAACAGACAGACCTTGGCGGGGGCACTGCAGTGCCCCTAATAAAATAAAAAATAAATGGTTAAACGATTATTTATTCTACAAAAAAAGTATAAACTTAAATTTATATTTTAAGATAGAAAATTGTAATTTAGTCAATCTGCAATCAGAGAGCAGTGGTGGCCCAGTGGTAACGGCCCCGACTTACGAGTTGTAGGTCGCGGGTTCAAACCCAGCCAGGCGCATTACTTTGTGTAATTTATTTCATCACCACTGCTCTCAAAACGGTGAAGGAAAACATCGTGAGGAAACCGGCATGTCCGAGAACCAAAAATTCGAAGACATGTGACATCCACCAACCCGCACTGGGCCCGCGTGGTGGATTGCAGCCCATTCCCTCTCCTAGAGAGGAGGGCTGAGTCCCAACATTGGGAACATTATAAGGCCGACTATGCTATGCTATGCAATCTGCAATCTGTGACAAAACAATTTTGGCCTCTTGGAGAAAAACATTCAACAAATATAATTTGAATTACAGTTACATAAAATAGATATTTTTTTAGCCGACTATGCGACGCAAAGGAGGGTAATGCGTTTTAAAACCCTCTCCAACCCTTTCGAAATACAAAATTCCAAAACACGTAGAAATTTCAACTCTTTACAACAGCGAACAACCTAATTCTAAGCATGATTAATTTTTCGGGGTGTATCTTAAAAATTTGGGGGTAGTTAAATCATAACTCAGGTTTTAATTGCCCCATATTTTATGGAGAACAATAGTGGGGCTGACGGCAAATGACTGTAGGCCTGGAGGCCCGGAGCCCTACACAATACTGTCTCAGAAACAATTAGAAGATTTAGATGAATTTACAACGAAATTTATGAATGTATTGGATAGCGTTTTGTTTTAGAACTTATATTCGTTGATAGGTATTTTAATGATTTTTTTAGGTGAATCTCAACTAAAGTGTTTTGTGAACAGTGAGCAGAATTCGTTAATGCGGTTACAGCAATCTGTAGTTCCTGTCTTTATCCCATATTTTTATCTTTTTGTTAATTAAACGCTACCCACACTAAGGATTACATCCTGTAAATAAAATCGATACACCTAAAGCGACTTACTATTCTATTATTGTATAAGATATTTTAGGTCAAATCTTGAAAGACGAGTGTGAAAATGTAAGGATCGAAGGTCGAAGGGAATCAGGAGCAATCTATCACGATCAAATGGGCGTGAACCGTGGGAGCTTGGACCTTTACAAATAACGTGCTTATTCATGTAAGACCCGATCCTACCTAGGTTCTGAAAAACGTAAAAGGATATATCCTAAAAACCTAATGTTTATGCCTCAGGTCAGAGAGGACTAAGCCATGTTCACGATTAGGTTTCGTCTGAGACCCTGCAGATTTGAATGTCATAAATATTTTTAGGAACATTGACTAAATTGGTTTTGTTTTAGCCAAATTGAAAAGGTTGTATGTAAATGTTTATAGTTTAAGTTTACCGTCGTGGTTTGCTACGAGTATCTGCTCTGATTTTCAGTGTTTGTGCGGCGTCTCTCTGCAGACTATGTCCCACTTTCCATCTTGTGTTACGTGCCCTATTACCTGTTCACATAGAGATCTTATGACAGCGTCAGGCATTGCCGTGGCCATATTCTGGGCCAGGCAGGTACTTTAATAAAACTATTTTTTGCCATGTCGATGGCAAAAAATAGTTTAAGCTGACAATAAAAATATTTAAACCATTTTTTAACATCAAACACACCTAACATGAAGTCTATTTTAAGTATTAATGGAACCGCAAATGACAAACTGCCATCAAACCTTGAAATCATAACCTAATTACGCGAAAAATCAATTAAGCCAACAGGAAATTATCTAATCTTCTTAAAGTTGATCATTTTGCGGTGTGCCACGAGAATTAATTATTAATTAAACGTGTTTAAACAGTTTTATAGATAGTTCGACATCAAAACAAACAGAGTGCGGGGATGGCGGATAAATCGATATGGCTCGGTATTATTGGTAGCGGATCCGAAAAGCGGAAATCAGTGATTGCCGACCCGTGGCAATATCCGCTTAGTACAGCTTTTATCCACCGCGCCTCTGTAGGCACTGGGCCTACTACTGGGTGTTCTCTACTATTTTATTTATATATTGCCCAGTAATTAGGATGGAGCTCTGCTGCGGCCTCTATTTGCACTCATGTTTGAAATGGTGCTGATATTAAAATAAAGAGCCGCTAGCTACTGAATCGTATATTGATTCATTTTGTGTGACTGATTATTAGGAAAAGGTGTCAATTTATGCATGTGTATCGATCTTTGCGCTATCTCCGAAGATACCGTGTGGAAATGGCGAATCAAGCCAATTTTTGGATGTACGATCGTCATATAGAAAAATAAGTGGTCGCCAAATTATAGAAAGTCCGCAGTTAATAAAAAATAAAATTAAAGATTTCTGTACCTACTCCTACTCCCTATGAACTTTGAGTGAACCAAATCTCACACTCCTTCGCACACGTAATTTCCCTTACCTAAAGGGGTAAACAGGTTTCTCTAAACAAATCTATAATAAATTATTTGTTTGAACTTTAATTCTCCCACTAATTTTTAATTAGTACAAATACTTAAAGGGCTTATGACAAAAGGTCTTGTTATTATCTAAGTATAGTCCCAATAAACAATATTCATAAACAGCAAAATTATTAGCGTTTGTTTATATCCCAAAATGTCACTCAATTTATGGAAAAATTGTACAGGCTATTGATTATGAATTAATAAATGACGATCAAAAAGGAAAAACACAGCGCTTAGTATTTTCTAGTAGCAATTGTTATGAATGATTGATTCTATTATGAATTTACCAATTATGACAAATTTTCGTGGACAATTTTAGGATTTCGTTTTTTTAAGTTTTTGCTACACAAATATGATCAGTAAAGGGTACGGATAGAGCCCCATTTTTTTTGTACTAATTAAGAAATAGGGATGTATATTTCCTTTCAAGGCCAAGTTTTAATCGACTTAAAAAGGAGGAGATTTGCTGTGTCTTTTTTTTTATGTAGGTAAGTACGTTTGTTAGTTGAAATTCTTTTTCTAGTCAGACGATGAACAGACTTTACTACAGTCCCACCTTGGTCCGGTTCTATCAAAACTGTAGCGGTAGCCAATCACCATATTTTAACACACTGTCAAACTGGTTACTATTTATTATTCGACGCTATCTAAGCAATAGTACCTATGTATATAACGCACCGGCCTTAAGCTACAGTTATCACTTGAGTTATTAAGTTCAGAGATCAACTGCAGTAGCTGATACCAACTCGTTTCTAAATTTCCAGTCTGACACAGAGTAAAGAGTGGATGGAGTGATAAGATGGAGACTAGCTATCTGTACAAAGACGATGCAACCTCAACACGTCACATTGTTTTAAGATTAATAGTTGTGATAGGTACTGCGACCCTGGAACGTAAATGATAACTGAAGGAACACATGTGGGTTTTAGTCGATAAAAATTTGACACTCCTTCTCGCTCTACCCAGAGTAAAAGGAGTCATTTAATTAAATCCCACCATGAAAAAGATGTTTTTTTAGTTTTTGGAGCCAAATCTTCTTACATGGGTGTTGTGGTTATTTATTTTACTTAAAAGGGAATACGGCAGGACTGATAACTGGCAATAATTGTTTCCTTGCGTGATCGGATCAGAAATTAAAATATCCGTATGAGAACCAAGGTTGCGAACATAGCTTGACGAATTGCCAAACTTAAGAGGCAGTGGTCAGCGTACCTACATAGCTCACAGAGCAGATGGTCGATGGGACTGAAAGGTTCTGAAATGGTAACCACGTACCAGAAGATGCAGCGTTGGAAGACCTTCCATAAGATGAACCGACTACCCGTCACGGGAATCCGATGGGTGTGAGACGCTCAGGATCGGTTGTTATGGTAACACTTGGGGGAGGAATATGTCTAGCAGTAGACGTCTTTGGGCTGAAATAATGGCAGTGAACCTTATTAGAAATTGGATTATATCACATTACAGAGAAAACAATACACGCCTTATTATCTCTTCCATAATGTAAAAGTAGTAATTTCTATTGCTTAATAGAAATGACTACTTTTAAACACACAAGAGAAAGTAGATACAAGAGCTTTCTTGAGTACTCCATTGACACGTTCCTCCATGCAACCTTAAAGCATAAATAGTACCAAAAGGTTCTCGCTATCAACACAGAGGTAGAGACAGACGTGTAGCTATTGAGTTATTTATTATAGCCGAGCTAGATCTATTAGATACTCGCCACCTGCCTTAGGCTGGAGTTACGCCTTGTTGAGGTGCAATTACACTCACTGTCGAGTAGTCATTATGTTCAAAATAAACTCAGGGGAATTGCAAGTTCTAAAAAATAAAAAGTTATAATTTTTTTTACAACTTATATTTTTTCGCACTTGGGTTTTTATCGATTTATTTTTATTAAAAAGTATGTATAGTAGATCGTTAACTAAACTAGAATTTATAAAAATAAAAAATGCGTTAGAATTTATAAAGGCTTGATAAATTTTCAGTCTGTTTTTTTATGAGCAGCAAAAAATATTAAATCAATCAAAGTCTTCTTCACAGTAATTAATTGCGACCAATGTTTTCATTTAAACTTCATGGACCAAGGACAAACTGTGCCATATGTCATTTGAAACAGAACACCCATATGCAAGGCCAGATCACACTGAGATTGTATTCAGTGACATCATTGTCTTTTTTTTATGTTCTAAATTTGAATTCTAATATACACGAACCCTTAGATCTATGAAGACAACTGGACACAATTATAAATGTACTTCTAAACCAACGCAGTAAGTTCCATTTTCGCTTGATTGTTTAGTTTTATACACAGGTGAGTTATTAAACAATTTCTCTTTAAGCTAGTAAACACAACGTCAATTACTAGTGCAAGTGACGTTGTGTATTCATTATAGCTCTTACATTTCAATTTGAATAAAATATGTGCATTTTAAATACTAAAGTAACGGATAGTTAGTTTCTATAGATAAGACTTTTAAACGTACAATTTATACCTAGGTCTATATTTTACCACCTACGGTAAAAGTACGCAGGCATAAATTAAATTAGAATAATAATAGGTGTATAGGAAACTTTATTTTGATCTGATAACTGTAAAAGCAAGTGCAAATTGCATTTGAAATTAAAACTAAAACAATATTTCAGACACGATCCTTTAATAAATAACTCATAGACTAGCTAGTATGTGGTTTGCATGATGAGCTAAATGCCATTTGAAAATATATAAATAGAGTCACTAAATACTAGATAGGTATTTTAATAAAATCATTTATTTCAGACCAACAGAAGTCCATAGGCAAGGCAAGGTTGTTAGTAACAAAAATAACTAATGTTAGTAATCAAAAATAATAAAATTTATTTCATTTTAATAATTTTAATTTTGTTTAATTTATTTTATGATATAATTTAATCTGTTTCACATTATTTTATTTTAATTAGATTGGAATAGTATGCAAGTTTATATATACTTAACATAAATCTTTAATTACTTGTAATAAATGATTAATTGATCCACCAACCCGCACTGGGCCCGCGTGGTGGATTACGGCCCATTCCCTCTCCTAGAGAGGAGGCCTGAGTCCCAGCAGTGGGAACATTGTAAGGCCGACTATGCTATGTTATGCTAAATGATTAATAATAATAATAAGTTTTTAAATGTTTTTTTTAATTATTTTTATTGAAAAATTTAAAAATATAATTTATATATGTATACAAAAATGAATAGGTACAGACTTATTAAATTATTATAATAAAAAGTCATACGAAGAAACTAGACCCACCATCTAGCCCTGTACAGTATAGTCACCGGTTTCACAACACATGAAGTTCAGTGTACCTACTGAGCAGAACAGTATCTGTTCTCCAGCCAATCATCCGACGCTATTTACTATTATGTTTGTTCAATAACATTCCAATAAATCAAATTAATAAAAATTTATTATACGCGTAACATTATTATGTGAAAATGTAGTCGTGATGGTACCCGTCTCTCATACATGAGGTTGTAGGTTCTAAACTGGGAAATACTATTGAATTTTTCAGTTCACGTATTTTTATAAGTTTACCTAGGACATTACTGACACCCCGTGTCTCGGAAAGCACGTAAAGCTGTTGGTACCGGTTGTCATTCGTAGATCTTTGATAGTTGTGGTGGGTAGTCAAACGCCATAAAGTCTGACCATCAATCCAAGTAGTATTGCTGCCCTGTAACTGGATTGTAGAGGTCTGATAAAACACAAGTATTTAGCCGCATCCGGCTAGAGTGGAAGCTACCTATGAAAAGGTTAGGAAGATGCATAAAGCATAATCAGCCTTTTTAATGTTCCCACTGCTGGGACTCAGGCCTCCTCTCTAGGAGAGGGAATGGGCCATAATCCACCACGGGGGCACAGTGCGGGTTGGTGAATGTTACATGTCTTCGAATTTTTTTGGTTCTAGGACAAGCCGGTTTCCTCACGATGTTTTCCTTCACCGTTTTGAGAGCTGTGGTGATGAAATAAATTATACAAAGTATTGCGCCTGGATGGGTTTGAACCCACGACCGGCAACACGTAAATCGGGGCCTTTACCACTCGGCGAACACTGCTCTAATCTATGGGAGATGATTATTATGTAAAAATGTAACCCTATAGAGAATGGACCTCTCGCGCCGGGCCCTGGTTCAGGCCATGGTCCGGAGCGAGGGGGAATGGGCGACAGTCGCCTCCTTCTATGAAGCAGTAATGCTAGCGAAGGAGGCGGCCGCACGCGTGAGGTAACGGACATACTTACGCCCCAGCCGCTGGGACCTCGACCGTTCCACGCGCGCCTCATAGAGATGTCAGAAAAACCGTATGGGATCAGCAGGGTCAAAGCCTACGAGGCCATGGGTCGATTTCCGAAAGGAAAACCTGTAGTCCTAGAACGCAAAGGATAACTGAACAAACATAGGTGTGCGCGACGATAGGTCGTGGTAAAGCAAATGAAGAGATGAGTGGACTTAAAAGTTACGTGAATATGAAAATGAATTTGGAAGAAATGCGCAAGTCAGCTGTTGCACGCGCATTTCTTCCAAATTCATTTTCATATTTTTCATATCACAGGTTACTATATAACCTAGCTAAAATGCCAGTTGCGATACGCTGTTTCGAATATATTAAAAATAAACTGGGCAAGTGCGTTCCGAGTGAGGGTTCCGTACAAACTACCTAATAAAAAAACAGTTCAGTTACCGAATTGAGTTACAACGATTTTCCGAATCGCAAAAAAAGGTTTATTTTGGGACGTGACTACAAATTTACAGTTTTCAGATTTTTTCCTATACTTGTGCTATGAGACCTTGCTTCATGCCAAATTTCAGGATTCTAGGTCGACGAGAAGTACCCTGTGAATTTTGATTTCTTTGAGAGTGTCGAAATACCTATACGTTTTTTGCAACATAAACGGCCGTATCTTTTAGAAGTTTATTTTTTTGACAGCTTCAAGGGACCGTAGACCTGAGTTGGTTTTAATTTCAACTCGATACCTCCATGCGTTCCCGAGATATAGGGTCTTGACAGACAGACAGACAGACGGACGGACATGCAAAGTGATCCTATAAGGGTTCCGTTTTTTCCTTTTGAGTTACGGAACCCTAAAAAACACCTGAAAATCGTTTGACTATACTTTTTTATTGAGAGGAAGTGTCACACTTACCGACTAAAACTCACTCGTTTTCCTTCAGTTGGTTTTTACATTTCAGGTCCGCGGTAAATCTTTTCAATAATTCCATAGCCCAATAAAAGTGCTTTTATTAGATTGGAAAAATTACTCAATGACTTCTCCTTCTCTAAGATGGAGCGGGAGAGAGTGTCAAACTTTTATTGACTAAAACCACACAGACCACACTTAAGTTCCTTTTTTCCTTTTCGGAAGTAAACCCATGGGCCCCAGTAGGCTACGGCCCTGCCAGCAGTTTTGCTGACATCTCTTTAAGGCGTGCGTGGAACTCATCGCCCCGTTGGCGACTTAGGCTTGGTCCGGGCGGTTTCCAGACGACCGGACGGCGAGCTACACATTGCTAATCGTCCGCAAACAAACGTGGGTGCCAAAAGCCAAATCGTTCTTAGTACTAAACACAAGAGCTTCTCTCAATGTCCCCCACACATTCAAAACTAAATAATACTCACAAAAGCTTGGAAAAGATCAATATTCATTCAATTTCGCATGTAATAGACCTTCTTCAAAAACCGATTTAAAATAAAATAGGCCTTAATCTCCGTACGAAGGGCTGGCGCATTACATGTTAAGTATTGTGCGACGCCGGGGGTGCGGGGCGCGGGGCACGAAGGACCAACTTATTAATATCGCCCCTGAATAGAAATGTCGGGATCATTATTGAGGGTTGTGTACTGGGCATCGGGTTTGGATGTTCACATTGGGAGGTTATGTTTGGAGAATTTTGGTGTTTTTTTTAGGTGGGGAAATCATCCAATGACATCCCCCGCCTTGGGCGGAGCGGGAGATAGCATTAGACTTTTACTGACTAAAAACCCGGGTTTCACTTTCACACCACCCGTGGAGGATTTTGGTGTTGGATTTATTTCAAACTATCTACTGCCAGCGGCTTTGTCCAGTTGAAAGTAAAAAAAAATCCCAAGGGAACATACTCCTGGGATAAAAAGTACCCTATGTGCCAGGGTACTTTTAATGTACCCTTTGTGCACGTAGGGTACTTTTTAACCAGGACATGATCGTGATTCTCGGTATTCCAATACATGGTCTACCTGTGTACCAAGATTCATTGAAATCCGTTCAGCCGATCAGGCGTGAAGAAGTAACAAACAAACATACACACACGCTCACAAACTTTCACCTTTATAATGTTAGGCCAAACCGTGTCTACAGAATAATTAACAAAAGTACTCGCTTCGTAAATCATCGTTTATCTCCGGAAAAACGAAACGCAATTTTAAGATCGAATACTGCGCTATTACAACCATGTTAAAGCTTTTATATTGAGTCCTTCCCGGCCTGCCGTTCTGGGATCTGGAAGTAACAGTCCTTACACGCATACACGATTTACGCATGGAGATGTAACGCCGGAGCAAAACTCCGCTGGGGCGGACGAAGAGCAATGGGCAGCTCACCGTTCGGCCGTCTGGTAACCATCAAGACCGAGCCCGAGTCGTTGACGGTGCGTGGTTTTCCACGCGCGCCTCAAAATGATGTCAGCAAAACCATAGGGGCCCAGCAGGACCGATGCCTACGAACTAAGCCGGGAACCTGAAACGTAAAGGCAAAGAAGGAACATAGGTGTGGCTTTAATCAGTAATTCTGACATGCTTTCCCGCTCCGACATAGAGCGTGGAAGTCTTATAGACAACTCGTCAAATAAGTTCTATATTATTTCAGCTATAATGTATCAAGCCACATACTATCATTTTTCTATACAATAACAACCCGCACATGTTGGGAACGAGCCACTGTTTCTCTTTGATCCTCGTATTACAATTACACAAACATACTGCAGTAAATGAAGCATGTTCAACACCATCTGATCAGCAGCTGTGCTGGCGTTTAATTATTTTAATTAAATCAGCGTGGCATTAAAATGTTGCGGATGAATCATAAGAGATTATAGTATGAAGTGTAGGTACATACATACATAAACCTACCTACCTAATTTTTATACTTTAGGAATCACCAATTTTTATTTTTTCTTGCTCTAAAAGCCTTGTGACCGATGAGTTTGTGTGAATGGCGAGTTCCATACAAAAATTCATGCCTTATTTCACACGTTAGGGATCAACTTTAAAAAATCTACGTTTGCGTTACTGCTTACTATCAGGTGGGATCGCAGTCAAGGGCTAGTTTACATTAATTAATTAAACTGAACGGGCTCGTGCATTAAGGGTTCCGTACAAAACTTACCTATGTAAATAGTTTAATTCCCAAAAAAATGTATTTCTGTTTTGTGACAATACCTAACCATAAATTTACTGTTTTCAGATTTATTCCTATACCTGTGCTATAAGACCTTGTTTTATGCCAAGTTTCAGGATTCTGGGTCAACGGCAGCCTATAAATTTTGTAAAAGGGTCAGAGAGACGGACAACAAAGTGATCCTATAAGGGTTCCATTTTTTTCCTTTTGAAGTATGGAATTCAAAAAAGAAAAAAAAAGAAAATCCTTCCCTTCAGTGAAATGCAATTCTTTTCCGATATTTCATACTACTAAAGGGAGATTAACTGACTAAACTAGACTGTGAATGTTGCATAGCTGTAAGTGTAAATATTGTAGAAATTGCTTTTGTAAATAAGTCATTTGTGGGGCCTATTAAAACAAAAAAAAAAAACTATCACCCAAGTCCCCACAATCTGAACACGTCCAACTAAAGTCACGTTACAAATCCGAGTGTGAAAGCGCACGGAGGCACGAGCCCTTCAATTTGTGATCGATGAGTCCATCGCTCTTGCGTCTCACAGGACCGCCCAGAGCTCGCATAGCTGGGGTCAGCAGGACTCAGGCCTATCTGTGCGTGTACGTAGGTAGTTGAGACTTGTAATAGAAGCAGGTAGGCCGAGAAACTTGAATTGAATGGAAGATCTATTTGTATATTAGTTCTGAAATAAATTGGGAATTTTATTTTCTTTATATACATATAATTTAAGCATAGCCATACAGCGTGGCAATGCCGCCAGTCTTTTGGATACATTACCAGTCGACAGTGATGTGAAGGACCGCGTACTGGAAGACGCAGTGTTGGAAGTCTCCTATAAGGTGGACCGATGACCTGGTAAGGGTTGCGGGAATCCGATAGATGTGAGACGCATAGGACCGTTCATTGTGGCGACACTTGGGGGAGGTCTATGTCCAACAGTGGAAGTCTTTCAGCTAATGATGATGATTAGTGATGTGGAGGAGTTTTTTGACGCCATATTTTAAATAGTTTGTGTTAATTCAAAATCAAATTAAAATAAACATTTATTATCTCCAAAAATAACACTTCAAACATCCATACATCATCATCCGTTCATCATAATCCATACAACCATCCATATTATCCATCCATATTTATTCATTTATCATCATTCATTCTTCTTCGTCGTATGTTATTGGGCAGAAAAACATAAGCGCTTAAATAGATGAATTTGTAATTTGTAGGAGATCTGGAGTCTAAACTAGGCCTAAACCTGTATCTTAGAACTGCAGGCTCTCCCATCATCAAAAAACTTAATTATTTGTCCATGCTTAGTGCATTAGAGCACATGGACGTATGTAAGTGGAGGTGTATAGATATATATATATATATATATGTTTGTATATACTAGAATTAGTTTAGTATTTTTAAATATGTAAATAATTTTACACAAGTTTTTAAGAAACAATATATCAAGTACACAGTGGATCGCATTCGAAACTCTATACTGCGCTCCAAACCGCAGATCATTGACGTGGCTCAGAAAGTTGCCCAGCTTAAGTGGGACTGGGCTGGACATGTCTGTCGCATGCCGATCGAGTGGTGGGCCAGTAAAACACAAAGTGGGTGTCCTGAAATCGTACGTCGGGGTCGTGGAAGACCAAGAAGGAGGTAGCAGGACGACTTAGATGTCTTCCATAGGAATTAGCAAGAAGTGGCTCGGAGCCGGGATCAATGGAAGGAATGGAGGGAGGTCTTTGCCCAGCAGTGAGACAGTATAGGCTAGATATAATAGCATAATCAACCTTTTAATGTTCCCACTGCTTGGACTCAGGCCTTCACTTTCTAGGAGAGCGAATGGACCGTAGTCCTCCACACGGGACCAGTGCGGATTAGTGAATGTCACATGTCTTCGAATTTTTGATTCTAGGATATTTCCTCACGATATTTTCTTTCACCGTTTTGAGAGCAGTAGTGATGAAATAAATTACACAAAGTAATGCGCCTGGCTGGGTTTAAACCCGCGACCTACAAACTCGTAAGTCGGGGCCGTTACCACTCGGCCACCACTGCTCTCTAGATATAATAATATAATATAATATGTATTATAAGCATTTGCAAGTATTTGTGTGTAAATAAAGGAATAGAGAGCTTTTGTAGCTCCTACAGAGCAAATTCGTATGACTAAACACATGTATCTATTACATATCTTATTACAAGTAAAAGATAGAACCTGACGCCTCACACCTTGCTAAGCTTATTAAAAAATATCTAAAAATACGCAGCCTACCTAACTAAAACTTGCTAAATAAGGATAAAATCATAAACGTAAATACACACCAAGCCTTTTCTAGTGCATTTTTGTCCTAAAAAGATCCATAACGATACCGGGCCGTATCTAATACCTGCTTATTACCATTAAGCGATGGGTTGAAGTCTAGATGGATAATAGATGCACTAGAAACTCTGGCCACCTGTCCATCTTGAAACTGTGTTGTATGCTAATCGATGCTTCTTCTATATCATCTTAATATTGTTTATAAAAGAATTAGCGACCCGCCCATGAGATGTTTTTTATTGTTTTATAGGCTCACGCTTGACCACAATCTTGATAATTAACGATGATGTAGTAGACGATGGAGCTGCGGAGCCCTTAACTAGAAGTAACCTATTCACTCTTGACTTAAAAAACCCCTGGTTGTAGCTATCAGGAAACACAGACTCTGGCAGGGAATTTTACTCCTTAGCTATACGCACAATAAATGTGTTCCTAATATGTTTTGTGCGTATAGATGGAATATCGACGATGGAGCACGCTTGCCTTGAAGTAAACCATTCATTCTGGACTTAAATATCCCCAGCTTGTAGATCAGGTAACACAGACTCCATTAAACGCGTATGGATAAAATATATATTATTATCTAATTTGTATGTGTATCTGTCCGTGAATCAGTATTTAATATCTCAGCTGCGTTCTATTTAGATAGAAGTTTTATATGATCAGCTGAGACTGAGGGTTTTTTTTTTGAGTAATTTAGAAACATTTCAAATTTTGTGGATAGGGAAATCTGAAATGTGACGTCCCCGCCATTAGATTACCTACGTGTGCACAAAAGAGCTATACCGATATGTTCCCACCACGCCCTCTCTCTTCCTCATACCAATATTTGAAATGTTATTAGCTGCTTCATTTCATAACTTGTTTCGATGCTGTTTTCAGAAAAAGATTTAATTTTTTTTTTTAGTCTTGATAGGTTCGCGCTTGATCGCTATCTCACCTGATGGAAAGCGACGATGCGGTCGACGATGGAGTACGCTTACCTAGAAGTAACCTATTCACTCTTGACTTAAAGATTCCCGGGTTGTAGCCATCAGTATACTTATTATTTGTTGTTTAATATAAAATATTGTACAAATAAAAAAACACAGTAAAATATCAAATTAACTAATTATTGGAGAGCTAAACGGTTTTATAACCGTCTTTGCATTAAAAATAATTTGAAGAACATGACTTATTTTTGTGAACCCTTTTCATAACTCAATTTTATTATAAACTCGCTGCCACCAGCGGCTTTTCCCACGTAAAAGTATAAAATGGTCCCAAAGGAACATACTCGTACATACTTCCAGTATAAAAAGTATTCTATGTACTATTCCAAGACGTTGATACACTGACGTCAGTAGAACGTTACCAAGTTTCTTCGAAATCCGTTCAGGTGAAGAAGTAACAAACATACACACTTACTAACTTTCGGCTAGGTATATACTAGCCTATATAATAGCTGCTACAGCAAAAACATACTTCCGGAATAAAAAGTATAATATGTCTTATTCCAGGTTATGATCTACCCGTGTACCAAGTTTCATCAAAATCCGCTCAACTGTTCAAGCGAAAAGAAGTAATAAACATACATATCATAATCATAATCATCATTTCAGCCGAAAGACGTTCACTGTTGGACATAAGCCTTCCCCAAGCGTCGCCATAACGACCGATCCTGTGCGTCTCGCATCCAGGTCGTCGGTCCACCTTGTGGGAGGCCTTCCAACGCTGCGTTTTCCGGTGCGCGGTCGCCACTCTAGAACCTTTCGGCCCCATCGACCATCCGTTCTACGAGCAATGTGCCCTGGCCACTGCCACTTAAGTTTGGCAATGCGTCAAGCTATGTCGGCGACCTTGGTTCTCCTGCGGATATCTTCATTCCTGATGCGATCATGCAAGGAAACTCAGAGCATAACCCTTTCCATTGCTCTTTGGGTGACTGTAAGCCTTCTGATGAGGCCCTTTGTAAGCGATCATGTTTCTAACATACACACTCACAAACTTTCGCCTGTATAATATTTTTGTGATATTTAACTAACTTTTCATAGTAGAGTTTTTTTTTTAAGTTAGATTACAATCTTGAAATAGGGAAATAAGGAACAGCGCTCTAGGTTTTATTATCAAGTGTGTGTGCCCATGTCTGTTA
This sequence comes from Mythimna impura, assembly GCA_905147345.3. NCBI lineage: Eukaryota > Metazoa > Arthropoda > Insecta > Lepidoptera > Noctuidae > Mythimna > Mythimna impura. The sequence continues at coordinate 27,685,109 of LR990358.1, forward strand.
AGAAAAAAACTCAGTACATTTTACACTTGGCTAGTTTTTATAGCATTTTAATGGCCCGCATAAAATGTGATATTATCAAGTAACATCTAACATAGACTGAGGTACCTACGAGTATCTATTTAGCCACTCATCGTTAAAATTGATAAATAAATTGTAGACTTTGTAGATAGCAAGTCTAGCTAGTTTTAAAGGAAAAATAAAAAAGCTATGCCAAATGGATAGCTGCAAAATTTAAAAATTTCAATCGTGGGGGCGATCGGCGGCGGCGATCTCTCGCGCCGGGCCTTGGTACAGGCCATGGTCCGGAGCGAGGAAGAGTGGCAGGCGGTCGCCTCCTTCTGCGAAGCAGTAATGCTAGCAAAGGAGGCGGCCGATCGCGTGAGGCAACGGTCCTCACGCCCCAACCGCCGCCGGGATTCCGATCCCGATTTCCGGCCACCGTAGGCGAGGGCTTGCGGACGGCGAGCAATGGGTGGCTCGCCGTCCGATCGTCCGGTAACCGTCCGGACCAAGCCCAAGTCGTCGACGGCGCGTATTGTTCCACGCGCGCCTCATGGAGATGTCAGCAAATCGTAGGGGCCCAACAGGGTCGAAGCCTACTGGGGCCACGGGTAGTGTGAAAGCGAAACCCGGGGCCCTGGGACGAAGGCAAAGAAGGAACAGGAGTGGGTTTTTAGTCAGTAAAAGTCTGACACTACTTTCCGCTCCGCCCAAGAGCGGGATTTGTCATAAGATGATTTTCCCACCTAAAAAAAAAAAAAAAAAAAAAAAAATCCAAAAGTAGATTTTTTTGTTTTTCTTAAAGTTATGTTTATGATGAAAAGTAGTGGTGCCCGAGAGGCAACAGCCCCGACTTACGAGTTGAAAGTCGTGGGTTCAAACCCAGCCAGGTGCATTGCTTTGTGTAATTTATTTCATCACCACTGCTCTCAAAACAGTAAAGGAAAACATCGTGAGGAAACCGGCATGTCCTAGAACCAAAAATTCGAAGACATGTGACATCCACCAACCCCCACAGGGCCAGCGTGGTAGATTATGGCCCATTCCCTCTCCTACAGAGGAGGCCTGAGTCCCAGCAGTGGGAACATATAATAAGGCCGACTATGCTATGCTATGTTTATGATAACAGCGTTGAAGTCAAAACGGGTCTGTTTGAAAATATTTATCTAAGTACACCTCTCTCGACTTCTGGCTAAATTTTATCCCATTTATTTGGGGCCGGCTATCTGATCCTTGTCTTTATTTTCCATTGAGCACGACTTTGTGCCATGTTCGTGTCGACATGTAAAAATACTTAGACAAAAAAGAGCAAAATTATGGATCTGGTGGTATAAAGCCCAAAGATTGTAGTTATGTATGTAACTGTGTGAATATGAGTTATCCTTTCTTTCAAACGGCTGCACAAGATTGGATAAAATTTGGCACACGGACCATGTAGTAGAATAACATTTAAATTACCTATATTTATTTTGCAAATATGTTATTAAATACCACTTTTACACGTAAATTTTTTCAACAATCTAAATTAAATGAGGTCGGTGTTTCCTTGCTGACTACCCTGAGAAGAAACAAAGAAACAAACTCAGAGTTCAAATGATAGGACACTTTAAAAATAAATACTTTAAATAAATAAAATAAGTTAAATCTTTTTATTTCAGACATATTAGGTCCATAATATTATCAGTTTTTTACTTTACCCCAGACTAATGTCTCTCATGTATCGTGGGTGCGTACACAAACATATAAACTGTAGTAGTGGACGACACCCAGACCCGTAACATCTATCAGTAGGTCATACAAATATTTCTCCAATCGGGAATCAAACTCGAGACACGTAGCAGCAGCTAATCCTTTAACCACTGCGCCAGCCGTACAGTCGATTTTATACCGGGAGTAGATTCCCTGGCTATAATTTTTTACTTTTACGTGAGCGATATCACTGGCAAGCTCGCGAAGCTAGTCATCATCATCATCATTTCAGCCGAAAGACGTCCACTGCTGGACATAGGCCTCCCCCAAGTGTCGCCATAATGAACGGTCCTGTGCGTCTCGCATCCATCGGACTCCCGCAACCGTCACCAAGTCCCGCAATCGGTCCACCTTGTAGGAGGCCTTCCAACGCTACATCTTCCGGTACGTGGTCGCCATTCCAGAACCTTTCGGCCCCAACGGCCATCCGTTCTGCGAGCTAGTATTTACAATTATTTATACTTACCTATAATTATAAATGTGGAAGCGAAGTCCACGTGTTGGCAATAATTGTATAGTGAAAAACTAAATGTCTATTCTCTATCTATTGCACGACGCGGATGGCTTGCGAGCGAGGTGTGACGCACACGAGTGAAGGAATACAAGATATTAGTCAAACCTAAACTCAAAGCTTTTATTTCCTTCAATTAAACCATTTATGGGCATTTTTTAAATGTGTCAGAAAGACAGAAAATTGCAGTTAGTGATTCTATATGAAAGAGAACTTCCATGAATCTCCATAGAACTTAATCTCCATAAATCGTAAATTTATAACAAATTATAAATTATTAAATAATATTCTAAGAATAAAAATAAAAATTATATTGGCGATGTTTATATAAAAAATCTTAACGCGCGTTTCGATTAACTTCAAACATGATTTGAAAAAAGAATTGTGGCGCATCATAGACCGATTTTTTTTAAATATTTGACATTTCTGTCCTCGAGTGAGATAAATCTGCCCCTATTACATATTACTGTCTTGACTTGAACTTGGCTTGACACGCTCGTTACGTTGATTTTATTCGAAACGGTCTTAACTTAATAAGAAAACAACAATTTGACACATAAAATAACAATATTAACAAAAAAATAAATATTTCACTCTGTTAGACAACAGTAGACCAGACGTTTGTAAATAATAGCCTCATTTCATTTAAAAAAGTCTACAAAACAGCTCAGACATAAAATAGGTACATTACATAAATACGAGCATTCTCATCTGATGACACCCATTCTAAAGCGTGTGAGTCATTCACACATTCCATCTTACATTTCCAAATATATCACCGAACTAATTACTTGTAGTAATACGCCGTGTATCGAGGCCACCATTATAAAAGATTTGAGGGAACCGTTGAAAATCAGCAGTCCCTCGTGGGCCACAAGAGACTGCTGATTTTCAACGGTTGCCACGAGTCGTGGCACAGCATCATGCTGATTGGGAGCCGTCTTGTTACTGCGTATTAAAAGAGTAACCATGGAGTTTCTTGCCTGTTCTTTTTTATAGGAAACCACCAATAGGAACCGTACGTTAGCTTTAATTGCCCATGTAGGTCATGCATATGTGAAACAAAATATTATTTTGAATTGAATTGAGTCAGAGTCAGACGTTCTGCCTTTTTGTCCCTTAAGGTTGCATTAGTCGGCGGCCCGAATTCGTTGATGTTTGAGGTTAAAATGCATGCAACCTTCTCCATCACTTAACTTTTCTGCCATTTGCATACTTTATAAGTTATTAATGCCCAAAAATGCGTAAATTAGTGTCGTAATATGGATGTTACAACGCTTAAATGTCCATTATTCTTTTGTTTCTACACAGGTCTAGATAATAAAAAAAAACAAAATTAATACATATTTTATTTTCATATACCAAATACTTTTTTGAAATTTATTATTTGACACAATAAATTAATCGCCATACTACGTTTGCATGGGAGAACGACCGACTAAGGCACCTTTAATGTATTTTATATTGAGTAATTTTCTACATATACTACAATTAAGAATTTATAGCTAATAAATTGTAATTTATATGCACTTTCACTCTGTGCCAATTGAACATCTTTTCTTTCTTTTATACCGCGTACTAGAGTACGCGCAATACGCGCGTACGCATACGTTTGGTTTACGTAAAACGGCTGTGACTCACCATGATGTGTCAGCGCATTGAAATCAACATCATGTATCTATGTATATGCAGGGTTGGCAGTTAAGAATTGTGCATTTTTTTAGTGTTATTTATTTTATTACTATCTATTGGCCTACCTAGTATTTTTAAGGTTTAAGATTCATTTATTCATTGTAAAACCTAATTACATTATAAGTTCTTATTTAATACATTGAGGGCGCTATGTTTTGCCTTTAGGGTTTACAAAGTAGTAATACATGTAATATAATTAGAACAAGAAATTAATATAGATTTATGAACCACAATAGAATTAAATAATTTAGATCATGAAACGAATTAAGAATTTGCAATCACACTGAACGTTGTCGATTAGATAATTAGGTAAATTATGTGTAGCAAGACAAAATGAAACATTGGAAATAAAAAATGTTCGTTATTCAATTTAATTAAATGACCAATGACAATTCAATGCAATTTAATGATAATCGAATGTAATTTAAATTAATTTAATTTTAATTTTATCATTTCATTGTAGGTAATTTTATGATATTTATTGTCTGTATGTGTTTATGTAACTAAAATGAGTCTTTGGTACTTGAAATAAATAGATAAATAAATAAATAAAGAATAATAGGGAATTTGAATAATGTCATAACTTAAAATTAAATGCCAAAATGTAAAATTGAAAGGGCACGGCCATCACGCCCCAACCGCCGGGATCCCGATCCCGATTTCCGACCACCGTAGGCGCGGGCTTGCGGACGGCGAGCAATGCGTAGCTCGCCGTCCGACCGTCCGATAACCGTCCGGACCGAGCCCAAGTCGGTGCGTAGTTAAGTCAGCAAATCATAGGGGCCCATCACGGCCGAAGCCTACTGGGGCCAAGGTTCTGCTTCTGAAAGGAAAACTCGGCCCTGGAAGGAAGGCAACGAAGGAACAGGAGTGGATTTTTAGTCAGTAAAAGTCTGACACAAAAAAGTGGGAAAAAAAAGTATTCCGCCGGTATAAAGCCGCATCCAGTTAGACTGGAAGTCTCCACGTTTTATAAAGTTTTTAACGTTTTTTAAAAATTGACCTGATAAATTGTCAACAAAAACAAACTTCTAATAATCATTCCTTTTTATCAAAGTTTCACTTCCTGTCATGTTCCTCGTTGGCAAAAACCACGAAAAACATTTTTTTCCGGGTGGTAACCCTGAAATATGTCACGCACTATCACTCGACATCTATGTTCTGAAGCCGAATATTTTCCTACTTCGTCACCTCTAGATTTGGACAAACTTCCTTAACCAAAACAATGAAAATACACCTTTAACTCTTCGACATAGAATCCAACAGAACTGCTGTAAGAATCTTTGCAAAAGATAACGTTCGAAAAACAAAATTCAAAATGCGGTTACCATAAACAAATTTACTTTTAAACCATTGAGATTTCGAATTTTACGGACAGTAACATTAAGTTGGCTACTCATAAGTTATTAGGCCACATATTTTATAGTGATGCATCGATCTTGGGCCGTCAGCTTTGAATAGAACTTCTTAAATTGAAAGAGTAATACATTTCTTTTTTTTAATCTACACGTGATATATTGTAGTGTGACGCAACGCTTTTATTCCATTGTAAGTCCATACATTTTTGTTTGGATTTTGAGGTGAAGACGTATTTTGAAATGTAGACTTATAACTATACAGTAGCGACATTATTTTACTTGTTAATATAAAATGATATAAAAAGTCTTGAAAGAAAAATGTAACGTAAAAGATAATTGATAAGCAAATCGCTCAATAAAATTTCTTATTGCTATATTATTAAAATAATGGGCTAAAACAACTACGGGTTTAGTTACTTCAAATAGATGTCTAGTTTAGATGCACCTGACACTAATAGGGCAGATAATGGCTTTGAAGCCTTTAAGAAAATGACAGGGCTTTGAAAAGTAATAGTTTGTTGAGCTGAAAAATCTTTTGCTCTTTTTTTAAAGTGAATGCGAAATAATATTAAAGTGAATTGATTATTATCCTTTGAAGTCAACTTAGTACCTATCCAATATAAAGAGACGTTCACACCTCGACTTAAAATTATGACAGTTATGTTGAAGTTGAAGCCCATCCCTAATAGCAGGGCTGCCACATCTTATCAACACATGTGTATAAATTATTCAGAAACAAACCTGGCCCACAAAAATAATGTTTGAACAAATTATCGGTCAATATCACTTTTAGGCCATTACGGTTGAGGAACCACTTAAAAACCAACAAAACTCGAATGAAACGCTCGAAAAAACATTATTAACATCAAATCTGATCTCGTTATCGACCAAAACGTGGTTGCTGACACGGAACCACGAACCGCGTAGCAACCAAACGATACACGGACAAAACAGTGTAATCTGCATTTCAACTATTTCCTAACATTACGTATACACAATTAAATGTTTCCAGTATTTTGAATAAAAACAATCGGATGTGGGCATCTCATTTTGAAAAAATGCCAACCCTATTATACACCTCATACAGACAAAAAAATTCTATTCCCACTCTTGTGTCCCTCACCTAAAGTTCAATTTTCTTTGTCGATTATTCCAGGGATGGCAAATAAAGTTGGTTCTTATATTTATGTAGATCATTTGACACGCGTCGACAAGCGCGTGCGCAGGGTTACTGACCTCCGAATCTATGACCTCAGTATTGTAACGTAAAAGTATTTATTAGTTAATGGCTTAATGATTTGATGGCGGAATTATGTTAATTTGTTAGTTAAGATCGGTTTTGTATTTGACATCGCCAGCGATTGCAATCTAGCTAATTTTTTTTTTATTACTGACAGATATTCTATGCAAATGTGAGATTTGAGTTGTTAAAAGACTTAACAGATAGGTTAATTATATAACTAATTATGTCAACCACAACATATATTAGTATAAAGATAATTTTTATTCAATTAGAAATCATAAGCCTGCGTCTGGGTGCTCCAAGTGGAGCTCCACATCGGTGTCAATGTGGTGAAGCAGTCAACCACCTCGGACACCATATGACCTATCCTGTAGTAGAAGCGCTGGTCGGTTAGCACGGCATGCCAGCATTAATGACATCATCCGCCAAGCTCTTGTCACTACTGGGTTGCCAGCTGTTTTAGAACCCAAAGGCTTGGCACGTGACGATGGAAAGAGGCCAGACGGGATGACCATAATGCCCTGGAAGTTGGGTAGGCCTTTAGTGTGTGATGCAACATTGTCGACACCCTTGCGCCTTTCCATCTTTTGAGTACGGCAGGCTGAACCTCAAACAGCGTAAATCTTATCGGAAGTTATATGGTTGAGACGTTTGGGGTTGAAACAACAACAAGAACTCCGAACGCTCATAGAGTTGTGCTTGAATCAGCAAACAGCTGGTCGACTCTTCGCGTGACCAGAGGTCTGGGCTTTTCTTCTGTCAACGAATCAGCATTGACCTCGATGTGGATGAAGTTTTTGATGCCCGATAAGTTCTTTTTGTACCCATTTGTAAATATTATTATTTTTAGTTTGTATGTATACCTTTTAAGTTATAATATTCATAAGTTTAGAAGTTTATGAAGATAATTATGTTCTGTAAACAGTAGGTGTTTGTGCGGTTTAGGCGAAAGATTGCGAACTATGTATTTGAAATTCGGCTGGTGCGTGGCGTGAGTAAAGTTGTCGTAGGGAAAGATAGATCAGAACTACTCGTCCATTAAAAAGAAGATTTGCACAATATCTGGTTAGTCCTCGGAACAGCTCAGCACACACGATGGCACGGTTTTTCAAGGCACAATTTTCGTGATTTTGTTTAAGCGGACGCTACACGACCAGATTCTACCACAAGCTCTTGTGGGGGCGTTCGGCGGCGGCGATCTCTCCTTGGTACAGGCCATGGTCTGGAGCAAGGAGGAGTGGCAGGCGGTCGCCTCCTTCTGCGAAGCAGTAATGCTAGAAAAAGGAGGCGGACGATCGCGTGAGGCAACGGTCCTCACGCCCCAACCACCGCCGGGATTCCGATCCCGATTTCCGGCCACCGTAGGTGCGGACTTGCGGACGGCGAGCAATGGGTGGCTCGCCGTCCGACCGTCCGGTAGCCGTCCGGACCGAACCCAAGTCGTCGACGACGCGTATTGTTCCACGCGCGCCTCAAGGAGATGTCAGCAACTGTAGGGGCCCAGCAGGGTCGAAGCCTACCGGGGCCAAGGGTCTGATTCTGAAAGGAAGACTCGGCCCTGGTACGAAAGGCAACGAAGCAATAGGAGTGGGTTTTTAGACAGTAAAAGTCTGAGTCTATCTCCCGCTCCGCCCAAGAACGGGGGATGTCTTGCTTCATCTAGTTTAAATTGACAAAAAAAATGACGTGTAAGTTTTTTTAAAAAACCTACTTGCAAAATAAATATCATTTATCATTTGTCATTAGATAATTAATTAACACCGAAAAAAACAAAAAACCACAAGCTCTATTTTTCGACTTAAACTGAAATGCTAAAGTGATGGAGCTATGTAGGGCGTATAGCGTCATCCTTCTTTCTCGCTTGCAAGCCTGACACATTAACACTTCATGGTAAGGTCCCACGTTAGTCATTCGACGCCATTGAATTTGCGGGTTACACATATAAACGTCAATTCATATTCGAATACGAGGATAGTTTTGTCCCTCTCACTCACCCAAAGGCGATAGGTATGTGCAGGAAAGGGATGGAAATAGGCATGCACCAAACAGCAAAAAAAATTAAATAAAAGACGAAAAGAAACAGCATAACCAGTAGTTATTTATAATTAAATAGCTTATCCTCTTATGACAACCTAGTTAGGATTGAGAGCGTTACAGAAGGCTTCAAAAATATATATAATTAATTATTTGATTAATTATTAATCCGGCATATATAATTATGCAATATGCATTATTTGGATATAATTCAGAGTGCTCAATTACCAAGTAAAGCTCAGACCTATATATATAGATATATATAGACAACCCTTATCTCTGTGAATCATGCAAGCACTGGGACTGACTGGGACCACGCAGACTGTTGAGCAAAAATCTGGGCAAGAGTACTCCATCGTCAACCTCATCATTGTTTACCACAGGTGAGATAGTAGTCAAACGCAAGTTTGTAGAAAACCAAGCATTGATACACCTCTTGATAGAGCCACGGCTAAACATGAGGCATCCAATAACCGCTACAAATAACAGTAACCAGGAAATATAGCTATAATAACCAAGAAAATATGCGGAACAAAAGTTTCAGACACAAAGATACATACTAAAGAAAACCTATAAGAAAAATCACCTGTCCAAAAAAAAGATACGAGTCAATAAATTCTTCCTATCTTCTATCTCTGCTCACCCCGCTACCTCCAGCGCAAAGTTATGTTCATAATTATCTCATAATTAGTGCTACAACCTATAAAACATCTCGTATACACCTCAAAATCTTAATTAACAATGTAAGTAAGCGTAATAACAACGATAATACGTCCGTATACTAATTTGTGTTATAACTTATAATAACTTTGTTAAAGTCGTCAACGGCCAGTGATAACATTAATGTAGTTAAACAAAGCCGGTAATTAGCTGAATGTTAGGCTGGCTACACGTGGCCGACTTAATTTCTATGGACGGAGACTTAATTGTATAATGTGGACTGATTTGATTCGAGGGGCCATTTTGAGATAGTGCAGCGTGTAATTTTTTCAAGCGTAAGCTGGACATAATGGTTACCTAATTTTCTGCTAATGGATTGAATACTAATTTATGTTCTCAATTAACATTGCCATTCAATGTGGCAATGCTGCCAGTCTTCTGGATATGTTTCGGAATAATAGCGACGTCGACTGTGTACATCGACGCCTGAGTGTATTTGTGTTTTTTTTTTACAAATATATAATAATAATTAATAATAATAATTTATTACACCAAAAAATACACATTACACAATTTGTCTGTGCTCATAATTATAATATTGTTACAATACATAAAAATTGTGCCTAAATTAACATGTGCTGCCGAACTAGGCTTGGAGTCTGTATTTCGGCATGCAGCGCGTCAAGCCCTGGAACTAGGTCTTTTAATATCAGCTCATGAGCAAATGGTATCAATTATTATTTATGTACTTGTACTTACGTAAATACTTTATTTGTTTATTTCTATACGTTAACTAACAATTGTTTACACAATATACAATGCACAAAAACACGGCTTTATACACGGGTAGTGTGAAAGCGAAACCCGGGGCCCTGGGACGAAGGCAAAGAAGGAACAGGAGTGGGTTTTTAGTCAGTAAAAGTCTGACACTACTTTCCGCTCCGCCCAAGTGCGCGATTTGTCATAAGATGATTTTCCCACCAAAAAAAAAAAAAACCACTATATTTTAATTAGTACAAAAAAAATGGGGCGTTATAGCTCCATTTTTTTACCGTAACCGTTACTGATAATACTTTTGTAGTCAAAAGTAAAAAAAACTAAATCCCAAAATTGTCCACGAAAATTCGTCATAATTGGTAAATTCATAATAGAATCAATCGTTCATAACAATATTGCTACAAGAAAATACTACGCGTAGTGTTTATCCATTTTGACCGACATTTATTCATCATCATCATCATCATCATTTCAGCCGAAAGACGTCCACTGCTGGACATAGGCCTCCCCCAAGTGTCGCCACAATGACATTTATTCATTCATAATCAATAGCCATATCCATAAATTGAGTGACATTTTGGGTTATAAACAAACGCTAATAACTTTGCTGTTTCTGAATATTATTTATTAAGACTTTACTTTAAATAATAACAAGACTTTTTCTAATAAGCTCTAGAAATGTGCCCTGCCCACTGCTACTTAAGTTTGGCGATTCTTCGGACTATTTCAGTTACCTTGTTTCTGCTGCGAATATCTCCATTCTTAAGCTCAATAAATGCAACCAATCAGCAACACAAAAAACTGTATAATTATTCCATTTTACTAAGCCCTTAAATGTTAAAAAACTCATTAAGTTCAAAAACACAGCACCGAAGTACTCCACCTAGTCTAGTCCCTTACAAAACCTAAACCAATAAGAAATGTCTCACCTAAAATTATATAATTAAGTTGACAAGCAGCGCTAAGTTAGCTGCAAGTAACGCTAAGTGCATGGCAAGCTATTATCATTGTAGCCCGGTCAACAAGACGCATCTGTCTGTCAACTGACCCTGTGGTCAATTGGTCAGGCTATTTTTAGGACAGGAGTTGAAGAAATATAGTCATTAAAAGACTGGAAAAAAGTAGATCAAGTCCAGTTAAACTAATTGGTTTTTTCTCATCACCTTAGCATCTTATTTATTCTGTTCTGATGATGCAGGCAGACAGAACTACAAGTACCAACGTTTTGCTAATTAAATTATATTAGTCCGTCTGAGATCCGTCACTAGTCGTACTTAAATGTAAATACCAGAGGGTCCTTTTTTTGTACGTGGGAATAACAATCCAATGACATCCCGCGCTCTTGGACGGAGCGCGATGGCGTGTCAGACTTCTACTTACTGGCTGTAGAGCCAGTCAGTAAAAGTCTGAGCATACTGAAAGATTATTGCTCAGCTGAATCAAAAATTCCATCACCATTCATTTATCTGTAACTTCATTATAACATCTTCTGGGTTCTGACACATCTACAGATGCAGCAAAAAGGAAATTGGTTCTTCAAACGTGATCAGAAACAGCTCATCAACATCGGATGTGCAATAATAGGGAACAGTGATCGGAATCTTGATCATGAAATATTGTGGGGGAGGGAGAGAGGGGTGGTTACATTAGCAGATTAATGTGTTGAAATCCAGGGTTACAGTTATGAGAACTGAGGACTGAAGAATATAGACAAGTTAAAACAAATATTATAGTATGACCTATTGCATCCTTTTTGTTTATTTAATACTTGCACATAAAGGTACAGAGGCGGATTTAATGCTTTAGGCATTTTCTATCAGTCAACCTTTGGGTAATGCAGAGAAAAATAGTGGCAGGTGCAATAAAAGAGAGAAAAAAGGTGAATATATAAAAAATATATCCAAATAAATCGTGGATACAATATAATATATACACAATTTAATAAACTAAATATATAATTATAAGTACTCAAGAAATTAGTCCAAATTGACTTTTTTTCAGAAAACAGCAGGTTAGGTTAGAAGGCTATGGTTATTTTTTTTATAACCACCCGGAAATAGGAGCCTTACTTTAAACCCCGTGGACAGAAATAGGACTTGAGTACTTATACATAATAATATAATAAATTTCATGTTAGTAATTTTAAATTCTATGCCCTAAAATTATGTCACCTCCTTCCCTGCTCTCGTCTTTAACACACATTACCGGCTGCGCATTCGGTATTGTATAGAATACCTAGGCAAATTATAAAATAAATAATATATCGTACATTACCTACATGTTTTAGGTATTCTGTACACTGCCTAGGTATTGTATAGAATACCAGATTACACAGATTGCCGGTAACATATATATGTATTAAGTTATTAATTAGTTTTGTTGTAACTAATTAAACTAATTAGTTAAGTATTTGTAAACTTTATAAATAAAAAAAAAATAGATAATGTTACTTGAAAAAAAAACCAGGCAAGTGCGAGTTGGACTGGACTCGCGCACTTATAGTTCCGTACAAACTTACCTATGAAAACAGTTCAATTCCCGAATAGAGTTACGAAGATTTTTCCGAATCGCAAAAAAAGTTTTTTTTGTGACGTTTTGTGACAAATTTACAGTTTTCAGTTTTTTTTTCTATTTTTGTGCTGTGATACCTTGCTTCATGCCAAATTTCAGGATTCTAGGTCATCAGGAAGCACCCTATGAATTTTGATTCCCTTGAGAGTCGAAATTTACGTTTTGTGCGACATAAACGGCCGTTTTTTTTTTTTCGTTAACCCAGAAGTTTGATTTCTTGACAGACAGACAGACCAGACGGACAACAAACTGATCTGAGAGAAGGGTTCCATTTTTTTCCTTTTGATGTACGGAACGCTAATTAAAAACACTTAAGAGTTGAAGTTGAGTATTGGTCTAACTCTGCTTTGTGATCAAAGATGGGTGCTCAATTCAGTTTGTGTCATTTAGCATTTTAATTAGGCATCTAATAATAATCATAACGCAAGCAGGCCCTCATAACGAGAACGTCGTGAAAGCTAAGAAAGATAAACACACTAAGTATCGTGACTTGGCTCACGAGGTTATTGACATGTGGGAAGTGGACACAGCTGTCATTATGCCGATAGGCATGACGGCCAATGGTCAGAATAGCCAGGAACATCGACGAACACCTGAGGAGGCTCTTGTTGGGCAGTTGGATCAAGCGGTATTCCTGGACATGGCGTACGTGTATTGTTAAGAGATTCCTCTCTCAAGAGCCCTGACCTCCGGTAGCTTGGACCCCGTTCCTGATGCCGATAGGCTACTAATTTTTATATGTTTAAATATTTTAAACAAAATTAAATCATATGCAATAATAAGCGCGTTTTTTATCGATGTGTATTAATAACATTGCTCAGGCATGGTCTTGATAAAGAAAAAAAACGTTGCCCAACACCAGGAATTACTCCTTTTATAAAGCAGGGAATTTTTAAGTCAAGAGTGAATAGGTTACTTCTAGGTAAGAGTGCTCCATCGTCGACCGCATCGTCGCTTTCTATCAGGTGAGATAGCGGTCAAGCGTGAACCTATCAAGAATAAACAAAAAACCATAAGCATAATCAGCCTTATAATGTTCCCACTGCTGGGACTCAGGCCTCCTCTCTAGGAGAGGAAATAGACTATAATCCACCACGCGGGCCCATTGCGGGTTGGTGGATGTCACGTCTTTGAATTTTTTGGTTCTAGGACATGCCGGTTTCCTCACGATGTTTTCTTTCACCGTTTCGAGAGCATTATATGCACTAATAGTAATAACTTGAACAAGAATGCACCCATTGTCCTACCCACCATAAAATAGCCACAGTTTGGTATTTCAAAATATTTGGTATTTTGTCCGTAACTGCCGCATAATTCGACGCCGCCCTTTAGAAGTTTATTAAAAGGAAATTACGATTCGATGCGAGTAGATAACTACTTCGGTGAAAGTGCTAAATGTAACCGTCAATATCCGAATAGTTTTTTCCATGGGTAATATTAATTGACAAGTTTTCAAGGCAGTAACTTTCATGGTGGGAATGATCCTTGGCTTTCAACAAAGTGATATTCTACCAGTAATAAAAATAAACCTTCAAGTCTTATGACCAGTGATGACATATAGCTCTGAAACGTGATTGCTTACGCTTACAAAAGCCTCATCAGAAGTCTTAAATCACACAAAAGTGAGAAAATTTCGAGCAATTCACTGTTCGTGTTTTTTTTTCGGTGGGAAATCATCTTATGACATCCCCCGCTCACTCTCCGTGATGGACAGAGCAATTCTCGAAGTTTTCTTGCGTAGTCGAATCAAAAATGAATAAATCCGCAGGAGAGACAAAGTTTTCGCCATAATCCGAAGAATCGTCAATCTGATGGTTTCGAAAGATTCTGGAGTGGCGACCGCAAACTAGGCTGCGTATAAAAACCGCTAACATTGCTAGTTTTCCGATATTCATCGAAGGTCAAGAGACAGTCAACAAGCGAAGACCTTCCACAAGGTGGACCGATGACATGGCGGGGGTGTGGGAATCCGATGAATACGAGACGCACAGGACCGTTCGTTGTTCATTTCACATGGTAGAGGCCTACGTATAGCAGTGGACGTTTTACGGCTGACGGCGGAGGTTTACTAGTGAATTTAATTTTAACAAACTGTAGATTTACGTGAATAACTTTAGTTTTTTTTAAACCTGCTTAGTTTTTGACATTAATTGTCGGGTCGATTTAGTTTAGGCCTTTAAAGTTTCCTAATATATACGTCCATTTTCATCGTATTTTCTTATATGATAAACATACATAATTATATATCATACGTATATTTAATAATCTCTACTTTGGGGGCTACTAGCAGAACCTTTCTGGGTATGTGGGACCAAAAACTGATATCTTAATTTAAAAATAATTGGACGAAAAGAACACTTTTTTGACATTTAAATAATTCAAAGGTCTAACCAATTTGTTACTAGCTATCCCATGCAAGTTTTTTTTTTGGAGGGGAAATTACCGCATTCAAACAAATTCTTTCGCTTATTAGTTTACTGTATCTTCTTGAAGGACTCATTCCTTCAAGAAAATACAGTTCAGCTCTATAAAAACATAATTGAAAAGAATATTATTTACAGGTTGTTACAAATTTTGTATAAAATATACTTTTTTCCATTTCATCTACCAGTTTGGTAGAGGAAATGGAAAAAAATTATCTCCGAAACATACCATATAGATGTACAATTAAAAACTAATCTAACAAATTGTTAATTCTTCACTTTTCATAACAGTTAAGTATTTAAAGTAAAAAAACAAGCTATCACCTGCGGTTTTGCCTACAGGTACCCTTTGCTTAAAGTTCGTACAGTAATATAGGTGAGCTTATAACTAAGTTCTAAAACTCGGAATACGTTTTTATCTTCTAGAGAAATGCCATGAGGAAGTTCAGTGTACATGTTCCAGCTTACAGAGGAGCGATGTCACCACAATATCGTTATAAAACTATAATTGACTGGCCTGTTGGTCTAGTGGTTAGTGACCCTGATTGCTATGCCGGAGGTCGTGGGTTCGATTCCCACCCAGTACCTGCAAATGTTTGTGTGATGAGCACGATCATTTGTTCTGTGTCTAAGTGTAATTTATCTATATATGTATGTATTTAGAAATATATAAGTATGTTTATCAGTTGTTTAGTACCCATAACACAAGCTCTGCTTAGTTTGGGACTAGACGGCGTTGTGTGATAGTTGTGGAATATTATTGTTTATTTATTGAGTATCATACTATTTATATAACTAATAATGAGAATCTCGTGTCACAGTATTTGTTAGCAAACTCCTTCGAAACGGCTCGACCGATTTATATGAATACTGTCCTGCCTAGCTTACGTCAGAAAAAAAATTAAGAACCCTATTGTAGCGCCACCTACTGGATCCAATTGCATTTTTAAATCATCAAGGAACTAACTCAAGTAAACACACAAAATTTTATTCAAATCTGTCCAGCTGTTTAGGAGGAGTTAGTTGACAAACACACGTACAGAAGAATTATATAGGTATATAAAGATAAATACAATAAATAGATATTATACATATTACATACACATATCTTTTGGTTGGACTATTAATCAGTCTCACTAACGTCATCTAGTTAGCAGCTGAAACATACTGAATAACTGGGAAATAAACATTGAACGAACATATGTCAAAGGTGTGCAACAAACCACTATAAACGTCAAAACTATCTAACAACTGCCACTACTAACATATTTTTTTTACCACTCATACAATTATCTAAATTCTAAACAATTAATCCGCAAGTTCGCAACCCTTATCTACTTTCTATTCGACAATTTAAAACTCCCATTCATAATTTTAAACCGGTTCATTCAACTATGAATTGACAATGTCATCCATACATACGTCAAAATCAGCTGTTTGATGCCAGATGCAAGAACCGTTACAGTACTATGCTAGCATCTTGCTCATTCAGAAAATTCGAATTTTTAAATTTCGTGAATGCCTTGCCATTGGTGCAGGCTGCGTGCAGGCGATTACGCATCGTAGGTAAGGGTGGTGTGGGGTAGAATGAACACTTTGGATTGGGAATTATTGATAGGAATAAGTTAAAATGACTAAATCACACTAATACTACATGATGATCTTTATTACATCTTCACGCTTAAATTGCTAAACTGATTCGTATAAAACTTGGCATATGGCCAAGTTAGAGTTAGACCATAACCTGGAAAAGGTCACTGAATATTTATTCCGGGAATGTAAATATATTCCCTCGGGTTAATTTTAAACTAAGCCGTCGGCAGAAGCTAGTGCTTCAAATTTTCAAATTTTACGCCTCAACGGCTGAAGGAATTTGGATAATATTTGTCAGATGGGTAGACCATAACCTGAACCAGGTCTTTAAACTCTTTTCCACTAGCAGAAGCTGTGGTATTTCTAATGAAACCTAAACGCATGGTAGGTTGTAGGTAATTATCGATTTGACTTATACTATTTATTTGTGAAGGTGAAAACAACAATTGAAAATCCCTTTTTTTATTAGTCTATACTGTCCCACTGCTGGGCAAAAGTCTCCCTCCATTCCTTCCGTTGCTCCCGGCTTTGAACCATTTCTTGCGAATTCCTAAGGAAGACATCTAACTCGTCCCGCTCGCTCGCTCGTTTCGAACACGATGCGTTATTTTAACACCTAGTATACTACGCTCCATATGATAGCACGTTGGCCACCGTAGACGCGGACTTGCGAACGGCGAGCAATGAGTAGCTCGCCGTCCGACCTTCCGGTAATCGTCCGAAACGAGCCAAAGCCGTCGACGGCGCGCAGTGTTCTACGCGCGCCTCAAGGAGATGTCAGCAACCGTAGGGGCCCAGTAGAGTCAAAGCCTACTGGGGCCATGGGTGATGCGAAAGAGATCCCCGGGGCATTGGAACAATGACAAAGAAGGAACAGGAGTAGGTTTTTAGTCGTCTCGCTTCGCCCAAGAGCGAGGATGTCATTAGATGATTTCCCCACCTAAAAAAAAAATGATAGATGAAAATAACTATCTAACAATTTTGAAACGTACTTAAAAAACGAACTTTAACCTCTAATGAATGTGTTGTTACGTCCAGCTATGTTTAGTATTGTGTGAGTGATTTACGAGAAAATAATCACGTTAGTCATGGGGTGTAAAAATAACAAGACAGTGAATCAGCCTTTTATGTCAGGACGCCCATAACTATTGACTTCAGGTATTCATTGTTAGAAAATGGTTGCAGTAAAAACTTATGTATAAATGACCACAGAACAGAATTTACAATTCTTACTCGTTTTTTTGCAGAACTGAAAATGCAATATATTTATTATGCAAGGAATGGAGCTATTCACCCACAGTAAAAGTATTTTAAATTAGTTACTCTCAATTTACAAAGAGACGTACTCTAATAATTTGAGACACAAGTACATAACAAACATTTTTAATTTGAAAAACTAAAAATGTTTGCCATTACCTACGTACGAAAATTTCATCTCACAACTATCATTATAAAACAACATTACAGAACATTATAAAGGTGAAAGTTTGTGTTTGTATGTGTGTATGTTTGTTACTCTTTCACGCTGAAACTACTGAAGAGATTTAAATGAAATTTGGCGCGCGGGTAGACCATGTCCTAGAATCTTCCTTCCCTTGTCCTGTTTTATTTGGGGTCGGCGCAACACGATTTTTTCTTCCATTGTGTCCTGTCACCCGTCACTCTTTTTTCTTACATATGTCGTGACTATGTCCTGTAATAGGTACCACAGAGAATACATTTTATCCCTTGGGACAATTTCCTACAATCACACGGGCGAAGCCGTTGGCAGCGACTAGTATATAGAGTGACTGGCAATTAGTGTACGATACTTAAACACGTGATTGTGCTCATGATAACAAACAATTTTTATTATGGGAGCAAAGCTGAAATCGCGAAAAAAATATCAGCTGTTCAGTACATTAGGCAAACATAAATGTACTGAACAGCAGATTTTTTTTCGCGATTTCAGGTTTGTTCCCATAGTAAAAGTTGTTCGTTATCATGAGCACAATCACGTGTTTAAGTATCGTACACTAATTACCAGTCACCCTATATACTAAGCAAAGTAATATAACAATTTAAAGATATAAAACCTCTAATAAACAAACTAATTTTTATAAAAGACTAATAAACAATAAAAAGAAATGGCCACCTTTGCCAACCACGCCGCGTCTCCTCTTTTCTACTCACACACATACAAATTGCACTTGTCAATCGACGCGCGCGCACCTGGGGCAGGTGGGGGTTTATGTCAGCTGTGAGACCGGCTTGTGCCAAACTACTACACCGCATATTTGAGAGGCGAGGCGGTTAAATGACCTACTTCTTGATTAAGGAATTTATGATTTTTGTTTATCTTTATATATTATTTTGTATGTGTGTTTGTCACGTAACTCCTCCTAAAAGGCTTGACCGATTTGGATGAAATTTTGTGAGTATATTTGAGTGGATTCTTGGGTGGTTTGACAATACAATTGAATCCGGTATGTGACTCTGCAATTGGGTTGTCTATTTTTTTTTTTAAAGAAAATCCTGCATACGAACAGGCCAACGTCTGTTGGGACCGCTAGTGTAGAATCATTGCTGTCCCTCGCGGGAGTCCACTGGATGAGGGAATCTTCGGATTAGTCTGTGTGGTGACACTTGGAGGAGGCCTATGTCTTTCAGTTACTATTGATATTGATGATTTCTGTGTTTTCGATATCTGGGCTTTTTTTTTAGTTGGGAAAATCATCTAATGACAAATCCCGCTCTTGGGTGGAGCGAGAGATAGTGTCAGACTTTTACTGACTAAAAACCCACTCCTGTTCCTTCGTTGCCTTCGTCCCGGTTCATTAGACTTTTGTAGTTAGTTAAACGAGTCAATTAATATTGACAATAACATAAATGTGAATATGTTCTATTGTCATTTCTATCAACTTACGAACATTGTGATTGTACACACCATATAAGATATTACCTGTAAAATTATGTAAGTAATCCATAAAGATTAAAAACGCTTTAAAACTAAAATAAATTTTCGCCACACCATCCCTTTAACACGTAAATGGCAATTAAGTCTGTAATCGTGGAAGTAGTGACAGTATTGCCACAGTGGCCTTCATTGCCAGCCGTCACGCGACGCGACGGCGTGTCAATCATTCACTCACTACCATTAACGTGTCATTTAGATACTGTTTATCACGGAGCCTTTTGTGTATGGAGCTTTTAGTGCCACGATATAAAATTGTAAAAAAAAAGAAAATTTATTTTGGTTAAATACAGACTGGCCGGTTTGTCTAGTGGTTAGTGGCCCTGACTGGTTTGTTGAAGGTCGTGGGTTCGATTCCCACCCAAGTCAAATATTTATGTGATGAGCACGATCATTTGTTCTGTCTGGGTGTAATTTTTCTATAATATGTATATATTTAGAAAGTTGTGGGACAGTCGTGGAATATAAAAAAACCGGGACGGTGCGAGTCGGACTCGCGTACTAAGGGTTCCGCATAAACTTACCTATGAAAACAGTTCAGTTCCCGAATTGAGTTACGAAGATTTTTCCAAATAGCAAAAAAGAATTTTTTTTTTGTGACGTAACTACAAAGGAGACAATTTTTTTTGGGCCCACTATTAAACGGTTACGTTTATTAATCATATTACACATGGAAAAAGCGATCATCTTATTATAATTAACAGACCAAAAATTATATAGAAATCTAACCGGAATAATGAAATAATAGTAAAAAAGTGTTACGGCAAAAAATGCTTGTTTAGGAGCGTTTTCAAGTTTATTTTAACGTGAAAAAAAAATGTTACTACAGTGCGCAGCGGTGACATCGGATTTAAATGCGTTTCAAGAGACAATAATTAATTGGTACAGCGAACTTGTTTTTCATGCTGTTATTAACAGTTAACACAAATATCAAGTAACGTACATTAAAAATCAACGTGGAACGAAACGTAATTAATATCCCGTTGCAGATGCTCTGTGGTCCAGTTTCAATCAGTTTGACACTGACAGACAACTAGTGGTGGGTCGTTGTCGAATTTTAGACGGACGAGACGTAACCGTTTTGGCGACGACAAAAACGGTTGCAGAAAACGGTCGTCGTCGCAACTGGTTTGAAGACGAAACTATCGTTGAGTGAAGTAGTTGCAGAAAACGTTCGTTGTCGCAACTAGTTTGAGGACGGTAATAAATTCTGTACTCGTCGCGTCGTCGTTTCAAATCCAGTTATTACAATGAAAAACGAACTTTATGACTATAAATATAAAATTCATTTTTCATTGCAATAACTGGTTTTAAAAACGACGACGCGACGAGTGACATAGTTGAAGCAATGGATTTTCGACCTTATTTTCTTAACAGTTTTTTTTTTTTTTCGGGTTGGAAAATCATCTAATGACATCCCCCGCTCTTGGGCGGAGCGGGAGATAGTGTCAGACTTTTACTGACTAAAAACCCACTCCTGTTCCTTCTTTGCCATTTTTCCTGGGATCACTTTCGCATCACCCATGGCCCCAGTAGGCCTCGACCCTGCTGGGCCCCTACGGTTGCTGACATCTCCCTGAGGCGCGCGTGGAACACTACGCGCCGTAGACGACTTGGGCTCGGTCCGGACAGTTACCGGACGATCGGACGACGAGCCACCCATTGCTCACCGTCCGCAAGCCCGCGCCTACGGTGGCCGGAAATCGGGATCGGAATCCCGGCGGCGGTTGGGGCGTGAGGACCGTTGCCTCACGTGATCGGCCGCCTCCTTTGCTAGCATTACTGCTTCGCAGAAGGAGGCAACCGCCTGCCACTCCTCCTCATTCCGGACCATGGCCTGTACCAAGGCCCGGCGCGAGAGATCGCTGCCGCCAATCGCCCACACGAGGACACGGCGGCGCTCTGCCCAAGCCAAGGGCACACCTCTACCATATGCTCCACCGTGTCCTCCGGGCGGTCCACACAAAGGTGGCACCCGGGCGTCTCTTCTGCACGAATCCGGTGCAGGAACCTCCCGAACTTACCATGTCCGGTGAGGACCTGCGTCATGCGGTAGGTAAGGACGCCGTGAGGCCTTTCCAGCCACTCCTCAAAGAGGGGACTTATCGCCATAATTATGGCGTGCCCAATTTTCTTAACAGTAAGATAACAATTCGCATACAGTAATTCGAAGACTGGTTTGTGCAACGAAGACTGTTTGGTCGCAGGATGGAAAACGGTTGTTACGTTGTAGAACAAAAAACGGTCTTTGAAAACTGTTTGTCGTTGAAACGCCCACCGCTACAGACAACATTATTATTGTTTCCGATTACTAGATAGTTGCATGTTTCTTCTGTTCTTTTCGTATTTTTATTCGAAATATTTTATGAAAATGGCATCTGTAGATACATGCATAATCCACAAAGCCGTTGTATCAATTGTGCAGCACGATTTCAACGAAATGTTGAATACTGCTCTTGCTGGATACTGTTGTAATTGTTTAGTGGGCAGACGCACTGTTGGCTGCTGTGCATATGTGATGTGTATAGTGTGGTTTTTATCTTGGGTGCGGGATCAAGGTGAGGTTGAGCCACCTGCATCTAGATGAAATACTGCTTTTAAGAGATGACTTTGAAAATGATGATGATGAACAGTAATAAATACTTGTGATGTACCTATAATGTGGTTTTTTTTTCTCCTTACACAACCAGCATAAAACACATCACCTTATTATTTTAGATCTACAGTCAATGGCCGGCAAAAGCCGCGCTATTTCGAAATGAATACATCTACGCATTTTCATGAATAAGTCTATCAAATCGTGTAAATCACATCAAAGCCTGTCACGTAGTAGAGACGTGACTTTGTTTTATACTGTATATTATTGAACAGTGCACTATTTTAACTTAAAAAACCAAGGAGACCTATCCACTCATTAGACAATCGTTCTTGTGAGATTTTAGGTTATTATGAGAGTCATGTTTTGACTGTCGTATTTCACGGTACTCCAGTTACATAAAGTTTTGCCAATATCACCAATGTAATCTAGAGATTATAAGGAATAAACTAACGTGCATTTCATTGCTATACGCCACAATTTGTGGTGGGCCTATTCCCCAAACAAAAAAAATTGTCTCCTTTAGTTTTCAAATTTTTTCTTATACTTATGCTATGAGACTTTGCTTCATGCCAAATTTCAAGATTCTAGGTCAACGGCAAGAACCCTATGAATTTTGATTCCTTTGAGAGTGTCGAAATATACGTTTTTTGCGATATAAACAGCCGTATCTTTTCCGGGACCGCAGACTTGAGTACATGGTTTTAATTTCAACTCGATACCTCCACGCGTGGGGGTCTTGACAGACAGACAGACACTTGGACAACAAAGTGATCCTATAAGGGTTCGGTTTTTTCATTTTGAGGTACAGAACCCTAAACATATAAAAATTACAGCAAACAAACGAACGGCGAACTATAAGTATCATACTCAAATTATATGATGATCACGCTGCAGGATTGTTTAAAAGAGTCACCCACCATGTTAAATACTCACCAGTAACACACGACTACCCTGAAACGCAAAGGGAAATAGAAAGAATACAGGTAAGTTTTAGTCAGTAAAAGTCTGACACTCCCTCTCGCTTCATCCAGAGCGAGAGAAGTTATTAATTAGATTAATTCCCAAGCTAAAAAAAAAACTTGTTCACGTGCTTTACTATCATCGTTCCAGACGAAAGACTACTGAGGGAGATAAAGGCTTCCCCCATACCCCAGCCGCATCGACTGGTTCAATACGTCTCGCATCCAGCTTATTCCACCGGCCTTCATCAAGTCATTGAGGTCCAGCTTGGATGGCCTTCCAAAACTGCGCCTTTTAGTACAAGATCACCAGTTATTCGGTCCCATCGGTCATTATTTCTGCGAGCAATGTACCCTGACCACTGCTATCTTTGACAATTCTTCGGACTATGTCAATTACCTCGATTGGTTTGGATATTATTATTTTGCCAATATTATTGACGTATTATTATTACTAGCCCGAATTTTCCCAAAACACAAAAGATACAGGAATAGTCCTCGTTAAGTGGTAACATTTCATTAAAATCTTATCTATACATATAATAAAACAGTAAAATTATTTTGCGATGGTATTAATTGGCGCAAAAACTACTGAACCGATCCTGTTCAAATTTTGCATACATAATCCTTATAGGTCAGTGCATCTGTTAGGCTATAAATTATCACGCTATTTGTTATGGGGGGTGAGCAATAATCCAAAACGTCCGTGTTGAACGACATTTGCCGCGAGTTCGATTCCCAGCTACAGTTAAAATTTTTGTCATTATTTTATCTTCTTTTTTGTAATAAAATAACTTTTACCATTTTTTCAAAATAAAATTGACATTTCTATTCGATATCTTCTAAATATATTGTAAAAACTAATCAAAACACATAATAAAATCGAATTAGTCAAATATGGCACCACACGCAATTCAGATACTCGCAACGCCATCTAAAGACTCAAAGTAGAAATAATGATGACAATGACAGTTGAACTTTATATTTGATAGATGGCATTGTGTATTATACGTAATTTTCTGAATGGCGGAAGAATGACCATCGCCCACGTTTGCAGACAGTTCTATTGTTCAAAATTGGAGGAAAATAGTTATGGTTAAACTGGTGTTAGACGGAGGCATTTTTAACAATCCTACTGCTTTTTTTTTCCATGATTGTAACAAGATAATTGACCATGATTATTCAAGGGATACGAACCAAAAAAGGCGATAAAAGTAAACAAGTATATGTATTTAATTATTGATTTTAAAATAACACGGCCAAATTTTCGGAAGGGGTTGCATGGCACCTTGTGTTGGAAGGCCCCCAGGTAGACCGATGACCTGGTGAGGGTCGCGGGAATCCGATGGATGCGAGACACACAGTGCCAGTCATTATGGCGACACTTGGGGAGGCCTATGTCCATGATAATGATAATGATGGTACTTTTTTTTCCTTTTTTTAAGAGTGGAAATCATCCAATGACTTCTCTGGTTGGAGCGAGAGGGCGTGTCAAACTTTTACTGACTAAAACCACACTTGTGCCCTTCAGTTGCGCTTTGAAACATCTCTTTGAGGAGCGCGTGGATCACTACGTGCTGTTGACGACTGGGCTCGGTTCGGTTAATTACCGGACGGCCGGAGGGCTAGCTACCCATTGTTCGATGTCTGCAAGCCTGCGTCTACCGTGGCTGGTCGTCGGGGTCGGAATCTCGGCTCGGCGTGAGGACGTTCGTTCCCTCACGCGTGCGGCCTCCTCCTTCGCTAGCATTGCGGCTTTGCAGAAGGAGGCGACCGCCTACCATTCCTCCTCGCTCTGGACTATAGCCCAAACCAGGCCCCGGCGCGAGAGGTGACTGACGCCGATTGCCTCCACGAGGACACGGCGGTGATCCGCCCTTGCGGGACACACCTCTGCATGCTCCACTATGTCCTCCGGGATGGCACCTTGCGGCCTAATAATGGCGTGATTTATTGTTTGCAGTTTCTGCTCCATATAAAACGGGGTCGAAAGTGGTTTACGTTCCTGATCACTGATGTATCTCAGATTCCTGGCAGCCTTACGTCGACATCTGGACGTTACCTCCTTGCAGTGAGTGGTGACCAACACTAGAACAACCCTCTGAGGGAGGCCAGTCTCAGGGATAACACTAATCGGCTGCTACATTTGTTTACCGTAATTTCATTGTTTTATGGATACACAAGCTCAGGACTGTTGAGGGTGTTTCGAGCGGTTTCTGTTCCGGATTCGGTTGGAAGTATCCTGATATTACCATTTTGCGAATCGCCCGGAGGACCCGGTGTAACATGCGGTGGAGGTCTATCACATTTGGGTGAACCGCCGTGTCCTCATAGAGGCAATCGGTGACAGTGACCTCTCGGTTTGGCCATCAATATGCGAGTTTGATTGGGCGGGGATACACGCGCTCAAGATTTCGCCGAAATTCATTCAACGGGGACATCAGTTAAATACACACCATAAAATCCTAGGTAAATGAACAAGTAATTTTTACGCCCAAAATGAGCAAGCTGCAACAATCAATGCAAGCATGCTCTCGCAAATTCTTCATAAGTACTGTTGTGGAGGAAGATAGTTGATGATGATGATGGTAGTTTTTGGATTCACTGGCTTTTTGGCTTTGCACTATCAGTGCACGTTATTCAGCTGAAGGTCGGTGTCCCGATTATGCTCCTTCATTTACCTCTACCAAAGCTGTCTAACGGCTTAAACTCTTCAGTGAAAAATTATTGAGGTGAAAATTTTACGGGAGGTAACTCTTTCGAACAATCTCGCAGACATTGGCCCTAGAGGGCCCTATCCATTTGCTGACATCTCTTTGAGTCCGGTGTAGAATACAACGCGCCGTCGATTCAGGATTGCTTTGACGAGACGGCCGGACGGCACCACCGCAATCCCGGTTTGCGATGGCTGGTAATCGCCCTGCGGCTTTCAACACCTGGAGCATCACTTGCAGCGACAGTTAAGGAATCAGAATGTCCCTCATAGTTTCAGCCACCTTCTTCGATCGTAGTGCATCACTGAAGGAGGCTACTGGTTGACATTTTCTCCACCAATCGCCTCCATGAGGACACAGCGGTGCTGGCGCTCCGACCAAGCGGGACCGACTTCCACCGTATGCTCCATCTTATTCTCCAGGCGATCCGCAAAATGGTGATACCCGAGTGTTTCTTCCCGTTGAATTCGATACAGATACCTCCCAAACACCCACATCCGGTGAGTCCTGCACAAAGAGAGGATGCCGTGACGCCTCTGTAGACACTCTTCAAAGACAGGCATTACCGCTGCGATTGTGATGTGCTCACTGTGGCGAGGGGTTAAAATCATACAATGTTGTTTCACCAGAACATAAACCAGAAACATACATAAACTAATTTCTTTTCTTTTGGGGTAGGCAGAAATGCCAACTACTACGACCCTTACATACTCTTTCTATTCATTAACTGCTACGACCCTTACATACTCTTTCTATTCATTGACATTCATACATTTGGATCTGGACGAGTACATAACATGTTTCCTGAAGGTAATTTGCGTTTTTACTTTTAACCGTTTTATGTTAAAGTACAATAAATAATTGCGTTTTTTTTTTTTATTCTTGATAGGTTCGCGCTTGACCGCTAACTCACCTGCGTTGCTTTCAGAATGAATTGCAAGCTCAAAATGATTGTACGTTTTTACAAACTAAACGCAGACGAAGTCGCGGGCCACAGCTAGTATAATATAAATGCGAAATACCAATCACTGATTAATCACGAAATCTCAGAAACTATAACACCTACAAACTTAAAATTTGGCAGGTAGGTTCCTTAGAGGGTGTAGACATCTGCATCCGAATTTTACAAAACCCCACCCCTAAGAGGGTAAAACGGGGGTTGGAAGTTTATATGGAGAAACCTACTTTCAAGCCGCTGGAGATGCTAGTAAAATATAAAATAAAAATGACCAAGCAATAACAAATTAAACAACGTAGGTACTTCCAATATAAATTAATTAAATACCTATGTTACTCTTATCTCTATTATTTATAAGCTAAAATATAAATAGTAACTTAACAAAATACTGTTTTTAAAACGAATAATTGTGTTTCACATTTTTACATTATTATAAAACAGAGAAAGTGCCTGTTATAAATTAAAACAATTATCCTTTTCGAAGCAGCTGGTCAGTTGCTAGGCCTATGTAATTTGCCGCCGGGAATCGAACCTAGGGCCAGCAGATGTCGCTTTTAATATGTTACTTTAGATTAGATTTTTTATGGCATGTTTCTCGTTAGTTATTAGACGCGTGTGCTTGTCAAAGTAATCGTTTTAAAACTTTGTTAGTGTTTATATGGCACTTCGAGTATTTATTTTGGTCTTTATTTTTTAGTGTTTGTAGCAAGATGTTCGTAGAGTCGTTATGGACTTGTGTCATTATTATGTCTAAAATAAATAATTTTAATTTCAAATATATAAATGAGTTGATACAAATACGTCTATATACTTATTTATAGTAAGAAATAAAGAAAGAAAGAAAACACGTTTATTTGGCACACAGGTACACACAATGAGATAACAATTATATAGAAACTTAAATACTTAAAACTTGAAAATACATCAACATAGTAATATTATATAGAGGAAAAATTTGTATTTTTGTTTGTGCCTTGTTACATTAACTCCGCCTATGTACCACTACTGTACATGGAGTTTAAATAAATTAATAATAAAAAGAAAAGATTTTTATTTCTGTATTTTTGTTTATAAAGAATAAACTTGAAAATTACTAAACCGATTTTAAAAACTCTTTCACCAGTAGAATGCTGCTTTATCGCTTAGTGACATATATTTATATTTTTTTTCTATCATACGAGTGAAGCTATTAATGTGTAGTTAGTTAGTTGTTATAAAACTAAAGAGTTTGTTTGGTTGGTTGAACGCGCAAATATCAGGAACTGCTGATTCAAATTGAAAAAAAATAGTTTAATGTTGGCCAATGGCCTTATTAGAGCTTCCGAAAGAGTGGGTCTTACAATGAACATGGACAAAACCAGAGTCATGGTAAATAACCATGTAGCACCCACTCCGATCAAGGTCGGAGACTCTGCAATCGAAGTTGTAGACGATTACGTTTACCTGGGACAGACAATCCAGTTGGGTAGGTCTAACTTTGAGAAAGAGGTCAATCGTCGAATCCGACTCGGCTGGGCAGCGTTCGGGAAGCTGCGCGGTATCTTCTCGTCCAACATACCACAGTGTCTCAAGACGAAAGTCTATGACTAGTGCGTGTTGCCAGTGATGACATATGACACTGAAACATGGTCGCTTACAATGGGCCTCATCAGAAGGCCACCCAAACGGCAATGGAAAGGGCTATGCTCGGAGTTTCCTTGCGTGATCGCATAAAGAATGAAGATATCCGCAGGAGAACCAAGGTCACCGACATAGCCCGAAAAATCGCCAAACTAAAGTGTCAGTGGGCAGGGCACATTGCTCGTAGAACGGATGGTCGATGGGGCCGAAAGTTTCTAGAGTGGCGACCACGCACCGGAAGGCGCAGCGTTGGAAGGCCTCCCACAAGGTGGACCGACGACCTGGTGAGGGTCGCGGGAGTGCGGTGGATGCGGAACGCGCAGGATCGGTCGTTGTGGAGACGCTTGGGGGAGGCCTATGTCCAGCAGTGGACGTCTTT
Organism: Mythimna impura; assembly: GCA_905147345.3. Lineage (NCBI taxonomy): Eukaryota > Metazoa > Arthropoda > Insecta > Lepidoptera > Noctuidae > Mythimna > Mythimna impura. The sequence goes on from LR990358.1 coordinate 27,713,902, forward strand.
CGGCTGAAATGATGATGATGAGTTTAATGTTGGATAGCCCATTTATCGAGGAAGGATATAAGTAACACAATATTACGCTACGACCAATTGGAGCTAAGCAGTAACTAAAGATGCAGATAAAACTGCGGGGACATTTATTTTCTTATCCTTGCTCATGTTTTGTTCTCTTTTAGAGTTCTGCATCACCCAAAGGTTGACTAGTATAAAATGCCTTAAGGCATTAAGTCAGCCTCTGTACTCTTGTGTGCATATAGAATAAATAAATAAATAAATTTTATGTAATTTCTAGGTTTTTTGATCTTAGGGCTCGCCATAATTATGGCGGTAAGTCCCCTCTTTGAGGAGTGTCTGGAAAGACCACACGGCATCCTCACCTTCCGCATGACGCAGGTTCTCACCGAGCATGGTCAGTTCGGGAAGTTCCTGCACCGGATTCGTGTGGAAGTAACGCCCGCGTGTCACCACTGTGTGGATCGCCCGGAGGACACGGTGGAGCATACGGTAGAGGTGTGCCCCGCTTGGACAGGCCATGGTCCGAAGCGAAAAGGAGTGGCATGCGGTGGCCTAGCATAAGCGGTGCGCGAGGAAGCGACCCTCACGCCCCAGCTACCGGGATTGGGACCGTCCGATAACCGTCCGGACCAAGCCCAAGTCGTCGACGCGACGGTGCGTATTGTTCCACGCGCACCTCAAGGAGATGTCAGCAAATCGTAGGGGCCCAGCAGGGAGCTTACTGGGGCCACGGGTTGTGTGAAAGTGAAACCCGGGCCCTGGAACGAAGGCAAAGAAGTAACAGGAGTGGGTTTTTAGTCAGTAAACATCTGACACATCCTCTTGCTCCGCCCAAGAGCGGGAGATGAAATTCATCCAATGAGGATGAATTTCCCACTTAAAAAAAAGTCTCTTGGGCAATGATAGACGCGTAGAATTGAATTAATAAGTTTACCTATTATAAAAAGCAGTAAACGAGGCGTACAAAACAGTGTAGTTGCGAGCACACGGACAGCAGGAAGAGGAAGCAGCTAACGTTAGTGTTGCTGCTATCTAATTATATAATAATAAATAGCTAGTTTAGAAATAATAATAGGCTGGAATAATATACCTAAGTTACAATAAGCCGACTGTGGAACACGGCAAAGTTGTGACCAAGATTAATTAGGTTAGTTAGTTTAATCAGTAAATTGATGAAAGTTATCGAGAAAATAACGAAAGTGACATGACTTTTGTAGCCGATTGTACAAGATTTATGTTTTTCAGGCTGCCTCAAGCAAATAGGTACGGTAGCCATTTTTATAAGGCATTGTTTAACGAATAGTACGAGTATCTATATAATATGTCCGTTTTTCCGTCTGGATGGAAAGGAAGAGAGAAGCCAAATAAAAAATAGATGGATTGTGTGAGGAATGATATAAAAGATAAGGGAGTCAGTGATAGCGTGATAGTTGACAGAAGAGAATGGAAGAACAAATGTGTTGAACTGACATCAAGTACATGGCACAAGAGCAGAAAGATGGAGATACAATATGTCTGTAGATCAAAAAGAAACATCGAGTCGCGTCTGTCTTTGAGAGGCTTTACGAAATTTTATAAATGCCTTGAAATATTCAGACTTGATATAATATGACTTATAAATTATTTTCACTACATGAATCGTGCAGTGGCTCAGTGATTGGCTTCTGCGTGGCATGTCGCGGATTCGATTCGAGTACGGTACAAATATTATTTTGTTTGGCCCACAGAAAGTTATTGTAGGTCTGGGTGTTTTTTGTATGTAAGTTTATATGTTTGTGCACTCACGATGGAAAAGTTTTTCTCAATTTATCTATTAGATATCTTTTTAGGATTCCGTACCTCAAAAAGAAAAAACGGAACCCTTATAGGATCACTTTGTTGTCCATCTGTCTGTCTGTCTGTCAAGACCCTAAATCTCGAGAACGCGTAGAGGTATCGAGTTGAAATTAAAACCATAATAATATACTCAAGTCTACGGTCCCTTGTAGCTGTGAAAAAATCAAACTTCTATGTTAATGAATAAAAAAGATACGGCCGTTTATATCCCAAAAAACGTATATTTCGATACTCTCAAAGGAATCAAATTCCCTGTTGACCCAGAATCCTGAAATTTGGCAAAAAGCAAGGTCTTATAGCACAGATATAGGAATAAATCTGAAAACCGTAAATTTGTTGTTACCTACGCCACAAAAAAAAAAAACTTTTTTTGCAAATCGGAAAAATCTTCGAGACTCCATTCGGGAATTGTAGTTTGTACGGAACCCTCAGTGCACGAGTCCGACTCACATTTGCCCGGTGTTTTTTTAAACAGGTTTAATTTTGAACACAGTACAAGTAATAATTCAACATCTTTATTATTTTGGTTTTATAAGAAGCTCTTTAAGTAAAACTCATTATAATTTAATCAAACTCTTCTCCCATCCCTAAATCGATGTCAAAATGATAAACGACCCTTACCGAAGCGGCGATAGTTCAAATAGTCAACTTACTTGATCGGAAGGTTACAAGTTCCATCCGAACCCGAACTATTGAACCCTTTAGCACATTTAACTTGAGGGTTAAGCGCTATTAGTAATGCATCACGGGTTAACAGTGATCTTTATCTTTGTCTTTAATTACTTTAGTTAAAATTCTTAGAAGATGGTTAGTCAAGAGATTTAAAATAATGAGGATAATTTGAATGCGAATTGCCATTTTAGTGTGGCTAAGCAAAAAAGTTTGAAAATGAATAGGTGAATCACCGTTATATTATTTAAAATATAAATAAAAATATATTAATATTATTATATTATTATCATCATCATCATTTCAGCCGAAAGACGTCCACTGCTGGACATAGGCCTCCCCCAAGCGTCGCCACAGCGAACGGTCCTGTGCGTCTCGCATCCATCGGACTCCCGCAACCGTTACCAAGTCATCGGTCCACCATGTAGGAGGCCTTCCAACGCTACGTCTTCCGGTACGTGGTCGCCATTCCAGAACCTTTCGGCCCCAACGGCCATCTGTTCTGCGAGCAATGTGCCCTGCCCATTGCCACTTTGGTTTGGCGATTCTTTGTGCTATGTCGGCAACCTTGGTTCTCCTGCGGATATCCTCATTCCTGATTCGATCACGCAAGGAAACTCCGAGCATAGCCCTCTCCATTGCCCTTTAGGTGACTTTAAGTCTTCTGATGAGGCCCATTGTAAGCGACCACGTTTCGGAGCCATATGTCATCACTGGCAACACGCACTGGTCATAGACGTCTTGAGACTGTGGTTCCCGAACGCTGCCCAGCCGAGTCGGATTCGACGATTGATCTCTTTCTCGAAGTTAGACCTTCCCAACTGGACCGTCTGTCCCAGGTAAACGTAGTCGTCTACAACTTCGAGTGTAGAGTCCCCGACCTTGATAGGAGTGGGTGCTACATGGCTGTTTACCATGACTTTGGTTTTGTCCATGTTCATTTTAAGTCCCACTCTTTCGGAAGCTCTACTGAGGTCACCAAGCATTGTACTGAGCTCCTCCGTAGTCTCAGCCATGACTACTATGTCGTCGGCAAACCGAAGGTGAGTGATGTACTCGCCATTGACATTAATGCCTAGCCCTCTCCATTCCAAAACCTTGAAGACATCCTCCATTGCTGCCGTGAACAGTTAGTATATTATTATAATATTATTATTTTATTTTATTCTATTCTATTCTATAGATAGATATATTCTTTATTGTACACCAAAAATAAAAATTATATTAGGATTTTAAAATTAATAGGGTGTCACAATGGGTGGTCTTATCGCTAAAAGCGATTTTTTACAGACAACCTATAAGTCAATTCAATTTCCCCGGGAATCTTTAAGTCAAGAGTGAATAGGTTACTTCTAGGTAAGCGCGCTCCATCGTCGACCGCATCGTCGCTTTCCATCAGGTGAGAGAGCGATCAAGCGCGAACCTATCAAGAATAAAAAAAAAACCTTTGAATGGATTTGACAGAGACGGAGAAAAAAGATACGCAGGTAGTACGTGGTGTACTATTTACATATGTACAATACTTTTTTTTATTATTATTATTGATAGGCTCGCGTTTGACCACCATCTCACCTGATGGTAAGCGATGATGTGGCCGACGATGGAGCACGCTTGCCTAGAAGTAACCTATTCACTCTTGACTTAAAGACCCCTAGGTTGTAGCTATCAGGGAACACAGACTCCGGCAGGGAATTCCACTCCTTAGCTGTACGCATTATGAATGTGTTCCCAAAACGCTTTGTACGTATGGGTGGGATGTCCACCATCTACCGATGGCGCAACGCCGTACGTCTAGTGGTCCGATGATGGAATCGACTTGGTGGAATTAAATTGTGCAATTCCAACGCACACTCCCCGAAGTGTAATCGATAGAAAACCGACAGGCCAGCAACTCGGCGTCGATGCTCAAGGCTTTGGAGTTTTGATTCGACAAGTGCATCATCACCGATGATCCTCTTGGCTCGCTTCTCAATCGACTCCATACATAACCTACCTAGTATTTAAACTTTCAATTATTCACAATGTTAATTCAATGTAATTTATATACCCCTACACCATTATATACCTGTAAGTCTTGGGGGGCCTGGTGACCGGTAACACAGGTATTCTTTACCTATTTCGGGCACCAGTCTCTCATAAATGTCTATGTTATGTAGATTAAGTATTCTTGTTCACCATATTGCATTTGTGATGAGAAATAAATTTATATATTATAGCATAGCATAATCAGCCTTATAATGTTCCCGCTGCTGGGACTCAGGCCTCCTCTCTAGGAGAGGGAATGGGCCGTAATCCACCACGTGGGCCCAGTGCGGATTGGTGGATTTCACATGTCTTCGAATTTTTGGCTCTAAGACATGCCAGTTTCCTCACGATGTTTTCCTTCACCGTTGGGAGTATGTTCCTTTGGTATAATATTCTACTATTATGCAAGTGACACCACTGGCAGTAACTAGTTATAAAGATGAAAGTTTGTATGTATGTTTGTTACTCCTTCAAGATCGCGGGCTTGTGGACGGCGCGCAATGGGTAGCTCGCCGTCCGACAGTACGGTAACTGTCCGGACCGAGCCCAAATCCTCGACGGCGCGTAGTGTTCCAAGCGCGCCTCAAGGAGATATCAGCAAACCGTAGGAGCCCAGAAGGGTTGAAGCCTACTGGGGCCAAGGGTTTGGTTTTGAAAGGAAAACCCGGCCCTAGTATGAAAGGCGAAGAAGGAACAGGAGAGGGTTTTTAGTCAGTAAAAGTCTGACCCACCCTTTGACTCCACCCAAGAGCTGGATGGATGGAATGTCATTGGATTATATTCCCACCTAAAAAAAAACCTCATCCTTCACGATCAAACGGCTCACGCCTTTGAATGAATCTTGGCACACACGTAGCATATCCTGGAATAGCCCATAGGCCACTGGAGGTCAGCAGGAATAAGTTTCCATGTCCACACGCACAAAACCGCTGACAAAAACTAGTTAAATAATATATTGCCAGTATTGTTATAAAATAGACTATATTAAAAATAAAATAAAAATATTTCAGACTAATTCCAATGTCCATATTATGTTAGTAACTGAAACTTAAAACTACGTTAGTATAATATTCAAATGCATTAAAATATTAGTCAATTAGTCCACAAATTAAATTAAATTAAAATAAGTCATTTCAAAAACACAATAACCATAATAATTGTCAAAACATAACACGCAACAAATAAATAGTTTATAAAACATGCAGTTTTATAAACCTATCCCGCACTGGTGACTCTGGGCTTTCAGCGATCATCTTTAGGATTCTGTTACCACTGCCCCTAATTCGACGCATAAGTGAGGCTGACTTTTTACCCATTATCGCATAAAAGTCATCCACACCCGCGTCCGCAAACATGCCTGAGGCACTGCAGAATCGAGGAAGTCGCACCAGAACCCTAAAGGCGTTGTTGAACTGGACTCTAAGAGCACTATAGGCCCGCTGCGTGTAATTGGTCCACAGGGCACTGGTGTAAAAACTTTGACAGTAGGCTCTGAATAAAGTTATCTTTACTTGTACTGTACACTTAGCAAAGCTGTGCACCAACATGTTCGCACGCACCGACAGTGCTCTCCGCTCCCGCTCAATATCCGCGTCATCATTTAAGGTCTCGTTTATAATATAATAACCTATAATATATTATATAGGGTGACTGGCAATTAGTGTACGATACTTAAACACGTGACAGTGCTCATGATAACAAACAATTTTTATTACGGGAGCAAAGCCGAAATCGCGAAAAAAATATCAGCTGTTCAGTACATTAGGCAAACATAAATGTACTGAACAGCTGATTTTTTTTCGCGATTTCTGGTTCGTTCCCATAGTAAAAGTTGTTGGTTATCATGAGCACAATCACGTGTTTAAGTATCGTACACTAGTTACCAGTCACCCTATATAAGTAAATCCCACTTAATATTTACCAATTATAAAGCATTATAATTGATATAAAAACGTATTTATATCGAAAAACAATAGGGTAGGTTTTTTTTTTGAAGGAAAATATGATCATTAAATTGGTATTAACAAAAATCAGAACGTACTTATGAGCTGAAGTTTAATAAAGAAATCAATACAAACAAAATATTGGAGGCAATTAGTGCAAACAGGCCGAAGGAGAAAAAAACAATAAGGCCATGAAATCAGCGAATTTGGTTTTAAACAGCCAGCACAACTAGCCTGTTGGCCTAGTGGTTAGTGGCCCTGACTGCTATGCCGGAGGTCGTGGATTCAATTCCCATCCACGACAGATGTTATTGGAAGGAGCACGATCATTTGTTCTGTGTCTGGGGGTAATTTATCTGTAATAATATATGTGTTTAGAAATATATTGGTAAGTATGTTTATCAGTTGTCTAGTACTTGTGCACAAGCTCTGCTTAGTTTGGGACGAAGTGGCGTTGTGTGATAGTTGTGGAATATTATTATTATTATCTTTTAATATCTTGGGAATGGGCCAGAAATGAAAATATCCACAGAAGAACCAAGGTTACGGACATAGCCCGAAGAATTGCCAGACTTAAGTGCAGGGCACATTGCTCGCCGAACATATTTATGTGTGTGTATGTTTATCACTTCCTCATGCTCGAACAGCTGAACGGTATTGGATGAAATTTGCCACACGAGTAGATCGTATTATGGAACTTACACAGGATATTTTTTATCCCGAGAGTGTGTTTCCTCGGGACAATTTTCTAGCTAGTAAATAATGAAATAAATAATACGACAAACGAGAATGAAACAAATCCTTCTGTTATTTATTAAACAGCCCTTTAAATACAACAACATCTCTTTGTAACTTTCGCTGTTTTCGTGGCCACGTCAAAGATTCGTTCCGGAAATTATTTCATCGAGATTACCACTTATTCTCAAGTACCATCGAAGGCTTTTCTCATTCTATTTGCTTCATTTTTCTCCTCAGCGTATTAATTTCTTAGATTTTTTTTTTATAAACACTCTCTGAGAGTTTTCTGTTGTGTTTTTTTTACTCGCACTCGAAATAAACGAATATTGAATGTTGAAAGCCTATTCCTAAAATAATAAGCTGAACATTGATTGTTGTTTTATTCTCAACTAGTTGCTTCCAGCTACTTTGCCCGCGTAGCATAGTTTAGCATAGTCGGCCTAATAATGTTCCCCCACAGTTGAGACTCAAGCCTCCTCTCTAGGAGAGGGAATAGGCCATAATCCACCACGCGGGCCCAATGCGGGTTGGTGAATGTCACATGTCTTCGAATTTTTAGTTCTAGGACATGCCGGTTTTTCCTTACGATGTTTTCCTTCACCGTTCTGAGAGCAGTGGTGATGAAATACACAAAGTAATGCGCCTGGCTGGGTTTGAACCCGCGACCTACAACTCGTAAGTCGGGACCGTTACCACTCGGCCACCACTGGTCTCCAAATAGCCCGCGTAATAGTGGATAATTATCATAAGTGTACCTACTCCCGCTAAAGAGTGGAATTCCCTGCCGGAGTCTGTGTTTTCGGATAACTACAACCTGGGCATCTTTAAATCAAAAGTGAATAGGTTACTTCTAAGCTAGCGTGCTCCATCGTCGACCACTCGTCGTGGATTAGTGGTCAAGCGTGAGCTTATCAACATAAAAAAATTGGACAAGTGCGCATCGGACTCGCGCACCGTGGGTTCCGTACAAACTTACCGAGACTCAATTCGGGATTCGACATATTTACATACAGTTCAATTCCCAAATGGAGTGTCGAAGATTTTTCCGAATCACAATTTTTTTTTATGACGTAACAATAAATTTACTGTTTTCAGATTTATTCCTATATATGTGCTATAAGACCTTGCTGTATGCCAAATTTTAGGATTCTGGGTCAAAGGGAAGAGTGAGTGAGAGTGTCAAAATATACGTTTTTTGCGACACAAATTTCCGTATCTTTTTTTTCGTTAACATTTCACGGCTTCAAGGGACCGTGCCAAACCTGAGTACATGGTTTTAATTTCAACTCGACAAATGGTCTTGACAGACATACAGATAGAAAGACAGACGGACAACAAAGTGATCCTATTAGGGTTCCGTTTTTCCTTTTGAGCTACGAAACCCTAAAAATACTCTGGGGATAAAAAAATTATCTTATAAGCTATTCCAGGACATGGTCGGTCCGTGTACCAAGTTCCATCGAAATCCGTTCAGGCGTGAAGAAGTGACAATCATACACACTCGCACACACACAAACTTTCACCCTCTCGTTCCACGTTAGAGCGAAAGAAATCATCAAATGACTTCCCATCTCTCACGCCAGGCCCTGGTTCAGGCCATGGTCTGGAGCAAGAAGGAGTGGGTTGCGGTTACATCATCTGCAAAGCAGTAATGCTACCGAAGGAGGCGGCCCCAAGAGTGACGTTCAGTCTTACGCTCCAGATGCCGCAACAGGAGACGTCCCAGGTGTCTGGAACCGCAGAGCGATCTCCGGTCACCGTAGGCACGGGCTTGCAGACGACGAGTATTAATGGGTGGCTCGCCGTACGTTCGTTCTATGAGGACCAAGCCCAAGTCGTCGACGGCACGCAGTGTTCCACGCGCGTCTCAAAGAGATATCAGCAAACCATAGGCCACCCGGCAGGGTCAATGCCTGCTAAGGCCATGGGAAAACGTATGAAAGGGAGACACGTGGTCCTAAGAACGCAAAAGGCAACTGCATCAGCAATATAGGTGTAGTTTTAGTCAGTAAATGTCTGACACACCCTCTCGCTCCACTCTGGAGTGCAAGAAGTCATCAAATAAATGATTTCCAAAAAAATTAAGGATACCTTTTAAAAATGATTGCATGTTTATTTTAATAGAATAGAATAGAATAAACTTTATTGTACACCAAAAAAGTAACACAACTTATACAGTAACCTAATAGTAGTAGCTTAGTTTAGGTATAGTTAAAATTTGTCATAAAATATTGTGCAGTCGATTATGAATTTTTACCTAGATACATTTATAAGACTACTACCGCCATCTGTGGCATACCGTGGGACCTAAAAATGTAAACAAAGATTATTTTATCGATTTCAACTGCTAAATATAGCCAAATCATATGAAAACGGAAGGCTTCGCGTTATTTTAATTAAATAAAGTACTTTTATATGATTTTAGTACAGCAAAATTAATTTTCTTGCTTTACGATCACTACGCACGACACGATCGATCGACAAGCAGCGCCATCTGTTGTACTATTGGGTCAACTAAATTTATAAACTGGTAAAAATAATTGAATTTAATGTTTACCTTTTTTAAATTTAATAAATGTGTAAAAAATTACCTAATTGTTTGGTTGTTAATAATGGTATTGTAAGAACGATAAAAATCACGTCGTATAACAGCGTACGTAGAGAGACTGAAACAATTTACCTGCAGCGATCATCCCGTCCGATTATAATTTAGGAGTCTTCAAGGTTAGAGTGAGAAGGCTCTTAATATACTAGTGCGCTGCACCATCCACGATTGCTTCACTGCTTACCATCAGGTGGGATAGCAGTCAAGCACTGCTTTATACCATTTAAATAAAACACGATAAAAAATATATCAAGGGTGAAAATATTTTTTTAGTGTGGGAAATCATTCAATGACTTCTCTCGCTCTTGGGTGGAGCAAGAGGGCGTGTCAGACTTTTACTGACTAAAACCACACCTATGTATGTTCCTTCTTTGCCTTGGGTTCCAGGATTTAACTTTCATTATAATAATAATAATATAGTATCTAGGTCCTCCTCCTCCTTGCGTCATTTATCCTCAATGCTGAGAGTCGTGACCTCGACGAATAACTTTCTTGTGGACTATATTTCGCCATGTTGTCCTATCTTCGGCGATGTGAATGGCGTCGTAGACTGTGGACTCGAGTGTAGAGATGTGGTATACACATTAAATATAGGGCAAGCCAAGTAGTGACGGCGGCCAGTGACAGTCTTTATCCTTGCCGGAGGACGACTAGACGTCATTCTTGGGTTGTCCATGCTTACTGATAATTTGGTTGTTTAATTCATAAACCCCAATCCCCAACTGGTGATTTAAGTAAACACCACATTGGCGACGAGTATTTATTTTATTAGCAAAAATACTTTGACACGTGTAAATTACTATAAAGTTTGGTTAACGAGCTGTACTTTCTAAATGGCATAAGCTTTTCCCATGAGTCCAGACTAAAGGTATAGGTAGGTTAATTTGCTACGAGTTATCTCCTAGAGGATCTCAAAACTTGATTTAGAGGCTTCAGTAAAGCTCACTGCTAATGCAGGAAGTCATATTTTATTCTAGTACTAATTACTTGGTTTTACAAGCGTCATTATTATCTATCCATTTCCTTTAGTTAACTTATATTGGGCCTGCCATATTGGATCAGGAAATGAAAGCACCTAAGTTTTATTTTTCGATTGAGAAAAAACTTGCCAGCATTTTAATTTTGCTTTTAAGATGATAATATTTTTCTTACTCCTTCACAAATCTATTTATTACTTAATACATACATTTGTTATTTATCTTATACTACATTTAAATAAATATGCTAAGCTCGAAGTTTCCTTGCGTGATCGCATCAGGAATGAAGATATCCGCAGGAGAACCAAGGTCGCCGACATAGCCCGAAGAATAGCCATACTAAAGTGGCAGTGGGCAGGGCACTTTGCTCGTAGAACGGATGGTCGATGGGGCCGAAAGGTTCTAGAGTGACGACTGCGCACCGGAAAACGCAGCGTTGGAAGGCCTCCCACAAGGTAGACCGACGACCTAGGATGCGAGACGCACAGGATCGGTCGTTGTGGCAACGCTTGGAGGTGGCCTATGTCCAACAGTGGACGTCTTTCGGCTGAAATGATGATGATGATGACATTTAAATATAGGTAGATATATTTATTTACCTCAGATCAAAGCCTACTCGGGCCAAGGGTCTGATTCTGAAAGGAACAGTCGGCCCTGGTACGAAAGGCAACGAAGGAACAGGAGTGGGTTTTTAGTCAGTAAAAGTCTGACACTATCCCCCGCTCCGCCCAAGAGCGAGGGATGTCATAAGATGATTTTCCCACCAAAAAAAAAAACAGATCAAAGAACTCTGATTTGCAACTTTCTACTATGTAGTCTGGCATTTTGCTGAGCTGAACTTAATTGGTGAAGCCGTGAGACACAAAATGTTATTATTTTTAATTTAAGTTTCTACATAATATTTGTTCCCATATTGTGTGTGCAAAATATACCAACATGATCTTTTTATTAGACAGTGTAAATTACACTTGCTGTAGGTATCTACCTTCATCACATTCAGACACAGAACAGCCACTCCTACTTACTTCTTACTACATAAAGAGACCTAAGCTCCATTTACCATCATTCTTCATTCTTCAAATAGGTAGTTAAGTAGAAGTGTATGACACAAATGTCCAATATCACTCTGGCAATTGCTGTCAACACTTTTAGCTCTTAAAACTTTTGGGGATACTAGGCTAATGGGGCAGTCAAATTATCGGGATAAATAATTCATATTGAGAAGTCATCATCATCATAATTTTAACCGAAAGACGGCCACTGCTGGACGTAGGCCTCCCCCAAGCTTAATCTCCTCGACCGACCCTGTACCTCTCGCATAATGCAGATTCTTTTTGAATGGCAAATCAATTTCAAAACAGAATCTTAACTAAGGGTTCAAAATATCAAGATTACAAAGAACAGCTTCATAGTCTATTTCTCTCATAACAATCTATTTATTAAACTGCATAGTACAAGTTATGATAATTCGCCTATTCATTGACATCGGGCTATAGAAACACACAAGCGGCTTCGTTTCAATCAACTGGCGCATTCGACGCGCTTATCATTCTGTCACGTTTAGGGGCCACACACTTATTGTCAGTAGGGTTGCCACGGGAACTTTAAGATTTGATATTTTGTTTTCATAACCTTGGATGAGGAATAAATTCGGGTAAAAAATATTTCGGCAAATGACGACTCATTTGCCGGTAAGGTAGTTAGTAAAATTCTGACACTCCTTCGCGCTCCATCCAGAGTGGGCAAAACATCAAATAACTTCTTATTTGATGTTTTGCCACGTAAAAAAGTACGGGTAGATAACATCAGAATATCGCGGGTAAAACCTGGTTGAGACCTTGCACACTGCGGTGAAGCTGTCGACAACTTTGGGCAGCATGGCCTGTCCTGTACTTACCGTACAGCCTCTAGGTTTTGATCTAGTGGCTAGGTATATTTATTTATTTATTATTTTAAATAGAACGACCGAAGCCAATTACACTATTTAAACTTATACCTAATTTTTAACTCAGTCATGCATCCTTCTCACAAAAATTCAAACATTCTGACATTATCAGCTTCCATTCATCCGCAAACACATCAAGACCTGTGTTTGAGTTCAGGAGAGCGTTAATGGCGGCTATTGTCCGAGGAATAGGTGACTTGGAATGTGCAATAGTACGGGAAGTTGGAACAGCCAGTAAACGATGTTTTCTGCCACGACAGTAATTGTCTGGGACGAACAGATTGCATATTTCATTATGCAGATCAGGATCATCAATAATCCCCCTAAGAATTTTAAATACTACAGTCATCTGATCGCGCGACCGTCTTACTTCTAGGGAGTTGAAATTGATTGAAAGCAACCCAACAAGAATTTAGTGGGATACAAATAGGGATAAAACCCGTACGAGTGCTTGTAAAGGTACCTGAGGAATGCTTTTTGTACTTTCTCTAAAGCTAATACATACTGCTTCTCAAACGGATTCCATACGCACGCACTAGAATCAAGCTTGCTACGGATCAATGCCCCAAAACAAGCTTGATAACGTGGGGGTTGTGGAAATCACGACAGTTCCTTAAAACAAAACCAAGGCGCCTGAAGGACTCCTTGGCAGTAGATGTGATGTGGTATGATATTAGTGCCTCGGAAAGTGGGAGAGCCTCTGGTGTGGGATGAAAGTACTGAGAGGCGCAAATACTACCTAATGGTGATGGTAATTACAGTTTTAAGCCGTTTGAGGTTAAAACGCTTGGATCATGAAGTTCGAGTCTTTTAAAGGATATTTCTTGCCGACTGATCGATATTTTTCGGAGCAGTGGACTTGTTTTAGCGTAGTGATTTCACGCCCAAACATTTTTAAAACTCCCTCATAATAGTATATCTTGAATCTGAACAGCCATTTTACAAACACAAGTTACTGAGATACCGTCGGGAGTCGAAGGACGATCCTCGACCACTATAGGTACGGGTTTGTGGACGACGAGCAATGGATAGCTCGCTTGAGCCGTCTAGTAAGGAAGGACCGAGCCCGAGTAGTCAACGGCGCGTAGTGATCTACGCGCCTACGAGCCCAGCTGGAACAGTACCCGCTAAGACCAAAAGGAATTCCTGAAAAAGAAACTCGAGGTCCTAGAACGCAAAGAGCAACTAAAAGACACAAGTGCGACTTTAGCTAGTAATAGTCTGACACGCCTTTTAGCTCCACCCTAGACTGGGGGAAGTCTTTGGATGATTTTCCAAATTCCCACTTCAAAAAAAGTTCTGAGATACCAACTTAACTGTCCTGCAGCCAGACACACATACAAAGCCAGCAAACAAGTCATAGAGCGTCCAGAACTTTGAACAGCCCTACTCATTAGGCACGCTACTCGACGCAAAATGATCTCAAAGCGTGACACAGAACCGGTTGTTATGGGGTGAGCAGGGATCTAGGGTGCCTCACAAAGCGGTGTGAAATGTGGTGGTAGCACTTCAGGATATAATAATGTATTGTATGGACACTTTTATTTAGATTTGTATTGTGCAGAGTCCCCCCCCGCTGACCGGTTTTGGTTTAAGTGAGGGTGAAGCTGGTATGATGGCCTCGTTTAAATGAGTTAAAATCGGTGCACACTACAGTACTTTATTGTTATAGGTATTGAATAAAACTCCCTAAAGAGAAATATGGAAAAAGATTTTTTTATATTCATATGAGGAAGAGAATGATAACTTGGAAGTTGGGACGAGATAGTTGGCGCAGTGGTTGGGCGATTCACTGCTACTTCGAGATAAAAAACTGGGCAAGTGTGAGTCGGACTCACGCACTGAGGGTTCCGTACAAACCTACCTATGTAAACAGTTCAATTCCTAAAAGGAGTTTCGAAGATTTTTCCGAATCGCAATTTTTTTTGTGGCGAAAAAACTATATTCAAATTTATTTCTATATCTATACTATAAGACCTTGCATTATGCCAAATTTCAGGATTCTGGGTCAACGGGAACTACCCTATGAATTTTGATTTCCTTGAGAGTGTGGAAATATACGTTTTTTGCGATTTATGTCACAAAAAACGTACATTTCGACCGTATCTTTTGTTATTCTTGCACTTATAAGTTTTTATTTTTTTCACAGCATCAAGGGACCGCAGACTTGACTATATGGTTTTAATTTCAACTCGATAGATCCACGCGTTCCCGAAATAAGGGTCTTGACAGACAGACACACGGACGGACGGACAACAAAGTGATCCTATAAGGGTTCCGTTTTTTTTTTCCTTTTGAGGTACGGAACCCTAAAAAAGAGTCGGTCAGCGCTTCACCGTGCTTCTCGATGCACTCCAGATGTTAATGGTATACGCTAGAAGAGTCCCAGTTAATCGATTTTGACGGAAGATGTAATGTGGTCATTCAGGATGTCGTTAACATTTAGGTAGGTATGTCAAAATATTAGGATGGATGTTACAGAGACAGCCCCCCTAGCCAAGTCACAAACGATAAACGTAAACTCTTAGTAGTCTTTAATAGATTTTCAACTTTATGGTATTGGATATAAAGTTGAAAATCTATTGAAGATTACATAGTGTTTTCGTTCGTTCCGGTCGCTAACGCTCAGTAGTCTTTAATAGATTTTCAACTTTATACTCTTAGGCATAAAGTTGAAAATCTATTGGAGATTACTAAGCGTTCACGTTTATCGTTTGCAACTTGGCTAGGGGGGCAGATCTTTATTTCGCCGTGATAGCTCAACTGCCCTTCTTGGGCACAGACTGCACGTTAACTTGCTTCCAAAAAATGGGCACTTTTCCAGTCTCATATCAAAGGCGAAATAGAATGGGAGACAATTCAAGCGTATAAGTTCTAAGGACAATTGCCGGTATGCCGTGGCTAACTTTGTTAGCTTAGCAAATTTCCGATATACTCGTCTCGCATGTATCTTGAGACGCGAATATTTCGTAGATGAGAGAGACCAACGACTCATCGGGCTTTAACAGTGGTGGTAGTAAAGGGCGGCTGAAGTACGCGTATCCTAAGGCCTTACATCAGCTAAAGATGAGGCATCCTACAACGTGGCAATACCAATAATATTTTAGACACATTTCAAGTCGACAGTAATTTATTTATTTTATTTTTTTTTCGGGTGGGAAAATCATCTAATGACATCCCCCGCTCTTGGGCGGAGCGTGAGATAGTGTCAGACTTTTACTGACTAAAAACCCACTCCTGTTCCTTCTTTGCCATTTTTTTCCAGGGCCCCGGGGGTCACTTTCGCATCACCCATGGCCCCAGTAGGCTTCGACCCTGCTGGGCCCCTACGGTTGCTGACATCTCCTTGAAGCGCGCGTGGAAAACTACGCGCCGTCGACGACTTGGGCTCGGTCCGGACGGTTACCGGACGATCGGACGGCGAGCCACCCATTGCTCACCGTCCACAAGCCCGCGCCTACGGTGGCCGGAAATCGGGATCGGAATCCCGGCGGCGGTTGGGGCGTGAGGACCGTTGCCTCACGCGATCGGCCGCCTCCTTTGCTAGCATTACTGCTTCGCAGAAGGAGGCAACTGCCTGCCACTCCTCCTCGCTCCGGGAAGTCGACAGTAATGCGGAGAATATTTTAGACCATATTTAAAGATATTTTGTTAGGGTGTATATTTTGTATAGTTATTCAAGTTTGTCAACAATTTTCAGTAGTTTATAAGAATGTTGTAGGAATCATCCTCCTCCTCCTCCTCCTTAGTCGTTAACTCTTAGAGTGGTCGTGATTGACAATGTTGCATTTTCGTTGGCGAGTGAGGCTCCCGCGATGCGTCTCCACTTGTCACGGCTTACGGCGTCTCGGAAACTCTGGACTATGGAGGTTTGTGTTGCAGCTCTGATGAGGTCTGTCCAACGCGTAGGTGAGCGCCCGCGTGACCGCTTCCCCTCCACCTGTCCCTGGACAACAAGGAATTTCAAAAATTGTGTGTCTTGTTGTAGGAAAAGACTGTTGGAAATATAAGTCTCGTTTGGTAAATATCAATCCCTTGTATAAACACTAGAATATCAACCATCCAGTAAATATTCCCGATGCCGTACGATAAACATTGTTATTCCACGCAGCGCCTCCTTAAAAGCTGCCTCTCGTCTTACCGCGCCAACTGCCGTAAAACGTTATCTTGACATATTTGCCTGTACATACCGACTAAGCTAATAGGTTGGTATGTAAGTGACTAGGTACATAAGAGCATTTGTTTTGCGACTGAGATGTATCTGAGGCTACGGCTGCTTTTCCACCAGAGATGTGCTATGCAGCTGCGAGGATGTAATAGCTAAGCTGTCAAACTATGTGACCGTTTCCACTGATACTAAGCTATGTGGCGGTGCGAGTAAGATGTGCTATGAAGATGCGCTGCCGCAAAGTAGTTGCGCGAGGAAGATGCGCAGCTCGAACTGTGCGATGTCCATAGACTATAGGTACACTGAAAACAGAACCGCGTCCTTTGGCACAGACGCAACGTAATGTTGCCACTTTATATATATTATGATATCGTATTTCCACTTTATTTTTTATTTTTTTCCTTTCCCTATAATTTATTTATATTTATCTATTTTATTCAAATCTATTATCACACAATACCGTGCCGACGTCTTTATGTCGATACCGTTACCGGCTGACGCTGAAAACCAGCGCCGTAGTCTCATCGCATTTTGCGTGTGGTCACGGCATTATGCTGAGCGTTCGGCCGTTTTGCGCGAATGTGGCGCATATTTCTTTCACATAATATACTTATAATTTGTTAGTTCTAAATTTGCGCCTTGTTCCGCCAAATAAAATGTTTTTCTTTCTTTCTTTTTCTTTCGATGTATCGATAGTACGGAAGCGGCACATAGCTACACCACTCGCGACCATCCATAGCACACATCCATAGTACGCATCCTTCCATATAAAAAGCATATCTTAGTTGAATCCGTTTCCACCAGTGCTAAGCTATATGCACCAATGAATATGATTGGTGGATATCAAACGCATCCATAGTAACGTAGCATATCACATCTCTGGTGGAAAAGCACCCTAACACGAGCTCATAACACGATCCATTTGACGACGTAAACTGAACTGTTAAAGGTCTCTTTCTCGCTTGCACGCTTGACATTTAACACATCATTGATTGACATCTTGGAGGAATCGAGGGTACGCAATTGACTGCCAATTAATGCGTGATTTTTAAGGGAATACTTTTGAAGTTCTAATTATTTGGTATGTGTAATATCAAAACCTAGATTTAAAATAAGAATGCTCATCAAAGGTCTTATAATATTTTTTTTTATTAAAAAGATCAATCATTGCCTGCCACATTTTCTATTTCTTGAATTTCCAAATGTGTGTGGGTTTATTCGGAATGAATTTACAATAAATAAATACCTAAATACCGTAATATTTGCTTAAAAGGCGGCTTTCAAATATAAATTTGTAAAAATACACTGTTTGTGACAATAAACTATTTATTTTATTTTATTTATATAACTAGTCTAAGATAGATCGAAAACTTGGTGAGTGTCGTGGAAAGCCAATGGAAGCGAGACGTACAGGATCGTTTGTTGTGGTGACAATTAGGGGAGGCCTATTTCTTACAGTGGACGTGTTTCGGTTGAAATGATGATGATGGTGATATTTATAGTTTCTACTTTTCATATTTAGAATTTCACAAATTAAACTCAAAAATGGGAGCAGTGGTGGCCGAGTGGTAACGACCCCGACTTACGATTGTAGGTCGCGGGTTCAAACCCAGCCAGGCGCATTACTTTGTGTAATTTATTTCATCATCACTGCTCTCAAAACGGTGAAGGAAAACATCGTGAGGAAACCGGCATGTCTTAGAACCAAAAATTCGAAGACATGTGACATCCTGCACTGGGCCCGCGTGGTGGATTACGGCCCATTCCCTCTCCTAGAGAGGAGGCCTGAGTCCCAGCAGTGGGAACATTATAAGGCCGACTTGCTATGCTATGCTAAACTCAAAAATCAGGTGTTTGTTTAAAAAATCAAATAGTTCAATTCATCGTCAAACAGTGAATAATACACAGTGGTCATCCATGGCGATTAACGGCATCTCCTTCATAAGAAACTCCACTTTTCCGCTCACAGAAAAAAATAAAAAAAATTACAATACACGATCCTCAAAAAAGCTCCACAAATAATTAATTCGAGGGCAAGCTCACATTAAGGTGGGCCAGGAGCGTGGAGTACTAGGAGTGCAGTCGTTAGTGTCCGCCCCGGGGCCATGTCTGACGATGGTAAGACAACCCCGCTTGTTACATCCAACTTTGCACAAGTGGCGTACAGCGAGGCGTTTTGTTGCTTCTTTTATTTTTTGTAATATGAGACTGTTATTTTTTTCTACTAAAGTGTTGGTTATTTATTGTAGAATTGGTACTGGGAAATAATTGATCAGTGGTGAAAAGTAGATTGTTCTTTTCATTAATTTGCTACTTTGTTGGCATGTTTTCAAAACCCTTATGTAATCTGATGATACATTTTTTTTTAATATATAAACCAGTACTTGACTGCGATCACATCTGACGGTAAGCAGTGATGCAATCATTGATGGTGAGGCGCACTAGTTTATTAAGCTGTTGATCCCCGCATTAACGCCCGCGTTCACGCGCCATTGTCTTACTATTGTGTCTCTAATTACGCACTCAAAAGGTTAAGAGCCTATTCACTCTAGCCTTGAAGACACCTAAATTATAGTTGGACGGAAAGACTACAGCAGGGAAATTGTGATAATAATTAACTGATAATAATTTACTTAGTTTTTATGATGCCACAAAAGTTCTTTCTAAGGATATAATTTCTTAGTACTATGAAAATAAACACATACCTAATGGATAAAGGGTAAAATCAAACAGATTATTTACGTTGTATTTATGCGGTTCTGGTCAAAGATAGCAAACTATTTGAAATTCAGCTGGTGCAGTGAGTGTGATTGGCGAGGCGTAAGAAAATATTTTTTTTTTTTTGAAATATAGGTCAGAATGACTTTTCCTTTGAAAGGAAGGTCTGCACAATACCTGGTTAGTCTTCAGCACTGCTTAGCACACACGAAATCACTATTTTTAGGACACAAACACCAAATTTCACTCAATTTCCGAATTTTAATTGCGGACGCAACACGAACAGTTAAACTAGTCATTGAATTTGCGGGGGTACACAGAAATGTCATTCCATAAATGATTACGCAGATAGTCTAGTCCCTCTCGCTCAAACAAGTGCGACAGGCAAGTGCGGGAAATGGATAGGTTGGTAATGCAACAGCCCGTCGAAAAAAATAATTTATCGCGATTTAATCAGTGTAACTACATTGCTTACAGTCAACTGAAAAATTGAACTTGCAGATTCTCTATATTTTTTTTATTAATATAAACTAGTGCTTGACTCAGATTCCGCCTGATGGTGAAAAGTGATGGAATCGTTGATAGTGAAGCGCACTAGTTTAGTAAGACTTCCTTGAAGACACCTAAATTATAATCAGACAGGAAGACCGCAGCAGGTAAGTCCAGTCTTTCGATGTACGCGGTCTAAACGAGGACGTTAAACGCTTAATCTGAACCGTAGAGGTGGTGGCAGGGGCGCCGACTCCGTGGGTGCTCGGGGGCTCGGGTACCCATGAGAAATAAACAGTGGGTGCCGAGCACCCCTGAGAATAGACATCAAGAAACAGATCAGTAATCGCCTTTTAGGGATGGGCGTTTTTTCCTTACCCGGCGACCCGTTTAGCGCAGTGGTTTATACGCCGGTTGAGACGCAAGGATCGCGGGTTCGATTCCCGGACCAACGCAAATGTTTGTTGATGAAACAGATATTTGTGTTGGGTCTGGGTGTTTGTTGTATCTTCGTTGTTCCGCAGTATGTAAGTAGGACATTTATTTATTTGTCGTTCGGTCACTGTGCATTTCTCTACTCACACTTCGCCACTTTTTCGAATCATCAAATGAGCATGAGCACCCATGAGGATTTCTAAAAGCCGGCGCCCCTGAGTGGTGGTATTCGTCAAAGTAAATAAAGGACTTACCTCTGAAATTATTTGTCCTGATACGGTTCAAAGGTTTCCACGCTCGCTGGATGCACTTATTGGCGCAGCTTATTCAGTCTTTGAATCCCGTCCGACAACATGCACTGAGCAAATATGAACGGCTGATCTACACTAACAATATAGGTAGACTAATGTAAAGACGACTATCCATTGCTACTTAGGCTATGCTAGAAGATTGCCATGTTAGCTTGCAATTTATCGGACCAAGGTCGCTTTTATTTTTTTATTTTTTGAGGCAGGAAATCATAAAATAATTTCTCCCTTTCTGGTTTCTTTTTGTAGTTGGGAAATCATCTCGCTCTAGAGCGGAGCGTGAGGGCGTTTCAGATGTTTACTCCCTCGTTCCGGGTGGAGCGAGGAATGTCAAAGTTTTACTGATTAAAGCCCTAGTCCCATCAGCTGCCCTTTGCGTGCCAACTCTTTGGAATTTCGAAGGTCGACGAAGTTGCTTAACGTGGCTTACGATAGGTATGATTAGGGAGAAAAACACCCCAAACCTCTTTCATACGCCTGTCTCTTTCTCACTGTGTAATAAATATACTAATTCCTCACGCATTTTTCACACAAACTTAAAATTTGCGTGACACTGTATGAGGACCTTCATTCCTCAGGTTCCCAGACCGCACACGGTTTTTCTTACTGCATATGCGGCTGAGCTTAATCTACCTGAAAGATTTCTAATATGAGCGCCCCACTGCAGTTTAGAATCGATAGTTATCTAAGAGTTACCTAAGAACACAATTTCCGTAATAACATTAAGTTTGTTGCCGTCAAGAATTAGATTGACACCAACTTGAGGGACATTCGGCAATGAGACCTTATAAAGTTCTCATTACCGAATGTCCCTCAAGTTTAATTTTATTCGAATTTAATAAGAGATTATTTTTAAAAAACCGACATCACTAAAAAAAAAACACTAAAACGATCAAAATAACTTCGGAAGTCGGTGTTTAATAACAAACAAACAATACCAGAAATACTAACTTCCGAAATTAAAGTTATTTTGATCGTTTTAGTGTTTTGTTTTTTGTAGTGAAGTCGGTTATTTTTTATTTTGTAAAAAGTTTTTTTACTTGCCAGACACTTATTCACAAGCGTGGCGTGGATCACAGCGAACGATTCCGCCTATTCTACAAAGCGTAGCTTATCTATAGGTTGCTATGAAACCGAGCTTTAGCCAATAGTCCAATATGGTCGTCACAGGGTTAGGCAATTCATCTGACACAGGAATATCACATCAAAGCCTGATTCGGCGAATTAATGTGTATACTGCGACTTATGTACTGAATGTATGCTCAAACAAGCGTGTCGGATGTAATTGGAAATACGTGGAACATCGTTAGCCAGATGTTAATAGATACTTGTAAATCATATTGGATGTCAATCGGGCGATAGCCATATAGTACACTATTGTAAACAGGAATTGAAACAAAGATTTACACAGTAAATTTATTGTTATTTAATATTTTTATTGCAGTGGCCAATCTGGAAATCTCTTAACCGACTGCGGACCCAGGTTGGCCGCTGTAAAAACCATTTGGCCAAATGGGGCTTCCTCGACCCATCTCTAACACAGTGCCAGTGTGGAGCTGCTGCACAGGACATGCGTCATTTGCTATGCTGTCCATCCTGCACAACCACCCGCAGTTTTCAGGATCTATACGAAGCCAATAACAGAGCCGTAGAGGTTGCCAAATACTAGTCAGATAAAATTTAGTTAGAGTACATCGACATGAAAAGAAGAAGAAGAAGAATATTTTTATACTTAAAGATACTTACACAGATGGAAACTATCATCATAACTTTTTTTTTATATTATTAATGATAGGCTCGCGTTTGACCACCATCTCACCTGGTGGTAAGCGATGATGTGGTCAACGATGGAGCACGCTTGCCTAGAAGTAGCCAATTCACTCTTGACTTAAAGACCCCTAAGTTGTAGCTATCTGGAAACACAGACTCCGGCAAGGAATTCCACTCCTTGGCTGTACGCATAATAAATGTGTTCTTAAAACGTTTTGTGCGTATGGGTGGTAATGGATGGATAATAATAATAATAACATCAGTATAATGCTGTTAATCAACTGTGACACCACACAATTACTGTTATTAGCCAGATTCAACCAACATTCTAAACAAAAACTTCTAGAACTAATTATGCAAGAGTACCTACTCGTCATTGAATTCGTCAGAAAAAAAATATTAGTACAGTATGTGATGGTTATATAACCACAGTTGTCATAAAAATCCGTTCAAGACGCATCGGGTGTCTGAAGTCGCAGGGTCACCGTAACCGAGGCGAGAGCTTACGGACGGCGAGCATTGGGTAGGTCGCCGCGCGCCATCCAGTAAGAATCTAGCTTGAGTCGACAGCGCGTTATATTGCACATACTTGTTGGAACACAGGTGGGTTTTAGTCAGTAAAAGTCTGACAATGCCTGTCGCTCCACCCAGAGCAGAAGGTCAAAGTCAAAACTTTATTGCTGAACACAAACACAAAAAAAAATCAAGGTGTTTTAAATTTTGGCATGCATTTAAATACATTACAAAAATCACAATAAAAAATTTTGTTATGTCAAAGATTGATAGTCAAATTACAATGTCAACTCCTACAACAATAATAAATTAACAAATAAACAATGTATTTTGTTGTTAGGTAATTCGGACTCATACAGGATTATTTAATGATTTCCTACCTCAATAAAAATACCCTAATATAAGATTTCAGGAATCTATTTTAAAGATTTCATAGAGCTCTCATAGTTTACGCAATCAATACTACAGACAAAAGCTGGTTCGTCGATTACTTATCAATACTACCACCCCAAACTTATATCGTACAGAGTCCCTCAATATTGAGTGCGGTAAGTTATACACGTAGCTTAGTTAAACTAATTACAATACAGGTGGCAGCGGCATCAAAACACACGGTAAAGAGCACACGCGCCACCAACTTGCTCCCGCACAACTTTGGATCGCTAGGGGTTTTAGGGTGGCGCAATCGAGGAGAGTTTAGCGGGCGAAGAAGTAGGTACAATGTACGGAGGTATCAAGGTGTTTGATAGTGCAAGTGTTGTGAGGCTGATGGTCTTTCTGCTGCCTAAGTCTAGTGTGACGTAATATATAAAATAAGGATGTGTGTTCAAGATGCTACAGTCAAAGAAATCTTATAAATAAGTAGCTGTCTGAAGAAATAAACAACTCCAACAATCTTTAGGAGCGATTTTCAGGTAGTATTTCTTTCTGAAAGTAAAAAAAAAAACAACATTTTAGAGCAGCATTAATGCCCGTTTTTTTGCAAGAACAAAAAATGCAGGCGTTGAAACACGGAATAGAATGAAATCTGTGCGTTAAAAGGACGCCGCCGAGAGTACAACAAAGTGGTTATGAATAAAATATAAAATAAAATACGGCATGATGCAAGTTGTATTATTCGTATTTTCGAGCGTTTGGTACAAATTGCTCTTTTGACGATTTCGCAAACCAATGGCAAAATGTGGATTTTCATTATCAGCAGACGAAGTTACTCATGAGGAAAGATTATTTGTGTTGGTATAAAACAAAGAAAAAAGCAGAGAATTTCAAAAATTAGTAACACACGTTCTAAACTGAGGCGGATTGCAAATTCAAAATATTTTGTTTTCACGTCAAAACATCAGAAGCTAGTGCACGACGACGCCTTATACCAATGCCTACCTCAATCGCTTCCTCTCTTCCCTCACACCATCAATTAACCTAACATATTATTTAAGCTAATATGAAAATTGGCGAACTAATATCACAGGCCGCTCACGTGTGGATCCGTTCGTCCGTCCCACGGATCCCTAATTAAACTTACAAACGACATGCCGAATGTTTTCCAGAGATTGCGACGCGTTTCTAATACCATTCTTAGTTTGTAAACGGCTTTAATTTGAAGTTCAGAATTTGTTTTACGTGAGTTCTGAAGTAAGGGGCTGGAGCAAAGAGTTTCTTTGCTGGTGGCGCCGTGAGGTGATTAAGGGATGAGGGTTATGCCATTTGAATTTTAATCGGAATGGTCGATATGCTTATCGAATTTGGAGTAAGCTGAGGCTTTACTACGAGCTCTTAACGTGGTCCATTTAACGACATAAAGTGAACTATTAAATAAATAAAATAAATAAAAATCTTTTATTTCGGACAAAGTCCATAGTTGGCTAATATACACAGAACTTAAAAACGATTGTTAGTACTTATAACTACCGGAAACAATTTTTTATGTATTATACGCCACAGGTGCATGCAGGCGTACCCAATGCTCCAGTATGGGACTGTTCCACCTGTCCGCTATTGTCTTCAGGATGATGTTGGGGCTGACGCGTACCCTGCGCATGATGGAGGCGCATCGCTTGCGCATAATGGCATGAAAGCCATCAATTTCTGCCTCTGCGAACATACCGAATGCACTGCAGTAGCGCGGCAACCCCATCAACACTCTAAAAGCATCATATTGTATTGAACACGCAGAGCACTGTATGCCCTCTGCGTGTAATTGACCCACAGACTGCATAAAAGGCGCTATATAGGGTGTATAGCTCCTTCTTTCTCGCTCTTACGCCTGATATTTTAACACGTCACGTAAGGTTCCTTTCAATTCAATAGCTTTTAATTTGGTAACCCTATTGAATGCAGACTGCGGACGGCGAGCAATAAGTGGCTTGTCGTCCGACCGTCCGATAACCGTCCGGACCGAGCCCAAGTCGTCGACGGCGCATACTGTTCCGCGCGCGCCTCAGGGAGATGTCAGCAAATCGTAGGGGCCCAGCAGGGTCGAAGCCTACTGGGGCCACGGGTAGTGTGAAAGTGAAACCCGGGTCCGTGGGAAGAAGGCAAAGAAGGAACAGGAGTGGATTTTTAGTCAGTAAAAGTCTGACACTATCTCACGCTCCGCCCAAGAGCAAGATTTGTCATTAGATGATTTTCCCACCTAAAAAAAAACCCAATAAAAAAAAACCTATATTGAATGACTTTTTTATGAAACCGCCATTCAATAAGGTTTGATGAACATACAGCTTTACACTGACCTGCAAAATGCAAAAAAACTTAAGAAAATATAAATTACGCGGGCTGATACCTTCACCTTAAACTGAAACACAATAATTCCGCTGATGGTAATACTGCCCTTTTTAGCTTTTAGGTGAGAAAATCATCCAATGACATCTCCCACTCTTGGGCGGAGCGAGAGGGTGTGTCAGACTTTTACTGACTAAAAAACCAGGCTTTTCACAAAAATCATTCATTGAAAATGGTGTAGCTGACTACTGACATGATGACAAGGAAGAAGACCTCAAATAAATAAGGGCAAGATAACAACAATCGTGAACGGAGATGAAGAGGACTTTAATCGGAGTTTCCTTGCGTGATCGCACCAGGAACGAAGATCCAAGGAGGAACAAGGTTACCAACATAGCCCAAAGAAGCACCAAACTTAAGTGGTAGTGGACTGGGCACATTGCTTGCATAACATATGGTTGACGAAGCCGAAATGTTATGCAGTGGCGACCACGTACCGGAAGACGCAGCGTTGGAAGTCCTCCCACAAGCTGGACCGACTATCTGGTAAGCTCTTATTACATGGTCGATGGGGCCGAAAGGTACTGGACTGGCGCCCGTATATCCGAAGATATAAGTATCTGTATATATCAGAAGGCCTCGCACAAGGTGAACTGATGGCCTAGTGAGGGTCGCGGAAACGCGATGTACGTGAGATGCAGAGAACCGGTCGTTATGGTGACACTTGAGGGAGTCCTATGTCTAGTAGTCGATGTCTATCAGCTAAAATGATAATAAAAAAAAACTGGGCAAGTACGAGTCGGACTCGCGCACTGAGGGTTCCGTACAAACTTACTTATGAAAACAGTTCAATTCCCGAATTGAGTTAAGAAGATTTTTTTCGAATCGCAAAAAAAATACAAATTTACATTTTCCAGATTTTTTTCCTATACTTGTGCTATGAGACCTTGCTTCATGATAAATTTCAGGATTCTAGGTCAACGGGAAGTACCCTGTGAATTTTGATTCCCTTGAGAGCGTCGAAATACAAGTTTTTTGCGATATAAACTGTATCTTTTTTTTGAAGTTTGTTTTTTTTACAGCTTCAAGGGACAGCAGACCTGAGTATATGGTTTTAATTTCAACTCTATACCTCCACGCGTTCTTGAGATAAAGGGTCTTGACAGGCAGACAGACAGACAGACAGACGGACGGACAACAAAGTAATCCTATAAGGGTTCTGTTTTTTTCATTTGAGGTACGGAACCCTAAAAATTATAAAAAATCAAATTCGAATTTTAGTTACTGCTACAGATGTAATCATTCTTGAACTATTCCTTCATTAGGAGTAAAAGTAGACGCCAATCCAAGACGTTTAAATCAAACTAATTTTTTTATTAATAGCCCAGGTATATTTTTTGAACAATGTTCAGAAATTTGCGGAGCTAATCATAGTTTTATACCAATTGTAATTGAAAGTATTTCAATTAAAAATTTTATTAATTGAATTAATAATTATTCCTCATTAGATGATAATTAATAATAATTATTAACTATCTTACTGAGAGAGCAGTGATGGCCAAGTGGTAACTGCCCTAACTTACGAGTTGTATAAGGTCGCGGGTTCAAACCGAGCCAGGCACAATACTTTGTGTAATTTATTTCATCACCAATGCTCTCAAAACGGTGAAGGAAAACATCGTGAGGAAACCGGCATGTCCTAAAACCTAAAAATTCAAAGACATGTGACATTCACCAACCCGCACTGGGTCCGCGTGGTGGATAACGGCCCATTCCCTCTCCTAGAGAGAGGAGGCCTGAGTCCCAGCAGTGGGAACATTAAAAGGCTGATTATGCTTATTATGCTAACTACCTTACTTACTTTATTTACTAATTATTTCTCATTTGATGATACCACTGAATAGTCTTTGTGTAAATTCAACACCAATACTATCTAGCCCATAATATACACAACACAACTAAGCTGTACTAAGTGACCACATGTATTAGCATTGCCTCCAGGCTTGTAAAGCAATAGCTTAATTAATAATTAATACCCGCTGTACCGTAATGGACATCCATGAATATTTGCTTGTACTGAGCAAATTGTAATTAGACGTTTAATTGGTTATGGTGGTATTATTATAGGGTATTGGAGACGGCTAATGTTGTGAGAGTCATGTCAGAAATAACGGGTAGGTATCTGTATTATGTGAAAAATGGTGTGTGAGGGTTTTCAAAATAAATACGTCGTACACCGATGCTATACTTTTTACTAAACGTTCAACCACTTTGGACTTTTATTGCTTTGGTGGCATAATAAATGGTGGCTGTAGTCATCGACAGATCTGACAGATCAATATAAATTCCTTGGCTTATTGATTGATCAGCACTGTAACTGGAAAAGTCACATAGATCTTGTATGTAATAAAATTAATAGATTTGTATTTGCATTAAAGAAGCTAAGGCGAATTGCTAGCGAAAAAGCAGCATTGACAGCATATCACGGATATGTTGCCTCCGTTCTCAGATATGGTCTTTTGGTTTGGGGGAATTCAACAAATATAAATAAAGTGTTTCTTGTTCAGAAAAAGTGTGTAAGGGCATTATGTGGTGCGGGCCCTTTAGAATCGTGTCGTCCACTTTTTAAAAGGCATGGTTTGCTGACCATCACTAGTCTTTATATTATGCAAATTGGTGTGTTTGTCAAAGAACATCCAGAATTGTTCGAAACTTTTGGAAAAAGAAAATTGTACCCTAGCAGGGATCCGACGATACTTAGAAGCACTTGCTGTAAAAGCTCTATGTATCAAAAAAACTGTAGCATGATGGCAATACGGGTCTTTAATAAATTACCAAAATCTATAAGAGAATTGCAATTAATGAGATTATTTAAAATGAGATTACGCGCATGGCTGTTGGACAAATGTTATTATACCTTAAATGATTTTTTTAATGACAAGAATGACCTAGAAAGAAAATATAAGTGACATAATATATATCTAATTGTGACATGTTAAAAATGCAAAATAATATCTAATTCAATTGTGGTTTCTTATTGCTGTAGGATTTAAAAAAAAATGTTCAATAATTTTAAAAGACATAAAAGACATATACCACCTAATATTTGTATACCAATCACTGGTGAAACATGTAGAACTTATGTACTGTATTCAACATCCTCATTACCATGTTTCTGGCAAATAAAATACTTTGACTTTGACTTTGTCTTATATTCTAGAGATAGACAAGCAAGTTCATGGAAAATATTTGCCAAAATACTGAAAAGTTAAAACAAAAGTTCGCTGCAGCGCTACATTGGCATTATGTCGTTTAACAGAACTATTAAAACATACAGCGCTAAGATAGCTTTTAGAGGATACTTTTTTCGCGACCAAAATGTCTTAAGCAACATGAATTTCGTGGCACTTACGCGTTTCGTTCAACACAGTGTAATGTTCAAGATGTATGGATTACACGGAGTGATAGAGTCGATTGAAGAGAGTGTTCGGCACGCGTAATCTAGTGCGTAGTACCTACATATATGTACCTATATCGATGGCTGCAGTAAATAGTTGGTATTATCATTATTTTTATACATTTATTTATCTCAGCACCCTAAGGTCCTGGACCTTTGGAAGGCGTACGAGGAGCCGAAACCAACTCGCAGAGGCCCTTTTAGACGCTTTTAATGGAAAGTGGTACAAACCGGTGATTATCCCTGTACGCACTATGCTAGTGCATCCAAGGACAACCTCCGGTTGGTGGGAAACTATTGCGACATATGAAAAACTAAGATATAAGGCTATGGTTTTTGGAGTCTTAAGTGGACTGGTTACCAGGAACTATGTTAAGACTATGGCCCCTGCTTAAACAATGTTATTAATATCCATCGACAAAAGGCAGGGGGTGACTTGCACACTCAATAAATGGGCCCCCATAAACGGTCGCTAGCACGAAGTGACGTAGCAACAAGAGGGCAACATATCCTGAGGTGCTTATGAGTGGAGAGGTATACCACGGCTATCAGGACAATCCCGGAAGTACGGTCAAGATCCCTACCAGCACCTTACTGGATTATACATCCTTCTCCCGAGCACGTTTGCTCTTGCGAATCTCCACTCAAGCCAGCCAATAAAGGCAAGAGAGAGGTGGGAGCTCTGTTCCTCGTCAGTGTTCACTACGGCCGGCCAATAAAGGCAAGCCGGAGATGAAGAACAAGAATTTTCCCGGGAGATCGGATCCGTGGGGTTCGTAATGCCCAACAGTTCGCCACAAAACTGCCCTGCGGATGTATTATTATATTTATTTTCTATATATACATATTATTTACATTTTTAAATATTTCTTAAAAACAAACATAATAAAAAAATATAAAAAACAGTAGCCCACCGGCATCGGGAACAGGGTCCAAGCTACCGGTGGTCAGGGCTCCTGAGAGAGGAATCTCCTAGCAATGCGCGCCGTGTCCAGGAGTACCGCTTTCTGGATCAAGCCCTTAATCCAGCTGCCCAACGAGAGCCTCCTCAGATGTTGTTCGAGGCTCTTAGCTATTAAGCCATTGGCCGTTACGACTATCGGCACAATGACTGCTCTATCCACTTCCCACATGTCAACAACCTCGCGAGCTAAGTCAAGATATTTAGTTTGTTTATCTTTCTCAGCTTTCACGAGGTTCTCGTCATGAGGGACCGCTATATCAACAATCATTGTGCGACGCTCTAGTCGATCTATCACCACTATGTCAGGCTTATTGGCAACAATAGTCCTGTCAGTGATGATAGATCGATCCCAATACAATGTGACGCTGCCATTCTCGAGAACTGGGTCGGGCACATACCTATAGTACGGTACTTCTGATTCCACAAGATTGTATTAAAATTTAAGAGCAAGTTGCTGGTGAATAATCCTGGCTACAAGGTTGTGTCTATGCAAATAGTCTCCGTTAGCCAAATGAGAACATCCAGAAATAATGTGTCGGATTGATTCTCCGGGTCGGTGGCATGCCCGAGAGATGTCAACCGTACCGTCCTTCACAATGTATTTCCGGTAATTGTTCGTCATCATAACTTCGTCCATAATTGCAAAGACAAACCTTCGGTTTCCCCAAAGAGATCACCAAAGCGCAGCCAGACTGCATATCTCGCGGTTGTGCAGGGTCTTAGCATTCAAGAAACCACGACCTCCGCACTTCCGCGGGATATACAGCCTCATCACCGATGACCGTGGGTGATGCATCCGATTTGCGGTAAGTAGTGAGCGGACCCTCCTATCCAGGGCGTCGAGTTCCGTCTGAGTCCAGTTGAGTATGCCGAAAGAGTACATCAAAACCGGCATGACCCAACCATTGAAGGCGCGCACCTTGTTCCCGCCCGATAAAAGGCTATTCAGCACTTTATTCAGGCGGCCAAAGAAGCGCTCCCTCAACGATTGTTTCATGTCAGCAGCATTGATGCCTAACGCTTCCGACATACCCAAATACTTGTAAGTAAGTATTATTATTATTTATTTGTTGTAACAACTTTTATGATTTTAATGCCATCCTTGTGCCTACGGAATAAAAATCAAAATCGGTTGAATAGATAGTAGAAAAGGTATGTTTAAGCGTCTGATTTTGACGCGAAAGGAGTATAAACAGAACGAATATCCCAGCTTCCCATTTCGTAAAATTATATCACTCTTCACTACATAGTATAAAAAAAAATCAGTTGCCCCTGTCTGTCCCTATGTATGCTTAGATCTTTAAAACTACACAACGGATAACACTGACATACAAATTACAAAGTCCTGAGATCACAAATACAAAATAAAATATAATAAATTGAGAACCTCCTCCTGTTTTAAAATTACTTACTCGTAGGTTACAAAGTAGTGTCAACAAACATTAAACAGATATTTCTTTATTATCAGTAGGTGCGATCAGGGAAGTTGATGGCGTGTCCCTAATGCCAGCCAAAATATTATGTCACTAATTTACCAAGTTCGCGACATTAAATGTTACTTATAACTTGGGACCAACTTAAAGGTTTGTTCTAATTTGAGTATTATCTTGATGTGGATCCTTTCAGGTGGGTAACAGGAGTCATAGCTGTTGTTGTGGAGGTACGCAAGTGATAAGGAGGGGATCATTGTTACAATCACAAGTTTGGCTTTGAACTCTGGCGCTCAAACTTGCTAGTACAACAATGTAGTGATTGGGTAATTCGAAATATGTTTGTTCCCACCTGATGGGTAGAGTGACGGTTAGCTTAGAGATCTAACTGCCACCAAATGGTTGTCTATTCGCCAGAGAATAAAGAAAAGAAAAGAAAAAGAGTTTATTTACGAAAATCATGACACAGAACTTAAAAAATATAACAATAACAAATCTATACAGTAGAGTCAATTATGCGACAAGAAGAAGAAGAAGTTTGCGCGCGTTGACTACACTTTTCTCTCTGCTCAAATCTCCCACGCCTCCATCCTATCTTATAGCTCTTTTTCAATATCTATGTTCTTCACACGCAAGGAATCTGCGTTCTTCTAACAATCTCCTACTGCTATGTCCCTCTCATACTTCTGATTTTGTTCATCCTTCCTTCTATATACAATCCATCCTTCTGTGGAATGCGCACCCTCTCGATATCATGACGGCCCAAAGTCGGTATGCATTAGGGCGTATTATAGTGCCTGTAAATAGTTTACTTGAAAATTAATAATGATATAAAGTTTATTCTATTCAATACAAATACAAATATTATGAAAAACAAATCACGCACCCATACATCAAATTTTTCCTATGATCTTTCCCACAGTTCATAAAATATTTTTTTCCATTTTCCGTCATAAACAAACCAAGTCAATGGTAAACATTAATAATGTGCTATATCAAAGACGCCATAAAAAGGGCTATGACGCCACATTACCATTAAACACATGCAGTATTTTATGTCCAGACATCACTTCGAGCAAAAAATTGTCAACTTCAAAGAAAGGGGAGACCAATAAAATTATCAT
Organism: Mythimna impura; assembly: GCA_905147345.3. Taxonomy (NCBI): domain Eukaryota; kingdom Metazoa; phylum Arthropoda; class Insecta; order Lepidoptera; family Noctuidae; genus Mythimna; species Mythimna impura. The sequence goes on from LR990358.1 coordinate 27,746,746, forward strand.
TACGAGTATATATTTTTGTAAGTTTCTATTTTGGAATAGACAGGGAATGGAGTGTTAAGTTTCATAGAAATGATTTCACTACTGTTTACTAAGGCATTAAGTCCGCTTTTGTACTTTTGTATTGCAATAAGAATAAAAAAATATTGACATCAATCAATGTACCTAGTCTATTTCCCAACTACGTTTGAATTGGCTTTTACTCTAACAGAATGTACCAATATTTCAACCAACGAGCGTCTACCCATCTTACAGCCAGTCTATCACAAATTTTGCCCAGGAATACCAGACAGTCTCAAAAATTCGAAGCAATTATTGAAAAAATAAACCATTTAATTTGAATTACCCAGATCAGACCGTCATAAAAAATATGAAACTATTTGTGCGTTCTAAAGCGTAGATCTCTATGGAGAAGAACTTGCGGGTAATTCCAAGAACACTAGTAAAGAACGACAAAATTATAGTTTTTTTTTTTTTTTTTAGTTCATATAAACCAGTGCTTGACTGCGATCCCAACTGATGGTAAGCAGAGATACAATCATTGATGGTGAGGCGCACTAGTTTATTAAGAGCCTATTCACTCTAGCCTTGAAGACACCTAAATTATAGTTGGACGGGAAGACCGCAGCAGGCAAATTAGTAATAGTCGTAGTACCTAAGTAAGGTACCTAAGTACCTAAGTAAGGTTTTCTGACAGCAGTTAAAAAATCACTCCTATTTCAAATACCAATACACAGCATAACATAATCAGCCTTAATATTCCCACAGTAGGGACTCTCTATGAGAGAAAATGGGCCGTAATCCACCGTCAGTGCAATTTAATTAATGTCTCCAAATTTTTAGTTCAAGGACATGCTGGAGACAATAAACCCATATATTCATAGTGATATTGTAGTTATCCCAGAAAACCAACGAATGTAATTATTCTTGTATTGAAAACTACGAAGTGTACCATAAGGAAATACTTAGGTAGTACCGCTGTAGTGAAACTTCTGTTATTTGATGATCAGAAATGAACCTGACGGTTGCAAATTTATAATTAATTAGCTTTTGCCCGCAGCTTCGCCCGTATACCTACATAAAATATAGCCTATGTCACTTAGAAATAAAGCAGCTTTCTATCTGTGAAAAAATGTTAGCAATTAGACTAGTACTTTCAGAGATAACCTCCTACAAACAAAAAAACAAAAAAAAAACTTTATCTCTTTATAATATTACTTATTTATAATTAACATAATTATCATGTGGTGATATCCTGATGATGACCTAGTGAAATAAGACAGTCATCACTCACCGTTTGCTGGCTTATCACTCCACGTGCTAACTACTCCATGTCTCTCTCATACGGGGCCCCTGTAGCCAGGGTAACGCAGGGTAACTTCAGGGTAAAAGACGTGGCTACAATAACGGTTGATAAGGAAAAATTCACCAAATTTGGGTAATGACGCAGACACAATATAATGGCTCCTCTAACGAGCCCTCTTGATACCATTTCACTGTACAATTGAGAGCAGAAAAAGTGTACAGTTTCTAATTTAAAAGTTCAAGACGTGAATTAATAATAAAGTTCTGGAACGTGTTAAGGTAACTTTTCGTTTTAAATTGCCACCATTTTTTTTTAGTTTTTTTTTTTTAAGAAAATTAAAAAGTTTTGATATTCGGAATTACTTGTAACAATAACCTTGACTTTGTTTTCTTAAAACTTAACGTCTTTTTCATGATTAACCTTTTTAGGGTTCCGTGCCTAAAGGGTAAAACGGGACCCTATTACTAAGACTCCGCTGTCTCTCAGTCTGTCTATCCGTCTGTCACCAGGCTGTATCTCATGAACCGTGATAGTTAGACAGTTGAAATTTTTACAAAGGATGTATTTTTGTTGCCGCTATAACAACAAATACAAAAAAATAGAATAAAAGAAATATTTAAGGGGGATCCCATATAACAAACTCGCACTTGGCCAGTTTTTTTAAATATTACCAACGACTTATCCTATATAATAATATTTCATTAATTTACTCTAATTAAAACGATAGACAGAAGTAGCTACACCCAAAACGGCTACATCATAATGTAACCCAACCTGACTGGCCTATTTTGACCCACTTATTTAATATCAACCATACAAATTAAATCTCATTTTTCACATTTAATTTTCCACCGTAGCCTTGCCGTGTCCCGAGCCGCGGGGCCGTTAATGTAAATCTAATAACGGTTGTATCGTCCTAACTGGAGCCTTGTTTACGTATAACAGAGACCCTACCATGAATTCTTTGGGCACGCTACAATTATGGCGGTAAGTCCCCTCTTTGAGGAGTGGCTGGAGCGGCAACACGGCGTCCTCACCTTCCGCATGACGCAGGTCCTCACCGGACATGGCAAGTTCAGGAGGTTCCTGCACCGATTCGTGAGGAAGTGACGCCCGGGTGCCTCCACTGTGTGGACCGCCCAGAGGGGATCTTTAGAAATATGAGTACACAAAAAAATTGCAGGTTAAGTGTTCTTCATAATGTACACAGCATATGTAAATAAATCAATATTTCGCAAAAAAAATAATTAGGTCAGCGTGGCTCTATCCGGGCGCAGCTGGCCGGAATTTAAATGCACAGATACTTGAACTGCCGCCGTAGGACGCAGTACGAGTATGTGTGTATTTCATTCCGGCTAGATGTTCAAGGGACTATACGCCTTATAAAGTCAAGCGTGCGAGCGAGAAAGAGCTATACACCCTTTAAAGGGTTACTGATAATTAGTGTACGATAGTTAAACACGTGATTGTGCTCATGATAACCAACAACTTTTACTATGGGGACAAACCTGAAATCGCGAAAAAAAATCAGCTGTTCAGTACATTTATGTTTGCCTAATGTACTGAACAACTGATATTTTTTCACGATTTCGGCTTTGCTCCCATAATAAAAATTGTTTGTTATCATGAGCACAATCACGTGTTTAAGTATCGTACACTAATTGCCAGTCACCCTATAGAGCTTCATTTCTTTAACAGTTCAGTTTAGTTCGTCAATTGGATCGCGATATGAGACCGTGGTACGGCCTCAGATCCCTTCGCAACCTTCTACAAAACAACTCTGACTTTTTATCAACAATTATTTACGGTACCGGCTCATGTTTTTTATCTGACGTTAAGTGGAAGCTATTTCTTAGTCAATTGTTTGTATTTGCGAGTTACAAGGCAGTTTATGTGTTTAGAGGTTAATAGCGCCGTGCTCCAGCTTCACACGGGTGTTAGAAATCTTTGAAATTCTCGGCTATTTTCTACTATGATTATACATTTCTTATACACGTAAACCGTCCTAATGAAGATATCCGCAGGAGAACCAAGGTTACAAACATAGCCCGAAGAATCAACAAACTTAAGTGGCAGTGGGCAGGGCACATTGCTCGCAGAACAGATGGTCGATGGGGACGAAAGGTTCTGGACTGGTGATCACGTACCTACCGGAAGACGCAGCGTTGGAAGGCCTTCCACAAGGTGGAACGATGACCTGGTGAGGGTCGCGGGAATCCGATGGATGCGAGACGCACAGGACCGGTCATTATGGCGACATTTGGGGGAGGCCTATGTCCAACAGTCGACGTCTTTCGGCTGAAAATGAAACCTTCCTTATGAGTCACTCTGTTTAATGGTGGTAACTGCATGAAAATTCGTTCAGTAGTTTTTGAGTTTACTGTGTTCAAACAGACAGACAGACATGATGGGGGACTTCGTTTCATGATGTGTAAGGATATAACGGTAAATAAGGTTATTTGAGGTAGATTTTGCCACCAGAGATGCCCTGAGTTTAATGACAAAAAAATATCAAACAATCTCAGATAATACTTACTCTCAACCTTCCAAGGCTTCGGGACTATTCGAAAGAGTAACTCCTAACAAGGCCCTCGTGAAATACAATGAGGCAACACAGGTGAGTTTTAGTAAGTAAAAGTCTGCATTAAGGAGCGGTAGAATATAAAAATCCCTCCGGGCCATGGTCCAGGGCGAGGGGAATGGCCGGAGGTCGCCTCCTTCTGCGGAGCAGTAAAACTAGCGAAGGAGACTGTCCCACGTGTCCGGGAACGGATATCCTCACGCTCCAGCCGCCGAGGCCCCGACCCCGACTACCAGCCGCCCGTAGGCGTGGGCTTGCGGGCGATGAGCAACTCGCCGTCCGGCCGTCCAGTAAGCGTCCAAACCAAGCCCAAGTCGTCGACGGTACGTAGTGTTCTACGGGCGCCTCAAAAAGATGTCAACAAAACCGTAGGGGCCCAGCAGGGTGGAAGGTTACTGGGGCCATGGATCGACTTCTTGAAGCGTTGCTCGTGGTTTTAGGACGCAAAGGGCAACAGAAGGAACATAGGTGTGGTTTTGATCAGTAAAAGTCTGACACACCCTCTCGTTCCACCCTAGAGTGGGAAGCACCCTAGAAGTCATTTAATAAATTAATGTGGTTAACGTAAACACGCATAATATTATACAAGTTGCTTTCTTGTGTGAAAAAATATTTATAGCTTACGGAAAACGATAACAGAATGATTTAGCTGACCCATTTTACTAACGCCAAGCCATAAAAAACAACTAAAACACTTTTTCTGAAAGAAGAATCAACTATGTAATTTAGAAGTCTTTCCGAAATTAATTAGCGAACTTATAAAGACTTCATTGTCCCGGAAAATCAAACGGCCTGTAAGAAATTCGACAAAAAACGGAAATATCTAAACATGAAAATAAAAATAACGAGATAAAAACCTTTTTAGAAACATAGCTTGATGGTACAAGGGTCGTTAAATATTTCTTTATATTATCTCATAAAACGGCAGCCTTGTGTGTGCGTATATCTCACGTATTTCACGAAACTCGGCGAGATACCAATAAGTTGATTTTAGCTGGCTTACTCGCGAACATAATTTTGTTTGGATGCTATAAAATATACATCCTGTATATTTTAGGGTTCCGTTTAAAGTAATATGGAGAGAAACAGTAACTTATTTTACCGTCAAAAGATATTTAGGCATGTCTGTAAAACTTGTTGATTCGTAACTGATACTCTAGGCTGTCGCTTAATTACAAAGATGTTTGAGTAAACATGGAAATGTACAACATCAGTCCAATTAAAACTTCAAAAATTAAATATACTTACCGTGTATTTTTTTTCGAAGACATCAAGGTCGTCCCGCCATCCTCATCGTGGTCTTTCGCGGCCTCGTGTCGTCGCTGTGTCTGGGTACCAATATTGTGTTTCATGAGTCCACAGCTCGTTAGATATGCGTTAGACATGTCCTACCCAGTCCCATTTAAATTGGGCAGCGTTTTAAACCACATCGACGATTTACGTTTTGCAGTGTAGTCTTTCGAACGTGCTCTGTTAATTTAAGACATATATAGTACTTATACTTACTTAAAATTCTCCCCTAAATCTTTTTTCGAGCCTTCTCTAACAAGAAGTTGCAGTAGGCGTCTGGGTCGTCTCGTCACCTCATGTATTATCCACAGGAGATGCTCCGGCCTCCGCGCGGGCATGCCGACGTCAAACAATGAGAAACTCTCCGTTTACCCGTCCGGTATGGACCCGAGTCATCGACGGCATGTAGTGTTCCATGCGCACCTCAAAAAGGCGATGGCAACTAGTGCTATGGGGAATTTCTAAAAGGGGAACCGTGGTCCTAGAACACAAAGGGAGCTGGAGGGAAAACGTCTGACACGCTCTCTCGCTCTACCCTAGGGCGAGAGAAGTATTTGGATGATTACCAATCACAAAAAAACAAAAACAAAACCCTATGTATTATCATATCAAATATATCATATTAATGTATCTTTCACTCATTCTAAGTCAACAGATCTATAAATTACAATTTTCACACATTTTTATTATTCTTTAAAAATATAACACGGATTCCCACAACGGCTTCCATTTCGCGCTTGCCAACAATTTTTATGATATCGCGTTGAAAGTGTACAAAGCGGGATCCATTAGACATAGCGAGCGACTTCCATCGACTTCCACAATACGTCGTTATGCTGTTATTAGTATGTTACACCCTATATACGCCTTTTTTATTATACAGCCTGTATACACGCTAATCGGGGAAAGAATGTTTAGATTGTACTTTTATGAATTTGTTTTCTGTTTATGACTCATTTTTAGGAAACACTTATGTGACTGTTACCCTTGAATGTGATCTCTTTCTGTCACTGTTTGCTGGGAGAAAACTCATTGTTAAGTTAGCTTTTGTATGTATTTGGCTTCCCTCTCCTTCTCCGTCCATCTACATGCATACTCATAACTCTTTTAGCAACATACGCTTTATTCCACCTCTTTACATGACCAGTTTTAACGTATTTACGGTTTAAGACATTTATTTCTCAAAAAGAATACAATTCACTTAATATGAGAAATACAAGTTATTCTTAAATACTAAAACGTTGACATGAGAAATGTAGGTACTCAAATAAACTAGTAAGTATTAACCTTTTGAGTGCGTAATTAGAGACACAATAGTAAGACAATGGCGCGTGAACGCCGGCGTTAATGCGGGGATCAACAGCATTATCTAAACACAAAATTCTACAATGTCATGAGGCTAACAAGAAAAAAAAGTACATATTTGTTGATTAGGAACTCATTACGTATCGTTTCTTAAAGGCAAGTCGATAGCAATTACATATTTTTGTTGTATCTAACTTTTTTATCTATGTTTTTAAGGTAATTTAAGCTTGATTATTAAATTAATTGTAGATATATTTTATTGACTCTAATTTACGGAAATTTACATTGACTCTTTTCTTTTTATATCTTAATTTAATTAAAACGGGAAAAATCTTTCAAGATGTGGTGTTTCAAGGTTTTTTTGAATAACGTGTAGGATTGGATCTCTTTTATGTCATTAGGCAATTTGTTGTATAATTCTGCTCCCTCATAAAGTATGTTTTTTCTTCCGTAGTTGGTTCGAGGTCGTCTCAGGCAGATATTGTTTTTTCGTCTAGTGATGCGTTTTTGTGTTTGTCCTTTCTTTGTAAACGTAATTTTAGAGTGTATATCTAATTTAGAAATTGTTTGCATAAATTGTAATTACATTAGTGTCATGTATTAACTTCTCCATATTACGTCACCTTTACTGTCTCTAATGAAGCATATTAAACAATGAATGCTGTGTACAGTAATAATTGGACTTCAGATTTACGTACTGAATATTGTCTTAACTGTGCTGATTGTCTTAGTCTGTATTCTGTCACTGTACTTATTAAAATAAAATAAATTTAATAATATAATTTAGATACCTACTAAGACAAACGATATCCTTTTTACTTTTCAATCACTGGCGACACTTTCAAACTAAAGTTTGCAGATAAACAGCAAAACCTTTCTCCAGAATCTCATCCTCAAACAGTCGGATTAACCGCAATAGGTACTTCATATTTTTTGGTAAAACTAACAGTGACATCATTGTCGCTACAATGATCTCACTGATAATGATAAAACAGCTGCACACCGCTCCCAGTCTACTGATAACATTTGTTCTGGTCATCGTTATTTGCTCAATTACCATCGTATTTTGGTTGTGAAACGATGACGGCAGAAATAAAGACAGATACCTGATGATGTTACATTTTTTTTTCGTAGGGTTCTGCATCATAAATAGAAAATATCACATTAATTTTTAATTAAATTTGACTTCTATTATTTGATTTTATTTATTTAAACTTCATGTACAGTAGTACATAGGCGGACATTATGCAACAAGGTATTCTCTATTACCTTTGGGTTAAAAAGACAACACTGTGGTAGCCTGCTGTGCACAATAAATAAATAATATAGATATTTCAAATATAATGTAGTATCGTTAAATTAAATTGCTTATAAAAATAAATTACATATACTCGTACCTATATGCTAAAATTGTAAACTAATAAATTCTGTGATATGAATACCAAATCTTTATAACTATAAAAACTTTTTACAAAAAAAAAAAATAACCGACTTCACTAAAAAAAACACTAAAAGGATCAAAATAACTTTAATTTCGGAAGTCGGTGTTTCTCGGTATTGTTTGTTTCTTATTTAACACCTTTTTAGTTGCGATACACTTATAAACAGAGTGCCTATTTCTCATGACAATTCCAGTTAACCCAAATACTGCTAGGTTACATTGTTTTATTATAAAGTTCCTGTGTCTACCTTCCTCCTTCCGGCTCCATCATCAGATCAGTTCGATAGTACCTTATAGCCAAAGAGCATCTCACGACAATTCTAATAAGCCCAAACACGGCTAGGATACATTGATTAATTACGGAGTTCCTGTGCCTACCTTCCGGCTCCATCATCAGATCAGTTCGATAGTACCTTATAGCCAAAGTGTATCTCATGAAAATTCTAATAAGTCCAAACACGGCTAGGTTACATTGATTAATTACGGATTTCCAGTGCCTACCTTCCGGCTCCATCATCATCATCAGATCACTTCGATGATACCATTTTCAACGTAACTATTCAGAATCATTCATTTATTTGTATTGTCATAGTCGCTTAACTATATCTTCATTGTGATATCTATTTGAGTATGAAGTTCCGTTGACCATTTCTGGTCTTCTTCATCAGTTCCACTTCATCAAATGTTACTTTTTGACTGTAAATGCTTAAGTTCTTGATGAAAATACTAAAATTACCATAGGGTTGCCTATATTTTTTGAGGAGTTCCCTCGATTCCTCATGGATTCCATCATCAGAACTGGATTTTGAAAAAATGGGACTAATCTGGAAGCATATCCTATAAAGGGAAAAAAAAAATTTGCAAATTGGTCCATAAACGACGCAGTTCTGAGGTAACAAACATAAAAAAAATGATGATAAAAAAAAAAATACAACCGAATTGATAACCTCCTCCTTTTTTTTGAAGTCGGTTAAAAAGAGCCTAAAATGTAACAATTATGGCGAATTTTACGCTTGCAAATGTTTACTATCAGCTTTTTTGTTTTTTAGTGGCAGCAGAAATATAATACACGTACGTATATGTAGACGTACGTGTATTAATTATATCTGTGAAGATTTCAACTGTCTACCTATTACAGCTCATGAGATACAGCTCGGTGACAGACAGACTGACACAGAGACAGCAGACTTAGTAATAATGGTAACACCGATAGTTACACTTCAGGAACAGAACCCTGAAAACCACACAATAATTTTAATCAACCCTTTTCCTAAAACAAACATATCGAACTCCTACCCTCAAAGCTAGCCATCCACTTTAACAGCCAACAATCCACCGCTTGATAGTCATACAAAAACACTTTTATTTCGGTCTCTGCCGTTATCCCGTAGCTAAAAAGCGTGATACATGGTAAACGGCCTTAACAGCTATATCGAAATCCAGCTTTGAGTGTGTACCTGGTCGTAATCGGGTGACCGGGTGTGGGGTGAAATGGAGGTGGAAGCGAGTTGCACCTCAGTGCCTCGAAGTGTGGGTGTTAAGGCACATGCTCCTGAGCAGTAGCATAAAACAGTGATTTTCTGAAGCCTATCCATTAATTAATAATATTATCATGCATGTATCAACCTGTAGTCCTGAAATGCAAAGGGCAACTGAAAGACACAGGTGTGGCTTTAGTCAGTAAAAGTCTGACACGACCTCCCGCTCCGCCCAGAGCGAAAGAAACCATTGGATGATTTCCATCCTTTAAAAAAAGAACAGCTCTAACAGTGTCCATGATACGGCTATAGTTTAAATCTCCATACATGTGTTCTGTTGTTTGCGACATAATCACAATGACTAGGCAATTTTGTTTAATTAACTCAATTGAAATTGACTCATTAATTATTTAATATTGACCTCTATTTACATATTTGATATCAAAGTGGTCTAATTATTTTCGATAAGAAATGTGGATTGCGCAAATTTTTTTTCTTTGGATATTCAGTCCGATATTTTGAGCTCCAAATAATAAAAAAAATGGTTCTTTGGAAACCTTTTTAAAAATGTTCTATTTCTTTAGTTTTTGTTACTTTTATTACCTACTGTAATTCTATAATATATAAAAATGATTAACTGTTCGTTAGTCTTGCTAAAACGGCTGGACCGATTTGCCTAATTTTGGTTTTGAAATATTCGAGATAGTCTAGGGAATGTTTAAAAAATTGAAAAACTCACGGAGAATAAAATCCGAATACAACGCCATCTCTAATCAAAATGTCAATATAAAATGAATTATGCTGTTCTGGTAATGCCAGTAGATGGCGTTATCCTTACTATTAGGTGGCACGAAGTTCGCCAGGTCAGCTAGTTTGAGATAAAACATTGTTGTATAAACTCATATTATAAAGAGGCAATGATTTTAATTAGTTTTATGAGATGTTCTTTGGAAATACCTCAGAATTCAATATTTTTATATCTCGAGATAAAATTTCCAGTGCGAGAAAAACAATAATTATGTAAATCAGTTAGTATTACATAATTATTGTTAACACGCGCCAGCGGCTTCACTCTCGTGAAAGTAGAAACTAGTCCCAAGTGAACATCCAGGATATGCACTAGCAATGTGCCAAATTTCATTCAAATTCGTTCAACCATTCGAGTGTTAAGTAACAAAAACACACATAATCACTCACAAATTCTCACCCTTTATATATAACTAGCTTTTGACCGCTCATTCGCCCGCGTAGGTACATAATATATAACCTATGTCACTTAGGAATAAAGCAGCTTTCTATCGGTGAAAAAGTTTTAGCAATCGGACCAGTAACTTTCAGAGATTGCCTCTTATAAAGAAAAAAACTGGGCAAGTGCGAGTCGGACTCGCGCCCTGAACGCGTACAAACTCTATGTAAACAGTTCAATTCCCGAATGGAGTTTTGAAGATTTTGCCGAATCGTAATTTCTTTTTGTTGTGACGTAACAACAAATTTTCAGTTTTCAGATTTATTCCTATACTTGTTTTATGCAAAATTTCAGGATTCTGGGTCAACCCTATGAATTTTGATTTCCTCGAGAGTGTCGAAATATAAGTTTTTGAGACATAAACGGCCGTATCTTTTTTTTCGTTAACTTAGAAATTAGAATTTTTCACAGCTTCAAGGGACCGCAGACTTGAGTATATGGTTTTGATTTCAACTCGATACCTTCACGCGTTCCCGAGATAAAAGGGTCTTGACAGACAGACAGACAGACGGACGGACAACAAAGTGATCCTATAAGGGTTCCGTTTTTTCCTTTTGAGGTACGAAACCCTAAAAACAAACTTTACTTCTATATAATATTAGTGTAGATGTTAGAGTGATTTATTATGCGTAAAACCGTCGAAGTACAAACGAAGTCCATACTTACGGTGGCGCCGTACATTCCAATCCGCTGCCTTATATCACTTGCACCCTAGCAAAGGTCCAGTCGAAATGGGCTCTCACAGTTTTCAGCGCACATTTGAATGGGAACGACTTTATTCAGATAACTACCCGTGATTTTATCTTGCTATATTTCATGCTCAGATTACGTGCCTGCCTCCCTTTCGCTTTGTTTTTTCACCGTCAAAACGCCAGCGTTGAAACGAAATTAATTGGTTAAATATTTGAATTTAATCGGAAGGGGTTATGTATGAGCTGATGCGTTCCTTTTGCAGGTATACTTAAAAACATATGTATAATATACTCTCAAATAACTTTACTATGACTTTCTTCCTAGGGTGCTTATCCATAAGATATATGCGAGAACGTATAGCGCTGTAAAAATTTGTAGGTAACTCTTCCCCCCCACAACATTTTTTTTTATTATAGTTGCGTTTGACCACTATCTCACCTGATGGTAAGCGATGATGTGGCGGACGCTGGCGCACGCTTGCCTAGAAATAACCTATTCACTCTTGTCTTAAAGACCCCTAGGTTGTAGATATCAGGAAACACAGATTCCGGCAGAGAATTCTACATCCAGCGCGGGAGAAGATATTTGATGATTTCTAAACAAAAAAAAAACCTTACGAGATACTCCATCTATCATAGTATGATGTGAAAGAAATGCTGTACAAGCAAATAAACTATGGTTAAGCTTAGGATATCTAAAACCTTTATGAAAATTGTGAATTAGACACCATAACCTCTAATCATTATGACGCCATAATCTTTGCTTATCTCAAGCACTATCAAGTACAGAGTCATCTAATTTATCGCCAATAAATATATACTGTTGCTCTAACAACTAAACTTCAGTTACGTCCTAACACTGGAATAGTTAACATGCCGCTAAAAATATACAAAATCAACCTCAGCCCGCCATCTCGGGCAGTCCTGATGATGGCCGAATTACTCAAACTAAACTACGTAACCCAAGACGTGGACCTTATGGCTGGAGAACATAAATCACCAGACTACTTGGAGAAGAACCCTATGCATACCGTCCCAGTCTTAGAAGATGGGGATTTTTTGCTGGCTGACAGCCACGCAATCATCATTTACTTAGTTTCCAAATACGGTGGAGGACAACAATCGAAATTGTACCCTAGTGATTTGAAATTACGCGCGACTATCAATCAACGACTGTTCTTCGAGACTTCAAACGTTGCTGGTGCAGCAAGGGAGGTGGTTCTTGGAATCATGACCGGTCAAAGTGCGCCTACTGCGAATCAAATTGAAAATTTGAACGATGCCTATGGAATATTGGAGAAATACTTGCAGAAGACAAAGTATGTTGCAGCTAACCACTTGACGATAGCTGATGTGTCACTAGTAGCCGGTATTTCTTCCATCAACGTGTTGGTTCCGGTGGATGCAAAATACACGAGAGTGCACGCGTGGTGGAATTCGCTGAAGGAGGAAGATTGGTACAAGAATGCAAATCTACCTGGACTAGCTCAATATGAAGAGTTAATGAAACCAAAGTTGAAGTAATATTGTGACAGTGTAGCGTTGGTTACAAAATACTATTTAACTTATTTTTATATTACTATTATTTTGGTTAATTCTTAAGTATTAAAATACATAACAAGTAACCACATTTTGACACATGATATCAAATCAAACTTTTGAACTTTTTGTTTTGTATTAAACATATATTCATACATATTCATTGTAACATAATAAAGTGAAGTACCTTTCAACTACTGACTCGATTTCAGCTATTTTGAAAATAGAAAAAAAAAATCCTATTTTTATGATAAGTAATACAATTATATATTTTGATAAATGTTAATTGCGTCTCCACACACAAAAGACATGAGTGATTTGAAAACCCGAGAATTTCAAAAAATTATAACACACGTACGAGATCATAATAAAGTAGGTTCACAACTATCCTATGGTTATAATAATAAACATGAAAACACAATTGTCTAATTATGTAAATATTGCTATCACACTCATGGTCCATTTTACCACTTTCTGATAAAGTCTGGTATCTTATTGACATGATTAATGACTTAGAAACAAATTTAATACTTAACTGTAGAATTTCCTATTAAATTCAAATAAAATACATTTTTACATAGTTTATTTTTCGAACCGTATGAGGTTGAAACTCTCGGATCGTGGGGTCCGAGTGCTCACAAGTTGTATAAGATCTGTCAAAACGTCTAGTTGACATTTCGCATGACCCAAGGGCTGGCTTTTACCTGGGACAGAGGATAAGCATTGCCTAGCGTGGGATTTTAATTTTTTTATTTTAATGTAATTATGGCTAGTTATGTATACCATGTAAATTAAAGATTTATTCATAGTTGTTAGTAGTAACTACTTACTACATAAATTTATTGTAATGATGTTTTTTTTTTCATCATTTCATCCGTCGTCGGTCCATCTGTACTTTATTAATAAATCTGTGTTTATTAAACATTGTAGTAGGACTCGAGATGGATGGAACTTTTCTCTGTCTAAAACTGTTAGAAAACAGACTTTATTGTAAAATTCAAAGATAAAGTGTTATTGCTGAGCACAATACAATAAACAAATATATTTCTGGATGTTAAATGAATGCGCAGTTCACTGTGTTCTATTAAAAGTAGTAAGGAAGGTTTTTTTTTAGTTGATAAATCATCCAGTTACCTACTCGCTTACAATGGGCCTCATTAGAAGGCTTAAAGTCACCCAAAGGGCAATGGAGAGGGCTATGCTCGGAGTTTCCTTGCGTGATCGAATCAGGAATGAGGATATCCGCAGAAGAACCAAGGTTGCCGACATAGCACGAAGAATCGCCAAACTAAAGTGGCAATGGGCAGGGCACATTGCTCGCAGAACAGATGGCCGTTGGGGCCGAAAGGTTCTGGAATGGCGACCACGTACCGGAAGACGTAGCGTTGGAAGGCCTCCTACAAGGTGGACCGATGACTTGGTAACGGTTGCGGGAGTCCGATGGATGCGAGACGCACAGGACCGTTCGCTGTGGCGACGCTTGGGGGAGGCCTATGTCCAGCAGTGGACGTCTTTCGGCTGAAATGATGAAATGATGACCTACTTGAGAGCTTGTCAGAATTTTACTGACTAAAACTTACTCCTCTGATCCTTCTTTACCCTGCGTTCTAGGACCCCGGGTTTTCCTTTCAGAAGCTTGGCTTGGCTTGGTAGGCTTCGACCCTTCTGGGCCCCTACGGTCTTGCTGATATCTCCTTGAGGTGCGCGTAGAACACTAGAGGTAGTGAGGAAGGTATGTCAGAAATTATTACAATCACACTAAGATTATAAAGGAGAAAGTTTTTGTTGAGGAATGAAATTTGGCATTGAGGATCAGTCATGATTTTTGTGGAGTATGCAGACTTATAGCGTCAAAAAAAAACAGTAAATACTGTGAAAAAATTATTTAAATTGGACCAAAAATGACTAAGATACAGCAATTTTAGTGTATTAGTTCCAGAAACGCGCCCGAGAATGAAGCGACTCGCTGTGACGTCATCTGTTGTGATCGGTCTCCACCGGCGAATGAATACGGGGGCATTTCACGTGACGGACCACTAAAAATTTCGATGTTTCTGATTTTAGTAATAAGTATTTGAGTATGTTTAATGTAAATGTAATAAATCCACCATTTCTTGACGGATTTTAATAATTTTAAAAATTTAATGCTCAGTAAATTATTACACACACGATGTACTTAGTAAAAATGGGATTTGCTATTATGTGATTGATCCTCATTGGGCATAAGAAACTTTTTATCCCGGGAGTGTGATCTCTTGTGACAATTTTCTACTTTCACTCAGGCGAAGCTGGTCAGTTCATAAAGCCGAGTCTTGATCTACCGGGACGATACTTGAAATTGAGAGAGTCATTAATAGTCTGGTCTTATAGCCAAATGAATACCTAATAAACACTTATAATTAAGGACTAGACGAAAATATCTTACAAGTAGTAGTAAAACAAATTCAATATTGACAACAAAAAAACAAGTAGCTAATCTGAAGGTTATTTTATATGAAGTGAGGCAGGCCCCTATCGAGCAAAGACCACCACTTATCTTAAACGTTTTATAAACGTACAGCACAGTATCTATCTATCTATGTATATCATCGTTACTAATAATAGTACAATGAAGGCCATTTGACTTCAGTTGCTCACAAGCATCGATACCGTCAACATGCCTATCAAAATATACAAGATTGATAGCAGCCCACCGGCGCGAGTCTGCGTCATCATCGCTGAACTACTCAAGCTTGACTACACCACCCAAGATGTTAACCTAATGGCAGGAGAACATCTGACACCAGAATACTTGGACAAAAACCCCATGCACACAGTTCCAGTCTTAGAAGATGGTGATTTTGTACTTGCCGACAGCCATGCCATCATGACGTACCTGATTTCTAAATACGGCACCACTGAACTACAAGAGAAATTGTACCCTAGTGACTTGCAAATACGTGCGACTATCAATCAGAGGATGTTCTTTGAGACCGCCAACATCATTTCTGTGGCCAGGGAGATAGTATACGCCCTCATGTCTGGAAAAGAAGCGCCTACTGAAAAACAAATAGAAAATATGAACGATGGTTATTCCATTTTGGAGAAATATTTGGAGAAAACTAAGTTCGTGGCTTGCGATCATTTCACGATAGCTGATCTGTCATTAGGAGCGGTCATCTCTTCTACCAACGTGTATGTGCCTGTAGATGCTAAGTATGTCAAGATACACGCGTGGTGGAACTTGCTGAAGGAGGAAGATTGGTACAAGAACATGAATCAACCTGGACTGACTCAGTACGAAGTGTGGATAAAATCAATGATGAAAAGCAAAAGTGACAGTGCTTAATTTTTTTTTTTAAATGTACGTCTTCTTTATTTGTTTTAAGTAAATGTTTTTTTTTTATTAAATTTTTCTTTTGGCTTTTAGGGGTAAAATAAAAAAATACCGGCCAATCACAAGTCGGACGCGCGCACGAAGGGTTCCGTACTATTACCTATACAACATTTTTTATACAATTTGCTTTACAATTTTTAGTATTAGTTATATTGTTGTTATAGCGACAACATAATAATATCATAAGAAATACATCATCTGTGAAAATTTCAACTATCTAACTATCACAGTTTATGAGAGACAGACAGTGGAGTAATAAGGTCTCGTTTGTACCCTTTAGGTACGAAACCCTAATAACTACTAAATATATTTGAAAATCCGTTCAGTAGTTTTTAGGCTTCATGAATCACTCTGTAGGTTAAATGATACAGAGTGAAAGGATATTATTAATAAGTCTAAGCATAAGCATAATCAGCCTTTTCAATGTTCCCAGTGCTGGGACTCAGGCCTCCTCTCTAGGAGAGGGAATGGGCCGTAATTCACCACGCGGGCCCAGTGCGGGTTAGTGAATGTCACATGTCTTCGAATTTTTGGTTCTAGGACATGCCGGTTTCCTCACGATGTTGTCCTTCACCGTTTTGAGAGCAGTGGTGATGAAATAAATTAGACTAAGTAGTAATGCGCCTGGCTGGGTTTGAACCCGCGGCCTACAAGTCGAAAGTCGGGGCCGTTACCACTCGGCCACCACTGCTCTATACTAGTATTATTACTATTCTATATTTGCACAATGCCTTAAAAGTATAGACACTTATTCGATCGTCCAGCCTGCATGAGTAACAAGGTATATTTTGCATGCGTTCATCTTAGATTTTTTTTTTTATATTTTTTATTAATGACCATAGATACAAGTCTTTCAGTCGGACACATAGATGGGATCTTCATAGATAGCACAATAGTTTGGTCACATGTGCTATATTTGAGCATGAAGTCCTTTTTTAAATGGAAAATCATCAAATAACTTTACCCTCTCTAGGTGGAGCGAAAGGGAGTGTCAGATTTTTACTAACTAACACACACTTGTGTCCCTTTAGTTGCCCTTTGCGAGGGCCACAGTAACTCTTTCCATCTATGCCGTTTCACTACGCTAAAAGATATCGGTTTTATGTTTGCTGACAGCCACGCAATCGTGACCTACCAATTCTCCAATTACGGTAATGACTTTCATGCTCTTCATCATGAGGTCCTGGATTCGATTCCCAGATATGACTGGTTATTGAATGGTGCCACCTAAGATTTTTCAGAAACGTTATTATACAGATATGTTTATTTGGCACACCATAATTCATGAATCAACAAGTAATTGATTTGCAAACTAAAATTAAACATAAAAAAATATGGAGCCTGAATTTGTGCCCAATTGATAGATAGCAATAGCCTCCACCTTTATTATATGATCGACGGGGCTGTAAGGTTCTGGAGTAACGATCACATACCGGAAAACGTATTGTCGAAAGGTCTCCCACTAGGTGGACCGATGAGCTGGTGAGGGTGTTGTGAATCTGATGGATGGGAGACACACGGGACCTATCGTTGTGACAACATTTGGTCTCGGCTGAAATGATGATGGCGATGATGATGTTATTTAAACTAAACTGGAGAAATGAGGGTTGATTAAAAGCACACCTGTGTTCTTCAGTTTCCCTTTGCGTTATAAGACCACGGATTACCCTTTCAGAAAATTGGAGAATTTTGGTCTGATTTAGGTAAGAAAAGCTCTGCATTACCCATCAATGAGTACAAGCGTGAAGTTCTGTTATGTAACGTCTTGCTTCAAGGTAGTGTGGTCGCGCCAGACACCGGATGCTCCTGGCCTTGAGACAAACAAAACAAACACGGTCAGAATTTTAACATGGTCTAAGTGATAACGATTACATACCTAATAATAGGTAAACCAACCTATACTTAAATAAAATATTTTGATTTCAGTCTTTTGTGGTGACTAATTAAATAAAAAATCTAGTTGATACCTTGATAATGTCAAAGTCAAAACATTTATTGCGAACCAACTGTACAATTTTTGTGTTATGTTAGTACTTATGAGTGACGATCCTCGCCCATCTCTCAGGGTGCATTCGTGCAACGCTCGCTTCAGCCTGGCTGTTTTTCTCCCGCCTTATGTTACTTAAGTTATGGAGCACAGGGTGGTGTTTCTGACACGATCTATTCACTTAAAACCTATTATGCTGAGCTCCATTGCCAATGTTAATTTTTGGACTTTGATTGTTCAGTAAGTGGCCAACTTTTCAGATTAAGACTTCGTAGGTTATTACAGGCGGGATGCACATGTCAATGAGTTTTCTTTTTGCAGTCATCGGAAGACTTCCTTTTAGGTGATCTGTAAAGGCCCAGAAGATTTTCCAAGTATTTTGTTAAGGCCCGTGCCATCACAATCTCATTTAGTGCCATAAAACAGTGACTTTCTGAAGCCTACTCCTCGGGAACGACTGGGTTAATAGATTTGAAAAAAAAAAAGATTTATTATAGCTTCATATATAACATTATTAACATATGATTTTTTCGTATGACTATAATACTCTTGTGGCAAATAAAAAAATTTACAACTTGATATTTTTTTCCCTTGTTTTCTCTACTTCTTTCAAACGGCTTTGATCTTTAGGAATATGTATACACAAAAAAATCGCCGGTTAAGTGTTCTTCAAAATGTATATCATCATCATTTTAGCCGAAAGACGTCCACTTTTGGACATAGGCCTCCCCCAAATGTGGCCATAATGACCGGTCCTGTGCGTCTCGTATCCATCGGATTTCCGCGTCCCTCACCAGGTCATCGGTCCACCTTGTGGGAGGCCTTCGAACGCTGCTTCTTCCGGTAAGTGGTCGCCATTCCAGAACCTTTCGTCCCCATCGACCTCTGTATATAGCATATTTAAATCAATCAATATTTCGCAAAGAAAATGGTTTTAAAGGTCAGCGGGGCTCTATGCGGGCGCAGGCGGCCAGTACGAGTAGGTACGTGTACATTTAACTCCGGCCAGTACGAGTAGGTACGTGTACATTTAACTCCGGCCAGTACGAGTAGGTACGTGTACATTTAACTCCGGCCAGTACGAGTAGGTACGTGTACATTTAACTCCGGCCAGATATTCGAGGGACTATACGCCTTAAGCTAAGATCTGGCCATGATATATATACCAAGAAACAGTCGACCAATCTGTCTAGCCTATTTTCCAACTATTCGGATATACTGTAGTCAGCTTCCAGTCTTGAAAGATGCAGCTAAATACCAGGATTTTAAAAGGTGCCACTGCCTAGCTGACCTTTAAAAACCAGTAACAGAGTAACACGTTAACCCTTTCCAAGGCTTGGGTCAGATTTTCTGGATTCTGACCATCTGTAACGACTTTCAAAGATGAAATTCGAAACCACTCCGATTGTGGACCCGACCTTACACTTGAAGGCCAAATCTACTTCATTGATGAAGGACCTTGGCACCAACTTGCTCCCACATACCACAGTATTATTTAATCAATTGGTCAACAATGCGATGAGTAAAGTGCGGTAGATGCTTCAAAAAAAAGATTTAAAGCAATTCCATCATCATCATCATCATTTCAGCCGAAAGACGTCCACTGCTGGACATAGGCCTCCCCCAAGTGTCGCCACAATGAACGCTCCCGTGCGTCTCGCTTCCATCGGACTCCCGCAACCGTTACCAAGTCATTGGTCCACCTTGTAGGAGGCCTTCCAACAGTTCCAAAGTTCCAACGCTATGTCTTCCGGTACGTGGTCGCCATTCGAGAACCTTTCGGCCCCAACGGCCATCCGTTCTGCGAGCAATCTGCCCTGCCCATTGCCACTTTTGGCGCCTCTTCGTGCTATGTCAACCTTGTGTAACCTTGGTTCTCCTGCGGATATCCTCATTCCTGATTCGATCAAGCAAGGAAACTCCGAGCATAGCCCTTTCCATTGCCCTTTGGGTGACTTTAAGTCTTCTTATGAGGCCCATTGTAAGCGACCACGTTTCGGAGCCATATGTCATCACAAAAAAAAGCCATTTACTAATTAGTAAAAACTAAAAAATTAAAATAAATCTTCTTCTTCCTGCCCTTATCCCATATTACTTGGGGTCGGCGCAACATGTTTTTCTTCCATTCTGTCCTGTCACCCGTCACACTATCAGTAACTCCCTTTTCTTTCATATCACTCCTCACACAATCCATCCATCTATTCTTTTGCCTCCCTCTCCCTCTCCATCCATCTACATGTATACTCAGAACTTTTAAAAACTTTTAAAATAAACCTAAAATGCTAAAAAAAAATTATAGAAATCAATCTGAATAGATATTTTAAAACGGCAAAATTGTTTGTTTGTTTGCAAAATAGAATCTTCGAAAGTGCTGATTCGATAAGAAATTTACGCTGTCACGGTGACGCACGGTTTCAAAGAGATAGGAAAAGTTAAGTAAACAATAAAATAAAACAATATAATATTCAAATTATTTCATCATCTTAGTTTTTGCACACATTTAGCCAGAAAAGTCCTACGGAACTTTATTTCCTTTAAAATACAAAACAAAGATGAATCAAATCTCGTTTGGTTAGATAATAGTTAATAAAGCCCAAAAAATATGACCTTCAAATATTATTACGCGAGTATAAAATTGTCTAGTCATGTCGCCATTTTTTATCACCTAAACCCGTTCTCTTATCTCGCTCGCACTCATCATTTTATCACCACTGTATATAAATAGTTACCGTTATTACCGGCCTCTAGTATCTAGCTGACATTGAAACTGACAACATGACGATAAAACTTCACAAGATCGACGCCAGTCCACCTGTTCGAGGAGTCTTAATGACGGCAGAACTCCTCAAACTTGACTACGAACCTGTGGAAGTAGACTTCCTGGGAGGAGAACACTTGACCCCAGAATACAGAGAAAAGAACCCTCTTCACTCCGTTCCTTACCTAGAAGATGATGACTTCCTCCTCGCCGATAGTCACGCAATCATCACGTACCTAGTCTCCAAATACGGTGGTGACAAAAAAGCGGAACTGTACCCTGAAGATTTACAAGCAAGAGCGATCGTCGACCAGAAGCTGTTCTTCGATACTGCGAACCTTTTCCCTTGCATCAGAGGGATTGTGAAGACTATAACGGGTGGAGAGAGAACATCACCAACTCCGCAACAAATCCAGGATGCGAATGATGGATATGACATTTTGGAGAAATACTTGCAAAAGAATAAATTTGTAGCTGGCGATCATTTAACGATAGCTGATGTGTCAATCGTTGCTAGTATCTCTACTTTGGCTGCTATTATCCCAGTGGATGAGAAATACGTCAAAGTCAATGCGTGGTGGAACCTACTAAAGGAAGAAGATTGGTACAAGAAGGCAAATGTACCTGGCCTATCCCAGTTCGAAGGGTTCATCAAATCAGTGTTGAAGTAATAGTGGATGTGCGTAGTTTATAAAATAAAAATCTAAGGTATATTGAATTTAATTTAATGACTTAATTGACTGAAAGAGGTTGTTATTAAGCAAATGAAATTGATAGGTTTTCTTTATGTTTTCATTTTATAATACGGAGTGATTCAAGGTCGCATAAATTTTATTTAGATTAAAGTTTTTAAATGTTAACTATTTTGTTTTATTTTGAATATAAGTATAAGTAGCAGCCGTCTGGTTAGATTAGCCAGTCAATTGAATGCCTAGACTGTAGCCTAGGCATTTAATTAACTGGCTATAGTTCATCGTCAGCTTCTTTATATCTTAGAATTTAAGGTAGTTCTTGTTTTCCGAATGTAGCTAGATCATACGGAGTAATGCAGTAGTCAACCAGTGTCTTAATACTCAATTCTTTATTGCATTCCACAATGTAGACTTAGGTGGTAAATATTTTCTTCACACCTAGTATACTCTTAACCAATTCAAAAGCATTTGACATCTCAAAAACCGCATAGAAATAGTGCGATTGCGAAGATATTATGATAATATCTCTTTTATTTATTTGGTCTTAAAACTTACATATCATTGCATAAACAAATACAGTGTAAGATTCAGAACTGATGGAGTTAGAGTTTAACATTTTGGAGAAGAATAGACCAGTTAAGAGAAAAATATAACAAATAAAAATCTTGTGAAACTAAGAGAGAAATATTCACGATATTGAAGATAATTGTAAATATGGCGCGCTCACTACTGCTCAAAGTACAATACTATTGAACTTTGTAATAATAGATATTGGATAAAAAAACATCTAAGTAGTCATGTCAATAATAGTATTTATCACGATTACAAGCATTATCTTCACTTTCCTCGTTTGGTTCGTGTGCACAATAATTATCACTAAAGCCGATAAAAGCCGTTATTGTGACATCAGCCTTTAGTTTAGTGCAAACGTTGACGAAGTGAACATGCCGCTGAAAATATATAAAATCGACGCGAGTCCGCCGGTCAGGGCCGTCCTGATGACGACAGAGATCCTCAAGCTAAAATTCGAGCCCCAGGAACTGAACATCTTGACTGGAGAGAACAGGACACCAGAATACTTGGAGAAGAACCCTCTACACTGCGTGCCTCTATTAGAAGATGGTGATTTTGTGCTCTCTGACAGCCATGCAATCATCACGTACCTGGTTTCCAAATACGGTGCTGATAAACGAGCGACTTTATACCCTAATGAATTGAGTGTAAGAGCTGTTATAGATTCGAGGATGTACTTCGACACTTCGATTCTCTTTCCTAATATCAGAGGGATAGTGAAAGCAATCCTGCATGAAGGATTAAAAGAGGTTACTCCTCAACAAGTCGAAGAGGCAAATGCTGCTTATGAAGTTTTGGACAAATACTTGCAGAAGACCAAGTTCGTGGCAGGGGATCATTTGACGGTAGCTGATGTGTCATGTGTTGCTAGTATCTCTAGTTTAGCTTCATTGGTGCCTGTGGACGACAAATATGAAAAATTGAAAGCTTGGTGGAGTTCACTGCAGGAAGAAGAATGGTACCAAAAAGGAAATCTAACAGGACTGGCTCAGTTTGAAGGATTTGTAAAATCAAAAATGAATTAAGTTTATAGTTTAAAAATACATTATGCAAACGACTTCATGACTTTATAATATACAAATAGATTTTTATTACAGTTTTATTATTTAAATAAATTATTTTTTACTATCGGACCACCTGACATATGGTGAGTATCTATCCAACCTTATGGCACTTCTACAGTTCGGACTAAGCGTTTAGCCTCATAATTTTTACCGCGTACATCGAAGGACTGGAACAATTTGCGTGCTGCGGTCTTCCCGCCCGATTATAATTTAGATGTCTTCAAGGCTAGAGTGAACAGGCTCTTAATAAACTAGTGCGCCTCATCAACGATTGCATCACTGCTTACCATCGTATGGGATTGCAGTCAAGCAATAGTTTAAACTATAAAAAAAATTCTAAATCAATCTTTCTGTGTTTTCTTTTACATTTTCAAAAGATCTTATTAAATTGCATTTTACTTTTATCAATCTTATGTTTGCATTAGTCACGTAGGTACCTAATTGACTGTATTTATTGGATGTAGACGTAGAAACAGCCAAACACCGACTCATAATTATTTTATAACTAAAACTTATCAACAAGCATTGTGTCAACAAGGTAGCTTTATCAGGTACTTGTCCAAATCAATAGATTAATGTCGTCGCTTACATAATCGAAATATTTATGTGTTGTGTTCCAATTGTTGGTAATGTATAGGAATGTTATCAATTACGCCATTTTTGCTTGTTTATCGTCTTAAAAAAATATGTGGTTATATTTGTAAGATGGTCAGAAGATCAAGACTATGATCTGCGGTCGAATTGACCAATAAAGGTTATCACAAGATTGTGAAGTTTTAAGGGTATCACAATTGTAGTTTTTTTTTTCGAATGTGAAAATCATCTAATGACATCCCCCGCTCTTGGGCGGAGCGTGAGATAGTGTCAGGCTTTTACTGACTAAAAACCCACTCCTGTTCCTTCTTTGCCATTTTACTAGACCCCTGGGATCTCTTTCGCATTACCCATGGTCCCAGTAGGCTTCGACCCTGCTGGGCCCCTACAGTTGCTGACAACTCCTTGAATCACTATTGTAGTGCAAAAGAAAGATGAGCGAACAACCCTGATAGCTAAGCAGCTATCAGGGTTGTTCGCTCATCTTTCCCCCCTTCTCTTTCCCCTTTCTCTGACTGGAATCCCGACTCTTATTTTTTTATTTTATTTTATTGATTAGGAACAACAAACCGCAACATTATGCGATATTTAAAACATGATAACATAAATAGCTTAAATAATAATGTAGCCCACAACGCTGTTCACAGATTACCATTTTAAAATAGACTTTAAAAGGTTAGGATAAAAGCTGCATGCATGACAGTTATATCACTTATAATTAAATATATATAGGTATATAAACAAAAACAGAAAAAGTAAAAGTAAAGTACTACACTAATAACAAATTATGCTCGAGTGTCTCATACAAAAGTCTTCGAAACTTTTGTATGGAGCATGTAAATCATCAACGTGTTTAAATTCACTATTGTATGATGTTACCATTCGCCGAATTGATAAACGTTGGCGAGTACTATATCTGACAAAAGGGTAGGTGCTTTGACGGAGTCAGAGTTTACGTCAAATCTGACCCAGTCAGTAATATTTGACGGCTCGGTTGGCGTATTGGTTGAGCGATTCACTGCTGCGCTGCCTGTCGCGGGTTCGAGTTTTATTGACATATTTGTAGGTTCTGGAATGGTGAGCACGTACCGGAAGACGTAGCGTTGGAAGGCCTCCTACAAGGTGGACCGATGACTTGGTAACGGTTGCGGGAGTCCGATGGATGCGAAACGCACAGGACCGTTTATTGTGGCGACACTTGGGGGAGGCCTATGTCCAGCAGTGGACGTCTTTCGGCTGAAATGATGATGATGATGATTTGTAGATTTCCGCAAGGAACAAATATTTACATGACCTACAAATTTCGTTCTGGGTCTGGGTTTCTTGTTGATGTGAGTTTACATGCTTGTGAACCCACCCATGATACAGTAGTTATTCCCAATGTGGGACACGTTTAAAAAAAAATTAGAACACTTTTGGAAAGGCCTGACCCAATATATTCATCAAAATGCAATATACACCATGCTATTTTGCTATACGTAGTTTTCTGAAATAATGTGGTTGATTGGAAGCCAATTCCAATATACATAAAATTAAGTTAGAGAGGCAGATTATACATACGTCGTTATCATTACAAAACACTTTATAAATAGGTAAGAAGGTAAATAAAAATTATCGTCAACATTAGTCAACTTAGACGTACCTACTTGATCACTTTAGAACAAAGCAGCCCTCTATGGTCTCCGACACCACGGAGCATCCCTACATTGACCTGCTTCTTATGTATCCAGTACCTGGCTACAATGATTTTATAAAAAAACTAGCTTCTGCCCGCGGTTTCACTCGCGTGAATGTAGGTTTCTCTATACAAACTTTGGACCCCCGCTTCATCCCCTTAGGGAGTGAATTTTGGAAAATCCTTTCTTAGTGCTCACCTACGTCTTAAAAGGAAACCTTGTGCAAAATTTCATGCTCCTAATCCCAGTAGTTTCGGCTTTGCGTTGATAAGTATGTCAGTCAGTCAGTTTCCCCTTTTATATATATAGATAAACTAATGGGAAGACTATCAATGCAATGATTGCATGACTGAAAAATGTTTTAAATTGATTAACAACAAGAAAACTTCAATTTATTTATTCTTCATGCAACATAGAATTACTAAGGCAGACTTAAAGCGTTAGACATTCTCTAGGATCGCAAAGGTATGAATAGTTAAAATAAACACACATACGTAACAAAATCAAGGATTCGTATCTATAAATGAACAACAATCTAAAACAAACACATCATAATTATGATCATAACTAATACACCTTACTTACTATATTCTTATCTATCTATAATAACAATAGAATAATAACGCTATCAATATGCAAGTAATATCCTCAGATATAGGCATTGTTGCCCATCGTTCGCACATTTCTACTGCGTTTGCCCACAATAGACGATAATTGAGGAAAATGAACACAATGGTAGCCGTAAGACACACGTTGACAAAAACCATGGTATAATTTCGGAAGGTATATTAGGAGAAGATATCTATGAGAGAAAAGACTGATTTCCAACGATAATGCAGTTTCTAGAAATGAAAATAAGACTGACTAAATTTGTTAGAATATACTCGTATATAGCAATATAATAATCAAAGCACAGGTCTAATCGTGTGTGGAGTACTGCAGCCACACATGGACTGGTGCTGCAAAATGCCATCTAGCAGCTTTGAACTCAGTGGAAAGACGTCCGAAGAGGCTAATTGGTAATCCAGATTTGTTTAAGAACATTGATGGTAAAGCGCACTAGTTTATTAAGAGCCTATTCACTCTAGCCTTGAAGACACGTAAATTATAATCGGACTGGAAGACAGCAGCAAGAAAATTATTCCAGTCCTTTAATGTACACGGTATAAACGACGAGGTGAAAGGCTTAGTCCGGACCGTAGAAGTGTCAACAAGTTAAGGGTGCATAGATACCGCCATACGTACGACGGATGATACAAACGGAATAATAATAAAAAATCTTATGTGTCTATTTAAAGGCAACAAGTAAATAATGTCGCTACATAATCGTCATGTTCCATTAGGTGAGAGAATGGTCATACTCGACCCTATCAATAATACAAAAAATGTCCTATAAACATATTAAAAAAAAAACACTTAAACATCATTATAAATATTTAAATACACTAAATAAAAAAAACCCATAGGAACTTACTAATCTAAAGTATAGCGTCGAAAAACTCCTCCGCAACTCTGCCGACTGGTAATATACCCAAAAGGCTGGCGGCATTGCTACGCTGAATGGCAAGGTTGGCAGAAAATAATCTCTATCCAAGGTAAAAGCCACTTCTTGGAATACGCGAAGTGTCTACAAGGCATTTGGAAAGGTCTTTAAAACATTTGTGGGCACATGGACACCACGATCCGAGAGTTTCAACCCCAAACGGCTCGAAAATACAACTACCAACAAGATTATTATATTGCCGCCGCTTGAGGTTCTTCGCAGCCTCAGCAGCAGCACCAGCACAGCACGACAAGCTAGGACCATGAGAAGGCGGAAGAGTATCGACACAAGTGGCGTCCCACAAGTGATCTATTGATGATACGACCACTGCAAACATTCAAAAATCTAAACAGCGAGTTGAATCAAAAGATCAAAAACGGCAAAAAGGTAAAAGTATTAAAAACGGCAAAAAGGTAAAAGTTTAAAAGATGTCTTAAGCAATAAATAAATTTAATTAAGCGCGCACACCCGATAAGCGTATACAGCTAATAAGCGTAAACAACGAAGCTCCCGAATTTAGGCACCCCCTACACCGGCCATCGCGTATATAGGGATAAGGACCCAAACGTAATGATATACGCAGTAGATTTATCCCGAGCGGTCCGTTTGTCAATGTTCACGGCGAAATTAATTACGGATCGGTCATGGGTTCGAATCCCGTGCCACGTATTTGAATGGTCATTTGGGATGGAAGTAATTAAGATAAAATATTGTTTTATTTGTCGGATTTGTATCGGAGAACCGTTACCGTTTTGCGGGCAAACGGGTTTCTGTGCCGTTAATTTTTTTACGCCAATATTGTTGATTTTATTTACGAGTTATTGAATAGGGATCGGCAAATTGATGGGGATTGAGAGATTAGAGTGCTATCGATCGTGTTTGATAAAAATCAAATGGATTGTTATTAAATTTCATTTAAATGGGTCTTCCAATTTGTTGGTTCTATTTTTCTTCCTTTCATTCGACTGTTGTTAAAACGAGGGTAATGTTTAATTATCCTGAAAATGCGATAAACCTCATGGATTAAATAAACAATGGCCTTCATAAATTCAACGAATAAATTAAAAGTTTAACTAAAACAGGCAAAAATAAAACAATAGAGTCGGTTTTATGAAGACCGGTAACTTCCTCAAGAATACCCACAAAGCTATTGCTCAACAAGCCTGCCTGGCCCCTCACCTAAAGAAAACGTCCCTAGCCTAAAATAAAATGATTAAATAACTTATTTTTGTTCATCCTCAAATTAGTACAAAGGCGGTCATAACAAGTTTTATAAAAAATTGTAATAAAAGTTGTAAAAACGGGGCGAACTCAATAAAAGGGATGTTTCTACCCCAATGTTGGCACCCACCGGGATATTTTCAGAAACACAACCCCTATAGGGAAAATCCTCGAGGAAAATCTAGTTGTCTATAAGTGGGGCCACCATATTAAATTATTTAAGAGGAAACGTGTCGGTTAATTTGATATTATTTGCATAATTTTTGTAACGGCTTTGACTCTTATTTTTTTTTTGTTGAATCTGACATTTTATGATTTATTGATCTAAATCTGACATTGTATTAATTATTGAACTGAATCTGACTTTGTACTATTATTATTTTAAATTTTATTATTTTATTCGTATTATTTGTAACTTTAAAATTGTGGATCCCTATCAGTGTTCTTTCTCTACAATGGTTTGCTAGAAGAAAATTCAACTTTGAGTCAAGCTCGCTATTTACGTAAATAAACTGTTATCCACATAAATATTGTAACTTTTTATGGTGCATAAAGAATTAAAGAAATAAAATAAAGAAAACATATTTTTGGCTCACACAGATACACATAATGTAAAAATAAGTAGGTATGTAGGAACTTAAGATTATAAAACTGGGCAAGTGCGAGTCGGACTCACGCACTGGTGGTTCCGTACAAAGTACAATTCCCGAATGAAGTTTCGAAGATTTTTCCGAATCGCAAATTTTTTTTTTTTTGTTGTGACGTAACAACAAATTTACAGTTTTCAGATTTATTCCTATACCTGTACGTCCTTGCTTTATGCAAAATTTCAGGATTCTAGGTCAACAGGAAGTACCCTATGAATTTTGATTTTCTCGAGAGTGTCGAAATATACGTTTGTTGAGACATAAACGGCTGTATCTTTTTTTTCGTTAACTTAGAAATTTGATTTTTTCACAGCTTTAAGAGACCGCAAACTTGAGTATATGGTTTTAATTCCTAAAGGGTCTTGACAGACAGACAGACAGACAGACGGACGGACAACAAAGTGATCCTATAAGGATTCCGCTTTTTTCCTTTTGAGGTACGGGACCCTAAAAAGAACACTAACAATCCGCTCCGCACTATCCCCCCTCCCCCCCGAACCCTGTCCATAAATACACTACATAGAAATATAAAAAGGATGAGACCTAAGTCTAGCAGTGGGCATCTCTTAAGACAACACCAGCAGCGTTCACGCAAAACATATGAAACTGATTAATCGAAGAAATAATTAATCAAGGCAGTCCCGAAATCGTAATTAGACCCACGGTCACCCTACGGTATAAGTAACAAATATATCGTGGCACCTTTCTTTGTTTTTCGCGCAAACTCGGCCGTTGGCCTGAGTTATCGTCGTCTTACCTTCGACACCCCTCTTCGCCCCTCCCCGAGACAGTTTCACCCCCCGGTCATTTGTCATGCCTGCAGTTATGTTATGTTATTGATTGTTATGATTTGAGGACTTACGGGTATCATGTAGGTGAGTGGTCAAGGCTCTAGTGGATTCTTTGGTAAGAAGAGCAATGATGCAATGATAGTTTTGGTTTACGATAAGCAACATCAATCGCCTCTAAATATTGAATCTAGTTTCACTCTTTACAAACCTAAGTATATTTATTCACTGAGATTTTTTTTTTCGGTGGGAAAATCATCTTATGACATCCCCCGCCCTTGGGCGGGGCGGGAGATAGTGTCAGACTTTTACTGACTAAAAACCCACTCCCGTTCCCTCGTTGCCTTTCGTACCTGGGCCGAGTCTTCCTTTCAGAATCAGACCCTTGGCCCCAGTAGGCTTCGACCCTGCTAGGCCCCTACAGTTGTTGACATCTCCTTGAGGCGCGCGTGGAACAGCACGCGCCGTCGACGACTTGGGCTCGGTCCGGACGGTTACCGGACGGTCGGACGGCGAGCCACCCATTGCTCGCCGTCCGCAAGCCTGCGCCTACGATGGCCGGAAATCGGGATCGGAATCCCGGCGGCGATTGGGGCGTGAGGACCGTTGCCTCACGCGATGGCCGCCTCCTTTGCTAGCATTACTGCTTCGCAGAAGGAGGCGACCGCCTGCCACTCCTCCTCGCTTCGGACCATGGCCTGTACCAAGGCCCGGCGCGAGAGATATTCACTGAGATAAATATCTCTTTTACAAAGGGTATATTTTGGATTGAACAGTTTAGAAGAAATCATAAACGTAATTTCACAAATAAAACCAAGAAGAACCCAAATTCTGGGTTATGCTCACCTTTGCGCATTAAATATTTAATTTTTTGTATCTGTATGATTTGTTTTCAATAAAGAATACTAATAAATAAGAAGTAATAAGCACAAACGTGAAGCATACACAAAGTTATTGTTTTTTTTTTGATGATTTTTACTTTTTTTTCATTCTTTAATTGTGTATAGATACTCCAAAGCCTTGAGCATCGACGCCGAGTTGCTGGCCTGTCGGTTTTCTATCGATTACATTTCGGGGAGTGTGCGTTGAAATTGCACAATTTAATTCCACCAAGTCCGTTCCATCATCGGACTACTAGACGTACGGCGTTGCGCCATCGGTACATGGTGTACATCCCACCCATACGTACAAAGCGTTTTAGGAACACATTCATTATGCGTACAGCTGCTGCTAAGGAGTGGAATTCCCTGCCGGAATCTGTGTTTCCTGATAGCTACAACCTAGGGGTCTTTAAATCAAGAATGAACAGGTTACTTCTAGGCAAGCGTGCTCCATCAGCCACATCATCGCTTATCATCAGGTGAGATAGTGGTCAAACGCGAACCTATCAAAAAATAATTTTCTTCTTCACACCAACATACTTGTAACCATGGATAGACGACATTCTTAGTACAGACAGCTGCATCGATTGGGTACCCTTCTCACATTATAATACCTTAGAAAAGCGGAGTAAAAGTGAGATAGTGGTCAAACGCGAGCCTATCTATAACAAAAAAGAAACCATTTGATGACACTATCCGCAGCGTACAACTCGGAAATTTGGGCGTGCAGATGCAGATACCTACAAGCTGGCCAATGATGGCCAAGACTAGATGATATAATCTACCAGCATATAATAAGTTAGAAGCACAGGATACCTATCGATAAAATCCAACCTAACCTCGTAAAAATACAAGCCTAAATGATTACCAAGCACTTCCGTACTTGAGCGAACAAAACACAAATATGTTAGTCATAGTTAGCGGCGGGGGGCGGCCAAGAAATAATTACCTAATAAAGATTTCTGATACGCTACTGTTACAGGGAAAAGCTATTATCTGGTCGGGGGTAAGGGAGGGGGGGGGGGGTCTGTCAGCAGCAGAACTTTTGATGAACACACGCAGTAATGTGCGACTGATTGTTCGAATCCTTGCTGCGATTTCTTGGCAGTTGGACGTAAATATTATTGGCAGATTTCTTTTCGAAGCCTTTGTCTCCATAAACAGATCTATATTCAAGAAAAACCACAATTATTTGAGTATGGCTGGCGCAGTGGTTGAGCTATTGGTTGATGCGCTGCGTGTTGTGGGTTTGATTCCCGCGCTGAACAAATTGTTGTATGAAAGTTATGTTTTTTATTTATTTTTTATGTACTTCTTTTATTTTTTATAGTTAGTAGTATTGTAATAGAGTTTAGTGTTATTTATTTATTATATTTATTTATTATATTCTTTATTGTACACCACATAAACAAAAATACAGGACAAACATAATTAAAAACCGGCCAAGTGCGAGTCGGACTCGCCCATGGAGGGTTCCGTAGCAGCAAGTAACATAATAATAATCTTTGTATCAGGTTCATATTTGGCTTGCGCAAGTATGACCACGTTTCTGAATTTCGTACTAGGCTCAAATGGCTTCCTATTCGCCTTCGCCGGAACGCCCATATACTTTCTTTGCTTTATAATGTGCTATTTATTCCTTGTACCCCGTTTTATCTTAAAGAACGTTTTCAGTTCCTTAGTGACACACATAGTAGGTCCTTGAGATCATCGGAAAACCTAAAATAAGGTATTCGCACGCATTCCACTACCTTCGTTGACAAATCTTTTACAATTCAAGCTGCACGTTTGTGGAATGCGTTACCCTTAGAAGTAAGGCGTGCTCAAACGCTACCAACATTTAAAAAGATGGTGAAGGAGCATTACCTTTCTCTTTAATATATTTATCTTCTCCTGGTTCAACTATATATTTGATATTTATTAGTATATTTTTTTTTTTTGTATTGTATGTATGTATTTGTGTTAATGTATCTTGTTAGTATTATATCTGATGTTTGTACACTGACAACCCTTAATCTATCTCCATCCTCTCAGTCCATCCAAAGGTTGTCTGTAAGAGATCGCCCTGTGCGATAAGGCCGCCCATTGTGCACTTATTATTTTAAATGTTTGTCCTGTATTTTTGTTTATTTGGTGTACAATAAAGATTATAATAAATAAATAAATAAATAATATAAAAGTTCTTGAAGTTCGTTGTAACTTTGATCGAAGTTTTAATAATAGTGTATTTTTTTAGATTTATGACGTATTAAACAAGTAACATAATATAAAAGTTCTTGTAGTTCGTTGTAACTTTAATCGATGTTTTATTAATAGTGTATTTAAAAAAGAAGTTATTGATAAGTAAACATTATAATTAGGTACCTAAATGATGGGATTTAGATCTAACTATATGCGAGCCCATATAGGCTTGTGATAGCTAAACAAGCTAATATATATTCCAGTTTGACAAGAAATATTTCCAAAAATATTATCAATTTGTGTGCCTCCTCGCGTAGTTGGACAAGGTGGTAATAACGTCCTATATCCAGCGTTCTGCATGAATGACAGTATATAATTGTCTTTTAAAAAATCTTCGTTGAAGTCTCCAAAAAGTAATGTTGGCATTTTGTTGTTGCAAAAAACATTTTTGTTTATGAACTCCATGAAAGTTTTGTTTGTACATCTAGGCGATTTGTATAATGCAAATATTCTATGATTATTATATTCAAATGAAACTGCTTCAACGTGACCAAAAGTGCTGGATTGCTGGAAGTAACTTCTAGGAGACGTGATGTGTAAGTCTTGTTTGACCCACGCTGAGATTCCGAAACCAGGATTAGAGGCCGCTGTCATAGGCCCATTGGTTCTAACGACTTCTACGAAATCTGGTAGAGAGAATGAATCCTCAGTGCAACTCCAAGTCTCTGATGTAAAATATATGTCTGATGCTAATATTTGTGGGTCACTGGCTATATCCGGTATGTGTTTTTTCAAAGACTGTACATTATGGTACATAATCTGTGTGAAATTATGGCTCTCTCTAAGAAATTTAAAAATTGGCACTATTGGTTTCTCACGTAACTTTATCATTTCTTTTACAATAGCATCTTTACTAGCTGGAGGGCGGGGTGCTTTGAATGATTCGGTCACTATAAATAGACCTTGCGCTGTAGTTGCACGAGAACAAGCGACGTATATCATAGACCTTTGAATCGTAGGTTTTAAATGGACAACAACTCGTTCTAATGTTGTACCCTGACTTTTGTGAATGGTGATAGCTTCTGCTGGAACTAATGGGTATTGGCTTCTGCGAACTTGTAAATGTGATGATTTATATCTTTTTATTGTGTATGTGACCGGTTCTAACGGAGTCCAATTTCTATTAAATCTACTTTTATATCGACTTAGTGAACTAGCAGCCTTATTTCTTTTAATTTTACCGATAGCACCATCGAAGTTCAACCAAATCCGCAACGGCCGTTTTTCACCAGATTTTTTGTTCATAGCAAAATCAATAGCTGTTAATACTCCAGTAGAACCGTTAGTTAGACCATCAGCAGTGTCTATGTTAATTGTCAACATATATTTTGCCCCTACCTTCAATATTAAACTTTTAGGAAGTCCATATGTTTGTTGAGTTGACAACCTAGAAACAGTTTCTAAGGCTTTCTCCTTCATAGTAACATTTGGTTCTCCTGAGACAGAATCGATTGCTAATGACACAGCACCTTCGCTATCCATAGTTGACAGAACTCTACTGTTATGGTCGTCTACTTCTCTGTTGCTAGCGTACAAATTGACTGCGCCTCGAGCATCATCTGGTAACGTAGAATGACTAAAACAACGACTTCTAAATAGTTCTATGTCGTCATTCGTCATGGTTCCACTCGCTAAATTATTTAAAGCCGTAGCAAAAGCAACATCGTCCCTCTGTCGCATTATTTGGTTTAACTCAGTAAGTTGAAATAGATCCCAAATAGGTGTCCCCGAAATTTCGGCAAGAGGATTTCGTGAATTAGGTTGGAACACCCAATTATCACCAACTGGTGGTAATTGTCTTAAGTCACCTACAACTATAACTGATATTCCTGCAAATAAAACTGATGTATGAAAAATTTGCTGCAACCGGCGGTTTATTTGGTGAAAAGTTCGAGACCCAAGCATTGAAATTTCGTCAATTATAATTAATCGCAATTTTGATAATTTTGTTGCAAGTGTATTGGCAACACTTGGTGAAAGTTCTGGTAAAATACTTCCTGCTTGTGAAATTGGTAAACCTAATGCACTATGAACAGTTTGGCCACCTATGCCAAAAGCAGCTTTTCCAGTGAAAGCTGTAAGTAATATCTTTAAGTCATCTGGGTTAGAACCAGATTCTCTATTAAAACTTAGCGTCAATGTTTGAAACAACGCTCTTATTAAAACACTTTTGCCAACTCCAGCTCCACCGCTTACAAACAGATAAATAGGAGAAGACGAATTAGATATTTTGTCAGTAACGTGAAATAATATGTCTCTTTGGTCAGAATTAAGTTTTCTGGTTAAATTTAATACCTCATCTTCGGTTAATTGTGGAGGCAAAGCTATATAGTTGCAACTGTCACCGCATAGCTGAGGTCCTGGATTACCACCTGGTATCATGTCTTCAGCGACATCTCCTACCTGGGTCTCAAATTCAAAGTCATTAAAAGGATTTTCATAAAGTCCCCTTCCGATAACTTCTTCACTTTCTTCAATAAGCTCTGTATTTCTTATAGCTAACAATAAAGTTTCGAATTGCTCTGGTCCTCCTAATTTATTAAATTGTTCGCTCTCAAGTTTTATCTTTTCCTTCATTTCTATAAATTTGTCCTTTATGTTTAGGTCTGGATTAGTTAATTCTTCTTCTTCGTTTCGCCATGAAATATACAACATAAGCTGCTCTCTATAAAAATTATCTGGATCGTCTAAAAAACTGAACCGTCGGAAACGAATTATCCTTGGTCTAGCTTTTCGTCGTATAAATCCTAGATTGTCTTGTAATGGCCACCAGTTACCAATCATTTCGTCTGTTTGGTTTTGAGAACAGTTACTATCTGGACTATTATTTGGTTGTGTTACTGATATACGCGGACGACGTTTCGAATAAACAAAATAGGCTGCAAAATAAGCTAAACTAATGTCTTCTAAAGTAACAGGTCGTTTAGCGTAATAATCGATAAAACTGTTTTGGAAAATGTCAGATGAATCTTCACCCATGTTTCTAATTTCTTGCATACTCTTTAAAATATGTACTCTTTAGTGTTCAAATATATTTCTGCTTCACTAGCTCGTGACAATGGAAGACCTGATATACAATATATCGCCTCCTGCGCAGAAATTTCACTGGCGTTCAGGAATACATTTGAAATACTACGTAGAGACTCCTTTACACTACTCTTTCCTTTCTTAGCTTCTTCTACAGCGTCTCGAAGCAAACGTGACATTCCTTTATCAGCTTTATTTATATAATCAACAATATACACTGCGCAAGCAAATGGATCTAAGATGTACTGAATATCCATGTTTGCCTGATGTAACTGTAAGATTTTCTTGGAGAATGAATTAATGTAAACATCTTTTGGAGATCGCTTCAAAAATACTTTCGGCCTTTTCAAAGTACTTCTAATAGATAAAATGTAATCATCGTTTGTAACATTACAAACGTCTAAAAACTCTTCAAATGTTTTTATTTCTTCTGGCAAACTTTGTAGGATTGACTGTATATTCTTAGCTAAATTTTTAACTCTTTTAAAACAAGCGTCATCTTTTGAGAGTTCCACTAATATTATGGTACAATTCATAGGAAAAAATGGAATATCAAAGCGACATGGTCTATCGAGTTTAGGTCTGCATGTGTGGGTGTGTTTGTGTGTCTGAAGGCGAATAAGGTCATCTGTAATCTCTTTACTATCACAGGATACAATTTCATCTACAAATTTGACTACATTTTGAACAGTATTCGAATTTCCTGGTACAAAAATCGGTGCTTCTTCAAGCCATAACATTATGTGAGCATGGGGCGAACCTCTATGCTGGAATTCTATTCTATAATAAAAATGGCTAATTTTGTATTTACTAAAAGGACCTTCAGAACAAGACCAGGTTTTGCGGATTTCCCTTAGTTTGGTTTCAAAGTATGAAGCACATATAAAAGGATCAGATTGAATTAAGCGCGCCTTCGTTTCATATGTGAGTCTTTCAGCTTCGGATTCCGTTATTTTTTCACCATCGATAGTTTCTTTCAGTATTATCAGAAGTTCAGTCCACTGGGCCTCCGCAGCAGACAGAGTCACAAAGAACGAAGGCACTCCGAATTGCCTTATCATTCCCAAGACTTTCTTTTTCTCTGCCTCCCAATGAGATGGGGAATTTCTTACACCCCGAAGAACACGATATCCGTCGTCATGTTGTACTAAATTATCTATATAATTAGCATCCAAAACATTACACGCTAGAACAGGTGCCCCTTTGACGGTTTTTTTTCGTAGGCAGGTGGATATGCTATTCTTCACTGTAATCATCTGTTGTTTTTTTAGAGCAGTAAACAGGTAATCTGGTCGTACAGCGCGACGGTCACATCTAGAAATTTCCGATTTTATTACTTCTGCATGACTCAACTTAATTTTAAAGTCACGCTTAATCCCACAATGAACTTTAATAAACGCCAATTCTTCTAAATTTTCATCAAATAGTAACGATATAGGGACGTGACCTTCGCCAGGAGCCATTACTATTACGTCTTGATTGTCATCTAATAGAGTTTCGGTACCTCCTGGATTAACTGTTTCTTCTTCCTCTCCCTCTTCTACAACACCTCCATCACACGTACACTCTATATTATCGTTAACTTCTTCAACATCCCAAGATTCATTTAAATTTATTGCATTTTCCTTAAACAAGGCACAATTCACCAAGTACTGTGCGGCTCTACGAACTTGTTCTTTGCGCCCATGCCTATAACATAATTTTCGTCGTAATTCCACAGTAATTACATTATCATCATTTGTTGATCGAGGTAGTGCGCTAACGATATTGTTGATTCGTACGGGCACGTTTATAACGTTTCCTACAAGTCCGTGTTGAAAACCTAACCCTTGACCTTTTCGAACAATTTTTAAAAACACATGACGAGGGCTTACCAGCCTCTCTTCCATAGGCGTTAGTTGTTTTAGTACCTCAGGAATATCTGGAAAAACTAAGCCATTCACAATAGCTAATCGTGGAACATTACCTTGAGTGATATATTTTGCACAGGTACTACAAAATTCTCCAAATATTTCACTGGCTAAGTTTGGTAACTTGAATGTGTTTGTAGCAAATTCTTCGCCAAACTTATTAGTAATGCTTTGTTTTGACAGTTTTCTTATCGAATTTATATGCCACAATCTTCCACAACAACTACAGGGATGTGTAAAACCTTCTCTGATGTTTTTATAATATTTTGTAGCAGTTTTTTCCCAGGATGCCTTATTATTTGATCGAATTTCCTGCCGTGCTGAGGTATCACGTGCTTGCTCAATTTGTCTGTATTCTTCATTTTCTCGAACACTTTGCCGAGCCTGAGTGTCGCGTTCTTGCTCCACCTGCCTGTATTCAGGGTCGAATCGTGTGGCTTGGTGAGCCGCAGTGTCGCGCTTTCGTTCAGCTTGCCTGTATTCAGGGTCGAGTCGTGCGACTTGGTGAGCCTCAGTATCGCGTTCTCGTTCAACTTGCCTGTATTCAAGGTCAAGTCGTGCGACTTGGTGAGCCTCAGTGTCGCGCTCTCGTTCAGCTTGCCTGTATTCAGGGTCTAATCGTGCTACTTGGTGAGCCTCAGTGTCGCGCTCTCGTTCAGCTTGCCTGTATTCAGGGTCGAATCGTGCGACTTGGTGAGCCTCAGTGTCGCGCTCTCGTTCAGCTTGCCTGTATTCAGGGTCGAGTCGTGTGACTTGGTGAGCCTCAGTGTCGCGTTCTTGTTCAGTTTGCCTGAATTCAGAGTCGAGTCGTGCGACTTGGTGAGCCTCAGTGTTGTACTCTCGTTCAGCTTGTCTGTATTCAGGGTCGAGTCGTGCGACTTGGTGAGCCTCAGTGTCGCGCTCTCGTTCAGCTTGCCTGTATTCGGGGTCGAGTCGTGCGACTTGGTGAGCCTCAGTGTCGCGCTCTCGTTCAGCTTGCCTGTATTCAGGGTCGAGTCGTGCGACTTGGTGAGCCTCAGTGTCGCGCTCTCGTTCAGCGTGCCTGTATTCAGGGTCGAGTCGTGCGACTTGGTGAGCCTCTGTGTTGCGCTCTCGTTCAGCTTGCCTGCATTCAGGGTCGAATCGTGCGACTTGGTGAGCCTCAGTGTCGCGTTCTCGTTCAGCTTGCCTATATTCAGGATTAAAACGAGCAACTTTATGAGCTTGAGTATTGCGCTCTTGTTCAACTAGTCTGTACTCAGGATTTAATCGTTTGCTTCGTCGAATAGAATTATTATTTTCCTTTTCCGTTAGCTTCTTCCGTTTATTACTCCTTATAGAATTGATAGCCATTTTATTGCTCTGTTTTTCTCTTTCGGCGACCTCATTATTAGATCTTGAAATCCTTTTCCTGTTTGCATTTTTTTCTTTAATCTCTTGTACATCCAGTTTATGTATTTTACTTGTTTCCTCTGCAACATCATTTTCATTATTTTTATATATTGCTACAGCATTTTTTTTCGTACTTCGCTGTCTTTGTTTCTTCTCATTTTTCTTTTTATTTTGCGTTTCAAAATTGAAAGCAGTGTTATCAAAAAGATTTACGGGCGGACGTCCAGGAACAGATCTAGCTGTAGATGGAAAAGGCAAAAAATCGTTGCTCAAAATCATACAGCGCAAATGAGCTCTCATCATTTCTGGTACATAATTGTGTAGAGAGGGATTCATTTTAAGCGCTAAAGAAGTAGCAAAAGCTATTGCATAAAGCCCGCAATCTATTGCATTGGGTTGACGTTGCACGCTAGGAAATTGAATATTAAATTCTGCTAGGTATGGAAACAATGCATTAATATATGTTTTTTGAGTTGGCTTTAAACAATTATAAAGACTATCGTACACGCGTAGTATACCATTGATATAATAAATACAAGACCAGTGTCCTATTGAACCCACATCGCCATCATAAATAATTTGGAGATGAGACTCATTTGGCGGTACAGGCTCAATGAGTTCCGGGAACCCGAACAGACCCACTTCCCGTGGACGGAAAGATGTATGACGAGACAATTTTTCATGAAATGCTCGCACGACGTCATCTTCCAGAACGTTATTTGGGTTTAATACATAGGAGAAAGTATCATCAGCCAAGGAATTCATACTTAAAATAACACTTAAGTTTTATTTTATTATGAGTACTAAGTAGGTATTATCGAAGTAGGTAGGTATAATATTTAAGAAAAGAAGAAAGAAGAAAATCTCAAAACTTTTATTAGGTTGACGTTTTATAGTAAGTATTTACCTATTTCTAGGCAGTAAATGAGTTTAAAAGAATAATTTCGATGTTAATTGAAATTAATTTTATCCAACGAACAGTATCAAATCGTAAACGTACAATATTTAGCATTCGCAAATGTATCGAAAAATTCGCTCCGCGCACACGACTTTCAACGACGTCTGCCCTCACGTGTCTGCCCGTTCGGGTAAGCGCAGTCGGAAACCTGCCCCCCTCCCGCGCGCGCACCCGCTACTATCAAGCCACGCCCCGCGCGAATTATAATTATTATTTACTTAGGCACCTATTACAGATTTATTAATAGAAAATAATGGTTCACGGTGTATGTACATAATTATAAGGTTTATGTTTATGAAATTAAATGTTTTTTTTTTTATATTTGAGTTGATTGAATGAAAGGTAAAATGCGGTTTACGATTTATGACGTACTAAAAAAAAACTACTGACCAGATCTCGTTCAAACCAATTTTCGTTGGCAGTTTTTATAGTAATGTACATCATATATTTTTTTTAGTTTTATCATTCTCTTATTTTAGAAGTTAGAGGGGGGGGGACACACATTTTACCACTTTGGAAGTGTCTCTCGCGCAAACTATTCAGTTTAGAAAAAAATGATATTAGAAACCTCAGTATCATTTTTGAAGACCTATCCATAGATACCCCACACGCATGGGTTTGATGAAAAAAAAAATTTTGAGTTTCAGTTCTAAGTATGGGGACCCCCAAAATTTATTGCTTTTTTTCTATTTTTGTATGAAAATCTTAATGCGGTTCACAGAATACATCTACTTACAAAGTTTCAACAGTATAGCTCTTATAGTTTCGGAAAAAAGTGGCTGTGACATACGGACGGACAGACGGACAGACAGACAGACAGACAGACAGACAGACAGACAGACAGACATGACGAATCTATAAGGGTTCCGTTTTTTGCCATTTGGCTACGGAACCCTAAAAATAAGTGTACAATGGGCGGTCTTATCGCACAGGGCAATTTCTTACAGACAACCTTTCAGTGTGTGTTTCAGTTTTTTCAGTGTTATTTTAGCTTTTTAGGATGTTAGTGTAAGATTATGACTTTTTTCAATTATTATATTTTTTTTTCGGTTTGGAAACCACTATTGTATTAGGTTCCGCCTGTGAAGATAGTGTGTGTATATTTAATAATAAATAAATAAATAAATAAATAAATAAATAGTTGCTCCGGGTCTGGATGTCTTGGACAGTATGTGAGTTTATTAAAAAAATTACTCCTGAATCGTGGGTACTATCACACCCACGATTCAGGAGTAATTTTTTTTTTGTTATTATTGATAGGCTCACGTTTGACCACTATCTCACCTGATGTAAGCGATGATGTGGCCGACGGTGGAGCACGCTTGCCTAGAAGTAACCTATTCACTCTTGACTTAAAGACCCCTAGGTTGTAGCTATCAGGAAACACAGACTCCAGCAGGGAATTCCTAATGTAAAGCAACATTTTGAAAAAATAGGAAAAAAAAAAAATTGGTAAGTATATGATCAACAGTCAACCGCTCATATCATAAATGCTGTTTATATCTTTACGATACACCTCACGATTTTATTTATTAGGTCATCAATGCCCTATAGGCCTACATTGATAAGGAGAGTGGTGTGATGACTAATATTTAAGACCTACCGAATTAT
Organism: Mythimna impura; assembly: GCA_905147345.3. NCBI lineage: Eukaryota > Metazoa > Arthropoda > Insecta > Lepidoptera > Noctuidae > Mythimna > Mythimna impura. Next base: position 27,788,539 of record LR990358.1, read on the forward strand.
TTTGTAGCGTTTAGTACATTATTTACATCATTATTATCTTTATTTTTAATATAAAACCGTTTAACTTGATTTTTAGGGCTCCGTACCTCAAAAGGAAAAAGAAAAACGGAACCCTTATAGGATCACTTTGTAATCTGTCTGTCTGTCAAGACCCTTTACCTCGAGAATGCGTGGAGGTATCGAGTTGAAATTAAAACCACATACTCGAATCTGCGGTCTCTTAGAGCTGTGAAAAAATCAAACATCTAAATTTAGTAAAAAAGAAGATACGGCCGTTTATGTCGCAAAAAAACGTATATTTCGACACTCCCAGGGAACCGAAATTCATAGGGTACTTCCCGTTAACCCAGAATCCTGAAATTTGCCATAAAGTAAGGTCTTATAGCACTGGTATAAGAAAAAATCTGAAAATGTAAATTAGTTGTTACGTTACCATTTTTTTTTGTGATTCGTAAAAATCTTTGAGACTTAATTAGGGAAGGGAATTGAACTATTTATATATGTAGGTAAGTTTATACGGAACCGTCAGTACGCGAGTCCGACTCGCACTTACCCAGGTTTTTTTTTACTTATTTTATTTTCAAGTGTTTATTTAGTTAATTCATATTTGTCATCGTGTAAAATATTTTTCTAGTCAAGCCCTTTCGTTTGATAAAATAGTAGTATATTTTAGTGGCTGTGAAAAAAAAAGTCTACTGTTTTGGTGGCGGCCATGTTTGACTAGCATTTTTGTTTCAGTCTCTTTTCCTAGTCAAGCGCTTTCATTTGAAATTCATATTGAGGGTGTTGTGAAAAATATGTAATCCACCATTTTGTGGCGGCAGTCATCTTAGATTTACAATAATACTGAGGACGCCCCATGCGTCGGGTGTCGCAGAGCGATCCCCGGTCACCACAGGCGCGGGCTTCAGACGACGAGCAATGGCTGGCTCGCCGTCAAACCGTCTGATAAGGAATGCGACAGAGTCGTTGACGGTGGAACCATGAGTGAATTTATGAAAAAGAAACCGTGGTCCTAGAACGCAAACCCTAGAGGCACCGCTGTACTTGGAGGACACATGTAGGTTTTAGTCCTCTCGGTATACCCTAGAGCGGGAGAGGTTATTGCATAATTTCAACCTCAAAAAAGAAGGCGAAGGCGAAGCCAAATGTAACATACTTATATAGGGGAATTAAATGTGTGTGTGTTATTAGAGGGTTGATGATGTACCGATAACTAAATGGATAATTCGGGCGCCAGGTACATTCTTTAAAAAAAAGAAGTCGGATTCACTACAATTCGGAGAGTCTTGTCCTTTAATCGGCTGGCGGTAGGCTATATAGGATTAAAAATATAAGTCAAGCTTCAGTCTTTAATTTCTTCCGGCCCGCAGTTCATGACCAGGCATAGACCACCCATGAGATACTTGTCAAGTGACATTGTTTAGAGTATTGGAACTAAAATAGTATTGTTGCACCTTTAAAGTTACCCACCTACAAGGTACTAGGTACCTGCTAGTAATGAACATAAGTCATACAGTTGATTGCCCTTCAGTACCAATTTTTTTTTTTTAGGTGGGAATATCATCTATTGACAAATCGCGCTCTTGGGCGGAGTGGGACATAGTGTCAGACTTTTACTGACTAAAAACCCACTCAAGTTCCTTCGTTGCCTTCGTCCCAGGGCCCCGGGTTTCGCTTTCACACTACCCGTGGCCCTTCAGTACTATTAAGGTTTCTGTACATTCTGGACTTAGTTTGAATGATTCTTGAGAAGTTGTTGAAATCGTAACTAAAACCCTTTACTTCCGTGAAATCAGAACTTGAACTAAATCAGAATTCTATAACTTCGTGCAAGTAAATCTAAAGTAATATGTTTTATAGGAGGAATCCTCTGAAAGTAGGTACTGGTCCAATTACGAAAATTATATTATTTCACCAAAAAAAAAAAAGAAAAACTAATTCCGTCCGATTATTTTATTGTCTTCAAAGTTAGAATGAATAGGTCTCTAATAAACTAGTGTTTACCATCAGGGGGGATCGCAGTAAAGAACTAGTTTATATTATTAAAAACATAAAAACTACAACGTCTCCAAGTGCCATTATATGCTCTACTCCAGAACAACTATCATACAATGAAATAATACCAAAACAAACACAAATTAATTTCTCACAAGATAGGTGTTTCTATAGCGTTCATGAGTTTTTTACGATCATAAATTGTAATGCTGTATAAATGCGGAAATAAATAATTTTTTTACACCACCTGCTCGATAATGCCCTTTTATACGTCATACAAACATCACTTAAAGCAAGTCATTTTGTCCCTAGGGATGCAGTATGGGCGATCCCTAGGGAATAATGAGATTTGAATTTGGAACGTCAAAAAGTGAATATAAATGTACGTGCATCAAACAAGTTTATTCAAAATTCAAACTGGCCACTAACGAAAAAAAAAGGAATAGCATTATAGAAAATTGAAAATATAGAATCTTAGAGTAGTGAATTTTGTTTGTTTCAAATCTCAAAACATGTTGAGTGATAGATAAGATTAACTTGTAAATAATACTTATATTTCTCTAATGTATGATTTGTTTGACTAAATTGTCTTTTAATTATCTCACAGATGGTGTAAAAAGTAGAGTATCCAACATGGGGATAAAGCTGTCTTTGTCTTGGGTGGCTTGAATTCCTCACTTCACTCAGGTTTCTTTATTAACTCCCTCGCAATGCTCGGGAGTTAATAATATAAATCCCTCACTAACGTTCGGGATTAAAATTAGCAAGCTTCGTTTCGTTCGGAATTCAACATGCCACCCGCGACTTAAAGACACTGCTTTATCCCCTAGTCACATAATCTACTATGATTATCGACTTTTTAGGGTACCCGTACCCCCGAAGGTTAAAAACGGCACCCTATTACGTGGTAAGACTCCACTGTCCGTCTGTCTGTCACCAGCCTGTATTTTATGAACCGTAATAGCTAGACAGTTGAAATTTTCAAAAATGATGATTGTATTTCTGTTGCTGCTATCACATACTACTAATACTAAAAACAGAATAAAATAAATTGTATAGAAAAAGTTGTATAGAAAATGGTACGGAACCCTTAGTGCGAGAGTCTGACTCATACTTGGCCGGTTTTTATGTTAAAATATCCATCAAACAAATAATTTCTAATTAATGACAAACAAAACAAGCTTACATAACGATACGAAATAGCAGCTTTGACATCTCATACCAGCAACATATGTCAGGATGTCATAATTTACGATCATTCCAATTTTTTTCACCACAATGCCTAGCCTGTCCGGCAGTTTAAAACATATGGCTATAATCACTATAACTATTCACTACAGTAATAAACTTTATAATAAACTGGTAATCTGTGATCTGTACTAACTAGTGTCGTTAAATATATCACGCGTTGGTATTAAACATTAAAATGAATTGACTAAGGCTGTTTGTAGTCCAGCTGGCGAGGATTAGAAAAAAGATGGCTTAGAAAATTGTGGTTTATTAAATAAAAAACTAGGCAAGTGCGAGTCAGACTCGCGCACTGAGGGTACCGTACACCGTTTTTTTGTGACGTAACTACAAATTTACAGTTTTCAGATATTTTCCTATTCTTGTGCAATGAGACCTTGCTTCATACCAAATTTCAAAATTCTAGGTCAACGGGAAGTACCCTATAAATATTGATTCCCTTGAGAGTGTCGAAATACACATTTTTTGCGACATAAACGGCAGTATCTTTGTTTTTCGTTAACTTAGAAGTTTGGTTTTCACGGCTTCAATCGACGCAGCCCTAGAGCCCTAGTATGTGGTTTTAATTTCAACTCGATACCTGTACGCGTTCCTGAGATAAAGGGTCTTGACTGACAGACAGACAGACGGACGGACAACAAAGTGATGCTACTAGGATTTTTTTTTGTTTTAAATCCTGCTCTATCCTATTAGGGTTCCGTTTTTTCCTTTTGAGGTACGGAACCCTAAAAATGACTTGAAGATATATTATATTTATACTGCAAATTAAAGTTGTTTAAAAATGAACAACTGGCTGGTTTTCACTGAAATTGCAATGAGAAAAATATTACTATTCGTTTAAACAATTATAAAAATACTTAAAACATAACCCACCCTTTCCATCTAGACAACAACATAACAGCTTATAAGTGGATAACAGAGTTCATTATATAGGCAAGCTAAAGTCTGTGTTTCCTGATAGCTACAACCTAGGGTCAACCTAGGGTCTTTAAGTCAAGAGTGAATAGGTTACTTCTAGGCAAGCGTGCTCCATCGTCGATCACATCGTCGCTTACCATCAGGTGATATAGTGGTCAAACGCGAGCCTATCTATAATAAATAAATAAAAAATAAACTCAAAGTTGAGTTTTCTTTCAGCAAACCTTGCAAAACTTGTCTGCTTGTAGAGATCACCGAATCACCGAAGTAGTCTAATGATACGATCACAAAAAAAACTTTCATTAGGTAATTTCAAGGTACATAATCGCTGACTCCTTAGGGCTTTTTTTTCGATGGGAAAATCATCCAATAACATCCCCCGCTCTTGGGCGGAGCGGAAGATAGTGTCAGACTTTTACTCACTAAAAACCCACTCCTGTTCCTTCGTTGCCTTTCGTCCCAGGGTCGAGTCTTCCTTTCCGAAGCAGACCCTTGGCCTCAGTATGCTTCGACCTTGCTGGGCACCTACGGTGGCTGACATCTCCTTGAGGCGCGCATGGACGCACCGTCGACGACTTGGGCTCGGTCCAGACGGTTACCGGACGGTCGGATGGCGAGCTACCCATTGTTCGCCGTCCGCAAGCCCGCGCCTGCGGTGGCCGGAAATCGGGATCAGAATCCCAGCGGTGGCTGGGGCGTGAGGACCGTTACCTCACGCGTGCGGCCTTCTCATTTGCTAGCATTAATGCTTCGCAGAAGCAGGCGACCGCCTGCCACTCCTCCTCGCTTCGGACCATGGCCTTTACCAAGGCCCGGCGCGAGAGATCGCTGCCGCAGATCGCCCCCACGAGGACACGGCGGTGGTCTGCCCAAGCGGGGCACACCTCTACCGTGTCCTCCGGGCGGTCCACACAGTCGTGACACCCGGGCGTCGCTTCCGCATGAATCCGTTGTAGGAAGCTCCCGAACTTACCATGTCCGGTGAGGACCTGAATCATGCGGAAGGTGAGGACGCCGTGAGGTCTTTCCAACCACTCTTCAAAGAGGGGACTTACCGCCATATGACTGCTTAGGGCTGAGGTTTGCTGATTGTGCTTTTGTCCAGGGTTGTTGTAGCACCAGCCGCAGAAATAAGCTAATCAACTTATACATAGTCTGATATCGAGAACGAGCCGTATGACGTTCGTAATAAACCTTAAAATCGATTAAAGATTTTTAATTAGTAGTACCTACCTACAATGTTATCACACCTTCAAGATTATCATAAAATCATACATGAAGGTTAGCCCTAATACAAGTTATACCATCAATAACATAAGAAATCGACAGATCGCTGCATTAATCTTAGATTTCTATTAATTTATTTATCATCAACTGAGGTCGTACGACAGTGGTGCCATCTGTGCAGCTCTTTATGATAATCCCATAAAGAATTATCGTTATAAATATTTATAAGATTAATTTCTTGGTAATCTTTTGATCAATTGATGGAAAGATTTAGAAGTTAATTGGTTTCTGGTGTTGATAAAATATTTTAACAGTAAACACACATTCGTGTTTTGAGTAGGTGTACCTTTCTTACCTCTATGTGCTCAGGATGAATATATTACTTTTTTATTTTCTTGTGTTCGGCTCTCATTAAATTTATTTGATAAGACTTTACCTTCATGACAATTGTTATAATGCAACTAAAGGTTTGAGTCTGTTTACGAAGTTAAGTTTGTTTATATAACCTCACTGAAATAATATGCACTAGTGCTTATCGCCACCACAGCGGGCTTGCGGACGGCGAGCAATGGGTGGCTCGCCGTCCGACCATCCAGTAACCGTCCGGACCGAGCCAAGGTCGTCGACGACGTGTACTGTTTCACGCGCGCCTCAAGGAGATGTCAGCAACTATAGGGGCCCAGCAGTGTCGAAGCCTACTGGGGCCACGGGTAGTGTGAAAGCGAAACCCGGGGCCCTGGGACGAAGGCAACGAAGGAACAGGAGTGGGTTTTTAGTCAGTAAAAGTCTGACACTATGATTTGTCATTAGATGATTTTCCCACCCAAAAAAAACAGTGCATCGACGTCAGCGGACTTCGGATTGCAATTTCGTCTCCATAGAATTCTGAAATATTAGAAGCTTTTTTTTAGTTTCACCTCTCCCGATGTTTGTATGTCTGTAATCAAATTTTGCAAATTAAATTTGATGCACTTCCCGGTAACCGATTGAGCTGAAATTTTGCATACATATGTAAATCAGATGACATTGCAAAATTATTATGACATGGAGCTGATCTGATGATGGAACAGGAAGGTAGTGATAGGAACTCGGTAGTTAAACGACACAACCCCATCGAGTTTGGACTCATTTGATCCGTAACCAGGGTCTGATGATGGAGCAGGAAGATGACCATAGGAACTTTGTAATAAGCGCAATAAGATATACCGTGTTTGAGCTTTTAGGAACGGTCTTGATGAGTATTAATTATATAGGTTTATACAGCTCCATAAAAGCTTGATATAAAAAATATTTTTCATTGAAAACTTGTATCTTATGCAACTTGGTACTAGTGTAGCCCCAATTAATAAAAGAACCGTTAAAATAGGGACCAGTATCATCTTTTAGAGATTACTTCTTTGTTTTTCATCAACTGCCGCCTTGTTGCCTTTTGCGTTCCAAGGCCGCGATGATTCTTTGTGGAATACAATGTGCAGCCGACCCAGGCCTGGTCCTTGTCGGACGTCAAGCTGCACATTGCTCGCCGCCCGTAAGGCGGCACCTATGGTGGATGCCCCAACGCCCAAGGTGTCTCCTGTGGTGACCGATGGGTGAAGTTTTCCTCTCGCTTTCCTCCACCTCCTTCACTCGCATTAGAAAAGGAGTTGGCTGCATTCCATGCCCTCTCACACTGTACCAAAGCACGGACCTATAAATATAGAATACCAACATTTGCCCGTGGTTTCGCCGGCGTACATAAAATATAGCTTATGTCACTCAGGAATAAAGCAGCTTTCTATCGGTAAAAACATTTTAGCAATCGGACCGGTACCTACTTTCAGAGATTACCTCCTACAACCAAAAAAAAACAAACTTCACCTCTTTAAAATATTAGTGTAGATTAGATGTTCAGATAGTTGAAACAACAATCGCACCTCCTGCAAACAGCCTACAGCCAGAGCACCTACCGACGTACTACGACTTGAGCTATCTGGCACCACGGTGCCGCCGTATAAAGAGCTTATTATGATCATATTGCCACAGTCTAAGCACAGACCAGTTATGTAGCAGTACTATAGTAGCACAGATTGACTTACTACTCCAACACGTGCTTCGTGAACGGTGCCGATGCTTAGGACCGAAAATGAAGGCTACAGAATACACCCGCTTTTGATGAAGTAAGTACTGAAATACATGGATTTTCCTAAGGTCCAGGATAGCCCGTGAAATTCGTATTTTCGGTCAATTTGCAATTTGCAGTTCTTATTCTGCTGTTTGCAAGTGATATGAAAGAAAAGGGAGTTAGTGATAGCGTGACGAGTGACAGGACAGAATGGAAGAAAAAAACTTGTTGCCCCGACCCCAAATAAAACGGGACAAGGGCAGGAAGATGATGATGACTCTGCTGTTTGCAACAGAGGATCGTATAGGTTACCTATATTTACAAAACGAAACAAATTAATTTGAATAAACATCACAGTCTAGCTACGGTATGTGCATACTTAAGAGCGGCCAACCCGAGATACATTTTCATACAACTGCTCTTATGTAATTATGACGTTATTACACATCTTTCTCCAGATTTTTTTATAAATAAATACAGTAATAAAAGTCCTCGATAAATCTGCTATTTTGCATAAACTTTGACCCTTCATAATGTACTCATAAATTAAAAAATACAAACAAATGTATATCTATAGAAACCTTGCACATTTAATCGAGATTCTGAATGACGAAAATTATTACCAAAACCTACCTATAAAGTTTTTAGAAAAACTCGTACATATTTCCTGGAACAAATTTCATGAAATATTCTAGTAAATGTCGGAATTACCAAATACTAACAGAGTTTTCAGAAGTCTCTTTTTTTGCGTTGCCTCTTCATCAAACATTGCGTTGCTTTACGTTATAGGAAACAATATAATTTTAAACTATGCTCACTTTGACGGTAGACGAGTGGGGATGGGCTCTCTTAAGTTTTATGGTATAGGTCTTAAATCTCTACACTTGACAGATGGACAAGTAATCACATACTCTTGATAAATCCCTACATAACTCACAGGTGGAAAATGACACCTGTAAAACCAATTTGTGTATCATAAAAAGTACTATTTCTAAAAGCATCATCTAACGACTAAGAATAATTAAAACAATAAAGGGCAAGAGCACATCAGCTGCGAGCTATTTTAAGATCAGCTTTACTGTCAATAGTTCTATAATCTGAGCCCATTTGTGCGTTATAATTGCCCGGCTTTGCTTATTAAGATAGACTACATGTTGCTGAAATGACATCGAGGAAAGCACCTTGACTTAATTAATGTAGAAGTTATATATTATAATAACTGACTAAAATGATTTAAAACTTAATAGGAATCTAAATTGTATATAGTTATGTTTTATTTTATGACATGCCAGTAGGCTCGTGGCAAGTAATCACTAACATTATGCTTCTTGTTGATTTGTTACTCATTTCCACGCTACAAGTTATTATTATACAATAAGTTCCTTTTATATTTGTATTGGTGTACAATAAAGGATATAATAAATCGCCAAACTTAAGTGGCAATGGGCAGGGCACATTGCTCGCAGAAGGTGGACCGATGACCTGGTGAAGGTTGCGGGAATCCGATGGATGCGAAACGCAGAGGACTGTTCATTGTGGCGAAATTTGGGTGAGACCTATGTCCAGCAGTGGACGTCTATCAGCTGAAATGATGAAGTTGATACAAATGGTAATGAACAATATTTATTTTGCCACGTAAAAAACACTTCTTATACGTCAATTTAAACTAGATGAGGCCGGTGTTACCTAGCTGACTACCCTGAGAAGAAACACAGAAACAAACTCAGGGGTCAAAGTCTTTTTTGAAGTCCATACAGCATACATACATACATAATCAGCCTTATAATGTTACTCCTATTGCTGGGATTCAGGCCTCTTCTCTAGGAGAAGGAATAGGCCGTAATCCACTACGCGGGCCCAGTGCAGATTGGTGAATGTCACATGTTTTCGATTTATAGGTTCTAGGACATGCCAGTTTTCCTTCATAATTTTGAGAGCAAATTATAGAGCAGTGGTAGTCCAATAGCAAAGCTCCGACTTACGAGTAAGTAGGTCGCGGTTTTAAACCCAGTCAACCGCATTTTTTTCATACACCCATACATATAAAAAACACTATGATATACATATACCTTCATAATCAATCAACGGCCGTCAATCCAACTGGATTCAAGAAAGATGATTAAGTTGAAAATTATAATAATAACCAAAATGTATTATGAAAAACGAAAGTCAATCATTGCAATGCTATAGTGATTAAAAGGCATCTTATATTTGAATTTTGGATGGCATTAAAAGAGAACTTGTAACTCTCTTTCATAAACTTTTGACCAAACTATGGATAGTGACAGTTATGCTGGACATAAAGTGTGTCGTTAGATTTCAAATTGAAGTAAGACCAAAATGATTTAATTCATAAAAAGCGGTTTTTTCTCTGTTCGAGTAAGGCTCGTTATTATCTCATTTTAAGGGTGGTGTGACTATCAAAAATCGGATTCTCTATCCTCCTTTCTATCATTGTTTCTATGAAATGATTATAGATTACGAGAAAAACGAGTTTCTAATTTGGATTTAGGTTTATTTTGTCTAAATGAACCAAGTCCTTCGGACTTAGCTTCATTTGATCTAACAGAATACTGGACTTAGTGCAGTTTGAATCAAAATATGCGACAATCAATACTCAACTGGGCGCCATTTTGAACGATCGCATCGGTCTGATTCCGACCCTGACCCTGAGTTTGTTTCGGTGTTTCTTCTCAGGGTAGTCAGCTAGGAAACACCAGCCTCATCTAGTTTAAACATGACGATAAAAAAAATTTTCGTGTAAAAGTGTTTTTTAAACCTATTTACAAAATAAATATCATTTATCAATGCGACTTGCTGCGTTTTGATATAACATGTCAATTGGACTTGATTTAATTTGAAAAAAGGGGTGTGTTTTAAAATTATTTTGCTTGAAAACTACAGGGACTTGGTTCAATTTGGTAAAATATTGTGAAAGATACTTCCCCTGCCTTTTAAATAAGAATAAAAGCTAATTTTATGTCAAAAGTGGACTTGATGCGATTTGAAATCTAACGACACAAGTAATGTTTACAGTTTTGAGACTCAATTTTGACCACTATTTCTGTAAGTAAGAGCTCGCATCGTAGCATCGCAGGTCGCCGCATCGCAGAGACCTGCGATGCGATTTTTATGATGCGACAGTGCATCGCTGTTTTGTCTCTGGGCCCTAAAGTGAGCCTCTCAGCCTAAACCTACTTAGTACAACACCAAAAACTCTAATTTTATTTCAAAAATAAAACTGATGTAATTATAGTAAACAAAACAGCAATTACTTCAGATACTAATACACTACTTACACGAAATGGAAACATGATTTAATGTTGTGTCATTGGGATAATGGAAGGCCATCCCACTTTGAAACCAGAAAATAATACGAGCAAACCGCCTAAATCAATATCCGTTACTCGCTTTGAAGTTGTTGAGTAGATGGCTCGTAGTTCTAGGCAGGCAATGGATAATTATGTAGGGGTTATGATAGCGTGATGGTATGGTGGGTTAGGATCTATTACGGCGCCAGATGGTGGCTAATCGGGCGTCGATGTGCCACTGAAGCTGCGTTTGCGCAACTGTAATTTGTTAGAAGATTTTATAGAGTTGTAAAACCTCTTATTAGAATTATTAAAAGACTCGTTAGTATAAATTGAAAAATAGTTTTACTAGCTTTAATAATATGTGTTAGAAAATAGTTGTACAGGCCCACTTTTCCAGGGAAATTACTTCCTTCCCTGAGTTAGTATCTACCATAGCATTACAGCATTCACGACTGCGAAATTGCACCTGCTCATTGCATGGAATTAGGAATTAATTATCCACAGGAGAACCAAGGTTACGGACAAGAATCGTAAACGTGGCAGTGGGCCGGGCACATTACTCGCAGAACAGATGGTCGATGGGGCCGAAAGGTTCTGGGTGGCGACCACTTACCGGAAGATGCAGCGTTCGAAGGCCTCCCACAAGGTACGGACGTACGGCGAGTGTCCACACTTACATTGCGTTTACCTCTACGGTCCGGACTAAGCATTTCGCCTCGTGAAAATCTGGAACAATTTGGCTGCTGCGGTCTTCCCGTGCGAATATAATTTAGGTGTCTTCAAAGCTAGAGTAAATAGGTTTTTAGTAAACTAGTGTGTTTCACCATCAACGATCAGGTGGGATCGCAGTCAAACACTAGTTTATATCATTTTAAAAAGAAGGTGAACCGATGAACTTGTGAGGGTCGCGGAAATCTGATGGATGCGAGACGTGCGTTTCGAAGAAGACCGGTCGTTGTGGCGACACTTGCAGGAGGCCTAAGTCGAAAGGACGTCTTTCGGCTGAAATGATGAAGAATTAGATACCATACCTACTTTTTTACGATTCCACAACTGTCACACAACGTCATCTAGTTCCAAACTCTACTTAGTTTGGGACTAGATGGCTTGTGCTATGAGTACTAGACAACTAATAAAAATACTATAGGGCCAACTATAGTTGGCCTTATAATGTTCCCACTATTGGGACTCAGGTCTCCTCTCTATGAGAGGGAATGGGCCGTAGTCCACCGGGCGGGCCCAGTGCGGGTTGGTGGATGTCACATGTCTTCGAATTTTTGGTTCTAGGACATGCCGGTTTCCTCACGATATTTTCCTTTACCGTTTTGAGAGCAGTGGTGACGAAATAATTACACAAAGTAATGCGCCTGGCTGGGTTTGAACTCGCAACCTACAACTCGTAGTTGGGGCCGTTACCACTCGGCCCAGACTAAAATACTTAAACACACATATTATATAGATAAATTACACCCAGACACAGGACAAAATTGATCGTGCTCATCACACAAGCATTTATATTGGGTGGGAATCGAACCCACATACTCCGGCAGTCAGGGCCACTAACCACTAGACCAACAGGCCAGTCAAAAAATTTGTATACCTAGCTTAAGCTACACAAACCACTTGTATGTAATTTTAGCTGGTTATGTGTTCTAATCTCTGGTGGTATCATCATCTCTAGAGCATGCGCGATCCCCGACGCGGCACGAAGCGTGACATTTAACACAACGAGTGTCTCAACTAAAACTTTAATAGCCAGCAACGTACTACCAGAGGTTACCTTTAGGGCTGTCACTTTCTTAAGCAGTTTTTTTTTTTAATGATTATTTTAATTATATTACTAGGGAAACAAAAGCCCTAGCTGAAGACAAGGAAGTTTCAGAGAACGATTTTTTTTTTTTACAATTGATTGGTTCGCGCTTGACCACTATCTCACCTATTAACGTTAATTTTGAAAAATGAATATAAATAGTCGAAAATAAGATACAAGTGTATATTTAAAAGCATAGCTGTTTAGATATGTTGCTTCCTTCTCATTTTTTGGGATATCCCTCCTCCCGAACTTACTATGTCAGGTGAGGACCTCCGTCATACAGAAGGTGAAGACGCCATGACGTTTTTCCAGCCACTCCTCAAAAAGGGGGCTTACCGCCATAATTATGGCGTCCCCAAGACTTTTACTATGTTCTTTTAGTTATCCTTTGTGTTCTAGACCCGCGGCGAAATAAAACTTTAAACAACCTTTTCAATGATAGGTACTTATTTAACCATGCTATACGGTCTAGATAGGTTCTAGTAACGTCGTCTGGCCTAGTATTAACAGAACTTAACCCCCCAGAGCCCGAACTTTGACAGTCCAACGAGATAATATTAATACAATTACATTAACCGTAGCTACTCCAAAAGCAATCCGAATGGCTTGTTTTAAAACCACAAGGGTTTTGTACGTACTAAGTTTAAAATAACAATTTGAACTCAGACCCTTGTAAAATGAAAGTGGTGTCAAAACTAATGATTACTTTGTACCCTAGACATATTCGGAGATAGAACTTATTCAGTAAGAAGTCCCCTGGTGTTGTACCAGGGCATCATACATCGCAAGAGTTCAAATAGTAAGTACAAGATGCTAATTTTGATTGCAAGTTGTAGTTCTATTTCCGTATAGACTCTGCTTCGGTCGCTCCACAATGGTTATGTTCCCTTAGTTCCTACTAGACCACAAGTCCCTTGGTGTTGTACCAGGGAACCATACATCGCAAGAGTTCAAATAGTAAGTACAAGATACTAATTTTGATGGCAAGTTGTACTACTATTTCCGTATGGGCTATGCTCCTGTTGCTTCACAATGGTTATGTTTCCTTAGTACCAGAAACATGACATTATTAAATGTTATGTATTAATTGGTAACCCTGAGAGCAAACAGTTTGATGGGCAATGAAATTGGCAATAAAAATGTTGAATTCAAGTAGTGGTGCCATGTGCTTTGGCATAGTTTATATCTAAGTACTTAAATGTACATCATTCAAAATGTATTGATATACTCTCAGATGTTTAGGTTTAATGTTTTAAGGTTTAAAAAAAATGCAATGTATGGAGTTTCTTGCTGGTTCTTCTACAAAAAAAACGATTAATTGGAACCGTGCACTAGATTTTGACGTTTTATAAGTGTCCATGTAGGCCTATGGAAAATAAAAGATGGTATTTCGAATTTGTTTTTTGTTTTTAATTTTAATATTTTTGTAGTCGTCGTATCAGCAGAAAACGTTCGCTACTGGACATTTTATAATATCTATTGGTATCTTTAATTTTATTCTTTACTAGCTTCGAACAGTGGCTATGCCCGCGTGAATTTGGATTTGAAGGAAAAATACTCTCATGGTCTACATGTGGGCCAAATTTTATTCAAATCTTGCAATCTCTCTAAGCGTGAGGTCGTAACAAATTATTATACAAACACATCCATATTTTCATCACACCAATATGATAAAGACGAAAGTTTGTATATTTCTATGCCTGTGTAAGTGTATGATTGTTATTCCTTCATGTTCAAACGGTTGAACGTGAAGGAGTGGATGAAACTTTCTAAAAATAAAATAAGCAAATTATTTTTTTATAAAAATAGCATATAGGCTTCATAAAGGACAGTAGTACGAATTATATGTGAGTAAAGCCGCTGGCAGAAGCTAGTATATTTAATCAGGGTTTTCTGGTAAATTCTTAACCGGCAAGAAAATTTCACTTTTTTCTATACAAAAACAATCACTCATCCTAGAAAATAGTGTCCAATTTAAATGTAGCATTAATTTTCAAAATAATAGCGTGTCAATATCTAATTACGGGCTCTCATGTCCACAGCTATCGTGTGGCACCTAGAGCTGGGCCCACTACGACCGCCGTTCGTTCGGCCGCCGACAGCTGGTTGACCCTAAATTGCCGACTAGTTGTCGATTAAAAATATAAACTACAGTCAAACAAGGTGAATAGAAACAAAACATTGATTTTGATTTTTTGCTTTGATTTCAATAAAGTTTTAATATTTTTAATATAAAATTATAATAATAAATTTGAGTAACAATTAAAATGCTGCAAACAATTTTTAAATAATATGAAACTCCATCAAAATTTGATTTCTATTCACATTTCTATTTAACGTACTATAAATTCTAAGTTTCGTTGACAAAATTTGAATTTGAATTGCTGCACAATATGCACAGTTCGTATAAGACTGCTTTCTTAGTTTCTCCTTTCCTGTAACTTATTAAATGACAACTAGTTGGCAACTTCTTACTTAGCTCAGGAACGGTCTTCTTCTTATCGTATCGATGGAATCAGTTATGTATTTAGCCTAATAGTCGCTGAATATAAATGTAACCGGATAGTCGGTTTTCTCGACTAGTCGGTTCATCTCTAGCGGCAACCCTACACGTCGCTATCAATCATAATAACTAATGTGCAGCAGGGTTTAGTTCGGACAAGAGGTTACAGTTTGCACACCATTCATTACGGTGTTAATGACGTAATACTTAAAATTGGATGCGTAATTGATGTAGAGCAAGTAGTGTTGGAGCGGTAATTAGGAGGTACCCGGTTATTAAGGGAGGACGGAAGAACATTGAGTTATAAGTTAATAACGCACTTGGTTGAGATGTTTTTCTTTTTGCTTCACACTATTTTTTTAAACTAAAAATTAGGCATTTACCGGATGGGCTTGCGGACGGCGAGCAATGGGTAGCCTGCCGTCCGACCGTCTGGTAACCGTCCGGACCGAGCCAAAGTCGTCGACGGCGTGTACTGTTTCAAGCGCGCCTCAAGGAGATGTCAGCAACTGTAGGGGCCCAGCAGGGTCGAAGCCTACTGGGGCCAAGGGTCTGATTCTGAAAGGAAGACTCGGCCCTGGTACGAAAGGCAACGAAGGAACAGGAGTGGGTTTTTGGTCAGTAAAAGTCTGACACCATCTCTCGCTCCGCCCAAGAGCGGAGGATGTCATAAGATTTTCCCACCGAAAAAAAAAACAGATGTGAACCGAATTTGAAACCGGAGTTTTTAAATTTGGTTTATTGAAATCGGAACCAAAATCGGAGGTGGCGGCGGAGACAGAAGAATCAAATTAAACACTAAAATTAATTAAAAACTCGGATAAGTATAAATGAAGAGCGAATTCACAACATTCCAAATACGAAACAAAACAACAAGGGAAAGAGTAATCGACAGAAAGCGAAGACGGGGAGAGAGAGGTTTTTCGCACGACACATATAAACTTGTTTGTACCTCCAATAAAAGTTCCGATTAAAATTTATCGGAACCGAAATCGAAAGTGCAAAATCAATCGGAAGGTCCAAAGTTTCGGAATCGGAATCAAATTTTAATGTCCGTAACATCTCTACTTAAAATATAATACGAAAAATAGAATAAAAATCTGTGAGAGGCCAAAAATGAGCCTATCTCAGCACAGGCAACATTAATGCAGACGAGGTTTTTGATGTCTGTAAACACTTTTTGCATTTATATGTTCATTGGTAATTTTAAGTATATATTAATTAGTTAAAAATTATGATGTTTTTCATGACAACATTATTTTGTAACCAACTAAATGCACCAACATTTTTGTATTGCAATTTCAAATATTCGATCAAATCTGTAGGTTATTTACTTTTTGCCGAAGCTAGATTTGTAAATAAATGTCGTAGCTAATAATCAGTAGGTTCATCTTGATGAGACGAATCGATAGCTATATTTAACTTAATTTGGGTAAAAAATGGCAGATAATTGGTTTTTGCAATAAAGGTAACAATTTTATCAAGAAGGACCGATGATAGTCACACTAATAAACAAACAACTATTATGAATATAGTTTTTTCATGATATCTATTGTTAATTCATAACATAGTGTTGTTTGCAGACGACACTTCACTTTTGTTTAAACTTAAACGTCAGCAGCCGGTTACTGACGATATAAATATAGCACTTTCATAAATAGTACACTGGTTTGATGTAAATAACCTTCTTCTTAATGAAAAAAAAACTAAATGTATAAAGTTTACCATGCCTCATGTTAGGCAAGTAGAAACTAGTGTGCTAATAAAAGGTAAAGAGTTGAGTCCTGAAGATAATACAGTGTTCTTGGGCATAACTCTAGATGCTAAGCTGCAGTGGGGCCCACATATAGACAAATTATCAAAAAAACTTAGCTCTGCAGCATACGCTGTTAGACAGATTCGAAATTTAACTGATGTAGAGACTGCCCGTTTAGTTTACTTTAGCTATTTCCATAGTGTCATGTCGTACGGTATTCTACTGTGGGGAAATGCCGCCGAAATACAGTCAATTTTTGTATTGCAAAAAAGGGCTATTCGTTCAATTTATAAATTAAGTCCCAGATACTCCCTCAGAGATAAATTTAAAGAAATCAATATAATGACTGTACCTTCACAGTATATTTACGAGAACATTTTGTATGTACATAAAAAATATAAACATGTTTAAAAAATACAGTGATGTTCATAATTTTAATACTAGGAACAAACACAAATTTGTGGTTCCTACAACCAGGCTGAAAAAAATAGGTGGCTCATTTAGATGCCAATGTATACACTTCTATAATAAACTTCCTAGTCATATTCAACAACTAAGCCTTAATAAATTCAAATTATTTGTAAAGCGAAAACTTTGCCAAAAGGCTTTTTACACTATAAAGGACTATGTTGAGGACCAAAAGGCTTGGGATTGACCTGCTCCTCAACTGTTGTCTTATTATTATTATTTTTTCTTTTGTTTTTATTTTTAATTGTGTTTTTTATTATTTATTACAATTCGATATTGTAGATTATTTTTATTTTGCAATTGGACTTTTTTTTTCTATTAATTTTTGACAAAAATGTTTACTTTGCTAAAGTATTACATTTTGTAAACTATATTTTTCTTTTATTATTGTGAACGTGAGGACTATGTTGATTGTTTTTTTTTTTTTCCTTTTCAGTAATTTTAATGTATGTCTGGCAATTTGAGTATTTTCTGCGGCCTACCCAAATGTCCTTTCCTTGGTATTGTTCGTCAAGTCGTTGAACTACTGAGTTGAGCTTTACGAATACTGACAAATGCTTGCACTGACTGGACAGGTCCACTCAAATCTGTATGGTTCTTTCTTCAAAAGACCATTTCAGACAAATCTGCATGGTTCTCATGTGATTTGACCATTACATATTTACTGTATGGACTTTAAAAGAGACTTTGACCCCTGAGTTTGTTTCGGTGTTTCTTCTCAGGGTAGTCAGCTAGGAAACACCGGCCTCATCTAGTTTTAAAATGACGAAAAAAAAATTGACGTGTAAAAGTGTTTTTTAAACCTATTTACAAAATAAATATCATTTATCATTTAATTATGAAACATGGCGATCGTATTTTTGTTAAGACAAGACAAAATTAATGTTTCTAAAATAAATTCAACTGCCTTGCATTTTATTAACTATCTATTTGCATATTTTAAGTATCACATATTTATCATACATAATTGACAATATAAAGTGCTCGAGAATTACTTGTGCACTATTATTGCACACTGCTACTTACGACCATAAATAAATTACAAGTATTATTTCTGAACAAGTGCCAATTTGTTTACTATTGACACAAGAAACATATTATACTAGGTTCTGCCAGCGACTTTGCCCGCTCGAAAGTAAATAAAAAACAGTTCAATTCCCGAATGGGGTCTCGAAGATTTTTTCGAATCGCAAATTTTTTTTGTTGTTGTTGTGATGTAACAACTACAGTTTTCAGATTTATTCCTATACCTGTGCTATAATACCTTGCTTTATGCAAAATTTCAGGATTCTGGGTCAACGGAAAGTACCCTATGAATTTTGATTTCCTCGAGTGTCGAAATATACGTTTTTACACCACCTGCTCGATAATGCCCTTTTATACGTCATACAACCATCACTTAAAGCAAGTCATTATGTCCCTAGGGAGATAATGCAGTATGGGCGATCCCTAGGGAATAACGAGATTTGAATTTGGAACGTGAAAAACCGTCAACATTAGGTGAATTAAAATTTAGTGCATCAAACAAGTTTATTCAAATTTCAAACTGGCCACTAACAAACGAATAAAACGTGGTTAACGAACGAGTTTCTAAAAAAAAGTAATGAACAAGCGGGAGCGTTATAGAAAATTTAAACTATAGAATCTTTGAGTAGTGAATTTTGTTTGTTTCAAATCTCAAAACATTTTGAGTGATAGTTAAGATTAACTTGTAAATAATACTTATATTTCTCTATTATATGATTTGTTTTACTAAATTGTCTTTTAATTATCTCACAGATGGTGTAAAAAGTAGAGTATCCAACACGGGGATAAAGCTGTCTTTGTCTTGGGCGGCTTGAATTCCTCACTTCACTCAGGTTTCTTTATTAACTCCCTCGCAATGCTCGGGAGTTAATTATATAAATCCCTCATTGACGTTCGGGATTAAAATTAGCAACCTTCGTTTCGTTCGGAATTCAACATGCCGCCCGCGACTTAAAGACACTGCTTTATCCCCTAGTCACATAATCTACTATTTTTGAGCTATAAACGATGGTATCTTTTTTTAGATTTTTTCACAGCTTCAAGAAACTGCAAACTTGAGTATACAATTTTAATTTCAACTCAATACCTCCACGCGAGAGCGTAAGAGCAGTGGTGGCCGAGTGGAAGAGCAGTGGTGGCCGAGTGGTAACGGCCCCGACTTACGAGTTGTAGGTCGCGGGTTCAAACGCAGCCAGGCGCATTACTTTGTGTAATTTATTTCATCACCACTGCTCTCAAAACGGTGAAGGAAAACATCGTGAGGAAACCGGCATGTCCTATATGTCCTATATGTGACATCCACCAACCCGCACTGGGCCCGCGTGGTGGATTACGGCCCATTCCCTCTCCTAGAGAGGAGGCCTGAGTCCCAACAGTGGGAACATTATAAGGCCGACTATACCTCCACGCGTTATTACAACAAAGATCCTATAAGGGTTCCGTTTTTTCCTTTTGAGGTTTTTTTTTTTTTTTTCGGTGGGAAAATCATCTTATGACATCCCCCGCTCTTGGGCGAGGCGGGAGATAGTGTCAGACTTTTACTGACTAAAAACCCACTCCTGTTCCTTCGTTGCCTTCGTCCCAGGGCCCCGGGTTTCGTTTTCACACTACCCATGGCCCCAGTAGGCTTCGACCCTGCTGGGCCCCTACGATTTGCTGACATCTCCCTGAGGCGCGCGTGGAACAATACGCGCCGTCGACGACTTGGGCTCGGTCCGGACGGTTACCGGACGGTCGGACGGCGGGCTACCCATTGCTCGCCGTCCGCAAGCCCGCGCCTACGGTGGCCGGAAATCGGGATCGGAATCCCGGCGGCGGTTGGGGCGTGAGGACCGTTGCCTCCTTTGCTAGCATTACTGCTTCGCAGAAGGAGGCGACCGTCTGCCACTCCTCCTCGCTCCGGACCATGGCCTGTACCAAAGCCCGGCGCGAGAGATCGCCGCCGCCGATCGCCCCCACGAGGACACGGCGTTGCTCTGCCCAAGCGGGGCACACCTCCACCGTGTGCTCCACCGTGTCCTCCGGGCGGTCCACACAGTGGCGACACCCGGGCGTCGCTTCCGCACGAATCCGGTGCAGGAACTTCCCGAACTTACCGTGTTCGGTGAGAACCTGCGTCATGCGAAAGGTGAGGACGCCGCGAGGTCTTTCCAACCACGCCTCAAAGAAGGGACTTACCGCTAATTAATTGTGGCGTGCCCATTTCCTTTTGAGGTACGGAACCCTAAAAATACTTTAATGGAACATATACCCAAGATAAAAAAAAATATCCTTTTTGCTATTCCAGCACATGTTCTACCTGTAGATATGCCAAATTTCATCTAAACTTGTTCAGCCGTTTGAGAGGGAAGAAGTAACAAACACAAACAGGCAAACATACAAACACACACAAACTTTTGCATTTATAATATTAGTGTGATTACAGCAACATAATATTGACGCCTCCTAATGGGTTAAGCTCAAAATATGTCCATCATTCCTAGCAATGTCCAATTAAAACAAAAATCCAACACACCTCATTATGTCATTCCACACGATTAATAAATGACTGTGTAACAACTACACTTTATACTTGTCTCAAATCTTAAAACTGTTGCTTTGTCACCCTCATACATCAAAACGGCAAAGTTTCCCAACATTAGAACACTCAAAAACCAACCTTATGTGTACGATATAGAGGTTGGAAGATGTGTATCAAAAAGTTGGTCCTCTGATCCCCAAATGTTACACTTCAAATAGGAATTAGGAACTGTCGTGATGTAACATATTGTCTAGAGTCACGGTCTTGTGTCATGCGTAGGGAAATAAATGTATTTATAGGTATCTACGCAGTTTAGAAACTGTGAGTGATTAAGTTCGAGGTGATAGACGAACTAAAGGAGGTGGAATTAGTGCGGAACCTAACACATCGTTGGCAGTGTTTTACTGGTTCTGAATAGTATGTTAACTACCAAGTTTCTTTGAAGAGAGAAAAGGTGTTGATGGGCGCTATTTTCAAAGTCTCGACATACTGACGCTGCAAGCAACATAGGATGCCGAAAAAGTATAAAACGACTAATAAATAGAGCGATAAATATTTTAATAAGCAACTTTCAATCAAATGCTGATCTATATCAAAATTCGTGTGTAAATGGACCTTGTTTTTATTTCCTATTTCCTTCCTTTTTTGACTGATCGATTGAAATGTTGATAATTCAAAATCACCTGTAAATAGTTTATTTTAAATAAACGTTATGTTTGTTGTATTGGTGAAATAAATACAAAACAAAAGCACACCAGCGTCTGTAGTTCATAAAGTACAATATCTTAACCAAAACAAGAACATCTATCACCAACTCTGAAAGCGCCAAAAACTTCCGAACTCAGCCGTGACATATTGACAAACACTTTCTATACAAACATATCACTCGATTGTTGTTTAAACAAATAATTCTAACAAAAGCCCATCGTTAACGAGCAAACTTCGAGCTGAAATCGCCTGAATTTATTGGCTGATCAAAAGAAATGTCCTAGTGATAAAACTGATCAAAATTCAACCTTAATTCTTTCCAGTTAGGGTTGGGTTTAAACTGGGTTGGTGTAAAATTAAAATGGGAGCGAAATATGCCAACTAATGGTTCAGTCGGTGAAATAAAGTGCGAACAATAAATAAGTAATTGTAAAATATTAGCGTTTTTGTATTTTGTTATATGAGGTGGTTCCGTACCTATTTTTATTTATCTAATGTATGAAACTCTCGTGTCACAGTGTTATCGAACTCTTCCGAAATGGCTTGACTGATTTTTATGGAAGATTTTTGAGTATTTAGGCAATGTTTTTACCCTATAGCCCTAAACCCTATGTTTTTCTTTGATATTTTTATGGCAGAACAACTGTTGTCAAGTCAGTCAGTTAGTTTATTTATAAAATTCACACCAATATTACAACAACTTTCAAATAAAAACAAAAATAAAAATAAAACAAAAATAAATTAAAATATATAAAAAATATTTTTGGCATTATTTTGTTTAGCAATTTTATCCAGCGCAAAAAAGCTTTCTACCATTGCTTGGATCCGAAGAACGAGAAGAACAAAAAATATTTAGACTCATATTAACCAATAAAGCATTGCTAACTTATAGCTCCAAAACCGATGAATCCATACATTACATCATTGCAGATCCTGAACGAACGAGAAC
Organism: Mythimna impura; assembly: GCA_905147345.3. Classification (NCBI taxonomy): domain Eukaryota; kingdom Metazoa; phylum Arthropoda; class Insecta; order Lepidoptera; family Noctuidae; genus Mythimna; species Mythimna impura. The sequence goes on from LR990358.1 coordinate 27,811,089, forward strand.
TGAAAATACCTTGCACCAGGGTACACTAGTCTAGCATTTACCTAAAGTTAAGTTACAACTCTCAACACAAGACATCCAGACCTAGAACAACTATCTGTAGACAATCGCCTCGTCGTTTATGCCGCGTTCATCGAAGAACTGTAACAATTTACCTATTGCGGTCTTCCCGTCCGATTATAATTTAGGTGTCTTCAAGGCTACAGTGAATTGGCTCTTAATAAACTAGTGCGCCTCACCATCAACGATTGCATCACTGCTTACGATCAAGTGGGATCGCAGTCAAGCACTAGTTTCATCATCATCATCATCATCATTTCAGCCGAAAGACGTCCACTGCTGGACATTAGCCTCCCCCAAACGTCGCCACAACGAACGGTCCTGTGCGTCTCGCATCCATCGGACTCACGCAACCGTTACCAAGTCATCGGTCCACCTTGTAGGAGGCCTTCCAATGCTACGTCTTCCGGTACGTGGTCGCCATTCCAGAACCTGTCGGCCCCAACAGCCATCTGTTCTGCGAGCAATGTGCCCTGCCCATAGCACTAGTTTATATCATATAAAAAAAAATTGTTCCATGTAGGTTTCCAACACACGACACATAACGTAGCATCCAATCACTCAACCACTGTACCGTACCGTGTTATTTAGATCAACGATTCAACTCTATATGTACTTTTTAGAGATTAATCTCAATAAATTCTACACTACAAGCCAAACAAAAACACCAGATGTCAAGCAAGCTCTCCACAGCACCATATAGGTCATGATGCCATACTTTCATCATAGCGTCATTATAAAGCACTCCCAATGGTGTAGAACCACACAGTCGTAAAGGTAAATGACTCATATGACCCCATTCCTCTATACTCTATAGAAAATAGAAACCCTTACTCAGCTCCCGAAAGATCGGGTGATGTCATGAACTCCTTGGATTTAGAAATACTCGTCGTTTACTTTTCCTTTGTGATCGATTTAGCTTTATGAAGACGTGTGTCATGACTACATATATTACAAGGAGATTATTACTGCGGTACTTTTATGAAATGGATGGTACAATGATGTAAAAAGGTATCATGTAATCGATATTCAACATGTAACACTTACGTGGATGTGGATACTGAACATAATAAGTTCAGGTTGTTTTTTGTGAGAAAATCATCCAATGACATCCTCCGCTTTTGGGCGGAGCGAGAGATAGTGTCAGACTTTTACTGACTAAAAACCCACTTCTGTTCCTTCGTTGCCCTTTGTACCAGGGCCGAGTCTTCCTTTCAGAATCAGACCCTTGGCCCCAGTAGGCTTCGACCCTGCTGGGCCCCTAAATTGCATTTGCTGACATCTCCCTGAGGCGCGCGTGGAACAGTACGCGCCGTCGACGACTTGGGCTCGGTCCGGACGGTTACCGGACGGTCAGACGGCAAGCTTGTTGCTCGACGTCCGCAAGCCGGTAGCCGGAAATCGGGATCGGGATCCCGGCGGCTGGGGCGAGAGAGCCGCGCCCTCGCGTGTGCACGTGGGGCCGCCTCCTTTGCTAGCATTACTGCTTCGCAGAAGGAGGCGACCGTCTGCCACTCCTCCTCGCTTCGGACCATGGCCTGTACCAAGGCCCGGCGCGAGAGATCGTTGCCGCCGATCTTCCCCACGAGGACACGGCGGTGCTCTGCCCAAGCGGGGCACATCTCTACCGGGCGTCACTTCCGCATGAATCCGGTACAGGAACCTCCCAAACTGACCATGTCCGGTGAGCGTCATGCGGAAGGGGACTTACCGCCGAATACTTTCAGGATGTGCGTTTATTAGTACATACTGAAAGTAATATGTTCAGAATTCACTACTGAATCGATGTCAAAAATTTTTAAAATAGGTAATTTTCGTGAATTATTTTAGGATAGAAAAATAATCGGTTTTGATAAATCCACCTATAATTATAAAAGGAGAAACTGACTGACTGACATATCAACGCAGAGTCGAAACTACCGGGAACAGAAGCGTGAAAGCAGCCCAAGGTTTCTTTTTATGGCGTAGGCGAGAAGAGAGGATTATCCAAAATTCACCTTCTAAGGGGATGAAACGGGGGTTCAAACTTCGTATGGAGAAAACTACTTTCATGCGAACGAAGCCGATGGCAAAAGCTAGTTCTTGATATTAATCTTGATTGCGTCACTAGCATATTATAATATGTGCGTGCGTATATACACCGATGCACTACCAATATTTTATCTATAATATGTATGTGTTTAGAAATATTTAAGTATATGTATTTATCAATTGTCTAATACTCATAACACAAGCTCTGCTTAGCTTGGGACTAGACGGCGTTGTGTGATAGTTGTGTGAATATTATTATTATTAATATGTGCATCGATGTCCATTTTAATTTCCTATCTACTATTAACGTAGAACTATATTAGGCATACGTGGCGTACGTGAACGCCGATCTGGGTGCGTCGGTCTTCATACATTTTATATGGCAAGTAGACTTCTCGACCTACAGTAGACCCACATCACGCGACGAGACTACGTACAAATCAGGCGTGGGCCACGTATGTGTTGGTCTAATGTAGTTTCCACTTTAAGATTTCATATAGCAAAATTTTAATGCTTAATATTTTTTTTTTTTTTTTTTATTCTTGATAGGTGAGCGCTTGACCGCTAACTCACCTGATGGAAAGCGACGATGCGGTCGACGATGGAGCGCGCTTACCTAGAAGTAACCTATTCACTCTTGACTTAAAGATTCCCGGGTTGTACCCATCACGAAAAACAGATTCCAGCAAGGAATTCCACTCCTTAGCTGTACGCACAATTAATTACGATTAAACCTTAATTTTCTAGTTGGGGTGTATAAGAGTGTACATTATTCCAGTAACATGTTGCAGATGTACCTACATGCATTCAATATTAGTTTCTATACCTTCATAGATCGCAAAAAGTAGCGCCGTATTTATTTACTATTATTATTATAGCCCGTATTGTCCCACTGCTGGGCAAAAAAAAGACCTCTCTCCATACTTTCCAACGATCACGGTTACTCGCTTTCTTTCCATTTTTTTTTTTTTATAATATGTATTATAGCGCCGTATTTAGGTTTTATAGAATATCGTCAAGCTTTTTTCCTAATTTCATAAAATCATAACAAACAAACAAACCACGGGTTTGTTCAATAATTCCCTTTATTCTAACTGAAAACTAATCACAGAAGGTTCTCATTAAAAATCCGAAGACGTTGGGCGAAGCCTTCAGCAAATTACCGCTTTCCCCACCGACCGGCCACGCCAATTGGCACGAATTGGCATAATTTACATATAATCAGCTGTCACTTCCAACCGTAGACTCCAAAGGGAATCTATTATTTGAAGTCCATCTGTAAGTCGCTTTATGAATAATTTCTATACAAATTTCCTCATTCAGCCTCCGTGATGGGAACGGCTGGGCTTCTTTAAGCTACTTAAGATGGTCCATTTTGGGTCGGTGAATAAAATATGGTTTAGTATTTGTTGTCGTGTTTGCTCTGAATTGGTTCGTACTTAATCCTAATCGAAATGGGAGCTTTGAGCAATCCAAATTGACTGCCGATTTCTTAAATGCGTATTAAGATATTACGTAATCAAATTATGAGTTTGATAAGGTTATTAAGATAAGTTTGAAAAGAAGAAATGTGGTACTGAAAGACTAGAGACCTACATTCAGTAACCCGGTATATATATATCGACTGACCAATACTTGTTATACTCAGACAGGACAAAATACGACGACACTTGGGGACGCCTATGTTCATAAGTGGACGTCTTTCGGCAGTTCTACAGGATGCATTTTGGAGAATGTGCGCGGGATTACGCCATCACCTTTCTACCATCGGACAACCCGACGTACGACGAGTGGCCACCCTTACGTTGTTGATACCTCTGAGGTCCGGACAAAGTGTTCCACCTTATCGTTTATACTGCGTACATCGAAGGACTGGAATGATTTGCCTGCTGCGGTCTTCCCGTCCGTTTATAAATTAGGTGTCTTTAAAGCTAGAGTGTATATAAGGTTCTTGATTAACCAGTGCGCTTCACAATTAACGATTGCATCAATGCTTACGACTTTATATCATTCAGGTTGTGCTGAGGATCGTCACTGGAACTCTCATCTTCATTAATTAAATTTAATTAAGTTCAAACTTTAAAATTAAAACTGAACTGCGCCCTAACTTAAAGTACGCGTGAACTTAGGGCAACGTTTATCAGTTAAATTGCAAAATTATTAATATTGTTTATAAACAAACTGACTTTAAATGATTGAGAGTGTATATATACTAGGTTCTATCAACGGCTTATTCCGCGTGAATGTTGGTTATGAAATCGAAGACGAATGAAAAGTAGCCTATGTCCATCCTTGGAGTTCAAGCTTCCTCCGTACCAAATTTCATCAAAATCGGTTTAGTAGTTTAACCGTTAAAGATTAACAAACATACAGAGTTACTTTCATATTTATAGTATTACTAGCTTTTGCCCGCGGCTTCGCTCCCGTCAACTGACTACTATATCCAACTCTACCCAACTCTACCCTACACTACCCTACTCTACCCTACTCTACCCTACTCTACCCTACTCTACCCTACTCTACCCTACTCTACCCTACTCTACCCTACTCTACCCTACTCTACCCTACTCTACCCTACTCTACCCTACTCTACCCTACTCTACCCTACTCTACCCTACTCTACCCTACTCTACCCTACTCTACCCTACTCTACCCTACTCTACCCTACTCTACCCTACTCTACCCTACTCTAAAAAAAAAAAAAAAAAAAAAAAAAAAAAAAAAAAAAAAAAAAAAAAAAAAAAAAAAGTAAAGTAAAGTATCCTATGTCCGTCTCCTGGTTCTAAGCTACCTCCCTGCCAATTTTCAGCTAAATCGGTTCAGCCGTTCTTGAGTTATAAGTGAAGTAACTAACACGACTTTCTTTTATATATATAGATATAGTATGGATTGGTAAGAACAAAGTTCCTATTAATTGATTACTTTCACGGTTTATTTTTATATAGCCTCATTTTACAATGTGAATGTGAGAACACTGTAGATTCAAAGATTCAAAGGATTTTATTTCAAATAAACCGTTTACAGGCACTTTTGAAATGTCAAGAAGTCAGTCAGTCAGAAAAAATGATGCTAATTGCACATTCCAAAGCGTAGATCTCTATGAAGAAGAATGTGCAAGAAACTCCATGGACACTCTTTTCAATCATGTTTTGTAATTATAAATATCTCTGTTACATGTTTCTTGTCACTATCATGTGAGAACAATGTAAATAAAGTAATTATAAAAACTAAATATAGAAATTAAAATAGCAACTGGCAGCTAAGAGGTGACCAGTCTCAACTGACAGACTGATAGACTCCGCGGATTCATAGGTTACTTTCGTTGAGATCCACTTTTTCATCATTGTTATTTTTATTGTGCTTTTAGGTACAATGTTGCGGTTCTTCTCCATAAGAAATGATCGATTGGAACCGTGTATTAGCTTCTGACGTTTTATAAGTGCCCATGTAGGCCTGAGTGGGTGTGAAATCATAGTATTTTTGTTACCCATTTACTGGCCCTTAACAATAGCCAACCTACTGTTGTAGAAATGTGACGAGAGCCCAATCGTGCGCCAGATCAAGCGTCGCGTCGAGGAGATGGATTTGCCGCACGCTCCGAAGGGATTCCTATCATACACCCTAGCAAGCATTGGATTGGAATCCTCAAGGGAAAAGAAAACGTGGCCGTCCCCGTCAAACCTGGCGTCGCACCGTGTTGCCAGAAGCGATGAGCACCAGAATGACGTGGAACGAGGTAAAGCGTGAAGCTCAAAACTTTTCGCGATTAAGGATTACTGTGGAACCTCTCACATCTGCCCCATCTAGGGGATATGGGACATTAAGTCAAAGTAAGTCAAGGCAAAACAGAAAATATCTTCACAAATATGAAAATTCAAGGTAATAACATATTTCTGGAAGAGAAAACTACATAGATAGAATTGGATATTCTCAGAACACGTTTTTTTTTTCGGTGGGAAAATCATCTTATGACATCCCCCGCCCTTGGGCTGGGCGGGAGATAGTGTCAGACTTTTACTGACTAAAAACCCACTCCTGTTCCTTCATTGCCTTTCGTACCAGGGCCGAGTCTTCCTTTCAGAATCAGACCCTTGGCCCCAGTAGGCTTCGACCCTGCTAGGCCCCTACAGTTGCTGACATCTCCTTGAACACACTCAATGAAAAGCTCAGTTTTGCGATTCAATATATTATATTGAGGCAAATTCTAAGTAAATGTTTCATGTACTATGTCTGACGTTACCCAACTATGTAGTCGGCTTCCAGAGTAACCGGAGGAAGATGAATACTTGAACCTAATTTTCATAAAGCGACTGACGATTTCATCATCACAACCCAATAATAGGTTAATCTTCCGTCAATTTTACAGATATACTTTTGAGGTGTGCGTGGAATACGAAGAGGTGAAAGAAGAAGAAAGAAGAGAGAGAGAAATGGAGTATTAACGTATCGTCGCGCGGGCTTGGTATTTACCGGACAGACTGACGACTACCCGTTGCTCGCCGTCCGCAAGCCCAAACAATTATGATTGTAAATTGATTTCCTAATTAGGGTGTAGAAGGGTGTACATTATTCCAGTTACTTGTTGTATAATTATGTACTACTTGGAACTGTCTTCTTTTTTTTTACGTGGGAAAATCATCTTATGACAAATTTGGGTGGAGCGGGAAATAGTGTCAGACTTTTACTGATTAAAAACCCACTCCTGTTCCCTCTTTGGAACTGTCTTGGAAATCTTAATAAGATCCAAATCTACATACCTAGAATCCTATAGAGAAAGATTGGGTTATAATTTCTGACTAAACTATAGCAGTGTATTTAATTAGCTGGGTGATAGTCCTCTACAAATACGCTAACTGTCTTTATCTTTACAGGAAAACTTTCAACCCTAAAACCGAAAGGTTAAACCGGATTACACCGGACAAAATCCAGTCTAGGACGCTAAACATGCTAATGTTTTCAGTTAATACCTAAAAACAACATTCTCCACGCTAGCTTTAGCTCAACTCAAGAACAACAGGCTAACTCAACCAAAATACAGTACCTAACCACCAAAATAAGCTGTACTACGGACTATGTTCGTTCAGTGTTCGGCCAACTTCGTGATCCGAGTGAATAGCCACAAAATGTGTACTCGACTCGATACGAACGAAAACAATCCACCATTATGAAAACTACACTCGCTACTGGCCCGCAACGATGAGAAACATACGGGGCAGCTTTAGGAGCGGACATGACTTTGGGATTTTTTTGTTTAATTGCTTTATATTGTTCTACAATCGGGCAGCGTCGCAAAACAAAAGTCTACGACCAGTGCGCATTGCCTCTTGGCCAGTGATGAGATATGGCTCTGAAACGTGGTCGTTCGCATCAGGAAGAGACCATCACCCAATGGAGAGGGCTATGCTCAAAGTTTCTTTAAGTGATCAGAACAGAAATGAACATGTACCGACGACTTGGTGAAAGTCGCAGGAATCCGACGAATGCGAAACGCACAGGACCGGTCATTGTGGCGACACTTGGGGGAGGCCTATGCCCAGGCAATAGACATCTTTCGGCTAAAGTGATGATGATGATATTGACCTTCTGCTGAAAAAAAGTCTCTCTTTGTCTACTGAAGGTACTTAAATTGAAAGTCTGAGTAGCGAGATGTCAAACTGATATGAAATAATCCCTACTCACAACATTTTTCAAAAATCCCGCCGAATTGCCGCTGAACTTACGCCAGACCGAAGTTCTGTTGTATGCTATAACGCAACGTAATTTCGGCCTAATGTGTCGTCAGTAATTCAAATTGCATTGCAGGCGTAATCATACCGAACTTCGGTCGCGTACCTTTGGCATAGTGTGTTTAGACACTTTATCCGCGACATTTACACGAAACACTAAATTTGCGGATGGACTTTTTTATGAGTGACTTATCATATATTTAAAAATAATAGTAGACATCATCATTACTATGTACTATGTAAAAAAAAATATAATTATATATTAGTGTTGATACATACACTAATACAAAAAAAAACCTTAACTAATTCAAACTATGTAAACACAATTTAAGATAACGGCGGGAATACGGCTGGTAACGTATTCTAAAACAGAGATACTTCCACTAATGTTATTTTATTAAAATTCCACGTTGAAACAACCCTCTTACCATTAATCATTCAATATCCGTCCCTATCTCTCCTATCTTCTCTTTTGGCTTCTATTTCTTTTCTACTTCTTCGGCTCCCGCATTTCCTGACGTGCTCACCCCTACTTCTCACCCCTGTCTCCACCACACCCCCGATTCGTCGCTAATTAGCAGCATTTCCGCTCACTTCGAAGCCTAAGGCTTATATTATTATAATGGTTCTCAACCGCTACAGGCTGCCAGTGGACTTGACGGGCCAATTGTTTCATTTCTTGTTTACAACTTTCTGTTGTAATTTAATTTTAAACTTTGAGCAAACAATTTTTAGGGGTCGGCTGGAGAGAGCATGATTTTGTTGTGTCTAATTAATGGTATATATGTAACTTGTACTAGTACTTATTGTTTATTAACTTGATTATACTACATTTCATTTTTAAATATTTCTTATAGTCGGACTCGCGCACTGAGGGTTCCGTATAAACTTACTTAGGAAAACAACTGTTTCCGTCAATTCCCGAATTGAGTTACGAAGATTTTTCCGAATCGCCATAAAGTTTTTTATTTTCTGTGACGTAACCACAAATTTACAGTTTTCAGTTTTTTTCCTATACTTGTGCTATGTGACCTTGCTTCATGCCAAATTTCAAGATTCTTGGTCAACGGGAAGTACCCTATGAATTTTGATTGCCTTTAGAGTTTCGAAATATACTTTTTTTGCGACATAAACGGCCGTATCTTTTTTTTAGTTAATTCAGAAGTTTGATTTTTTCACAGCTTCAAGGAACCGCAGACATATGTAGTAAGTATATGGTTTTAATTTCAACTCGATACCTCCACGCATTCCCGAGATAAAGGGACAGACAGACGGACGGACAACCAATTGATCCTTTAAGGGATCCGTTTTTTCCTCTTAAGGTACGGAACCAAAAAAAAAAAAAATCAGTAGTGTAGTCTACCAGTGTCGGGAGCAGAACTACCTTTTGTATCAAGCCCTAGACCCAACCGCCAAAGACGTCTTGGGTAGATGGACGTAAAGGCTTTTAGCCATCAGTTAAAAAGCCTTAGTAGAAACCACAATCGACACAAAGTCAGCAGTTTCAACATTCCACATTTCGACGATCTCATATGCTAAGGCAAGATATTTTATTTGTTTCTTTTTCTCAACTTTCAAAAGTTTCCCAAATCGTCGACGGCGCGTAGCACGCGCGCCTCAAGAAGATGTCAGCAAAACCGTAGGGGCCCAGCAGGGTCGAACTCTACTGGGGCCATGGGTTGTGTGAAAGAGAACTCTGGAGCCCTGGAACGAAGGCAAAGAAGGAAGAGGAGTGGGTTTTAGCCAGTAAGTCTGACACGAAAGTGCTGGTGTCATTGGATGATTTCCCACCTAAAAAAAATTCATCATTACTTTATCTGGTTTATATGACGACAGCAATTCTGTCACTGATAATAGATGATGGTCGTCATTTTCGAGAACTAGGTCGGGCGCATACATATTTCTAGTAATACGGTACCTCAAAATGCTCAAGTTTATGTTTCAAACAAAGATACTGGCTCATCCTAACTACTTAGTTATTCCTGTGCAATTATTCGCCGTTAGCCAAACGAAATAAACCAAAGATAGTATGTCCGAGAGACTCACCTGAATAGTGGCGGTGGCATGCCCGACTCATGTCAACCGTCCTTCATAATATTCCTCCGGTTAAAGTAAATTCGTCCATAATCGCACAGGCAAAGCTCCTATTTCCCCGAAGAGGTCTCTGAAACGTAACCAATACACAGACGCCAAGAAATATGTATCAAGTCCATGAAGAGGCTGATAAAAGCACCCGCGAAGCTTCATCCCTTACAATAACCTTCTTGCGGTCATTAATAGTTAGTACAACAGGTACACACCTCTTCTCAACCGATAGCCCAGGCCTGAACCTTCCAGCAATGTGCTCAAAGGATTTAGGGCTAATCAGGACCGAACTCAACCTTTCGCCCTGAAATATTCCACGTTTGATCCATATAAGCTCATAATTTCTTTAAATCGTATATCGTCTTGTAATTGTAGATACTTGTATAGCAAAGGACTAGATTATTAATTATTATTATTATTATCTATAATGTTTTCAGGGTTTTTCCAGAAATATTTAATAAATTCATTTCATTTTTTCATCTCACTTGTCACCTTTAATAAATCAATCCTGTATTATGAGTTTTGGCTAAATAATTTAGCTATGATGAAAATTCTTAAACTCAGTAAACTATAGGACCCCAAACGAAGCTATAACTAAAAAAACTCGTCATTCAATACACTCAGAAATATTTTAGTAAAACATAACAGTATATAAATATAAATTCAGCACAGATGTTGACTCCGAGATAGTAACTGTAACACTTAACTTTATGTCCAGATTCAAGGTCTATAAAACGAAGTCTATAATAAAGTACCTAAATAGGCCGCTTCCCAGAACTTGGCAGTAACATGTACTTGGGGGTGTTTTTAAATGATCAAAACGTCATATCCGCTGGAGATTGCGAACGGGCACCGATCCAACATGGCGGCCGGAAATTGACGTCTCTATATAATGAATGAATCGTAATGGAAGGAATGCGGGAGTATTTTTTTTAAGGATTTCGCAAGTTTGGTAACTGGAGGAGGGGAAATTGAAAGTTGATGTTTCTGTACATTTGTTATATTAAAATTGGGGCATTTGTTATTCAAGCCGTTCGATTTAGAAATACTCTCTGTGGATGTTTTATGGAGTGAATCAGAAAGATTAGAAAAATTATTTGATCGTTCAGTTAATCATGATTAAGTAGAATTGTTTAGGTAGGCATCGAATTTTTTTAAGAATCTAGAATTCTTTTGTTTTAAGCCCGTTTTAACTTTTTTCCAACACTGGTTGTGTTTGGACAATATTTTTTCCATTCATCTGGGCATATTCTTTCAGCTGATGCTCGACTTTCGTATGTAACAAATCAGGGTAGTTGATAAAACAAATGTAATTACAAATTTTATTGTTTAACATCGTCCGCACCTGATTTAGCTAGGCAACCTATTCGCAAACTACACTAATATTATAAAGAGGTAAAGTTTGATTTTCTGTTTTTTTTTTGTTTGTAGGTTTGTAAAATTTTTTCACCGATAGAAAGCTGTTTTATTCCTGAGTGGCATAGGCTATATTTTATGTACGCGGGTGAAGCCGTGGGCAAAAGCTAGTGTATCAATAAATACATTATCTATCATATAATCTTAATCATCATCAAATAACAGATGAGGGAATATATTTCTTCTACCGGATCTCGTACTGTAACCAACTATCAAATTGAAACAAAATATTCATTCATTCATTCATTTTAGCCGAAAGACGTCCCCAAGTGTCGCCATAACGACCGGTCCTGTGCTTCTTGCATCCATCGAATTCCCGCGACCTTCACCAAGTCATCGGTTCACCTTGTGGGAGGCTTTCCAACACTTCGTATTCCAGTTATACGTGGTCGTCACTCCAGAGCCTTTCGTCCCCATCGACGATCTGTTCTGCGTGCAATGTGCCCTGCCCACGGACACAACATAATACAATACAATGTTTATTGGTACAATTTTAAGTTTAAGTAATTAGAATATTTAAAATGCAAGCCAATTAATGATAAAGGCGATTCTTATTAAATCAGAACAGCATAATTAATTTCAAATTAAAATAAATCAGGAATAGAACTCCATTCTGGAACATGTGTTGTCTGTACCCAAACCGACAATATCAACTATTGTACGTACAGCTAAGGAGTGGAATTCCCTGCCGGAGTCTGTGTTTCCTGATAGTTACAACCTCTTTGGAGTCTTTAAGTCAAGAGTGAATAGGTTACTTCTAGGCAAGCTTGCTCCATCGTCGACCGCATCATCGCTTACAATCGGATGAAATAGTAGTCAAACGTGAGTATATGAAAAAAAAAATTGAGAGTGAATAGATTATTTCTAGGCCAGTGCCACATGTATCACATGTACCAGGTGAAATAGTACAAAAGTCTGCATGTTTGGTTTGTTAATCAATCAGGCCTCGACAGCTGAAAAGATATGAATTAAAATTCAAATATACAGTATGGCCTGGATTAGGACGAATATGTATACACATTACAAGTTTCCATGAGAATCGACTTATCCGTGGGTAAAGCTGTTGACTAACGATAATGGGGAAAACTTTTTAACACAACAGAAAGAAAAGAAAGAAAGAAAAAAAGTTTATTTGCACAAACATGACACATAACTTAAAAAATAATAATAATAACATACATATATAACAAACTATACAAAAAAAAGGAAAATTATGCGACACATTCATGCAAAACGGCCAGCGCTCAGCAAAATGCTGGGGCTCATGTGCTGGACAGAGCCACAGCGCTGATTTTCAGCGCCAGCCGTCGTCGACGAGTCGTTGAACGGCTAGCAACATCTTATGAACTAAAAACAATAAACAAACTAAAGATAACATAATAATAAACCATTTTACAATAAAATAATAAAAACAAACATAAAATACATTTATACACAAAGTAGTCGATTGTTATAGTCGATCGATAAGCGATCAACTAGAACTGACAATGCGCATTCTTAATTCTTTATGAATCTGTGGTAACAATATAAAACATAAAAAATGGCCGGTCGATGGATCACATCTTAATCTTTGGATCACATCGGCAAGATTATTACATAATAATAAACAAAAATCAAAATGATTCCTGACCTACGCAACCTACGCCATCGTTTATGTAAAAATGTTTTTAAGTGAATTGTGTGGAGGAGTTTTTGTGAGTACTGTGAGTAGCATTGTTAGTGTGAAATTAGTGCGCCCAGATCTTCCTGCCCTTGTTCCATGATACTTGGAGGCGGCCGCGGCGCAACATGTTTTTTTTTTGTACAATTTTGTCCTATCAACGGTCAGCGTATCATCAAAATTCCTTTCACAATCGATTTACCTTTTCTCTGATGTCCCTTTTCCCCTTTATCCTGCTGCTACCTTCTACCTGCGGCTTTGCCCATGTGAAAGTAGGTTTCATCCCCTTTGGGGGTGAATTCACACACACACACACACCCACACACACACACACACACACACACACGCAGACACACACCATGACATACTATCAATCACCCTCAGATATAAAATTGCTAGCGTTCAATAACTTAAGTATAAACAGCGACCCATTGTACGAACAGTATTGTTTACCTTTTTTGCGACTGAACACTGTCTCCCAAGATACAGGCTCCTGGCCTAGTTTGGGAATCAGTATCAGTACATTTACATTGTAACAAATATCCTAAGACTATGCATACTTAAATACAAATGTAAATTTTTGTGTCAATAAACAATTTTTTTTTATTTTTTTTATTTTTTTTTTATTTAATTTCGGAAAATCCGCTCTTGGTGCTCGCCTTCGTCATAATCATCTTGTGCAAAATTTCTCACTCCTAGTCCCAGTAGTTTCGGCTGTGCGTTGATATGTCAGTCAGTCAGTTTCTCCTTTTATATATAGACTAGCTTCTGCCAGCGGCATCGCCCGCGATAAAGTAGGTGTCTCTATAAAAACTTTGGATCCCCGTTTCATCACTTTAGGGGTTGAATTTTAGAAAACCGTTTCTTAGTGCTCGCCTACGTCATAAGAGGAAGCCTTGTGCAAAATTTCAGGTTCCTAGTTCCAGTAGTTTCGGCTGTGCGTTGATATGTAAGTCAGTTAGTTTCTCCTTTTATATATCTAGAAGATAAAGATAATTATTTTCATACCTCTTTTAGTCAGTAAAAGCTTGGTCTTATGGCGTATTTCTATAAATAGACAGAATAAACGAGATTAACATTCGGCCCTACATAATTATATGCGCACCAACAAATTGGATCACTCGTAATTGGTCACAAGTAGCGTAAGGTTGCCGGCCCATTGCCTAGAGCACCGGTGACCTGATTCCCCAATTGAATCATGTCAGACCGTTCATATAATCTGATATTGGATTTCAAACTCTGATACACGAGTTTGTGTACTTTTAATGGCGTGGGTTAGCAAACACGGTGACACCCCCCTGATTGAAATTGATTTTGATCAACGTTGCAAAGTATATTTTGTAAACGGAAAATAAAATTTAGGGGTTTACCATATGATGAAATTTGTTTTAATGAATTTTTGACTCTCTTCTACAACATCACAGAGCGGTGAAGTTTGGCAAATATTGGGTTTTCATTAAGAGCGCTCGCACTTTGAAATTAAATTAAACAAACAGTTTAAGTGATATTGCATTTTCTGCCAAATTATCGAACAAACTGAGCAATTCCCTTTGACAGCTGTGGTATAACCAAGATGGCCGCCGTACGTTGTCAAACTTCAGTCAATTTTATACATTCTAATATTGAATGGAACCTATTATTAATATCCAAATCATGGGTTTTATGGCAAATTACCATTCTAGTTTCTTTTAAAATCAGAGAAGACCTTCGTATACAATTTATAAAAAAATTGCATCTGGCAGTGACTTTGCTTGCGTGAAAATCGAATATTATCCCAAGGGCACATAGGGGTATGTTTTTTGAATTTTATTTAATTCTGTCCATGCGTTTCAGCGTAAAGGAGTAATAAACATACACACACACATACAAACTTTAGCCTTTATAATTTTATTAGTATGTTAAATGCCTCTAGTGAAATAAAAGTCCCTAAAAATAGCAAGGAAATAACTTTTCCCAAAGTAATTCCCACCTACATAATGACTACTAAAACATTCTATTAACGTAATAATATAGAAACTACTATAAGTATACGCCTAGTCACGCAAACTTTAAAACTACCATTTTTAATTAGTGAAAATTGTGAATCCAAAACATGGTTGACGTTTAACGGCACGCGAGCGCTGACTGATGAGTAAGTATGCGATCCTGACAGGTTATCATAGACTACGCGATAGTGGCATGCACTGGTTGTGAAAAACGCGACGGACGAAGCGGCAGACAATACGAAAAGGCAGAGTGAAGAAGACGATTACGTCTACCTTGGACAGACAGTCCAGTTGGGTAGATCTAATTTCGAGAAAGAGGTCAACCGTCGAATCCAACTCGGCTGGGCAGCGTTCGGGAAGCTGCGCGGTATCTTCTCATCCAATATACCACAGTGTCTCAAGACGAAAGTCTATGACCAGTGCGTGTTGCCAGTGATAACATATGGTTCCGAAACGTGGACGCTCACAATGGGCCTCATCAGAAGGCTCAAAGTCACCCAAAGGGCAATGGAAAGGGCTATGCTCGGAGTTTCCTTGCGTGATCGAATCAGAAATGAAGATATCCGCAGGAGAACCAAGGTTGCCGACATAGCGCGAAGAATCGCCAAACTAAAGTGGCAATGGGCAGGGCACATTGCTCACAGAACGGATGGCCGTTGGGGCTGAAGGTTCTGGAGTGGCGACCGCGTACCGGAAGACGCAGTGTCGGAAGGCCCCCTACAAGGTGGACCGATGACCTGGTGAAGGTTGCGGGAATCCGATGGATGCGAGACGCACAGGATCGTTCGTTGTGGCGACGTTTGGGGGAGGCCTATGCCCAGCAGTGGACGTCTATCGGCTGAAATGATGATGATGATGATGAGAGTGAAGAAGTAGTTTCTATGGTTGCAAATAAACTGATAGATATTGAATGAACTGGTTAAGCTACAAAAAACGATGACAGTGCAATAATGGATAATAGTTATGCCGCAAATTCCTATGGACAAAGATTTTTAATACACTACCAGGACCGATGGAGCCCAAAGGTTCTGGAGTGGGGATCGCATACTGCAAGCCCCGGGTGTTATAAGGTCTCATTGGTGTGAACCTTGTCCAATTGAAGGCTGTGATAAACCACTGGATGCGAGAAGCACTGAAGCAGTTAAGCTTGTGGCAAGCCTTTTTATATAAGTGGGAAATTACCAAATAACTTCTCCCGTTCTGGGAGCGGGAGGGAGAGTCAGACTTTTATTGACTAAAGCCCACAATGTTCCTTCAGTTGCATTTTTTTGTACTGCTAGGCTAACTCCTTCGAACAATCCGCGACCCTAGCAGGTTTCGGCCCAAACTGGCCTCATCAATTTTGCTGATATTTTGAGGCGCACGTGGAACACAACACACCGTTGACCCGGGTTTAGATCTTACCAGACGACGTGATGGCGAACTACTAATGGCTCGTCGTCCGCAGGCCCGCAGTTAAGGATAAGCCTATTGCGAGACTTAGTAACTTTTGGTGTACTATAAAGTTTTGTTCTATTCTATTCTATCATGATGATGGTATAGCGTCGCCCGTCGCATTTAAAACACCCAGTGCGTCGACTAGCATTTAGGTCATACTCAGTTATACGAGTGAAACTTTTACGTGTCGCTTTCGGGAAATTGTTCGCTTTTTCACGGCGATATTGGCCGTAATAGCACGTCAGGGAGGAAATTAACATCGCTAATAATGATACAGGAATTAATACTTTTTAAAATTGCTATTGTAATTATTATGAAGAAATTTTAAGCTTTTTTTTAAGGTAGGAAATCATCTAATGACTTCTCTCGCTCTAGGGTGAGGTGAGAGAGTGTGGCACACCTGAAACCACACTTATGTTCCATCAGTTGCCTGTTGCGTTCTAGAACCACGAGTATCCCTTGGGCAGCTCGCCGTCCGATCGTCCTATAAAGACCGAACCCGCCGTTGACGGCGTGTACGTATTTTTTTCCACTTTCAACTTAAGTGACTACTTTTATGAATACCAGTGGTAGCCCAATCACAGAACGACACGTTACTATTAACCGAAATAGTCTTAGGTATAAAAGTAGAATTAAATTGATTACAGTACATGTTAAAACCTTCATATTGGTGATTGAGATCATCATATGTAGACAAGTCTGGTAAATTATTAGTGAATAAGTAAGTTGATAATATTAGACAGAGGTATATTTGTAATATGTGGAAGTCCCTATAGATTGATTATAATAAATCATAATCTAAGAGTTTTTTTGGAATAGTTCATGGGAGCTAAGCCGTGAGATGTCTATACCTACTTAATATTATAAAGCTGAAGGGTTTGTTTGTTTGTTTGTTTGAACGTGCTAATCCCAGGCTTAGGCTTCACCACCATCGCAGCGGTAAGTCCCCTCTTTGGGGAGTGGCTGGAGCGGCACCGCCGTGATGATCCTCACTTTCCGCTTGATGCAGGTCCTCACCGGACATGGCCAGTTCGGGAGGACCCTGACGTTCCTGTTCCGGACTCAAGCCGAAGAAACGCCCGGGTCTCATCATCATGCGGACCGCCTGGAGAACACGGTGGAGCACGCGGATAAAACCACGGGGGACAGCTAGTTAGTAACTAATATAATTGATAACAATAATTACTGCAGTATCAGCCAATAGCCTAATAGCAACGAGACTCGACTAACTCCTCAGAAGCTTCTCGTTAGGCGGCTGAATCACAGGCTTAATTCAAAAATAAATGCTCCTAGTCACGGCTCGTATAGTGAGGATATTCATCACTTTAGAGTCCTAACCGGTAGCTTGGACCCGGATCCTGACACCGTAATATTTTTGAAGAAATATTATGTAAAAAAAAATATTATCCTCTTATTATAGTCGGCCTTATAATGTTCCCACTACTGGGACGCAGGCCTCCTCTCTAGGAGAGGGAATGGTAATCCACCACGCGGGCCCAGTGCGGGTTGGTGGATGTCACATGTCTTCGAATTTTTGGTTCTAGGACATGCCGGTTTCCTATAATTCTCTTACTATAGTTTAACTATAATTCCATAAACAATTGTGTTTTAAAACTAACACCCAGTTTTCATCCGTAATAATCCAAATTTTCATTGGGGGATATATATAAAATTATACGTACGTCTGAGTGCATTGTAAAGGCGTTCCGACCGGTAATATATCGTCGCTAGCTATATCCCGCGGCATCGCCCGCCCGGGTGTTTTAAATTATCTTATGGACTAGTTTATGGCCTGCTTTATAAGTCAACAGGGGTGGGTAGAGAGCTAAGAAAATGTCGCCATTAAGCATAGCAATAAGTCCTTTTGAGTCTAGTTTGGTTGGCAATTTTGGTTTTAGACTTGAGTAAGTGCGATGGGTTTATTCATTAAGAGTCGAGTGTTGAGCTTTCACTTCTCTCGCTCTGGGTAGAGCGAGAGAGGGCGTTAAAATTTTACAAACACACTCGTGTATCTTCATATGACCTTAGTGTTCTAAAGCCACTGTGACTCTTTTATTCGCCCTGCAGCCCAGCTTCAACGGTCTTAAATGATTTTGAGAATAAAGCTCAGCCCCCCTAGCCAAGTTACAACCGTTTCGTTTCGATTCTCTTTTCGTTAATTGCCTCGTCCTATTCCTTTGTTCTGACCACGTGACTGAGCGTTGAGATGACGTCAGAATAAAGGTATCGGAGGCGTGGCCAACTCGAGGCGATCGACGAAAAGAGAATCGAAACGAAACGGTTGTAACTTGGCTAGGGGGGCAGGGCTATCATTTCTGTTTTCCTTAAACAAAAAAAAACGTTTCCCCACGCTAGGAACAACTCCTGTATCATAGATTCGTTCACTAACATGTAAACTCACACACACAAGACAACCAGACCCAGAACACGTTTTATAAGTAGGTACTTAATTCCACAATATTTTAATTCCTATGTATTCTACTGCTTTTTTTTTAAATTACTGTATGTGTGAGGCACAAATAAACGTTTTTTCTTTCTTTCTTTCTTTCTTTCTGTAGTCCATACAAATATTTGTTCCGAGCGGGAATCGAACCTGTGACACGCAGCGCTGCAACGAATCGCTCAACCACCGCGCCAACCGTCGTTTGGAGTTAAGGGGTGACCAAACGGTTGCAAACTAGCGTTCCAACCAAGGTGATCTTGGTTTATGTGTTTGGTTTGTGTTGCGGCTTCATAGATGTAAACCACGCGCCAACACGTTCGGTGGTTGGGAAAACGCGCCTCCCAACCAAGGGCGTTGAAGGTCATGGATTACAACTGCTGTCTACACGGATTGAAACTAGCAAGGTCACCTTGGTTGGGATGTTGGTTTGTAACCGTCTGGTCTCCCCTTAAGTGTCGAAAGAAAAGTTAACAATTTATATATCGTAATCTACTGTTACAGTGGTCTATTAGGCCGTCATCACGGGTCGGGTAAGCCAGTATTTCGGTTATGGAAAAAGTATGGTTCAAAATAGAAAGGTTTTTCCCATACAACTGCTCTTTCGTGATTATGATGATTTTACACGATTACACACCTTTCTTTAGATATTTTGGAATGACAGATACATCGTGGTTATTATCTAGTTTCTTTTGAAATCAAAACTAATATTTGGGTAAAACAATTCAGTAAGGACCTCTGAAAAGCTGCTATTTTGCATGAACATTGGCCCTTCATAATATACTCATAAATTAGAAAAGTAAAAAAAATTGTTATAGAAACCTTGCACATTAAATCCAGATTCTGAAAGCCGAATTTTTTTCCCAAAAACTTAAAAAAAAACACGCATATCTTGGAACAACTTTCGTGAAATATTCGAATGATCAACGAAAGTTACCGAATGCCAACCGAACGTTCAAGCGCTGTTTCTTTTTTCTCTTTATCAAACATGCGTTGAATGAAACAACAAGCTTTGCTGCAACCATGTTTACGTTGACGATTGATAGTCCGGGAAGGGTACTATTCTATAGTATCCTGTAGGTCTTAAAAGTGTCCAGTTGAAACTAATATAACTTTGAGTCAAACAGCAAGAAATATCAAAACAGATTGAGTTTGCTGCGGAATTGCAGGGAGTGGGCAGTCTGAGATTCTCTCGCCTTAAGAAAAATAGCATATCCGATCTAGCGGAAAGATTCACAGACAAAAGATGATAATTGCACCACTGGGTGCACCTCTCAGCTAGAAGACATTATTTCATGATGAAAATCTGACAATATCTTAGATTATTGTTTAAAATAAAACAGATTGCTAAGAAGCAGGATAGAAAAAAATAAGTTGATACTAATCATGGCTATTTCCTACCTTAACATTAATAAATACGACGCCACATTGTCGTCCATGACCAGACGCGTAACATTGAAGTTTAATCAGTGACTCATGAACTCACGTACCTCGTTTTGGACAGCATGCTCTATTAACCGTTGAGCCGTTGCGACACGCCGTGATTATGTGATTTAAAGGGCTCGGCAGGGGTACCTACTAGTGGAGAGTACACATGGAAGGTAAATTGGACGTAGATTTTTTAAGTAATTAATTATATTTTTATTATTAGTGCTATGGTGTGTTAAGCTGAAGAGTTTATTTTTTTTTGAACGCGCTAATCTCAAGGACTATTGGTTCGAATCGAAAAAAATATTTTAATATTGAATAGCCCATTTACCGAGGATTGCTATAGGCTTTATAATATCACGCTTCGACCAAAAGGAGCGGAGCTACAGACGCGGGTAATATTATGGGAACAGCTAGTTATAAATCACTAATTATTCGATATTTATAGTGTTATGGGGAGATTTTTAGGACAGTGTTATGCCGATAGGTTTCAATGATTTTTAGTGATGCCTAGTGGAAATGATAAAAAATACATTGTGATCCAATAGGATAACAAAGAAGCGAATTATTTCAGTGATTGATGAATTGAATGGGTAGCGTCATCCATAGCTACAATATCTGGGTTGTGCGAAAGTGAACCCCGGGGCTCTACCACGAAGGCAAAGAAGGAACAGGAGTGGGTTTTAGTCAGTAAAAGTCTGTCACGCCCTACCGCTCCGCCCAAGGGCGGGAGATCCCATTAGATGATTTCCCACTTAAAAATATCCACAATATCTGGGTTCAGTATAACAGACATACTGGTAAATTAAACAAAAGTGAAAGGTACTAGCTTTTGGCAGCGGCTTTTCTTGCGTAAATTAAATAATATAACCGAAGGAAACTTCTACTATAAATATCTTATTCCACCCGACCCGAGAGTCAAATTTCATCCAACCATTTGAACGTGAAACAACGTGATACACACAAACATACACTGGAAGCGGCTTTTATCCATGACTAGCTTTTGCCCGCATCTTCGCCCGCGTACATAAAATATAGCCTATGTCACTCAGCAATAAAGCAGCTTTCTATTGGTGAAAAAATTTTAACAATCAGACCAGAACTTTCAGAGATTACCTCCTACAAACAAAAAACAAACTTTAACTCTTTATAATATTAGTGTAGATTGACTGTATTGAAGAAATAAATATAGTTTACTAGCTTCTGCCAGCGGCTTCACCCGGGTAAAGCAAAGAAGTAGAAAATATATATCTTGTGTCACTCTGTGATTTTTTTTTTTTTTCGGTGGGAAAATCATCTTATGACATCCCCCGCCCTTGGGCGGGGCGGGAGATAGTGTCAGACTTTTACTGACTAAAAACCCACTCCTGTTCCTTCGTTGCCTTTCGTACCAGGGCCGAGTCTTCCTTTCAGAATCAGACCCTTGGCCCCGGTAGGCTTCGACCCTGCTAGGCCCCTACAGTTGCTGACATCTCCTTGAGGCGCGCGTGGAACAGCACGCGCCGTCGACGACTTGGGCTCGGTCCGGACGGTTACCGGACGGTCGGACGGCGAGCCACCCATTGCTCGTCGTCCGCAAGCCTGCGCCTACGATGGCCGGAAATCGGGATCGGAATCCCGGCCTGTGATACTGTAGCGTTCTACAGGTGAAAGAATTTTTTCAAATAAGTCTAGTAGGTTTTGAGTTTATTCAAACAAAAATACAAACCTTTTTCCATAATATTAGTACAGATATAGATTTCTACAGTAAAATCTCATGAAATAAACTCTCTCGCCACATTCACCAGCGGGTGTACCGTTCATACCGTGGTCATTACTCGGAATTGCCCATTATTGTTTGCCCAGCCTAGCCGACGAAAATACTCATTTACCTGCGACATTGTGCCCAAATGGAAGGCACGATTTATGGAAGAACTTCATTGTTGTATTCTGATATAAGTTATTGGGTCTTGGACATTGAATTGCCTGTTTGTGGACCCAATATTAGGTCGGTATCGTCTAGATCAAAGCAATTGTAACGTGGATCTTTCAATATACATATATCGTTGACTTGGAGTGAAACCTCGAGTAGGTATGCAAGTTTTGGGTAATTTAAATAATATATCTGGAAAGAAAAGTTTATAATGCACAATCTTGTTTCACGCAAAATTTTGATTCGGTACTTGAAACGCCATCTACGATGTTGAAAACTTATTAATTAGGTATCTTACTCGAGTTTAGTTTGATAACCTCGGAACAGCGCGCATTAAAACTTGTCGAAAAAATTGAAAAAGAAGAAAAATTCCTTCGCCAGAAAGCTCATATTCTTTCCCTTCTATATAATATCCTCTTTTCCCCCTTCACGCCTCTTTACCTTAAAAAACGTTTTGAGTTTCTCTGCAACTCTCATACAAAATTGCTAAGATCATCAGAGAACTTGCGACTTAAATTACAAATTAAAATATACCACGACTTTCTCTGATAAATCATTTACTGTCCAGGCTGCTCGTCTGCTGAATGAATTACCAGACACAATTAAACGCGCTCAATCGTTGCCTGTTTTTATAAGACTCGTTGGGAACATTACCTGTCGCTGTGAATATTGATAGTCGCCATTTATATTTCTATCAAAAGTTTTCAATAATTATGTTTGTATATATGTATCTAGATATTATACAGCATATGTATATATCTGTGTATCAATTATAATATATATGTTTAATACTGGTTTTGTCACACAAATAACAGCCCCATTTCTTGTCCAGGCAATTAATGTTCATTCCAGGTTGCCTGGAAGAGATCGCGAAATGCGATACGGCCGCCCATTGTATGTATGTGTTTTAGTTTCCTTTTGTATGTGTAATGTTGTACAATAAAGTATATAATATTTAATAAAAATAACTAATCCATATTTTCAAATATTTTACACTTTAAACCAACCCCGTAGCCCAGAAAATTTACACACGTAAAAATAGGCAGGGTATAACGATAAATAACATTTTACATACGGTATGTAAGTGAAGTTCTTATTAACATACTTTTGATTCATATATTTTTTTATGTTTGATGTCTGATCACAGATTCCTTTTCGAAAAGATGGATGGATTGTGTGAAAAATTATATTAAAAAAAAACTGGGCAAGTGCGAGTCGGACTCGCGCACTAAGGGTTCCTTACAAACCTACCTATGTAAACAGTTCAATTGAAATTGCAAAAAAAATTTTTTTTCTGACATAACGACATATTTACTGTTTTCAGATTTATTCCTATATCTGTCCTTTAAGACCTTACTTTATGCCAAATTTTGGGATTCTGGGTCAACAGGAACTACCCTATGAATTTTGATTTCCTTGAGAGTCTCGAAATACACGTAGTGAGAAAGAATGTGAAAAAGTATGTTTTTGGATGCTCGAAGGTTGAGATAATGAAAACTGCCCAACTCTTTAAAATATTGTTTTAAATAATCAGGAGCACAAGGATCGTTCATTACAGTGAAGAGCGTGCAGTGGGACCTGAGGGATCTCCTGTGACGGATAGGCAGCCATTTAAGCTGAGAACGGAAGGAAGAAATGTGATCATATTTACGAAGGCCAAATATGAAACGAATACAGTTATTGAGAAATCGATCCGATTTGTTTGTATATGTACATAAGTGTGGTTTTAGTTAGCAAATGTCTAACACGCCCTCGCGCTCCCCCCTAGAGCGCAAGTAGTTGTAGCGACATCTATGGCGTCACATAAGAACTAATCCTGCATCGCGCAATCAAAATTCTCCGCGCGATTAGAACATATAGAACAGCCCGAAATCATCTATCGGGCAGTTGCCCACCAGACATAACACCCGTCTGGCCGGAGGATCCTCCCTTTTCAATAGAGGTATGTAGGACTTTACTCTCTGTTCCACATACCCCTAAATAGTCATTGGATGATTACAAGACTACCTTAAAAAAAACAGCCACATTCAACTTTATCAAAGTTCCCGGATACTTCGCTACGAAGACAGAATATACTTATTTCTATAATAATTTCCTCACCAACTTTATTTTCTTCAATTAAAATACTAAAACTTCAGAAAGGCCTCAAGTCTATCCCAAGAGAAATCATCTCATGGAAATCCCCGGAGTTAGCACAATAAAGTCCGTAGCCATGCGAACTGGGAACAGTTAAGGAACTCAGTTGCACTACACTGTACCGACAGTCACCACTTATGTTACTCGCTGTGTTGTGGCGGACAAATAAATGACCCACTTTTATGGGACCGTCATGTTTTTATGTTTAAAGTTTTGAGTGTGGCATTGAAAACTATCAAGCGTGTCATTTGCGAGGACGTTTTAAAGTCTCTCTTGTGTTCCTTGATTTTCCTTTCTTGTAATAAGCCTGTATACCGTCATTTCAGCCAAAAGTCGTCCACCACTAGACTTAGGCCTCCCCCAAGTGTCACCACAATGAGCGGTCCTGTACGTCTCACATCCATCAGATTCCCATGAGCCTCATCAAGCCATTGGTCCATATTGCGAGAGGCCTTCCAACGCTGCGTCTTCCAGTACGTGGTCGCCACTCTAGAACCTTTCGTCCCGATCAACTTTCTGATCTTTTAGTAGTGTGCCCTGCCCACTGCCTCTTAAGTTTGGCGATTCTTCGGGCTAAGTCGGTAACCTTGGTTCTCCTGTATACATATGTATACTCTATCCTCTTGTATACTATATACATTCGCCTGTACCCAATTTTAGCGATGGGAGTTCAAACTTTGGCTGACCATGGCCCCCACGCTCAGCAGTATCCGAAGAATTCCGTTAGGACGCTACTAAATAAGCCAAGAATATAGACTGTCCTGTCATGTTTAACAAAAACAAAACAATGACCACCTAACTGCACCCGAAAAAAACGGCTGCTGCACAGTTTCCCCGTCCGGCAGTGTTCACAGATACTAGTCCAGAAGTTGTGTAACTATTCCGTTGAACATTGGGCTCGTACGAACCGATCTGGTAACTATTGTACAGTTGTACGCGCTATTACTGTTGGGGAACGTTTGAACTTGGTTTAGGACTCGCTATTACTATTACCATAATATCGTTGAATTGTTGGCATTTCTGTAATTGAGTGTTCCCAAATCAGACCTTGGACTTTGAACCTTAATTTTGACATATTTTATATTCATACCTGCATTTCAGTTAAGTACCTATATTATAGAATAGATGGATGGATTGTGTGAGGAGTGATATGAAAAAAATTGGAGTTAGCGATAAGGTAACGAATCACTCGTTTATTTAGGACAGAATCGAAGAATAAAAACTTGTTGTTTCGAGCCCAAATAACACGAGACAAGATCAGAAAGATGAAGATTACAGATAGCTACACTAACAAGTTGACTCATCTGAATTTCAACAAATCTTATAATGAATTCTAATTATTGGTTTTGTTTCTACGAAATAATCTTTGAAATCACTGTTTCGATTGGAAACATTAAATTCATCATCATCATCATTCATCATTTCAGCCGAAACACGTCCACTGCTGGACATAGGCCTCCCCCAAGTGTCGCCACAATGAACGGTCCTGTGCGTCTCGCTTCCATCGGACTCCCGCAACCGTCACCAAGTCATCGGTCCACCTTGTAGGAGGCCTTCCAACGCTACGTCTTCCGGTACGTGGTCGCCATTCCAGAACCTTTCGGCCCCAACGGCCATCTGTTCTGCGAGCAATGTGCCCTGCCCATTGCCACTTTAGTTTGGCGATTCTTCGTGCTATGTCGGTAACCTTGGTTCTCCTGCGGATATCCTCATTCCTGATTCGATCACGCAAGGAAACTCCGAGCATAGCCCTTTCCATTGCCCTTTGGGTGACTTTAAGTCTTCTGATGAGGCCCATTGTAAGCGATCACGTTTCGGAGCCATATGTCATCACTGGCAATACGCACTGGTCATAGACTTTCGTCTTGAGACACTGTGGTATATTGGACGAGAAGATACCGCGCAGCTTCCCGAACGCTGCCCAGCCGAGTCGCATTCGACGATTGATCTCTTTCTCGAAGTTAGACCTTCCCAACTGGACCGTCTGTCCCAGGTAAACGTAGTCGTCTACAACTTCGAGTGTAGAGTCCCCGATCTTGATAGGAGTGGGTGCTACATGGCTGTTTACCATGACTTTGGTTTTGTCCATGTTCATTTTAAGTCCCACTCTTTCGGAAGCTCTACTGAGGTCACCAAGCATTGTACCGAGCTCCTCCGTAGTCTCAGCCATGACTACTATGTCGTCGGCAAACCGAAGGTGAGTGATGTACTCGCCATTGACATTAATGCCTAGCCCTCTCCATTCCAAAACCTTGAAGACATCCTCCATTGCTGCCGTGAACAGTTTCGGAGAAATAACGTCTCCCTGCCTCACGCCCCGCTGCAAGAGGATAGGTTTCGAGGTCTGGTCTTGTAGTCGGACTGACATAGTGGCGTTTTTGTACAAACACTTCAGCACTTCGATATACCGATAGTCAAGGAATATATCAAGGAAACTCCGAGTATAGCCCTTTTTCACTTTCAGCCTTCTGATGAGGCCAATTGTGAACGACCACACTCCGGACTGCTACTGAAAAATTCCTGATTCTCAATAACACTTGCCCGACCTAGAAATCGAACTCTGGACGTCGTGCTGCAGAATCACTACTGAACAGTACTACCGTAGAAGTCCTTTGAGTCTTCCCAATTTTTCTTCAAAAGGGGTCGTTACTATGTATAATTTGAAACCCGGGGTCCTGGCAACGCAAGGCAAATAAGGTATGTTCCTTCTTTGCCTGGAGTGGTTTTAAGTCAGTAAAAGTCTGATAACGCTCTGCCCTAGAGCGCGAGAAATCATTGATGATTTCACACAGCAAAAAAAAACTGTAATTTCATAATCCTCTTCAGTGCAAGTACAATCTGCGCTCAATCAGTGCATGCATAGTAAACATGGCAGTGGACTATAAATTGTAATTTGAATGTGTCCCAATGAACAGCTTCTTTCAACTAACGAGGTCGGGCACAACGCTAATCGCTTGGGACACAACAAACACGCCGCTGAAAAGGTTCAGTCATGCATTTTTTTAATGTATTTAATAAGCACTTTTTAATCGAAGACTATTCTTTAGTTTTTTCATTTTTTTTAATGAGGTTTTCTGATTTTGTCACAGCCAGATTTTTTTAAAGAATAGCCTGCCTTATGAGAATATTAATGGGTAAAAATGATGAGCTTCTGGAGCCTCTATACAAACTTTTTTTACCTATGAATTAATTATAGTATATCAGTTAGCTAATTCATATATGATTTTTCAAAAACATCCGTTTTCAGTATTTATCTTTGTTATAAGGAACTCTCTCAGTGGTTTAGGCCATGAAATTGCATTAATGATCTTTTTTCACTACATCTTTCTTGTATTTCAGTTATTTATTTCCATTGTTTGTTTGTAGGTAAATAGTTATTTAGTTAGGTTCATACCGTAATAAATATCTTATAATAAAAGGTACCAGAGCCCAAGCCTAATCGAATATGCGACAGACTTATATGTTACAGTAGGTATGCACCGTTTGAAAGGAGTAGGGAAAACAAGCAAAAAATATCATGTTGTTAATTTTTTTTTTCGGCAGATGTATTAGTCTTAAGAAAAAATCATATGTTGATAATGTTGTTCATGAATCCATAATAAACATTTATTTTTTCAAACGTATTGACCTAGTCATTACCACAGTATAGATAGTTATGGAACAGTACGGAAACTACGTACAAATGTTCGAAACGGTACACTCACACAAACATACGCATCGACGACACTCCTAAGCGTTTCTGCGGTGCTGTCAATAGCAAGAAACGCTTAGGAGTCTCGTCGATGCGTATGTTTGTGTGAGTGTGCCGTTTCGAACATTAGTACGTAGTTTCCGTACTGTTCCATATCTATACTGCCCCCCTAGCCAAGTTGCAAACGATAAACGTGAACGCTTAGTAATCTCAAATAGATTTTCAACTTTATACCTAAGAGCATAAAGTTGAAAATCTATTAAAGACTACTGAGCGTTAGCGACCGGAACGAACGAAAACACTATGTAATCTTCAATAGATTTTCAACTTTATATTCAATAACATGAAGTTGAAAATCTATTAAAGACTACTGAGAGTTTACGTTTATCGTTTGTGACTTGGCTAGGGGGGCTGTGCCATTACCGAGGAGTAGGCTTCAGAAAGTCACTGTTTTATAGCACTGCTCGGGAGTTAGGGCCTTAACATAAAACGTGCCGACAACTTTATTTCAAACTATGTAGATAAATAAGGCATGACTTGATCAATTTTTAGGCTGACTGACGATTCGGACACAGTATTATGTTTGGACACAGTATTCGAATTAATAAAACTTTTTTTATCTAATTGTCCTAAACAGCTTCAATTAATTTGCTGGTGTCTCAATATGTTGTGTCAGAATCTTCAGCAACTCAATTTTTATCGTGTTTACCGTAAACTGTTGTAGAACTTGAACCGACATGATTTGTACATTGGTGTCATATTATTATTCGAGTCCAGAATAATATTCTATCTGTGTAATACCGTAAGTTCAGGCTTCTGGACGACGAGCAATGAGTATTCCAAAATTTCATTTTATTTTATTTATTTGCATAACAAAATGTGAATAGAGATATTACAATAGGCTCAGAGGACCGGTCGTTATGGCGACACTTGGCGGAGGTTTATGTCCAACAGTGGACGTCTTTCGACTGAAATGATGATGATGATGAATAGGCTTAACGCTAAGTACAGTACCTTATAAGGGCACAGTAGCTTAAGTAACAAAAATATATAATTAACGTAAAAGAAATCATTGTTAAAGGGAAAACTAAACTCGTGTCATCCAGTGGTTAAATCAAATTAAGCATTAAAATCAATTTAAAATACTTAACCAAATTAAACAATAAGTAAAAATCTTTGTTACTATTTGGTGTATATTCTATTCTATTCTAAAATATTTAAATTAAAAATTAAAATCAAATTAATGTATATCAAAATAATAAATAGTATCAAATTAATAAATCAAATTAAAATTCATAAATGTAGAATTAATCTTAATTAAATATTTAAAATTTATTTCAATTCCAGTCACAATTTATCATTCATATATTTCCTCATGACATGCTTCTCAATCGTCCGCGTTATAGCTATACTCTTCCTCACAATACTTTCTATGTTAAATTGTAACATTCTAACCTTCTGCTCCTTTCTGTGCACATCCAAATATCTGGCCGCTGATCTAAATGTGCGTACGTGTGAGCCAGCCTCGGGAACTGATCGACCGATATAGATTATGTTTAATGTTTGCCAACTCAATTCTGTGGTTAATGCCGGTGATTATTTGCGAGTATTAAAATTTCTGTGCGTGTTATTATTTTTGTGGTGGTTTTTTTCTGAAATTGTGGGTTATTTGTTTTTCTACCTATGATAGTATTGGCAGAGAGATCGTGTTTTTCACTATGAATTTAAAGATTAGAATTTTATGTATAACCCATCTCATGAAGTATGCATAGTGCCTTATTTTTGATAATGAAATAATATTTAAAAATAAAATTTTAGATGTAAAAACTTGGGCACGCCACAATTATGGCGGTAAGTCTCCTCTTTGAGGCGTGGTTGGAAAGACCTCACGGCGTCCTCACCTTTCGCATGACGCAGGTTCTCACCGAACACGGTAAGTTCGGGAAGTTCCTGCACCGGATTCGTGCGGAAGCGACGCCCGGGTGTCGCCACTGTGTGGACCGCCCGGAGGACACGGTGGAGCACACGGTGGAAGTGTGCCCCGCTTGGGCAGAACAACGCCGTGTCCTCGTGAGGGCGATCGGCGGCGGCGATCTCTCTCGCCGGGCTTTGTTACAGGCCATGGTCCGGAGCGAGGAGGAGTGGCGGGCGGTCGCCTCCTTCTGCGAAGCAGTAATGCTAGCAAAGGAGGCGGCCGATCGCGTGAGGCAACGGTCCTCACGCCCCAATCGCCGCCGGGATTCCGATCCCGATTTCCGGCCACCGTAGGCGCGGGCTTGCGGACGGTGAGCAATGGGTAGCCCGCCGTCCGACCGTCCGGTAACCGTCCGGACCGAGCCCAAGTCGTCGACGGCGCATATTGTTCCACGCGCGCCTCAGGGAGATCAGCAAATCGTAGGGGCCCAGCAGGGTCGAACCCTACTGGGGCCATGGGTAGTGTGAAAACGAAACCCGGGGCCCTGGGAAGAAGGCAACGAAGGAACAGGAGTGGGTTTTTAGTCAGTAAAAGTCTAACACTATCTCCTGCTCCACCCAAGAGCGGGATTTGTCATAAGATGATTTTCCCACCAAAAAAAAAAAAAAAAGATGTAAAAACTTATCACAACAATTCTGTGATTCTGGTTTATTCAAGTGTATAAGAATTAAGAAGGAACATCATAAAAGTGAAAGTGATGAAGCAGGGAGGTCACGACCCTCAGCATTGAGGAATATGACGCAAGGAGGAGGAAGAAAGAAAGAAAGGAAAGAAATCGGTGTACAAGTAACAACAGAGATACTCGGGCATTAAGTAAATTTTACTACAGATGCAGGTAGTAAAATTAAACAAATATTTTTGTTTAATTTATTATGCTTTTTAGAGGCTAATTGATGATCCAGATTTGGTTAAGTCCAATCTATAAAACCTAGAGCACAGGCGTAGGGTAGCTAGCCTTTCGGTATTTTACAGAATGCATTTCGGAATGCACATTGTGCGCGGGAATTGTACCCGCGGATTCCGCCATCGACTTCCTCCCATCGGACAACCCGATGTACGGCGAGTACGGGTTTACGTTGTTGAAACCTTTACGGTCCGGACTAAGCGTTACACTTCGTCGTTTATACCACGTACTACATCGAAGGACTGGAACAATTTGCCTGCTGCTGCAGTCTTCCCGTCCAATTATAATTTAGGTGTCTTCAAGGCAAGAGTGAATAGGCTTCTAATAAATCAGTACGCCTCACCATCAACGATTGCATTACTGCTTACCATCAGGTGGGATCGCAGTCAATCACTAGTTTATATTATTAAAAAAAAATTGCTGACGTCGTCATGCCAACTAGTAGGTATAAGTCCCACGATAAAACTTCTTATAGGAACGAGGAGTTTTATCGTGGGACATATTATTATGCGGCTATTATAAGGCTAAAATCACACTGGTGGTATGAAGCGCAGCGTTCGTATAATATATTGCTACAGTATTCATAACAACATGTACGCGAATGCGACACACAGATGCGCGTCATTTAATTGGGTCACAGACTCAGGGCGCTGCGTGCGACGCGCAAATACACCGCCTTTAGACTCCACGCGTACGCTCCGGCACGTTGCGTTTGAGGATAGTGTGGATGGGACTTTAGACATTCTTACGCTCGTGTTGATAAGGTAGGAGAGGGGAAAAAACGTTCAGTAGCTTTGGAGGAAAATATATATTAGTAATTGATTGATATCTTGATCCTTACATATTATAAAATAAAGTGGGGCCACTGCGTCTGTTCGGATTTTCGTGCAGTTTTCACTACACAATAGATAGAATGATTCATGAGAAAAGTTTAGGTGTATAAACATTTGTAACACCCGTACGAAGCTATTATGGTGGGTTTCCCCACCCTAATAGCTAGTCTATACTAACATCATGAAGAGGAAATTTTTTTATTGGTATTTACCCCACTGTAATAAGAGTTATTTTTATTTGTAATGAATGAACTAAAAAATACTATTTGGTGAGATCTAACAATATACAGGGTTATTTGTAAAACACTAGCAACCTCTCAGCACTATGTTACTAACATCATAAATAACAACTTTTGTTCTATGAATTTTAAAAATTTATCATATTCATTAGATTTTCATACAAAAATAAAAATATTTAAATTGAACGTTCTAAATATTACGAAGTCTATGCGAAGCAAGCGATAGTACAATAGCAGAGGGAAGCAGGGATCGGGTGGAGGGGGTGCTTGATGCGCTTGCGTCGCGTCATACAGACGTAGGTAAGCAAAATACAGAGTTCAAATCTATTATATAGAACAATGGAATCTTGAAGGTTTGTTTTAGGTAAATGAATTATGTTTTGTAAAAATTCATAGAACAAAAGTTGTTGTTTATGATGTTAGTAATACAATCCTGCAAGATTGTTAGTGTTTTACAAATAACCCTGTATATACAATAGAAATTGAAATATTAACTAAGTATTTATACTAAACCTATGTATATATATATCATCATCATCTTCCTGCCCTTGTCCCGTGTTATTTGGGGTCGGCGCAACACGTTATTTTCTTCCATTCTGCCCTGTCACTCGTCATACTATCACTAACTTCCTTTTCTTTCATATCACTCTTCACACAATCCATCCATCTATATAAAAACACAAAATACAAATAGTTTAATGGCAATGCAATCTTTGGATAAAGAATGAGCCAGCCCTCTAGTCACGCAAAGTGGCGAACCACCAGTGTGTTCGAATCGACCGATTAAAAAAACCCACTAGAATTTTACTTCATCACTTAGGCTTTATTTAAAATAAATAAAAAATAATAAAAATTCATTTATTTTTCCACATTGATGTAACACAGTACATACAGTATAATAAATGGAGTGGACTGGAGCCTAAACTAGGGTAGCCCTGTATTTCAGGACTCCAGGTTTTCCTCCCGCGGCGAGTGAGTTCGTTACAATTCATTGGTGGATGCAATGTAATCAATGTATATGTTATGTGTCTATGCGTGAGTGCGTGTGTGTGTTGTGCATGTGTTATGGTGTGTTTGTGTATGTGTTATGGTGTGTCTGTGCGTGTGTGTGTTGTGTATGTGATGTGTGAGAGTTTGGTTGCTCGCGTCTGTTTATGAGAGTATGCATTATTTATACATCCATACGGACGAAGTCGCTGGTAGATGCTAGTTGTTATATAACTTATCCATTTCGGACCGTAAGCCCCTCAGGTAGAAGTCTCGGCAATTACTGGAATTACTGATCTATTTTAAGCAGAATTGTCTTGTCTAGTATTCAAGCCTAACTAAATCTCACCAGGATCTACATACCTATACGTAATATTGATAATAATGAGGAATATGTTGACCTTCAGTAAGTTTCACAAAATGCAGAAGATAGATATATTGATTCAAAATCTAACGATATAATGAATCTTGAAGAACACATGAAACTTGTTCAAGAATATGGGACAAAGAACTCTGGAAGTAGCCTTCATGATGATCCTTTGAATGATTTCATGAAACACATCTCAAATAAACATACAGCCAAGCCAAGTTACAACCGTTTCGTTTCGACTCTCTTCTCGTTGATCGCCTCGAGTCGGCCTCGCACTAGTTTCGCTAGAAGTAATTTCAATACTGCCCGTATTGAAATTACTTCTAGCGAAACTAGTGCAGTGTGTTGTTGTGTATTACATCTGTAATTTTTTTTTGAGGTGGTAAATAGAATAGAATAGAATAAAATAGAATAGGAACAGACAAAGCACAAAGGTTATAAACACAAAGTAAAAAAGAATAAAAGTACAAAGTGTGCCGCACCACACCGAAAGGGTGACCACCTCAGCATTTGCTGGGCGTTAGACACCCATCGCTGGTTTGCAGTTGGCACCCCGTAGTGACGCATGGACTAGGGTAAAAATATATATAAACAAATATATAAATGATTGCTCCCGTTCTAGGGAGGAGCGAGAGGTGTGTCAGATTTTAGTGACTAAAACTCTCCTATATCCCTTTATTTGTCTTTTACGTCCCAGGGCCACGGTAAATTATGTTTCAAAAGTTTCCGCAACCCCTTGCTTCTGTATCTCTGTCTTTTCTTCAACCTATACTCACACAGTATTAATATGGGTCTCCTCCATTGTATCCCACATTACCCGAGTCTGTGCCCAACGCATCCAACATTTGGCTGCTTCTTTGACCAGGTAAACACATAAGTCCACCTGGTTTGTGGTCTACCTACACTTCAATGACCAGTTGGTCTCCAATATTCTTATATTGATTTCAAAAAAAATGTCCTAGAGTTTCTTACACGTTCTTCTTTATAGTTATCTACGCTTTATAATATGCAATTTAGCTTCACTTTTTTTTTGACTGACTGACATTTTGACAATTCAAAAGTGCCTGTAAATGGCCTATTTGAGATAAACGTCTCTGATTTCTGAGTAACTTTTATGTGTAATTGCAATAAAACACAAAACGTTTTGAGAACACATTTATTATGCATACAGCCAAGGAGTGGAATTCCCTGCCGGAGTCTGTGTTTCCTGATAGCTACAACTTAGGGGTCTATAAGTCAAGAGTGAATAGGCTACTTCTAGGCAAGCGTGCTCCATCATCGTCGACCACATCATGGCTTACCATCAGGTGAGATGGTGGTCAAACGCGAGCCTATAAATAATAAATAAATAAAAACAGCATCATTTTTCAACACTCTTATCCCTCCTAATCCAACGTCTCCTAAACGTGCGTCCGATAGCCGCTAGCCATGACGGCGATTAAGGAAATCTACATGTCTATGCTCTATGGTCGCTAAAATAATTTATAGCCTCTGTGTGTACAGCCAGTGTTTGTCTATGGTGATCGTTAAAACCGATTGAGTAATTTTAGTGCTTAATAAAATTGGAGTACAAAATAGCAAGTTGTAAAATGCGGATCACGAATTGAGGATGTTTGTTTATTTTAAAATTGTTTAGAAGATGAGTAATCTATTGAAAAAAGTAATTAAATGTTTCGCTTTTGCATACGTTTCGCAAAATAGCCATAACCGTGCGGACGGCGAGCAATGGGTAGCTCGCCGTCCGAACGTCCGGACCGAGCCTAAGTCGTCGACGGGGTGTAGTGTTCCACGCGCGCTTCAAGCAGATGTCAACAAACCGTAGGGGCCCAGCAGGATCGAAGCCTACTGGGGCCAGGGGTCCGCTTCTGAAAGGAAGACTCGGCCCTGGAATGAAGGCAACGAATCAACGGGAGTAGATTTTTAGTCAGGAAAAGTCTGACACACCCTCCTGCTCCGCTCAATAGCGGGGATGTTATTGGATGATTTTACCACCGAAAAAAAAAGCCATAACCGTCGGACTATCAAGCAAATGGCCATGAGTTTGAACCCGAAGTATCAATATGACTGAATGTTTATTTTTTTGTATCTTTTTCAGCGATATTTTTGTCAAATTGCCAACCGAGTTTAATGTTTTTTTTTTTTTTATTTTGTTCGAAAGAGTATTTAACCCCAAATGTTAGCATTTAAGTTTAGTGAAGATCTTTTTGAGGATAAACCATGATATAGTTCAGTAACTGATAGCAAATCTTCCAGGATTGCTGCGATCGCATGTCTGTTTATTGTTAATATCACTTTATAACATAACATCACACCGATACGCTTGAAACTTGTACTCAGATGTGCCTCTGCCCCTGGTATGCCCTAATTTTACCAATCACTTTCAAATCCCATATTATTGGTCTAGCCTTTTTCGATAAGTAGTATTGAATAGATCAAGAAAGAAAGAAGAAAGAAAAATATTTTATTTGGCCCACATACATAGATACACACAATGTAGAAAAACATGTTGAAACTTAGAGAACAGAAAAACTAACATCATGCGTAAAAGGTCCAGTTCAGCGAAAATGCCAGACAACTACGAGGTAGTGATCAACACTAAAAGAGTTTTTTTCAATTCAAACCAGTACTTCTTATCGTATATCTTATTAGTGCCTAAAAACAAACAAACAAACTCTTCAACTTTATAATATCAGTATCATCATCATCATCATCATCATTTCAGCCGATAGACGTCCACTGCTGGACATAGGCCTCCCCCAAATGTCGCCAAATGAACGGTCCTGTGCGTCTCGCATCCATCAGATTCCCGCAACCTTCACCAGGTCATCGGTCCACCTTGTGGGGGGCCTTCCAAAACTGCGTCTTCCGGTACGTGGTCGTTACTCCAGAACCTTTCGGCCAGAACGGCCATCTGTTCTGCGAGCAATGTGCCCTGCCCATTGCCACTTAAGTTTGGCGATTCTTCGTGTTATGTCGGCAACCTTGGTTTTCCTGTGGATATCTTCATCCCTGATTCGATCACGCAAGGAAACGCCAAGCATAGCCCTTTCCATTGCCCTTTGGGTGACTTTAAGCCTTCTGATGAGGCCCATTGTGAGCGACCACGTTTCGAAGCCATTTGTCATCACTGGCAACACGCACTGGTCATAGACTTTCGTATTGAGACCCTGTGGTAATATCAGTATAGATATAGAGAAATAAAAACCTAATCCTCAAGAAATATTGGGCAGGTTTCTGAGTTGACTATTTTGTGTTAAGAACGTATGAAACCCCACTAAAAACGCCAGACAGCAGGTTTTCGGGCTAAAGTAATTTTTAAGAAATACTCAACTTTAAATGCTTCAATCAGAAATCGGTGGATTAAGTTTGATGACACAGGACTAGAACAATTTGCCTGTAGTGGTCTTCTCGTCCGATTATAACTTAGGTGTCTTCAAGGCTAGAGTTAATAGGCTCTTAATAAACTAGCGCACTTCACCATCAATACTGCGATATTACAGAAAATACAAAACACAAAGAAACCAATAAATACCTAATTTCAAAAAGAATAACGTACCTATAATATAAAGTTTATTTGAACTTATAATTCCAAGTGAATCCAAAGATAAAGTACTTAATATTATATCTCCTTAAGACGAGAGAGTTAAACTCCATGGTGTTTGTACATTTAAAATCTCTTCTTATTTTAGGTGCTAAGCCTTACGTTCTACATAACAAGTTTTGTTGTAAACATTTGAAACTCAATCACACCCAGTTTTACAAGTAATCCAAGATCCTTCTAAACACACTCAGGTACTTAACTTTTTTTTATTGATATAAACCAGAGCTTGATTGTGATCCCACATGATGGTAAGTGGTGATGCAATCGTTGATGGTGAGGCACACTGGTTTATTAAAAGCCTATTCACTCTAGCCTTGAAGACACCTAAATTATAATCGGACGGGAAGACCGTTCCAGTCCTTCAATGTACGCGGTATAAACGACGAAGCGAAACGCTTAATCCGGACCGTAGAAGTTTCAACAAGAATCAAAACAAAGCAAATCCTCACTCACACATCCCGATCAATTAGTCACATTTTCGCTA
Organism: Mythimna impura; assembly: GCA_905147345.3. Taxonomy (NCBI): domain Eukaryota; kingdom Metazoa; phylum Arthropoda; class Insecta; order Lepidoptera; family Noctuidae; genus Mythimna; species Mythimna impura. The sequence continues at coordinate 27,848,486 of LR990358.1, forward strand.
CAATGCGTGTTTCCTTCAATAATTAGGGGAGCGAGTGATGGACGACCGGCAGTGGATACTAAATCAATCTATAGTGTGGTGTCGAGTGATTTACGGTCCGTCATTATATTGATAGTGTAGGTTAATGAGAACAGCTAATGAGAAAGATGTGTGGGCTTTAACAAATTCTTAAGGCGACTCTTATATTTGTTGCCTTGTTCGTTCCCGGTTGAAATGAGCCACTGATTTCTCTATTGATGTTGTGTAAGTCAGCCTATTGACTTAAGTTAAGGAGCGCCGTCTTGTCTATTAAATACAATAGAATAACCTTGAGATAGTCAAAGAGACTATCCACGATAACGATTGAAGCGAAAATCTAAAAAAAGTAGCTATAGAATTTACTACCTAAACCACACCCTTCTCAATAATACCCAACAACAGCACGTGCCACCATTACCTGCGACAATCACTAACTCATCACCTAGTCTTGTGCATAGACATGATTTATTGTGACCTATCTGATAAAAATGTGTTGCGAATTCAGCAACATCATCTTTAATTTTAATTGCTTACTCGTGTATACATAATCTCATTTTGCCCCAGAAATTTAATACACTTGAAAGTCTATCGATTCACCAATTTTATTCGCGATCTACTATATAATTATAACCCGACTTCTCCCTTCAACCAAACTTGTAATCACAATATATCATCACGCTAATATGATAAAGAAGAAAGTTTGTATGTATGTGTGTATATTCGTGTGTATGTTTGTTACTCCTTCACGCTCAAAAAGCTAAACAGATTTAGGTGAAACTTATTGGCATACGGGTAAACCATGTCTTGGAATATGACATAGGATACTTTATTGTTTAGATAATTATACATTCTTAAATATTGACATATAAAAAATATAAAAACATTTAAAAATATAAAAAATAGTAGCCCACTCGGTATCCGAAACAGGGTCCAAGCTACTGGCGGTCAGGACTCCAGAGAAAGGAACCTCCTAACTATACGAGCCATGTCCAAGAGTACCACTTTCTGAATCAAGCCCTTGATCCAATCGCCTAACGAGAGCCTTCTAAGATGTTGGTCAAGGCTCCTGGCTATTAGCCATTTATTATTATATTTTTTATTGTACACCTCATAAAAAAACACAGGACAAACAATTATAATAATAATAGGCGGTCTTATCACACAGTGCAATCTCTTACAGACAAACTTTGGATGGACTAAACAAAAGGAGTCGTGAGTCTGTTCCCTTTAGACAATTTTAGATTTCACGCGGGTGAAACCGCACGCAAAAGCTAGTAGAATACCAAGGCTCTAATTACGCTTCTCAAAAAACCGACAAATGTATATACTAATACGCTTTTAATGAACGGATACTTCAGCACCTTAATACGAATTACTTAATTATAAAGGCTTGTATGTGTTTATTTTCGAAACGATGTTTTTTGGTTATAACGTTGTGAAGTAAGTTGAAAAAAATTGCTAAATAATTATTAGTTAAATCGTTTAGAAATAAATACGTCTTGTTTGAATTCGTGTTAATTTTTCGTTCAGTGAAATTAAAGCTAAGGCTCGCCAGCCATCCTCGACGTGCGGACGATGAGCAATGGGTAGCTCGCCGTCCGTAACCATCTGGACCGAGCCCGTGTCATCGACATCGTGTACCTAGCGCCACGCGCGCCTAAAAGAGATGTTAGTAAAACCGTAGAGGCCCAGCAGGGCCGAAACCTTTTGAAGCCATAGGTTGACTTCCGAAAGAGAAACCCGTGATCCTGGAACGCACGGGCAAAGAAGGAACATAGGTGTGATTTTGGTCAGTAAAAGATTAATACGCCCTTGCGCTCCACTCTGGAAAAAAAAAGCTCGCCGTCACCTTTTTTGGCTATCTACTATTGCTTTGAAAGTGGCGGAAAGCGTGAGAGAGAGGACATTCACACGGCCCAACTATCGCAAGAGGCGTCCGGAGTCACACGAGGCTACGAAAGAGTTACCGTGCCCCTGGAACGCAAATAGCAACTGACGAACAAAGCCACGCGTTTCGTTCTCCAAGGTAAAGCAACTCTTGACGATGTTAGAAACCACGCAAAGGCGTTGGCCCCAGCTGTCATTCATAGACCATTGAGAGTCTTCATGGATAGTCAGAAGTCTATCTGATACCAGTCTTTCCACTTGTCAAGACTGGTTCAGATTTCCTGGCTTCTACCACCCAATTACTGGGTTTTAGAGGTCAGATTCATCATCATCATCATCATTTCAGCCGAAAGACGTCCACTGCTGGACATAGGCCTCCCCCAAGCGTCGCCACAACGAACGGTCCTGTGCGTCTCGCATCCATCGGACTCCCGCAACCGTTACCAAGTCATCGGTCCACCTTGTAGGTGGCCTTCCAACGCTACGTCTTCCGGTACGTGGTCGCCATTCCAGAACCTTTCGGCCCCAACGGCCATCTGTTCTGCGAGCAATGTGCCCTGCCCATTGCCACTTTAGTTTGGCGATTCTTCGTGCTATGTCGGCAACCTTGGTTCTCCTGCGGATATCCTCAATGAGGTCAGATTGGCTCTATGTAAAATACGGTTATCCAGTTGCATCCGGTTATTCCCAAGGTGGAAACTTCAGGTGTAACGATAAAGTAAAAAGAAAAGTCAATCTAGGTAATCCTCGTCACGACGAAGCTGACTAGAAGAATTATAAAATTTTATTGACTTTGACCATTATGTGGTTGGCCTCAAAACTCATTTGCTTCGCGATTATGATAATTAATTAGAGCAATCAGAGAAATAATAAGAATATTCTGTTCAGCCAAATTAGACAGTTTTCATATGAAAACCCGAATGCTTCTGAAAAAACAAAGGTTTGCATTATGCTCAGACTTTTGTTTATCAAAGTTTTCTACGATCAATTTTAAATGATATGTTATAAAGATTTATTTCTGTTTATTTTTTTTTCAAATACCATCAAACCGCTCGTAAAATGTGCATCTTTTAAAAAATAAATTTAAAAACAACTTTGAACTTTTATATGTAACCCAATCTGGAATACGTTATCTTTAAAATAAATATGACATATATGTTTATTATATTCTAAGATTTCAATTACGACAAATCCAAAATGAGTAAGCTTTTTTTTTATTAATGATAGGTTCGCGTATAACCACCATCTCACCTGATGGTAAGCGATGATGTAGTCGACGATGGAGCACGCTTGCCTAGAAGTAGCCTATTCACTCTTGACTTAAAGGTGTCACCGTAACAGTATCAGTAACCAAAGAATATATCTTAGAATACTTTAACCATGTTCTATCCATTGCCTAGTTCTTTATTATGAACATCAGTACCGTGTTTCAAGGACCTTTTGCATTCGCATAGGTATCCGTCAAAATATAGGGAAGCTAGAGCTCAGTTGAAATGCATTTCATCAAACACCGGTATGGCGTTGTAAATAGTAGTTTAACCAAAAATTATATATAAAGTTAATCGTTGGAACCGCCTAGCAACTAATTTCGAAGCCAACTCATTAAACTGTCGGAACAGCAATTTAGCTAACACAATTCAAACATTTTTTTGAGGAAAACATTATGATTTGACTCCGCCCAAGCCATGTAACCGTACAGCCTAACCACAGCATAGAGACATTGACACACAGACACACAGATTGACAGACATCGCATTACCAAATTAGTGATAATTGTACACTACGTCTTATTTGGTGCGTGAAATATTACACAGAGTAGTTTCGAGACAGAGAGTTTGACTGTTCGGGTGGAGGGGAGAGGTGTTGTGTTTTATGAAAAGTTTTTGGTTTTAAGGTAAAAGGAACTGATTATGTTTATGATAGAGTAATTTGATAACATGATAGATTTTTAATACCTTCTTCTTTTCGATTCGATGGTAAACGCGTCAAACTGTTTGGGCCCAATAGGTGGCTACATTAATAGCAGCATCGGTAGCACTCATCAAATCCTCCAAAGTGCAGGAGTGTGGGCACTTGGGGCATTCTAATATGTGGCTCATGTTTTGAACAGGAGCACCGCACTCACATTGAATATCCGACGGGTCTATAAAACCCCATTTTGCCAAGTTGTGTTTGCAGCGGCCTACCTGGGTTCGCAACCGATTTAGTGCTTTCCATATAGGCCACTGAAAATCGCGCCCAGGCGGAAGATGTTCTTGGGGTTTCAAGAAGTCGGATGGTGGTAGGTGATGCTCTTCCCAAAGCTTTTAATACCAAATGCAGAGAATTAAATTATAAGAAATATAATCATTGATATGACTACGTGACAGTGAAATTGCTAAAAATAATAAATTAGAGCAACATAGAAGTGTTGCTCTAATTTACAGGAAACAAAAAAGAAATTGCTTCTTTTCAACGAATCACACTAGTTGGACGTTGAGATTCACAATTATATTGTTACGAGTATCTATCTATATTTATAAAAGCGAAATACTATTCACTGAATAATCACGAAATCTCAGAAACTATAACACCTACAAACTTAAAATTTTACAGTAGGTTCCTTATAGGATGTAAACATCCTTTAAGAACGGATTTTTCGAAATTCACCCCTGAGTGAACCAGCCGTAGGGGCCCAGCAAGGTCGAGGCCTACTGGGGCCATGGGTGATGCGAATGTGACCCCCGGGGCCCTGGAAAAAATAGCAAAGAAGGAACAGGAGTGGGTTTTTAGTCAGTAAAAGTCTGACACTATAAGTGGATGAAACGGGTGTCTAAAGTTTGTATGGAGAAACCAACTTTCACGCGGTCGAAGCCGCTGGCAGAACATAGTTAATTATATTATTTCAGTAGCTAAGGATTTATCCTTAAACCTAATGAGTACTTTACATAAAGATACGAGTATTTTCTTTAAGGAAACTGTGTTTCCGTACAGAATAAAGGAAAAAGTAACCACATTTTACACAATGAAAAAGTAACCACATATTTAAATGACTTCCTAAAATCCCCGTTGTCAAGGTTACATATGTAAGATCTGTCAACATTTTTGTTCTAATGCGTCGTTTGTGTTTTTTTTTTAACAACACCACATCATCTTGTGTGTTTTCCTCTAAGGCATGAGCAGAAATGTATTACAGGTAAGCCCTCATTTTGTCAGATAATACGTGTAAAGTCGTTTTTTTTTTTCGATATTTTTTTAATAATTTTGATTTTTTAGTTTTTATGAGGCGGCATAAAGTCAGAACATTTCTAAAGGATTGCCTTTACAAATGTTCTGACATCTATGCCGCCTCATAAAAACTAAAAAATCTAAATCCTTGATCGAAGTATTAGAGCTCTTCGTGCGATTAGAATAGCCCGAAAATCAACTTATCGGGCAGTTGCTCAGACTAGATACAATACCCTGTCTGGTCGAAGAATTTTCCCTTTGCAGCGGAGGTTTGCGGGACTTTACACTCTGTTTCGCGTATCTCTAATTTTTTTTTTCTAATAAAATGAGCAGTATTTAAACCGCGCACATACAGATTGAATAAAATTATATGTTTCTGTATGGTTCTCTCATCATACGAGGTTTAATTTTTTTATATGTACTGTTTTCACCCTTTATAATACTCGTATTACACACGTGACGATATCGCGATATCTCTTGTACATTAACCTGCGTGTTCTCTGTGTTTACCTACCCTGTGCTTTTTGTATGCGGTGTGTGCTGTGTGTGTATGTTTGTACATAAACTGTGTTTTCCTGGCCACACCCTCCCAATTATCATTACGCTTGCGCCGCGTTGAAGAAACTCAAATTATATTTGGGCACGTTGTGTATTTTGTTAAGAGAGTCTTGAGATATAGTTCTGCTGCAAAGTGGTTGAGATCGGATAGGTTTTTCGAGGTGGGAAATCATCTAATAAATTCTCTCACGGTTCCTTCAGTTGCCTTTTGCATTCTAGTTTTCAGTAGTCATCCCACGGCCTTAGTAGGCATCGGCTCTTCTGGGCCCCTACGCACCCCTTTTTTTCGGTGAGAATATCATCAAATGACATCCGCCGCATTTAGGCCGGGCGGGAGGGTGTGTCAGACTTTTACTGACTAAACCCACTCCTGTTCCTTCTTTGCCATTGTTCCAGGGCGCCGGAGATCTCTTTCGCATCATCCATGACCCCAGTAGGCTTCAACTCTGCTGGGCCTCTACACTAACTAGCAACTAGCTCTAGCTAGTGCCATACAAAATAGATAAATCTGTTAAAAGACTTTCAATCAAATCCTCCAGTCACAAACTTCTCCGAATCTTTCTCCAACCAACTCTCAACAATTCCACTCAACAATCTTCCTAACACGCGTTAATCCTAACTGAAACCCTCCATATAAAGCCACGTACACACGGACAATTCATTACAACAAACCAATTTACGTTAGTTGTAAAAATGGTTGAACGGTAACACGTAACGTTCACAATCCAATCCGCGCCGCGCTTGCAGATTTTAATCGGGTTAAAACGGGTCTGATGTAATTCAATTTATCCATCGAGTGAGGCTAACTGTGTGTGCTATGCCTTACGTTATAGTTAATTTGGTTAATGATAATGCTGTAACTGATTTAGTTGGTGTTTTTAGGGTTCCGTACCTCAAAAGGAAAAAACGGAACCCTTATAGGATTACTTTGTTGTCCGTCCGTCTGTCTGTTTGTTAAGACCCTTTATCTTGGAAACGCGTAGAGGTATCGAGTTGAAATTAAAACCATACACTAAGATCTGCAGTCCCTTGAAGTTGTGAAAAAATCAAACTTCTATTTCAACGAAAAGAAAAGATACAGCCATTTATGTCGCAAAAAACGTGCATTTCGACACTCTCAAAGGAATAAAAATTCATAGGGTACTTCCCGTTGACCCAGAATTCTCAAATTTGGCATAAATCAAGGTCATATAGTATAAATATAGGAATAAATCTGAAAACAGAAAATTTATTGTTAAGTCACAAAAAAAAATTGCGATTCGAAAAAGATTTTTCCCTACATGTAGGTAAGTTTGTACCCTTTGAACCCTCAGTGTGCAAGTCCGACTCGCACTTGCCCAGTTTTTTTTTAAGTCGGAAATCATCTAATGACATCTCGCGCTCTAGGGCGGAGCGAGAGGATATGTTAGACTTTTACTAACTAAAACCCACTCCTATGTTCCTTCTATCAGCCAGCCGTCAGCTGCTGTTCCAGTTCTCCATTGCTCGCCTAACCTAATCCTACGGTGACTGGAAATAAGGGTCGGGATCCCGGCGGCTGTGGCGTGAGGTAGTCCGTTCCCTCACGTGTGCGATCGCCTCCTTCACGTGATTTAGTTGGGGTGTTAGTGTATCGAATTATTAAGTTTGGCTCATAGATTTAGTTTATCTCAAGGACAATGCATTTTTATCTTTAGTTTGGTAGATTTGAAAATTTTTTTTTTTTTGGGAGTGAGAATGAGTGTAAGACTTTTCCTGACTAAAACCAACCCGTGTTCCCTCAGTTGCCCTTTGCATGTTATGGCTACGGTTACTATTTCGAATAATTTGGAAAGATTTGAAGATTTCCTTTTTATCTTGAGTAGAGTGAGAAAGCTTATCAGAATTTTTCTAACTGAGACCCTCTCAAAACTTCCTCTTTCGAACAATTTTGCAGCAGCGGCTTATACCTCTAATCATGAGGATAACAAAAACTATTTTAATTTTTTTTGTTATTTTGATTCATCCACAGAACAATATACATTATACAACTATATAGATATATTTAGTATATGCAAAACCTGAATATAGTTTGTTCAGAATAAGTAACTGAATCGATTCCAATAATTTTTATACCATGTTATATTTTTTCACAAAAAATAATTAAAAAATGGTCACAAATTAAACACAATCAACACTAAGTACAAGACAGATCACGGCAGGTCATAGGGGGCATTTGGAGCCAGAGTACAGCTGGGTGCGGGAGCAAAACAACCCCTCAGTCACCCGAATGGCCCGGTGACTATGTAGGTATTTATGCGGACAACCAGGTAACATAACAAGCTTATAACTTTGCGATTTTTTATGATACAGTTATGAAACTTTGTACTTAGGTTCTTCGCATAAAACTAATGTTGTATTGTATGAGAGCAGTGGTGGCCGAGTGGTAACGGCCCCGACTTAAATTCATAACGGGTTCAAACCCAGCCAGACGCATTACTTTCTATAATTTATTTCATCACCACTGCTCTCAAAACGGTGAAGGAAAACATCGTGAGGAAACCGGCATGTCCTAGAACGAAAAATTCAAAGACATGTGACATTCACCAATCCGCACTGGAATCCGTGGTGGATTACGGCCCATTCCCTCTCCTAGAGAGAGGAGGCCTGAGTCCCAGCAGTGGGAACATTAAAAGGCTGCATACGATACGATGTTGTATACACATTAGAGTTATATCACTAGTATATGCCAATCTCGGGTAAACAACATTTACAACATAGACGCCATATTACGATTTGGTTCTAAACTTAGATATAACTGTCGTCACTCACTCGTATATTTAACAAAACTTGTACTAAGAAATACGTGTTTTTCTAAACACCTTATTAAAAGTTTTTGGAAAAAATTCGTAATTCAGAATCTCGATCTTGCAAATGTTCTCGATTTTTATAAATATGTTTTCTTTACTTTTTAGGGTTCATACTCAAAAGGAAGAAACGGGACCCTATTGCTTACACTCTGCTGTCCGTCTGTTTGTCACCAGGCTTTATCTCATGAACCGGAATTGCTAGACAGTTGAACTTTTCACAGATGATGTATTTCTGTTGATAAAAACAGAATAAAATAAATATTTAAGTAGGGCTCTTAATAAAAATATATATTTTTACTACAGACGATACGGTACCCTACGTGCGCGAGTCCTCACTTGAGAGACTCGCACTTGACCGGTTTTTATTTATTTATAAAAAGCCAAAGTTCACATAAAATCACGTAACATTTTAAACTGAAGTAGTTTTACATAAATTTATGTTTTAATTTCAATAGAAATCTAGATAATATCCACAAGATATCTGTGTATCTAAAATATCTGGAGAAAGATTTGTAATGAGGTCGTATACACGTAAGAGCGGTTGTATTGGAGTAGTATCAAGGGTTAGGCGGTCTTAAGGAAGGAATTTGAAAATTCATCACCCGTCAAATACACGACGTGTGGTGATGATAAATCATTAGGACTATAATCACAAGTTAATGACCTCTGTATCTACCTACGAATATCGAAACAAAATGAAGTATCTAAATATAGCAAGTTAATTCCTCAGTCATCATCATTAATACAGTATTAATGCTCCACTCGGTCACAAATTCGATTCCCGAGTCAGTTTAATGGGCGCTATTGAAATGTCAGCGCGCGATCATTTTGTAGATCAACGACTATGCCTGGCGGAACCGATTGCTATTATTTGATAATGACTCTATGGTATAGAGCTTAAGTGCCTGCCTACTCGGTAATGTACTGTTTGTATTGATCTATGGGAAGATTGGGAACTAAATTATAACAGTCTATCTATCTATCAGAGTTTAGTTTTTGCACTAAATCTTTTGTGGACCATTGTGCGTGGGCAATGGCAGTCATCATTTGGATTAATCCATCCAGTCCTCTCTTCAAAAACAAATTAGGCCTCCCAAGTTCTTCAGGGCGTCTGTAAGGGAATCCGGGGATCCTAGGGTTCACAAACGTGTATCAGTGCCATCTGTGCAGTCGAGGAGCACATGTGCATTGTCTCCTTCTTCTCCAAGCATTCTCTGCACAGGGGACATGATGTCATGGGGTCTACCTGTTGTGTAAAGGTGTTTGGTCAGTGAGCAGGGTCCGGTGATGGTCCCCACTACCAGGTACGGACTGCCTCTGTTTATGGACAAAGGCATATAGCATAGCATAGTCGGCCTTATAATGTTCCCACTGCTGGGACTCAGGCCTCCTCTCTAGGAGATGGAATGGGCCGTAATACACCATGCGGGCCCAATGCGGGTTGGTGGATGTCACATGTCTTCGAATTTTTGGTTCTAGGACATGCCGGTTTCTTCACGATGTTTTTCTTCACCGTTTTGAGAGCAGTGGTGATGAAATAAATTGCACAAAGTAATGCTGGGCTGGGTTTGAACCCGCGACCTACAACTCGCAAGTCGGGGCCGTTACCACTAGGGTACTACTGCTCTTACAATGGACAAAGGCAGTTGAATGTTATTGAAACTAATTTGTACACAAATACAGATTGCATAAGCTGACATCTAATAACAAACATGGAACTGAAAACCAACAATATCATTTCTTCCAACGGCGCCCACAGCTGGACAGAAACTACTCCATTTTTAGGTTGGAAATGATTAAATAACTTCTCCCGCTCTATGTGGAGTGGGAGAAGTCCCCCCAGTCCTGTGTTCCTCCAGTTACTCCTCATTTAAGAGCATTACTCGTCGTCTGAAAGCCTGCCCCTGTGGTGAAAGCCTCCTCCTCCAAAAACGCTCCCAATGCGACTCCCAGCGCCCGCGGCAGCTCGTTTGGCGGCGACTGGAGCAGCTTCTCATTCCTACTGCTCCGGACAGCCACCACGAGGACACGGCGGTGCTCCACTCAAGCTGCGCAGACTTCCACCGTATGCTCCACTATGTTCTCCGGGCGATACGCATAATATCGACACCCGGGCGTTTCTTCCGCCTGAATCCGAAACAGGAACTTACCGAACTGGCCATGTTCGGTGAAGACCTATGTCAGGCGGAAAGTGGTGCCTCTGTAGCCACTCCTCAAAGAGAAGAAAACCCACCGTAATTGTGACGTAACCATTTCTGCCTATGTCTGCGATGAAAACAAACATGTTGTTAAACAATATTCGGTCGCCGAGTGCCGGTGATGTAATTTCATTTGAAACATTTTCGGATGCAGCGCAATGTTTTTTGAAGAGGCCTGATATCGATACACACAGCGGTTCACATTGCTGGGGCGAAAATATTATTTGAAGGACGAAACGTTGTACTGTGGCTGTACCTGCTTGTAATATCGATGGTATGGGAGATATCGAGGAAAAAGGAAAATAATGTTTGGGCAGAATGAAACCGAAAAATATTCTGCTGACTGATTTTTTTTTACGGCCTACAGCTTACGAAATACGGGCATATAATATGTACAATTATGTTTTTTTTTTAAGGTTGGAAACTTCTCGCGTTTTAAGTTTTGTTACTTGTGTTTAAGCAACAAAACTTAAACTTAGTGTTATTTTGATATATAAGTATGTAAAATTCTCGAAAAAAAAAGTCTAGAAGAAGTATTTTTTTAGTTTATAATTATTTTGATTTAGTGTTTTTATTTTATTATGTTTTTAATTGTCTTTATTTTTCAAATAGTGTTTATATACTTGTGACTAAACACACGTGCTAGATACAAGTCAACCAACAACCTATGACAGGGGATCGCAACTGACTCTTTTAAACACAGGTTACCTCGTAACCTATCTAGAAGAGCAGCACTGCACCCACTAACTAGTTTATGTAAACATGTGCTGTGTAACACAAAAATGTACCTCAGCTAGTTCTAAATTTATCAATAAATTTATTATTATTATTATTTGTAGAAACAATTCTAATACGAAGAATTATTGTGGGTTAAGAAAAAAATCTCGAAGATTAAAACCTAATCCAATAACAAACAAACTTGACCATTAGTGATATAGTCACAAGTCCCTAATAGTCATAACAGTAGAAAGTGAAGTAAGAACCAATTTATCTGGGCGTCACATCAGACTGAACTCATTGCCTTAATGAGTATCATCGGGACTAAAGCAGGCCACTGAGCCAGCGGGGGTCTAAAGGCGTTTTAAAACACATGGGATTTATTTATTTTATATTTATTTATAATGAACGCCATTTTAGGATTCCGTACCTCAAAAGGAAAAAAAACGGAAGCCTTATGGGATCACTTTGTTGTCCGTCCGTCTGTCTGTCTGTCAAGACCCTTTATCTCAGAAACGCGTGGGGGCATCGAGTTGATATTAAAACCGAATACTTAAGTCTGCGGTCCCTTGAAGCTGTGAAAAAATCAAACTTCTAAGTTAACGGAAAAAAAAATACTACCGTTTATGTTGCAAAAAACGTACATACACACTCTCAAAGGAATCAAAATTCATAGGGTACTTCCCGTTGACCCAGAATCCTGAAATTTGGCATAAAGCAAGGTCTTGTATAGATATAGGAATAAATCTAAAAAATGTAAATTTGTATTTGCGTCAAAAAAATGATACAAAGATGTTTGCACCCTATAAGGAACCTACCTGACAAATTTTAAGTTTATAGGTGTTATAGTTTCTGATATTTCGTGATTAATCAGTGAGTGGTATTTCGCTTTTATGTATATAGATTTATGTAATTACTTAAAATGTATTAATTTACTAGGCGCTAGCAGCGGACCCGTGTGATAATAAAAAATTGGGAATCAAACGAGCTTACCTGTTAAGCGAAGTCTTGATTCTAATTTTATGAGCGCCGAAACTGAAATGCAATTCTATTATTGTTCACATAATGTAGTAATATTTTCATTACGGGTCAAAGGATTCGCAAGTTTAGATATATATAAAAAAATACAATCAATGTATCCTGGCAACACCATCGCGTCTAGATGTCACTTACTTTAGAGATTATAGGACAAGGAACAAGCTGTCTTTTGGACAGACTTGTTACCGCATACTTACATTCACTATTTCCCTGTAAGGATAACTGTGAGTTAGGTAGGTTAATTATTGCAGCTTTGGGGCTATTAACTAGTGGTGGGTGGGTGATTGCATTTCAGTTTCGGCGCTCATAAAATTAGAATCAAGACTTCGCTTAACAGGTAAGCTCGTTTGATTCCCAATTTTACTTCGCGCCGAAACTGAAATGCAATTCTATTATTGTTCACATAATGTAGATGTTTAGAGTTTGCTGCAATAATTAATTGTTACGCTATTGTTAGTACTGGTACTATCAACTCAAGTGCGGTTTCTTTTTATAGTAAGATATGAGTTGATTTCAGTTTTCCCTAAGGTTTTTTTGTCGCTACAGTCATACGTTCTTGCTGGGAGTGTCCCAAGGTGTTGACTAGACTATCCGTTCATTTTTTTTAAAGTATTGTGTGACAAGTATTCTCGTATTGTAAAAATATATTTGATTCATTGATAGGCAACTGATTTAGATGAGAAGCATGTTATCTTCAACAGGGGCAGTTATAATACCACGGTGTGAGACGTGTATTGTAATTAATTGGATTATTCTTAATGAAAGTCACTTATGACTTACTAGCTTATTTTAGAAATATTATATCATTACTCTCAGTATATTTTAGTACTTACTTGGTTATTTGTACATCATCGTTATATGTACCTAGCCAGGGGCGCCGATTATGAGAAATAAACAGTGGGTGCCGAGCACCCCTGAGAATAGACATCAAGAAACAGATAAGTAATCGCCTTTTAGGTTACGGTTACATTATAATATTTCTTGATACTAAAAACTAGTTTCATTTTTATAAAATGATTTCATTTTATATTTTTATCGAACATAATTAGTAATTAGGTACGCAGTATGTAAGTAGGACATTTATTTATTTGTCGGTTGATCAGTGTGCATTTTTCTTCTCACACTTCGCCACTTTTTCGAGTCCATCAAATGAGCATGAGCACCCATGGGGTTTTCTAAAAGCCAGCGCCCCTGTACCTAGCCGTTGATGTCGGCTATATTACAAGGTCATTATTACTAAATGTAATCAGACAAAAAGTTACTTTGGTTTTATAGTACTGCTGTTCCCACTTAACACAAAGACAATTTGTTGAAATCTATTGAAGCAGAATAATCTCATTAGTTGTTTTTATCATACCATAGTGATGTTTTAAATGTCACTGGGGGTAATGTAATTACATTACATGCATCATATAATTAGCCTTGCATTAGGCAATGCAATTAGGTACATGCATTATATATTATCACATTCATCATTTTCGTTTCAAACGATAAGTATCTATTCACATCTAAGTTATATTTGTGTTGACATTGTAGGTGACTGGTATGGAAGTCTAGCTTATCGATTTTATTATTATTATTCCGTTTGTTCATTTAACATAACATATAAATTATATTTTATTATATTAAATTATTATTATTATTAATATTATTATTTTTTATATTTTATTTATCTCAGGACCCTGAGGTCCTGGACCTTTGGGAGGCGTACGAGGAGCCGAAGCCAACTCGCAGAGGCCCTTTAGATAATTATAAAGGAACATGATATCATTATTATTATTATTACATTTTTTTTTTTTTTTTTTTTTTTTTCTACTTCATGATACAGCTAGTATACTAACGTTTATTTCAGCATGTATGTGTATACTTGTATATACCTGTATGTATATGCATATGGGTCTATCTAAATATATGTAAATACAATTATTTTATACTTATGAAGACCATTTTATGTCATTTTTTTGTGCCTCCCGAAATGGAAGTTAATGCGATTGTCTTTCTCTGTCATTATAGTAGTATTTTTGTGTCACAGTTTATGTTATATGTAACGAGAAACTTTGTTTCTTGAGGGAGGGGTTTATGTCATGTCGATGGAATGAACTTCCTGCTAGGGACTAGATACCTAGAGAAGTTGTATGGTCACTGACTTTTCACGAGGACCTGTTGCACTAGTTGGTCCCCAGCATACACCCCCCCCCCCTTTTTGTTTCAATGCAATTTTACTTTTGTATTGGTAAGTTAAGTACTTATAGTTTTGATGATACTAGTAATTCAAATGGGGTAATTCATTGCCTCAATTAAGTAAGTGTATTTTGAACATTCAGTCCCACTTAGCTATTTTAGAGAATAAAGAGGAGATAAGATATGTTTATTCTACCTGGATAAACATGAAATAAATTTAAAAGTATCAGCCAAAGAAAAGACTAGTTTTACTGTAGGTCATGTGTGGACCGGGTTTTAGCTGCACCGTAGACAAAGTTGTCTATTGCATTTCTGACACTGTTTGACAGTGACAACCTAACAAAGTAGAGAGAAGCCATAATTTCACCATATGACTTATAGGATAGGTACATATAGGCTTATAGGCATGATATTAAACTGTGTTCAGCAAACCATCCCTGTTCCAAAATTGGTGGGTATGCCATGCATGTTTTGGGAATGTCTGAATGATCTAACATAAAATCTAACATTACATTTCTTTACCAAGTGGTAGATAGTTGTCTACTTTTATGTTAAATTTTTAAGTTCAGGAGTCATGTATACTGCAAAGTAATTTTTCTATTAAGCGCAGTGAGATTTTTTGATTGTCATAGAAGTGAGTCCTTTGTGAAACAAGTTGCTTTGGTGCACACTTTTTGTGTCCCGTGGCATGAGACCTCTTATGTGCCAAATGCATCAGAAGTAATGTTTCCATGACAAGGCCAGTTGTCTAGTCATGGGAAGCTTGTTCCTAGGTATTCCCTATAATAAGGCAATTTCCCTCCATACAATATTTGCTTTGAACACAGAAAATATTGTCAATATAAGACAATTGCTACTGGAAATGTTATACCAGTGCAGATCAAATTAAATCTGAATCTTGTTATTTCTGTTTTGTTACAACAAAGATTTCCCTGTTTATTCATTTATTAGGAGCACCAACCAGGTAAGTTTTTACAAAAGATTTGAATTTAGGTTTAGTTCTGTGCAATTATGTCAATAGCAGGCGTACACGGTTTGTGTAATTTGACATTCATTTATATTGAATTTTTAGTTTATTGAGTGATTTAGACATTAAGTACGAGTAAGGTAGATACCTCATACCATTTTGTTCTAACAACTATTTACAAATATATCAGCACATATTTCATTATTTAGTTGTTGTATATCATTATAAGTTTATTGCTGACTTACTCCCTTGGGGTGATTATAAGTAAGTAGGGCTGGTGGTTTTGCCCGTCAATATTATTCCCTTCTGCTTTCAACAGTGAGAAGTTACTTCTTCTTAAAATCAATGGTAGCTTCCTCAAACCGCTCAGCACAGCGGGTGGCCACACCAATTGTGGCATTGGTATCATACATCAAGTATTCCAAGGTGCTGGTGCACGGGTTCTTCGAGCCTGTGAGGAGTTCCTGTAATTCTGGTATTGAAACTTTAGAACCTTATAATTTTATTCAGGACTGCTGGTATCAGCAGAGGACTTAACCTGCGATTTCCTTAGGTTTTGGTTCCTTAAAAGTTAGCTTACATGCTCTTTGAGCAAGGTTTTTACTATAAGCTTAAATACTGAGGATGTGGAATGATATGCTGTACCTATGAATTTAATCCGTTTAAATTATATCAAGATTTTCCATAGATATTATTACATGGAGTCATATCATAATCAACACTTACTGATATTTGTTGCTATAGGTGAACATATCATTTGTAAATTGTTGATGAAGTATTCATGTCACTTAGTGCTTAGATATATATCATTGTGAACATCTCGTGTTCCATGGTTTGTTTTTGTTTTTATTATTTTGAATATATTGCAGGTCAGTGTACAACATAACCATAAGGAAATAATAATATTTCTATTGAATAGGTCTTTACCATTTAACTCAGCAAAAAATAGGTTTGATAATCGGCCACCGTTATGCTCGCACTATGGCAGTATTTTCCACCAGCATTGTAGCCGGTGAGGGTGTCAATAATTCTGCCTTGCCTTCTCCCATGGTTTTGGGTTGGCTTCTAGTCCAACAACTGGACACAGGTGGGTATCTACCGGCAATCCGGCTAGGTACATTGGATTAACTTATGACAGTTTGGAATATCTCGTATTCTTTAGCATTACTTTGGAAAGTTTATAATTTACATATTAGGCAGTATAACTTGCCACCTTATGGTGGTTTGGAATATCTCGTATTCACTAAAGGAGTTTGAATGTTTTGTAGCGATCTACACATAGGTGGTGTACTGTTTTTACACGAATTAATAATACACAGATGGGTAGTATGAACTTGGCCTTCTCGTGACCTTTATAGGCACTGATAAAGTGGAGCACGTCGAACTTAGTCTTTTTGCCATTTTTGTTCTTTGGATTATAAATGAATGGGACTCACCTGCTATAACAGATGCATACCAGATTAGCAACGTAGAGTAACGAAGCCAAGAATATCGCGTACTAGTCTGGTAGCTTACAATCAGTTGGCGCGTAAAAATTAACGTCGCCAATGGTATCTCGTACCCTGATTGAAGATTGAACAAGGCCTCGGACTCGCAAGTCCGAAAAACAGCACTCGCTATGATCACTTAGTGCCTCCGCCATTGCCCGATGAGGATCGCGTCCTCGATGACAGGTTTCAGGGGCCTTTTCAGACTAGCAACGTAGAATAAGCCGCTAAGAGCATCACGTACCAGTCTGGCAGCTTCCAATCAGTTAGCGTGCAAAAACAACTTCGCTAATGGTATCTCGTACCCTGATTGAAGATCGAGCAAAGTTTCGACTCGTAAGTCTGAGATGCAGTACTCGCTATGATCACTTATTGCTTTGGCTTTTGCTGGATATCGGTTCTTCATCCTGTGTGATTGTAGATTCAAGGCTTAAATTCGACACTGAAATTCGTTATTGCACAATACACTTTATAGGTTATCACTTGAAATTTTGTTATTTTGCTAAAGAAGGAACTATTTCATGTATTATAAATGAATAATAAGATGTATCACTTGGGATTTTGTTAAATTGCTAAAAAAATACTATTCCATGTATCTTAAATGAATAATTAGATAGGATA
Source organism: Mythimna impura (assembly GCA_905147345.3). NCBI lineage: Eukaryota > Metazoa > Arthropoda > Insecta > Lepidoptera > Noctuidae > Mythimna > Mythimna impura. The sequence goes on from LR990358.1 coordinate 27,866,193, forward strand.
AAGTTTTTTCCATGCGAAACTTTTACCGCAAAAAAAATAAGTGACATCTAGACGCGATGGTGTTGCCAGGATACATTGATTGTATTTTTTTATATATATCTAAACTTGCGAATCCTTTGACCCGTAATGAAAATATTACTACATTATGTGAACAATAATAGCATTTCAGTTTTGGCGCGAAGTAAAATTACTCCAAGGGTTCATACTCTCAGAATAAAAAGTAATCTTTATGCTATCCCAGAGCATGGTCTATCCATGTAATAAATTTCATCCGGATCGGACGAGCGTGAAGAAGTAATAAACATACACACACACACATTCACTCACAAACTTGCCTTTATCTTCTGGAGAAGTTAAGCGACACAACTTCTCCTAAACGGCCTGACCGATTTGGATGAAACTTTGCGTGTATATTTGAGTGGGTCCCAGGACGGCTTAAAAATACAATTGGACTCGGCAATCGAGTTCTCAATTATATTTTTTTGACAAAAGCCAGCTTCCGGAGGAAGATAATGTCTGTCGGAACCGCTAGTATTATAAAGATATGTTTGAGAATACAATTGGTTTTTTTTAATCCTATACCTTGGGCGTAAACCTCAATCAAACACTCTTAGTCTTTAGATTTCTTTTCCACATGACCATGATACAGGGAAAAAGAACTGAGAGCCAATTTATCAGGTTGTCACATCAAAGTGGCTCGTTGACTTAATGAAGAGCATCAGAACCACTGTGGGCCATGAATGCAGCGGGAAATAATAAGATATAATGACTCAGATTTTCAAAAGTTTTTTTTTACTTATTCTTTTTAAAAGATTTAGATAGACAGATGGGAATGTGGAAAAAAAGTTATATCGTTACTAGCTGACCCGGCGAACTTCGTACCGCCTAATAGTAAGGATAACGCTATCTACTGGCTAATGCCAGTAATCCAGAACAGCATAATTCATTTTATAATGACATTTTAATTAGAGGTGTTATATTCGGATTTTTTTTTCTCTCCATGATTTTTTCAATTTTTTCTCACCGTTTAAACCTTCCCTGGGCTATCTCGAATATTTCAAGACCAAAATTAGACAAATCGGTCCAGCCGTTTTTGAATTTTAGCGAGAATAACGAACTACTATTCATTTTTATATATATAGATTGTAGAACCAATAAAGGTAGCACATGGCACATACTTACTTAAGGCAGGCGCAAGGCGATAACGATGCAAGAACAGACTTTTTTTATGTAAACACGCCGTTACATGGATTTTTTTTCTGTTTTTTTTTTCTGATTCCATCGCACATTCATTATTATTATTATTTTATTTGTAGGAAAGCACCTCTCCTCTTTGTGGAGATGAACCAGAAAGAAACTTCATGGTTACGTTTTTAAAATAAAATTGGTTTATTCTGCAATAGGCTTCGACCCTGCTGGGCCCCTACGGTTTGCTGACATCTCCTTGAGGCGTGCGTGGAACACTACGCGCCGTCGACGACTTGGGCTCGATCCGGACGGTTACCGGACGGTCGGACGGGGAGCTAGAAATTGGGATCGGGATCCCGGCGGCTGGGGAAACCCTGCACTTAGTTCGCAATCATTTGAATTTGAAACCTTTGAGTCAATAAAAGTAAATTCGCATTTAGGTGTTGTTAAACTTTAGAAATTTAATCGATTTTGTGTGCCACCATCGCCTACGCTCGTCACGTACCCACGTCCGCTGATTTCCTGGCCCCAGCTTAACAATTAATACGTTTCCGATGATTTTCAAATTTAATTACAAGTAAACAACCCTCCCCACAATGGCAGCCGTTAAATACAACGTTTTGTTCTGTCGCGATGTGAAATTATTGGTTCGATTGTACACCAGATATTGGAAATAATATACCTAGTGTAAAATGATTTTTTATTCCGTTTGCCTTTAAAATTAATTCATTAAACGTGGATATGGTTTTAATTTGGGTTAAAAGCCGTATTGATTTTGATTTTGTATTAATTTTCGTTTTGTACTATAATTGTGTCGCTTGGTGTTTCTTTGATGTTTATTTGTTTGTGTTTGAGCTTTGTACATGTTATTTTACAACATATACTTGATTGAAATGTTGTAGGTATTCTATACGTAAACAAATGATGACAGATGTTTTCATTAAGCACTTTTTACTTTTTGTGTTATAAATTAAATCAGTAACTTATTCACAATCATGTGTTTATTTTGTCAAGTAATAGTAGTCTTTATCTTATCTATTACTAGCTGCTGCCATAAAAGTAAAAAATTGACCCGAGGGAATGTTCTCTCGGGTCAATTAGGATACTTTTTAGGCCAAAAGTATGTACTCTCCGGCTAAAAAGTATGACATAAAGTATCCTATGTATACTATAAAGTATCCAATGTGTACTATAAAGTATCCTATGTATACTATAAAGTATCCAATGTGTACTATAAAGTATCCAATGTATAGTATAAAGTATCCTATGTATACTATAAAGTCCTATGTGCTATTTCAGGACATGATCTACCTGTGTGCAAAATTGCATCCAAGCCCGTTCAGCCTTTCGAACGTGAAGTAATAAAAATATACACTAACAAACTTTTGCTTTCATATCATAAGCGTGATGTGGTGTGACTATTAACTAGTAGAAAATTATCGCAAGGAAACATACATCCCGAAATAAAAAGTATCTATTAAACTTACAAACTTTCGTCTTTATAATATTAATGGAACAACAAGTTATTAAATAATTTTTTGATTCGTCAAAGAAATTACAGGCGTTCACCTTATTTGATTTCTTCTTGTACTTTACAATATCTAAGTAGCTATATTCATAAAACTTATATACATCCATAACAAACTGTTGCTTAACCACATTCCATATAAATCCCCCTCAATCCTCGTCCATTGTTTAAAGATCTAAATCAACCTCTAACAAAAATCCACTGAGCTATATCCCCGCAAAATTCATTATAACTATCTCTCTGGCCGGATGAACTCATGGGGATATATAACAATGCCTATCTATACCCGTAGATAGCCGGCCGGCTCGAACTAGCCGCTGAAAATATCGAACGACTGTATAAGCCGAAAACTGCAATATTTCATTAAGTACACCCACTCTGTCTAGTTTAGTGGGAGTTTTTAGAAAAAGTATGCGTTCAAACATTTTTCAGGGGTTTTTGGGAACGCTTTGCTTGTTTGTTGATTGAGATGTGCGAGGGGATGTGATAAATCTGGAGTTTATTTTAGGTTTAGAAATACAGTCTGCTCTTGCAGTTAAAAATTTAAAGGTTTACTCTATTTACTTTTTATTTTTACAAACGCACAGGATCGTTCGTTGTGGCGAGACTTGGTAGAGGCCTATGTCCAACAGTGGACGTGTTTCGGCTGATATGATGATAATGATGATGATCACTAGCTGCTGCCAGTGGCTTCGCCCGCGTGATAATAAAAAAACCGGGCAAGTGCGAGTCGGACTCGCGCACTGAGGGTTCCGTACAAACTTACCTATTAAATCAGTTCGTTTCCCGATTTGAGTTACGAAGATTTTTCCGAATCTTAAAAAAAGTTTTTTGTTGTTGTGAAGTAACTACAAATTTACAGTTTTCAGATTTTTTCCTATACTTAATTATGCCACGAAACCTTGCTTCATGCTTATTTCAGGATTCTAGGTCAACGAACCCTATGAATATTGATTCCCTTGAGAGTGTCGAAATACACTTTTTTCGCGACATAAACTGCCGTATATTTTTTTTCGTTAACTCAGAAATTTGGTTTATTTACAGCTTCAAGGGACCGTAGACCTGAGTACCTATATGGTTTTAATTTCAACTCGATACCTCCATGAGTTTCCGGGACAAAGGGTCGGTTTTTTGACAGACAGACAGACGGACAACAAAGTGATCCTATAAGGGTTCCATTTTTTCTTTTTGAGGTACGGAACTCTAAAAATATCACAAAGGAACATACTCCTGGGATAAGAAATATCCGTGCTATTTCAGGACATGGTCTACCTGTGTAAGTTTCATCAAAATCCGTTCAGTCGTTTGAGTGTGAAGGAGTCACAAACACACAAACTTTCGCCATTATAATATTAGTGTGAAAAGCTGGCCCACACTAAGGAATTTATGTATCGTGGGTGCGTTCCCAAACATATAAACACAAGACACAAAGACCCGGCAAAGGTTATTTGTAGGTCACACAAATATTTATTCCGTGCAAAAATTGAATTCGCAACAACCGCAGCAACCTATAGTTCAAACATTGCGCCAACCATGCAATCAAATCAAAAAGGCCTAATATCAAAGGCCTGTTAAGTCTAAACTGATGTCACCAGAAATCTTCAATATCCAGGAGTGACTGAACTATATCTCCGGTACCCGTCGTACTCAATTAAGGCGGGCTTAAGGTCCTAACTCCCGAGCAGTGCTTTAAAACAGTGACTTTCCGACTTTCTTTTGTTTTTTTGAGTTTTTTTCTTTCCCTACTCCTCAGTAAGGGCTAGAGGTTTGAAAAAAATATATAATATACCTATAATTATTTGTAAGGCTAACTAAACACATTTGCCAAAAAAAAAATTACAATATGTTATATTTTCGCTCGTTTTCCCTACAATTTTCAAACGGCATTGATCTTTAGAAATATGTTTACACAAAAAAAAATACTGGTTAAGTGTTCTTCAGAATGTACATGGCATATGTAAATCAATCAATATTTCGCAAAGAAAATGAATTTAAAAGTCAGCGGGGCTCTGTTCGGGCGCAGCTGACCGGAATTAAATGCACAGATACTCAGATACTGCCGCTTAGGCGTTGGTACGAGTATATGTGTGCATTTAATTCCAGCCAGATGTTCAAGGGACTATATGGGAGAGGGAGGCCAAAGAAAAGATGGATGGATTGTGTGAACAGTGATATGAAAGAAAAGGAAGTTAGTGATAGCATGACGGTTGACAGGATAGAATGGAAGGGAAAAACATGTTGTGCCGACCCCAAATACGATGGGACAAGGGCAGGAAGATGATGATGTTCAAGGGACTATATGCCTTAACTGAACATTAAAAAAATATCCAGCGATATCATAGGCTAGTATTGATTCCTGTAAAATAAACAGTTTCTGTTAATCAGGCTAGGAGAGTTAAGCCGTTAGGAAAAGCTAGTAAAATATGATTAGTCAAGAACGACTGGCAGTACAGGATCCAACTTAGGGTATTGGTATCGCCAGTCATAGAGTAAAGAGAAACCAAACCAAGTAATAAGCAGTGATGATGGCCTGGTGGTACCGGGACCGGTTGCTTACGAGATATAGGTGATAGTAGAGAACCACAAGCGGGCGCGTTCTTTGTGTAATTTATTTCATCATTGTTGACAATCGTAAGAAAACCGTCATGTACTAGAACAAAAGGATTCGTAGACACGTGGCATCCATTACCCCACACTGGGCCCGCGTTGTAGATTATCGGCCCATTCTCTCCCTTTAGGACGCCCAAACACCATCCCTCATCTTTTTATGGCATGTTATGAAAACTAGACTCAAATAAAATAACAATTGATTAGTAAATTGTTGCTCTCCTCATCGCTGCCACTGTGGCGAAGTTGTCAACAGCCTCGGACACCACGGTCTGTCATGCAGCCGAAGTGCGGGTCGCATAGCGCGCAACGCGAATATCAACGACATCATCCGACGTGCTCTTGTCACCGTCGGCGTTCCGGCCGTATTGGAACCTCATGGCCTGGCACGCGACGATGGCAAAAGACCGGACGGTATGTCTTTATTTCCATGGAAGATGGGTAGGCCTTTAGTGTGGGACGCTACTTGTGTCGATACTCTTGCGCCATCTCATCTTCCTAGCTCGTCGTGCTGTGCCGGTGTTGCCGCAGCGGCTGCAGAGAACCTCAAGCGGCGGAAATATAATAACCTTGTTGGTAGTTATATTTTCGAGCCGCTTGGGGTTGAAACTCTCGGATCGTGGGGTCTGAGTGCTCACAAATTATTTAAAGAACTTTCAAAATGCCTTGTTGACACTTCGCATGACCCAAGGGCTGGCTTTTACTTCGGACAAAGGATAAGCATTGCCATTCAGCGTGGCAATGCCGCTAGTCTTTTGGGTACATTACCAGTCGACAGCGATGTGGAGGAGTTTTTCGACGCCGTACTGTAGATTGCTTTTTTTTATTACTTTATGGCTTTTATTGTTATTAAAAAAATATATTTTTGAAGTTTTATTAAACTATTTTTAAAAGGTTTTTTTTTCTGTCACGGTTCGATGTTTCACCTGGCATGGAACAACACTTAACATAATAATTCTGAGCACAATACATTTTCACAAGTTTACTTATGTAGGTAACTTCCGTAATACAATTCAGGGTTCCGTACGGAAACAAATAATTATACATTTAAAATACTACGCTCAGGAGAATGGAGAAATAATTTGTATGCTTTGTAACCTAACAGGAAAGCGAATAGAGAACAAAAGATACGCCGCGTTGAACGTATCTGCATGATAATAATGATATTTAGTTTATAATTAAAACTGTTTGTATTATAGATACCAACATCCGAAAGCAAATGGTACGTCGTATTTTTCTTATTTATTACTAGCTTTTGCCCGTGGCTTCGCCCGCGTACATAAAATATAGCCTATGTCACTCGGAAATAAAGCAGCTTTGTAACGGTGAAAAAAATTTTCGCAATCGGACCAGTACTTTCAGAGCCTCCTACTCCTACAAAATAATAATAAAAACAAACTTTAACTCTTTATATTTTTTTATTTTTTTTAAATTGATATAAACCAGTGCTTGACTGCGATCCCACCTGATGGTAAGCAGTGATGCAATCATTGATGGTGAGGCGCACAAGTGCAGAAGTATAGATATAAAATATATAATACATTCTTTTTAGTAATCAGAATATTTTTCTTAACTATACGTGCAGGTGGAACCTATATGTATAGATAAGTATTTTTGTCCTCAAGGTCCACAAGGTGGACCGATGGCCTGGTGAGGGTTTCAGGAATCTGACGGATTCCAGACGCACAGGACCTGTCGTTGTGGCGACACTTGGTAAAGGCCTATGTCCAGGCAATGAACGTCTTTCTGCTGAAATGACTATGATGAAAAACTATTCTTGGCAGATAGGTATTCATGTAAAATGGTGTTCAGTGAAATATCGATGCATGGCCGAAAAACACTATAAAATATGACCCTCTCTGTTAAGTTTATAAAATGAAAAAGTGCCGTCAACTTTGCATTTTAATTCAATAAAAAGTTTTTAAAAGCGATTCAAAGTGCCATCCAGCGATCCCTAAGCCGCTGAAAAATCTGTAAAGCGACTGTGAAGCGGTCGGCTTACTCGTGATTTAAAAAGAGGGTTACTTTTTACCCGACTGTGCTGAATGGGAGTGCTGTTAAATAAACGGACTGCATTCACGTGCGGCTGCGGGAACATGCAGTTTATTGAAATTAAAGCGAAAAAAAGAGGCATAAGTTTTCACAGAACTTTGTATTCGAACACTTTTCTATAGATTTTATTTTATTGATGTGGGAAATCATCCAATGACTTCTTCCGCTCAAGGGTAAAGGGTGTGTTAGACTTTTATTGTCTAGGACACCTGTGTCCTTCAGTTGCCTTTTGTGTTCTAGAGTTTCGTTTCCAGAAATTTGCCGTGGCTCTAGCGGGCATCAACCCTGCTGAGCCCCTACGGTTTGGTGACATCTCTTTGGGGCACGCATGGAACACTACGTGCCGTCGATGACTCGAGCTCAGTCCTCGGTCACCGTCCAGCCGTTTGGTAACCGACCGAACATCCAGCTACCTACTGCTAGGGACTCCCGACACCCAGGACGTTTCCAGTGGTGGCATCTTTCTATAGAATTAGATTACTGGTATGTAAAAATAACACGAAGCTTAGGACTGATTTCTAGAAAAAAAATTAACGCAAAATGAATGTGACAAATTGTCAACCACGCACTAGCAGTAGTGATTGGTTGAAATGAGACTTGCGTTCAGTAAATACTTAGTTAATTAAAATTTCTAGGGAACCGGGTGTTATTCACACAAAAGTTTTTCAAAGCATCAGAGCAGCAGGCTCTCAAAAATTAAGTATAGCACCAGTTTCCATGCGAGTCTTACATGTACGAGTACTTGTACATACTAAACACGTTCAAATTATCTAAAAATAAACACCGTAATAACAACTTACCTTTTCAAAACACCAAAAAAAAAAAATCCTCAAAGAATTTGTATAAAAATTTTAGGCGTCGTACATACGACAGACTTACGCGAACATTTCCGTTCGACTCGCCAATTTCGAAAGCACGTGAGATCAGAGCGGAATGCCGTACGTGAGTCGCTTTCCTAATACAACGAACCAGTATAAGTTGAGATGTCCAGTCTGGAAATTTTAAGAAGGAAGGGTTTAGTTCCAAGGATCAGTAAGTTTTGGTTTGTGGTTAAGAAATGTGTTTCGAACCCACCCAGGTTGGTGTCGGGTAAGCACTCAAATTGGGCGGAAACTGTGTCGCTTTAGATTAGTGATGCTATTGTTTTTTAAGTAGGTACGTCTATAGTTTTGTTTGGGTTATTGAAAAGTTACTTTAAAGTTGAGAATCGCGAAAATTAAGTGGCAGTGGGCATGGTCACATTACTCGCTGAATAAATGGTCGTTGGGGCAGAATGGTTCTGAAGTGACGACCGCGTAACGGAAGACGCCTTCCACAAGGTAGACCGATGACCAGGTGAGGGTCGCGGGAATGCGATGGATGCAAGACGCACCGAAGCGTTCGTTGTGGCAACACTTGAGGGAGGCCTATGTCCAACAGTGGACGTCTTTCGGCTGAAATTATAATGATGATGACGATTGATAAGTTTGGAGATTATAGCGGTAAGTGAAAAATTTCATGAAGAAAAATGTATTTTTTTGTCAGAAGCTGACGTTACGAACGTACGTTTTTTTTTTTTTGCTTTAATGCCGATTGTAATTACTTACACTGCAGGCGTCAAAGCGTGTTATTTTTTCTTTAAAACACTTGGCTATTGTACGCTTGTTTTTATAATGTTTGTTTGTTTTTTATAAGGTTTACAATAAAGTATACAGCACTAATTTTTAATTAGTACAAATACTTAAAGGACTTATTAGGAAAGGTCTTGTTATTATTTAAGTAAAGTCTCAATAAATAATATTCATAAGCAGCAAAGTTGTTAGCGTTTGTTTATTTCCCAAAATGTCACTTAATTTATGGAAATATTGTACAGGCTATTGATTATGCGCGTTGTATTTTCTAGTAGGACAATTTCGTGGAAATTTTCATGGACAATTTTTGGATTTGGTTTTTTTTTACTTTTGACTACAAAAATATGATCCGTAACGGATATGGATAGAGCCCCATTTATTTGTACTAATTAAAAAATAATAATGATGTAATCAGTTGTATTAATTTCACTGTCGAAGAAATTATAATGGCGTACGGTTTAATACACAACCCCCTTGCTTACTAACCCTATCCCACTCACATCCCTCGATCACCTCCTGTCGACTTCTAATGCCCTCGACGATTCTCAATAGTTCCCCACTTTCCGACCAGAAACTACCCTCAGACGTCATCAATATAAATATATATCCCGGTATCAATAAAACTGGAGCCACTGAAATAACATTGAACTGAACATTATTTGTAATTTATAAAGACGATCATAATAAGGCGTTCTACACAGTGAGACATTATCTGTATATCTATTATAGTGTTGTAGAATATTTAGAGGATAAGTCGCTAGTAAAATTACATAAAAATAGTCTTTACCCTACCATATCCAACCATTACATATTCAATATTAATCACTTAATTATTATTAGTTCAATACAATTTCAATCTTTATTACAATAATATTATGTTTCATTAACTGATTCATAATTTCTAATTAATAGGTAATAATATAAGCTTATTTTTTATAGAAATAAGCAAATATTTCTATAAAAATAAAGGCTTTTAGTACGCCATAGTATGGCAGGATAAACTGGCATCAATTTTACCTACCACAGTGTTGTCTTTTTTAACCCAAAGGTTGACTGGTAGAGAATGCCATGTTGCATTAGGGTCGTCGCACACGGGCTACCGGCCACAACCACAAAACGCCGCCACCGGCCATATCCATATCCTATAGTTCTCATACATTTTATATGGATTCGCCACACACGGTTGACGCCGGTGGCTGCCACATGCTACAAATCGCCGCTGCTCGCTACTTATGGCCCGCACTGATGGCCACTAAACGCCGATACAAAACGCCGTCACACGCCACTCGCGTATCTAAACCTTGTTCGTCAGATGTTTTTTAACCCATACGCGCAAAGCGTATGGGTTAAAAAAGTAGCAGCCACCGGCCACAAGTGGCTGTCGCGCGCTTCAGCTTCCTTTGTGGCCGCTTCTAGCTTCTCGTGGCGGCGTTTGTGGCTATGGCATGTGGCCCATGTGCGGCGACACTTAAGTCCGCCTATGTACCACTACTTTACATAAGGTTTCAATAAATAAATATTGTAACATCTATTGCACCATGTTTTGACAAATAAATATTTTTGATTTGATTTGATTTATTTTAGCTCAAGTGATGGAGCTTAGTAGACTCTACACAAAAAATATATTTAAAAAAAAACGTATCATTGAATATTTAACATTATATTTTATAGAAATAAGTTTGTTTAGTTATATTGTTTTCTATTATTTATAATTGTACTAGCTGCTGTCTACGACTTTGCCTGTATGAAAGTAGAAAATTGTCCTAAGGTAAAATACTCCCGGGATAAAAAGTCCTACCCTATGTGCTATTCCCGGACATGGTCTATCCATGTGCCAAATTACATCCAAATCCGTTCAGCTGTTTGAGCTTGAAGGAGTAACAAAGATACACAAATACTTACAAGTTTTCTGCTTTATAATATAAGTGTGATGTAAGAATTGAATACTGTGTTTTTTATCATTACAATTTTACTGTGTGTGTGTATGTGTCAGTGTAGAATTTTAAAGGAACTTGATGTTATAAATGTTAGCTGACCACCATCAACCCTTATTCAGTTCTTACGACACCCCTGGGAAAACGCAGTACGCCTACACCATAACATAAATATGTTCAGTCAACAGAAGATGTATAGTAAGTACACAAGTGTTTTAACTTGTTTCTAAGCGTATTTACAAATCTTTGTCGCCGATAGTCAGAACGTGTCCTTTTATATAAAAATGGCTTTGATTATAAAATTTTCGTGATTCACTTTTAGGATTCCATATCCAAAGGGTAAATATGGGTCCCTTTCGGGGATTAGTAAGACTCTACTGTCCGTCTGTCTGTCACTAGGCTGTATCTCATGGACCGTGATAGCTAGACAGTTGAAATTTTCACAGTTGATGTATTTCTGTTACTGCTATAACAAAAATAAACAAAAACTAAAATAAAGTTTATAATATAGTGTTTAAGTTGTATAGATAAATGGTATGGAACTCTTCCTGCGCGAGTCCAACTCGCACTTAGCTGGTTTTTTTTGTTAAAAAGGGAATGTGATCATCATCATCATCATCATTTCAGCCGATAGACGTCCACTGCTGGACATAGGCCTCCCCTAAATGTCGCCACAACGAACGGTTCTGTGCGTCTCGCATCCATCGGATCCATGTGATCCATGTGATCCCTGAGTTTATTTCAGTATATTTATTCAGAGTAATGTAACACCAAAATAATCTATTAAAAAATATACTGTCATGGTAAACTAACTTAAAGAAATTTACCAGTCGCTGTCATTAGGGTGAACAGTGTCTTCGTATGTGACAAGCCTAATAAATTTGGCAGAATTAAGGGCAATTCTCAACATCGAGTGATACACAAACAAAGTTATTATAAATAAACGTAACGATTGCCGAGCAACCATCGGCGGTGGATGGCGGATGGTGGATGGTGGATGGTGGATGGTGGATGGCTAAAATATCCGTTACGATGGCAAACATGAATGTGTCTTAACGAGCTCCTGTAAAAGAGGGAGTCGTGTGGAAAGGGGGCGTTAGAGGGTACGACACGATTGCGATCCGATTTTTTGTCACTTACCAAATCAAGATTTTTTTATTTCATTTTCAGGGCAGGCAGGAACAGCCTGTAAATCAAAAGAAGGATTTTTTGGGTTTTTATTTAGTTTACAATTCTGTTTTGTCAGGTGAAACAAATTTCTTCTGAAAATCTTAACTTTTATTATGTCCGGTCTCGAATCTCGTATACGAGTTTCACAGAAATCTTTTTCTTCCATAACATGATTTAACTTTTTGAGTGCGTAATTAGAGACACAATAGTAAGACAATGGCGCGTGAACGCCGGCGTTAATGCGGGGATCAACAGCTTAAAAGAGTGTCCATGAAGTTTCTTGCACACTCTTCTCCATAGAAATCTACGGTTTGGAATGTGCAATTAGCATCATTTTTCTGACTGACTGACTTCTCGACAATTCGAAAAAAAAAGCATTAAAGTTAATAATTTATTTGAAATAAATGCTTTGATTGATTGATTACATCGTGCGTTTTGAACAAAATGTGTTGCTAGTTGCTATATCGCTCGGCAATAATTTGATTAACTTTGCTTTCATGCACAAGCATTGAGCAATGAATAAGAATATTATACCTCACTAGATTCTGCCAGCGGCTTCGCCCGCGTGAGCCATACAAACCTTGGAACCCCGTTTTATCCCTTTAGGGGCAATTTTGGAAAATCCTCTCTTAGTGATCACCTATCATAAAAGAAAAACTTGTGCAAAATTTCACGATCCTAGTCCTAGTAGTTTCGGCTGTGCGTTGATATGTCAGTCAGTCAGTTTCTCCTTTTATATATATCGATACTTTTTTCATAGCTCAAAGATCGTATAACCAAACTATCATCCCTCTGGTAATCGTACGCTGTAAATACCGCTGGGGTGTATTCAGCCCACCAATTACAGTCCACGTCTCGATAATGTAAGACTAACGAACGATAACAACTTGTGTTTACCTCGTGTATCGGGGAAATAATTTTACATTCCTCGTTCGCGCCCACTCACTTCACAAAGAGCTAACAGTCACTTTCCGAATGACTGTTAGCTCTTTGTCTCATTATAATGGTTTCTGTAGAGAAAAGAACCTTCTATGTGTCTGTGAATGTTTAAGACGTGTAAAACTTATTTGTTTACTGACTCGATAAACGGTGTTCTGCCATATAAATTACCTTAAAAAGGGGGGTGATGGCAGGAGGGTATAAAATAGCCTTTGATTTATTCGCAGACCTACCAAATATACAAAAAAAAAATCATAAAAATCGCTCCAGTCGTTTTGGAGGAATTCGACAACAAACACTGATACGAGATTTTTATATATTTATTAGATAAGTCGGTGTGGAGGGCTGGTGCCTGTTAGAGCTATGGGGTTGTTCGAATGAATTTCCGTGACTTTGGAACGTAAAGGGTAACTGAAGAAACACGGGTGGATTTTAGTCAGTAAAAGTCTGACACTCCCTCTTGCTCTACCCAGAGTGAGAGAAGTTTTTTTTTCTTCATCTATCACACAACGCCGTCTAGTCCCCAAAGCAGAGCTTGTGTTATGAGTAATAGACAACTGATAAACATACTTATATATGCCAGTGTCTTTCTTCCTGATTTTCCTGAGCTAAATGCGAATAAAATCAATCTTGTGATACTACTTCGAACAGCAATTATATCAACATAGCACAAATTTCCCCTGAAGACGTGGAACTCAGTATTAATAGAAAGAAAGAAGAAATATGTTTATTTGGCACACCATGATTCATGAATAAACAAGTAATTGCAAACTTAAATTAAGAACAAATGATCGTGCTCATCACACAAACATTTTTCCTGGGTGGGAATCGAACCCTCGCATATCAGTCAGGGTCACCACTAGACTAACAGGCCCAGTCATCAAATTATGTATATAATGTGCCTTGCGCTTGACCACTATCTCACCAGTTGGTAATCGATGATGTGGCCGACCATGAAGCAGGCTTGACTAACAGTAACCTATTCACTCTTGACTTATAGACCCCTAGGTTGTAGCTGTCAGGAAACACAAACTCCGGAGGTGATTCCACTCCTTAACTGTACGCACGATGAATGAGATATTATTTTACGATTTTTCAACTTATATAAAAAAGGCACATAAACCTGACTGATGCCTGATGGGGATATTAAATCTACTACATTTTTTGCACGGTAGTGTACGTTAGTTTTTCTAACCTATGTCATCTCACTCCTGGGAAAATGTTTCTCCATGCATGTATCTTTAAAAAAACCGGGCAAGTGCGAGTCGTACTCGCGCACTGAGGGTTCCGTACAAACTATAAAAACAAAACAAACTACAAATTTACAGTTTTCAGATTTTTTCCTATACTTGTGCTATGTGGCCTTGCTTCACGCCAAATTTCAAGAGTCTAGGTCAATGGGACAGTGTCGAAATATACTAACGTTTTTTGCGACATAAACGGTCGTATCTTTTTTCTTCGTTAACTGAGAAGTTTGATTTTTTCACAGCTTTAAGGGACCGCAGATTTGAGTATATGGTTTAAATTTCAACTCGATATCTACACGTGTCTTCAAGATAAAGGGTCTTGACAGACAGACAGCCAGACAGACGGACAACAAAGTGATCCAAACAAAGTGATAAGGATTCCGTTTTTCCTTTTAAGGTACGGAACCTTAAAAATAGAGCATATTTTGAGTAAAAATGGTCACGTCCATTTTATTCTGCAAATCCCACAAAATGCTAAGACAACATCGAACTTACTCGTCATAAAACTAACGCACAAATATCATACGCAACTTCATAAAAACATGCAACGTACTCCGTTGTTAATTTTACCTCTTCTCATAAAGAAAACGCAACCACGCACGTCTTGATTAACCTTTCCATACATTCTATGATATTTCTTACGTATCTATAAAACGTACGACGAACTCACTTCACCACAACGCACAGAGAGACATACAATAAATATATATTGGCTTCTATGAAACATACTTGCATATTATACGAACCCGATTCTCCCGGCTCTCTTTACCCCAATAGGGGTAATTTAGTTACCCATGTAAATAAATTCGGTGGTAAAAATCACGGTGTGTACATTTGTAGAATATTTATCACAATATTACAAAGACATCGCTTTGTTTAACATACATCGCCGTCTTTCTTTTGGCGTCGCTGTTGAACTGACGTACTCGACTCGTAATGGATGAACCGAGAGCGATAGTGTAATTTTTTCAAAGGTAAGTATGACTTGGTACAGAGGTTTAAAAGATACATTTCCGTAGACGGATGCGTATGTCATATTAGGATCGATTCCGTAAATAAACATTTTTTGTTTATTTCATATTCTTGTTTCATTGTATAAAGGAAAACATGGTCATGTGTTTTGTTGTGAACGTTTGTGTAAATGTGAAGCAATAAAAAAAGACAATGCCGTGGATGACTGTTTTTCTGTGTTTAAATAAAATTGTAATTGATTTTTTTTATTTATATAAACTATAGTGCTTGACTGCGATCCCACCTGATGGTAAGCAGTGATGCAATCGTTGGTGGTGTGGCACACTAGTATATTAAGGGCCGATTCGCCTTGAAGACACTCAAATCATAATCGGATGGGAAGACCTCAGCAGGAAAATTGTTCCAGTCCTCCGATGTACGCGGTACAAATGACGAGGTGAAACGCTTAGTCCGGATCGTAGAGGTTTCAACAACGATTGAAGAATGAAGATATTATTGCCATGGGAAACTATCTCTAAATGAAAATACGTACAAAATGTTTTGAGAACACATTTATTGTACTTATAGCTATGGAGTGGCATTCCCTACCGTAGTCAGTGTTTCCAGATAACTACAATCTTTTAGGAGTGGAGTCTTTAAATCAAGAATGAATAGGTTACTTCTAGGCTAGTGTGATCCATCGTAGACCACATCATCGCTTTTCCGAGCTTATCAACAATAAAAAATAAAAATATAATAATTTCTGGTTAGACTAGTCATAGAAATTAACTTTGTAGGTAGCTGGAAGTACTTATAATATTTGTTATGTTTTAGGAATCGTCATACATATAACCAGATCTTAGAAATTGATCACTTCATGATATGGCCAATTAAAACCGGTCAGATCGTTTTAAACGTTAAAGTTTGATGATATTTCAATCTTCGTTTGGCCTACTTTTTTAAGACCTTTTATTATCATTGAAATCCCACATCAATGATTATGGACAAACGAGGATTGACATATTATCAAATGTTAGCGTTTAAACGATCTATCCGGCTACTTGCTACGGCGAAAGTCGTAACACTAACCACTGCGTAGACCGCTACGAGCTACGGCGCGTAGCAGGGCTACGAAATATCTTTGGTGTACCATGGTGTATGTATAACAGCTTCGCCCGCGTGATAGTAGAAAATTTTCCCCAGGGAACATACTCCCGGCATAAAAAGTTTTCTATATGCTATTCTAAGTCATGGTCTACCCGTATACCAAGTTTCATCGAAATTCGTTTAGGAGTTCAAGCGTGAAGAATTAACAAACACACACACAAACTTTTGCCTTTATAATATTAGTGTGATTACAATGATTACCATAATGATTACAGATAGATAGATCTCTATTTATTTATAAACAATAACGACTCTAAAATAATTACTTTAATGAGTTACACAATGACAATACCATTTTCAATTCTTACTAAGATGAAAATGTTCGTAACTTTGTTTGGCTCTACAAATTGAAAGAATTTCAACCACTTGCACTGGTTTAAAATGGTTTAGAATAAAGCAGAGATCATCTATTTTCTTTACAATTATAAAGAAAGAAAAAAATTCTTATATTTTTTATGTACGTTTTTTTTATCTTTAAAAATTATTCTGTCCGTGTATTTGTCACCTAACTATATTAATGAGATCATTTTTCTAAGAAAAGTACGACTTCAAAACGTGTTAAGCCACAGGCTGAAGCTAATATATATTTCCATGTAATTCTAGTTATTTCTATAACGCCATATTCACTTAATAACCACTCTACGACACAGAACAAAAAAGCTCTTAAAACCATACCGTCTCTCGCAAGGATATGCCCAATAAACCCGGGTGATTTGCCGGAACACCGTATTACCCGGGTGAATGTACCGGATAGCCTCATTACAAGTAATTACCGGACTGCTGACGTCACCGGCGACCCCGTGACCTCTTGATTGAGCCATTAATATGTTTTAGGCAGTTCCTCGAAAAAAAAGTGTACAGAGTACTGTGAGAGATATGGATATTCTGATGATGAGGACTTAAGGGGATGCAACTCGACATATATTTTCACTGTTTTTAATACAACCGCTCTTACGCGATTATGACGTTATTACATATTTTTCATTAGATATTTTGGAAACACAGTATCTTGTGGATATTAAGTATCTAGGCTTCTATTGAAATCAATTTATAAATTTGTGTAAAACTAATCCAGTAAAGACCTCTGAAAATCTGCTATTTTGCATGAATTTTGACACGTCATAATTTAAAAAAGTCAAAAAAGAGTACCTAACAATAGAAGCCTTGCAAATTTAATCAAGATTCTGAATGATGACAATTTTATTCAAAAACTTAAGGGTTTAAAAAAAAACACGTATTACCTGGAACAAGTTTTGAAAAATTTTCGAGTAATCATGGAATCATGGAATTACCGAATGCTAACAGAGTTTTCAGGCGTTATCTCTCTTTTTTCACGTTGCCTTTTCGTCAAACATCGCGTCAACTTCCGTGCAGGTGAAATCGCTAGCATAAGCTACTAAGGTAATAAATAATGAGTCTACAATTTTGACCAACGCCCATTGACCCCCACGTGATGATACGTGACACTATTTAATTCCCACTCCAACCAAAAATGAAAGCTCAATAGCTAAAACTAAAAACCCAACTATAAAGACGTGATAATCCTCACTCCTTAACCTTATTACCCCAGTCTCACAGTCGACAAGCACGCGCGGTCCCCAGAGTCCCCCAAACCCCCACTATTATGGAACATACAGGCACATACAAGCGGTTTCCCCCGAACTCCCCCGCGGTTATACTCCGCTACCTGTCGAGACATGTTATAAATATTATTGAGGATTTTAGAAGTGTTATGAAATGAAGAAGGTAATGAATGGAATGTGCCTTGGAAATTGAATGTTTCGTATAATTTTATTCATTAGGAAGCAAAATACAATAATAAATAGAAAAGTAAATCAAAAAATAGTAAAGTGAATAGTTTATGTATAAGTTGTGTTACTTTTTTGTGTACAATAAAGTTTATTCTATTCTACGATATCTGATAAGTAAGTACAGTACTGGTTGATACATAGTACAGCATAGAGTCATCCTTGGATACTGTAAGAGCTATATTTCACCGGGACACCATGACCAAATGTATACAGCTCTATAGAGAGGTACTCACCTGGTGTCCGCGTGGTTGCGCAACCAATTTGGCGGCGCGACCAGCTTGAGACTCTCTCAGTGTGGTGTAGCGACTCTGGTGTCTGTATGGTATCTAGTTTGGTAGCTTACGGTCACCACGGTGGCACAAATTGTCGCGCCGCCATGGTGTCCCGGTGAAATATAGCCCTTAGAAAATAGTTTATTTATTTAACTCGATGTAATTTATTAACTTGTAAGAAACCTTTGTCCAGTAGTGGACGTGTTTTGGCTAAAATGATGATGATGGTGATGATGATGACTTATTGATCTAATAATCTATAAAATACATCGTTAAAGAACTAGTTCACAGCTACAAAACAAAGCCTAAACTACCCTTTTTGGGTGGGAAATGATTAATTAATAATACTTTAAAAGGATTATTCACAAACCCAGGCTTTGCTTACATACATTGCTTGATTGAAGAGCAGTGGTGGCCGAGTGGTAACGGCCCCGACTTATGAGTTGTAGGTCTCGGGTTCAAACCCAGCCAGGCGCATTACTTTGTGTAATTTATTTCATCACCACTGCTCTCAAAACGGTGAAGGAAAACATCGTGAGGAAACCGGCATGTCCTAGAACCAAAAATTCGAAGACATGTGACATCCACCAACCCGCACTGGGCCCGCGTGGTGGATTACAGCCCATTCCCTCTCCTAGAGAGGAGGCCTGAGTCCCAACAGTGGGAACATTATAAGGCCGACTATGCTATGCTATGCTATGCTATTGCTTGATTTAAATATTATATAATTTATTTATTAACTCTTATTCTCACACACACTCGTATTCTCACTCATATACACTTGAGTGTGCAGTTACACTCACTCATACACTTACACACACACTCTCCAACATGTACGGGTTGCACTGTCTTTTCTTTCTTCATCACTTTTAAATCTATGGTTGACCAACACACTTCGCAAGTTTTGTTAATATTATAGATGAAAACTAATAGCTGATCATTGTCACTTAGGATACAGGACAACCTTAGTTTAAGAGGCAGGGCTTATCAATTTACGTACAAATCTTGCTTTTGCACACCTTTATTTAATCTGTAACTTAATTTTAAATCCTTGATTCATTTTGTTATTTAAACGATATTTTTTGTATCTGTAAGTTTCTGGAATGAATAAAAATTATTATTTTTATACATTTATTCATCTCAGCACCCTAAGGTCCTGGACCTTTGGAGGCGTACGAGGAGCCGAAACCAACTCGCAGAGGCCCTTTTAGACGCTTTTAATAGAAAGTGGTACAAACCGGTGATTATTATTATTATTAATTACTCTGGTTCGAACGAGAGGGAGTGTCAGACTTTACTGAGTAAAACCCATTCATGTTCCTTCAGTTATCCGTTGCGTTCCAGGACCCCAGTAACTCCTTCAAACAATCTTGCAGTCCTAGCAGGCATCGGCTCTACAAGCCCCATAAATTTTGCTAACCTTTGAGGCTCGAGTGGAACACGACTCGCCGTCGATTGAAGCATGGTCCTGACTGGATGGAACCTCTATAAAACTAACTTAAGACTAACGAAAGTTGACCATCATCATCATCATCATTTCAGACAAAATACGTCCACAGTTGGACATAGGCCTCCCCGAAGCGTCGCCACAATGACCGATCCTGTGCATCCCGCATCCACCGCATTCCTGCGACTCTCACCAGGTCATCGGTCCACCTTGTGGGAGGCCTTCCAACGCTGCGTTTTCCGGTGCGCGGTCGCCATTCTAGAACGTTTTGGCCCTATCGACCACCCGTTCTACGAGCAATGTGCCCTGCCCACTGCCACTTTATTTTGGTTATTCTTCGGGCTATGTCGGTGACCTTGGTTCTCCTGTGGATATCTTCATTCCTTATGCGATCACGCAAGCATACTCTGAGCATAGCCCCTTCTATTGCCCTTTGAGTGACTGTAAGCCTTCTGATGAGGCCTATTGTAAGCTACCATGTTTCAGTGCCATATGTCATCACTGACAACACGCACTGGTCATAGACTTTCGTCTTGAGACACTCTGATATGATAGACGAGAAGATACCACGCAGCTTCCAAAAACGCTGCCTAGCCAAGTCGGATTCGACGATTGACCTCTTTCTCAAAGTTAGATCTACCCAACAGGATTGTCTGTCCCAGGTAAACGTAATCGTTTACAACTTCAAGTGTAGAGTCTCCAATTTTAATCAGAGTGGATGCTACATGGTTATTTACCATGATTTAAAACGCAACGCAACGCTTATAAAGCAAATTAAACCAACTTTATCCTAAAAACTAAAACTAAAATTCATCCCTCAATAATTTGTGTGTACGGACCGCGCCGCCGCCGTATCAGCTCGGTCTCACGTCCCGCCCGATACGGCTCCGATACGAACACAATTTACCTACATCAAACCACGCTGACAGTTCACCCTTCATGCCGATCACGTGGCGTTAAGAGTCGCCTTTAAAAACCATCAAATGTTTTGTAAGGAAGGGTCGTAATCTTCGAATCCGTGTTTATCGGTTTTCGATTTTAGTTTGATTTATTGTGATATGTTGTCTTTGATATCTCTCTAAATAATTTAGTTCAAGAACTGGTTTGAGACGGTGCGGGAGAAGAATGTCTGAAAGGTTAGTGCTAGGGAGTAATGCCAAGAAAAAAAAGTGTAGTTAACTAGAACCACCACGCTGTTTCGTTAATATTTAATGGTAATTTTCTGTGTTTGCATTATGTTGCGTTAATGTGAAAATAAAAATTATGACCATATCCTTTGCCCAATGTATTTATATGTAGCTCTGGCAGGTAACAGCCTTGATGGACCCCGTCAATCTTGCTGAGAATGTATTTGAGCTTTTTTAAGGTAGGAAATCATCTAATGACTTCTGTCGCCCTAGAGTGGAGCGAGAAGTCTAGTGGCATGTCAGACTTCAACTGACCAAAACTACTCCTATGTTCTAAGATCACCAGTATCCCTTTCATACTTTACCCATGCATCAGCCCTACTGGGCCCCTACGGTAGAATGTTTTGGGCTGAGTGCAATATTTGTCATCCCTGTCTTAGTAGCCATAGTAACTTACGTTGTAAGTATTGTGATGACTTTAGTTCTTATCTCTGAATATTCATCTCTATATATAAAAGGCGTGATGAGTTTGTGAGTGAGTCCTGACTCACTCACAAACTCATCAACACGCAGCCTAAACTTTTAGACCTATAACGCTGAGATTTTGCACAGAGGTTTCTTTTATTGCATAGAGTTTCTTTTTTATAAAGGATTTTCAAAAATTCACCCCTTAGGGGATTAAACAGTTCAGTATGGATAAACCTACTATCACGCCGCGAAATTTCTGGCAGAATTTAGTCATAATATAAACATTAACGTTCATCAACATTGGAGTGACATTGCCTCTAATATGAGAATTCAGGCTTACTCCGACCGTCTGGGACTTCGTCTAACAAAGGGTATAAAGTCCACACCTGTTACGAACAAATATTAGTTTTAAACCTTTGGAAAATAACATACTTTATGAGCGCAAAATCTAATGTTAGGCTCACCTTAAATATCAAAACAACATATTATTAGATCAAAATCCCTCAGTGTTCAGTGTTCCATGCATGTTGTCATTAAGTAGGTACTTCAACATGTTCATATCAAAGATAGGGTGGGCAGGTAGAGTGGCCGGGAATCAAATCTGCGACACAAAAGGAAGCACTAGGACGAGCCACATAAAGCCACTTCGCTACCAGCGAACGCGACACAGGAACGAGGAGAAATTGCCTTACTACATGTGGCGGTCGGGTTTGCTCTTAAGTGAATATTTCTAAACAAATAAAATCAGTTTTTATGTTTTAAATAATAGAGAAAAAGGAGGAGTATAGGAATCAAAGAGCTAATATAGAATGTGATCTGTATTTTAATTGAGAAAATACTTAAACTACGTAACGCTAGATAGGGGAATAGTTTAGACTCGGTAACAATATTTATAGTTTTCTATATTTTTTTAATCTTAACAAATGCTTGGAAACGTTGAATTGTGATGATTTCTATTAATAACTAGTTGACCCAACAAACGTTGTCTCGTCTAAGCAAAGAATTGTCAAACGCTCAAAGGTTAAACTCTCTCAATTATTTTTTTTGCAATTTTCTAATTTTCAGCCCAATTTTTTTATTTTTTCTTTGCATAAGAACTTTTTCTTTCTATGAGAACTTTTTCCTGACAATAAGAAACACAACAAAAAAAAATTTGCTAAATTGGTTCAGCCATTCACGGTGGTCTAAATAACGATTCATTTTTATTTAGATAGATAAATACACTCATCTTACAAAATTATAAAGTGGACAGATTTGTATTTTTGTTTGTAATAAATAAACTCAAAAACTCCTGGACCAATTTTAGAAAATTCTTTCGCCAATAGAATATGCTACTTTGTCTTTGAGTGACAAGCATATATTTGCTAATTTCACGTGGGCAAAGCCAGGTAGTAATTTAATAAAATATCTACTCAAAACCCAAAATCATAAACAAACACCGCCACCCTTATAAAACTCCCTCACACACATCGTCATACATTCGCATATACGGAGTATCTCAGGAAACGGTAAGTTAGGAATTCCGCTGAATGATTTGTGGCTGGTTTTGAACGCAGTGTTCAGCTCCAGAGCCCCGGTTTATTCGAGACCCTGGCTGGTAACACGTTAGCCTTGCTGGCTTTATTTTGAATAAAAATACTGGATCTTTTAGTGCCAAGAGTGTGTTGGCGTAGCATGGAGATGTGTTGATATTAACCTATTTTTTGTTATATAATGCGTAGACGTAGGTATTAAAAGATGTGTTTGTTGTTTTATCTATGGCTTTACGAATGGAAGGTTAGCCTCTGCAGTGTGTGGGCCAGCTTTGACTCCATCCTGAAGATCATAACTGAGAGATACGATTCTCCGATAGTGCATAGCAAAATTAAGAGGTGTATCTCTCAAAATAGTCTTGTTGTGACTTCACAACAAGACTATTGTGTATATGTAACTACTTAGTTATAATACTAAAATAGTCATAAGGTTCTTGTTTACTAATCCTCTCCATAATAATGTTTTTACTTATGTTATAAGGTGTCTTCAACATCTTGGAATTGGTTAAGATCAATTAGTGTCGTCAACAAGACTGCACTATGAAATACTCTTTTCTGACGTATTGGCCGAAGAAAGCAAGAGATAAAGACAGTTGGATGAAAATAGGGAGACCTTAGCCCAGCAGTGGGTCTACGTGGTTACGTATGTGGACAAATGTTAATAAGCATTTATTTCCGTCACACATCTTTAAATCAGTCTACGATTTTTGCACAAAAACAAACCTAAGCATGACAGAGTCAGTAAAACCGTAGGAGCCCAGTTAGACCGATGCCCACTAGGGCCACGGGGAGTTTCTGGAAGGGATACCGTAGTCCTGGAACGCAAAGAACACCTGAAGGACATAGGTAGGACATCAATGATTGCATCTCTGCTTACCATCAGGTGGGATCGCAGTCAAGCACTGGTTTATATGAATAAAAAAAAGGTGTGGTTTAAACCAGCAAAAGACTGACACGCCCTCTTGCTCCAACCTAGAGCGCGAGACGTCATTGGATGATTTTCCCACCGAAAAAAAAAAAGGACAGACTGACGAGTTTTTCGAAAATTTCATCCTTTTTGCAATATTTATGTATAAAGTCATCCGTACCTTTTTATGGAACGGTCCAAACAAAATGTGCTTAAATAGGTATATTGATACAAATAAAAATCTAAATTGGGGTCCGAGCGCTCATCGAGTTTTGCGTGATATCAGCAAACAGCTGGTCAGCTCTTCACGTGACCAGAGGGCTGGGCTTTTCTTCGGTCAACGAATCAGCAATGCTATCCAACGTGGTAATGCTGCGAGCGTTCTGGGCACTTTTCCCATTGACATCAATGTGGATGAATTTTTTGATGCCAAATGTACCCGTTTGTAAATAATATTATTTTTAGTTCGTCTAAATACCTTACATTTATAAGTAGTTATATAACAAAAATCTTAGACCTTGAACCACCTAATTCTGAAGATCAAAAACAATCAACCGAACAGAACTCGGTAACAGTACACTTCGCCCTCTTATTAAATTGTCAACAGTGTCACCGCCCGGGCGGCGGACCAGTGGGGGGCGGCTGCGTCATTCAATATTGAAATTATAACGAGTCCGCCCCTGTTTTAATATTTGCTATTTAAGGTGGTAAGCAACGCCGATGACTTTTACGAGTAAATGCCGAACAGTTCGAATTCAGGTAACAGTATCCATATCACAAATATCTTATAGACCTAGTAGCTAGGTCATGGTAAAGGTTTCTGTATAAATAAAGATAATTATTATTAAAAACAAATGATTTTCGGTTTGTGTTTAATATAAGTGACATTAGAGCTGCGAGATCGTTCGAAAGAGTTACGAAACGCAAAGGGCAACAGAAAGAACACAAGATGTCATTCTGTCTTACACCCGTGTAAAAGTCCAACACACCCTCTTGCTCTACCCAGCGGAATAATTATTAGAAGTAATAATTATATTAACAATATTTCACAACTATCGCACAACGACGCCGTCTAGTCCCAAGCTAAGCAGAGCTTGTGTTTCATTTCATTTCATTTATTAACCGACTTCTAAAAAAGGAGGAGGTTCTCAATTCGGATGTTTTTCATTTAACAATTTACATTGTGTCTGAATGTTTTACAAAATGATAATAATAATATAACAAAAAAATAATTAAAAATCACTAAAACATTTCCAATAAAAACAAAAAAAAATAAACATTAGAGTAAAAAATTAAATTAAATAAAAATCACAATTACACAACAATATCAACACAAAAAGAAATAATAATAGATGGTAAAATTTTTAAATTCATGGTTGTCAAAAATCATTAATTCATTAAAATTGTAAGTAATTGTCAAAGCAAAAAAAGAAAAAAAAACTATTTTACAAAATTTAAAATCATATTTTATAATGCATTTAAAAACATGTCAGAAAAAAAACAATTCAAATTGGTTCATAAATACTTAATAAAAACAAAAGATAAAATAATTTAAATCATCAAGACAACAATGAACCAACATCATGAACATAAACGTTGAGTCATGAATTCCTCAACTGAATAGAAACATTTTTCCAATAAAAAGTTTTTGAGCTTATTTTTAAATAGGGTGGTTTTATATAATATTTCTTTCAGTTCTTTAGGTAAGCAATTAAATAATTTTACCGCTTGATACTGAACATAGTGTTTTGCAATATTTAATTTGGTGTTTATTTTATGTTTCAAGTATTGGTTCCGTGTGCTTTCCCTTTGGTGTCTTTCGTCCTGTGTTTCATAATCATTTATGTGTTTTGCCAGGCTTGTCAAGACTATTAGTATATAAAGGCTAGGTACTGTTAGTATCGACATTAGTATCGACGTTAGTATGAGTACTAGACAACTGATAACCATACTTATATATTTCTAAATACATAGTTACATATACACAGAACAAATGGTCGTGCTCATCACACAAAAATTTGTCCTGGGTGGGAATCGAACCCATGACCTCCGGCATAGCAGTCAGAGCCACTAACCGCTAGACCAACAGGTCAGTCAAAAGTATGTGGAAATGTGTCAGAAGTATATGGAACAGAGTGTGAAGTTCCGCAAACCTCCTTTGAAAAGGCAGGATCCTCCGAACACACGGGGGTTGTGTTTGATCCGGACAGCTGCCTAATTATAGCTGATATCGGGCTGTTATATGTATGTTCTATAGTGCGTTTTTTGTTTTAGGTCAGAAAATCATCTAATGACTAATCCCGCTCTTGGGCGGGGAGCGGAAGATAGTGTCAGACTTTTACTGACTAAAAACCCACTTCTGTTCCTTCTTTGCCTTCATCCCAGGGCCCGGGGTTTCACTTTCACACTACCCGTTGTTCTATAATGCGTTTCAGGATTTTGTCAGGATTTTGTTTTTTTTAGTTCCCTTGTAGCATCATAAAAGTCGCTACAATTTTCCACTCAAAAATATGATATGAGTTTAGTGCTTGTTTAATATAAGAGAAGAAACAGAAAAATACTTTAATTTGGTACTTATTATTTTTTGACAAAATAAAAGACAAATAGGTACAAAGTCTGGAGAAATTAACTTTATATTTTTTCCTTATTTTCAGCCAACATTTCATTTAACAAAACGAGTTCAACCCTGCTATATTATTTGTTATGTAAAATTTCCCCAATAAATACCGGAGAGCAGTATCGTTGAATTGAAATTGAGTATTTGTTTGATAAATGTAGGTAGATATACAAATAAGTGATGTTGTAAATCACTTTGTGAATATCCGAATACAGTATATCTGTGTCTGCAATCCCGTTCGCTGTCAGTGGATGAGTGGATCTCTAAAGTTATTATGAATAATACGTTTTTACGGATATGTAGTCAGCATAGGGAAAAATATTTTAAAAATAAATTCAAATACGAGAGATAACTTTTAACGATGTTAAATTGAAAAGCTATGGAAAAGAGAAAATAATTTACATTACCTACGCAACTCATGAGTATATCCGCAGGAGAACCAAGGTTACCGACATTGTCACTTAAGTTTGGCGAATCTTCGTGATTCGCCAAACTGTTAAGTTAAGTGAGAGTGCGCAAAATTAAGTGGCAATGGGCAGGGCACATTGCTCGCAGAACGGATGGCCACTGGGGCCGAAAGGTACTGGAATGGTGACCAAGTACCGTAGCGTTGGAAGGCCTCCTACAAGGTGCGCCGATGACCTGTTAAGGGTTGCGGGAATCCGATGGATGCGAGACGCACAGGACCGTTCATTGTGGCGACACTTGTGAGAGGGGAACACCCAAATACTCCGAAATATTTTATTCCGAATTTCGATATTCCGATTTTCAAAAGTCCGAATTTCATAATACCTAAAAATTATAATGTCTATTATTAAAAATCACGAAATTTATTTTACCGAAAGTCGTAAATGCGATTTGTTAGTTTTCCGATTTTCATACGTTCGAAGAATCAAATGCTCGAAGGGTTCTCGGTCCGAAAAACGATATTCCGATTTTCAATACTTCGAATAAACTAAAAGTCAACATGTGGTGCTACAAAATTTAGTGTCAGAAACGAATCGCTGCAAAACCGACTTCACGCAGTCTTGTTTGCCCTACCCCTAGAGTGTAATTTAAACCCGCGAAGGCGCGGAGGGGTAGGCCGGCTTTGCCGGCCAGCAAGCCGAAGCTGCGGTGGTGAGCGTTAAAACCATCTGCGACGATAAGCTCGCGTGGGGCCGCCCAAACCCCGCAGCGCCGGAGCCGTGACAGAAACAATGCTTGCTGCATTTTGCATGCCTGCTTTCATGCTGCATGCCTGCTTGCATGTTGCATGCTTGCTTGCATGTTGCATGCCTGCTTGCATGTCGCATGCTTGCTTGCATGCTGCATGTCTGCTTGCACGCTGCATGCCTGCTTGCATGCTGCAATAAATCCCCTGCATGCTGGAAAACGCATCTGTCATTAGTTTTTTAATTCTACCCCCTCATACTACGACCTCTGACGAGCATTTATGTGTTTATTTGTCTTGCTATACAGTTTTATGAGGCGTTTTTATTTCTGAATTTTATTAATCGGTATTTTAATAATAATAATAATAATAATTTATTTATTTATTTAGATAACAATGATCCATAATGATTAGTAACAATTTAAAACTTATAAACTATGTTAGTAGGTAGAAAATACAATCATAACATACATTTTACTTTACAATTTAATTGAATAATAAAAAATAAAAATAAAAAATTGAAAAATTGAAAAGTTTAAAATTGAATAATTAATAATCGGAATTCGTATTTTTGATGTTTCGAATTTTCATTAAGTCGGACTTTTCGTTAATCGATCTATTGAAACTCGGTATTTTGAGAATAGTAATTATAAAAGTTAGGAAAATTGAAATTTAGGAATTATAAAAATAGGAGTAATGATAAGTCGGAGTTGTTATATTCGGAAGTTTGAACCATTCGGAATTATGAAAATCGGTATTTTGAAATTCGTATTTGTGACTGTCGGAATAAAGTTTTTCGTATTTATGTAGTGTACCCTTGTGAGAGGCCTATGTCCAACAGTGGACGTCTTTGGACTGAAATGATGATGATGATGATGACACAACTCATGTTCATTACTAACAATTAAACAATTTGATCAGTAGGTACCTAATTTACTAACATCAATACAAACCCTAGAGGGCACGGTAGGCGCAGTGGTTGAGCGATTACAAACACACACTCACATTCACCATCTATCATCCACCTATACCATCCACCATCTTACGTATCTAAACTTAACGTTGCTGCTATTCGTGAACAACTGATTAATGTAGACTTCAGTCACATTACTGATATTGACGATCCTAATAAAGCCATGGATGAGTTCGTAGTAATGTTACAAGATGTTATAACCGACAACACCACGATTGTTAAAATCCCCCGTAAAAAACGCATCATTAGACCCTGGATCACTCAGGGATTACTTAGATGCATAAAGAATAGGGATCGCCTCCACATAGACTCGCAAAGTTCACCTGAAAATGAAACCTTAAAACTAATTTACACCCGGTATCGAAACCATTGTAACAATTTACTGAAACGACTTAAAAGACAACACGAAAAAAGTGAACTGGATAAAAACAGTAGTAACAATAAAAAACTCTGGGAAGTCATTAGATCTATAACAAACACAAACAAAATAAAATCAGCTGCTACCCAACTTCTTGGTGATTGCCCCCAAACATCTGTCAATCAGGCTAATGATTATTTTGCTAACGTTGGAAGTTCTCTAGCAAACAGGCTTCTAAACAGCCCCACAAAAGCTCAAACTACCTTAGATCTTCCAGTCTCAAGCCAAACTACTAACAACTCGTTTGTATTACTAGACACTAATGAGGGCGAGATCTTGTCACTTATAAATGGCTTAAAATGTACTAGCGCAGTCGGTCATGATAAAATATCTAGCAGCGTACTGAAAGCCATAAAAGATATCATTGTCCCACCCCTTACTCATTTAGTCAATGCTTGCCTTAATCGAGGAGTTTTTCCCGATGTTCTTAAAAAGGCTATCATTGTCCCTATCTTCAAGGCGGGAGATAAACTTCGTGTATGCAACTACAGGCCAATTGCCATACTACCGGCGATTTCTAAGATTCTGGAGAGAGTTATCAATTGTAGACTCGTTAGGTATCTCGAAAGCAACAGTTTGATTTCTTCTGGACAATTTGGTTTCCGTTCTGGAAAGTCGACTGAGGATGCGGTGCATAAACTATCTGACCATATTGTTCAAACTCTAGATGATGGAAATAAAGCACTCGCCATCTTTCTTGACCTTAGTAAGGCATTTGACACGGTATCAATTCCACGTCTTCTAGCTAAGTTGGAACGCCTGGGTGTAAGAGGTTTGCAGCTAAAACTGTTTCAAGATTACCTAAGCAATCGCAAACAATGCTTAAAAGTAGACACCTACATTATCACTGACAAATCTGTCTCTTTTGGTGTCCCGCAAGGCTCGGTGCTGGGACCAACGCTCTTCTTAGTGTATCTAAATGAGCTGTGTGGGATGAAATTAGAGCGGGGTGTCATTATTTCTTACGCTGACGACACTGTGCTACTGTTTTCTGCTGACACTTGGGAAAACACTTTTACGCTGGCTCAAAATGGCTTCAATAAGGTCTCCAACTGGTTGAAACAAAATGTCCTCACTCTAAACTCAGATAAAACTTTTTACCTGCCATTTTATTTACGAAATTCTAATGCACCCCCCCTTGAACTTACGTTAAAGTCACATTCCAATCATGTTGCCACCTCAAATGACACTACTAGTAATTGCCCTTGTTTAATTAGAAGATCTGAAGCCAAGTACTTAGGTGTTTTACTCGACTCATCGCTGAACTTCAGTGCGCACATTTCTATGCTTCAATCCAGACTTAGAAAATTGATTTATATTTTCAAGAACTTGCGACACGTAGCAGACATTTTAATCCTAAAAAAAGTTTATAGGGCACTTTGTGAATCGCTGTTAACTTATTGCATTTCCAGTTGGGGTGGAGCTTCCAAAACCTCTCTACTCCCTCTTGAAGTTGCACAACGAGCAATTTTAAAGGTTAGCTCCTTCCGACCCATTGATTACCCTACACATCTTCTGTACAAGTCTTGGAGCTTACCCACTGTTCGTCAACTTTACATATTATCTGTGATTCTCAAACAACACTCTATTAACCCCTTGGATAGTAATAATTTACTTAAATTAGGGACCGATTTGCAAAATTTTTTTTTCCCTTTGTAGGTTTTCCCCATAAACGACGGAGTTCTGAGGTAACAAACATAAAAAATAAATAAATAATAATAATGATAAAAAAAAAAAAATACAACCGAATTGATAACCTCCTCCTTTTTTTTGAAGTCGGTTAAAAAAAGGAAGAAGACGAAGTGTGCGAACACGATGAAAAAAATTAGTAACATATTGGAAAATATTACAGAGTACTCTTTTGTGGAATTGTTAATGGCTATCGCTTCAAATCTTTAAAGTATTTATACCGGTATTTTTTATAGTTGATTTTTGACTTATGTTTTCGATTATTCAATAAAGAGAAGGATTTTTTGTTTAATATTTTGTATTATTGTTACTGATTATATTGTACATTTGCGTACAAATGTGTTTTATTTTGGGTATATAATATGTAAAAATAATTAAAGCACATTACATGAGGTTTTCCTTGTTTTTTTTTTTTGTAACCCACCTAGTAACTGATTACCATCTAGCAAACAAGCATGCAGCAATCATGCAACATGCAAGCAAGCACGGTTTCTGTGACGGCTTCGGCGCTGCAGGGCTCCGGCAGTCCCACGCGAGTTTAACGTCGCAGATGGTCTAAACGCTCACCGCCGCAGCTGAGGCTGGCCGGCGAAGCCGGAAAACAAGCCGAAGCTAGCGGGTGTTAAAACCACCTTCTCCTCAGCTCGTGGGCTGCCTCGCCCCTCCGCGCCTACGCGATTCTAAATTACACTCTAGGGGTAGGGCAGACAAGACTACGTGGAGTCTGTTTTGCAGCGATACGTTTCTGTCACTAACTTTAGTAGCACAACATATTGACTTTCAAAAAATATTTTAATTTAAAGACCTAAATAATACCTTCACGATTGACCTATGCTTGTACACTGGACACTGATTTTCATGGATAAAATAGGTCGAAATTGTTCCAAAACCGAATTGGAGCACCCCGAATTTACGTAGTCTTTTGGCGGTTATCCCTAGAGTGTATATAAAAATCCGGAAGTGCGAAGGGACAACTGTAACAAAGCATAGGCACCCGTGGGAGCCCTAGCGGCTGAGACTGGTCGCCGGAGGCGACCAGCAAGCCGAAGCTTCGGGTGTGAAAAAGAGGAGGTCTGAAAGAGAGGCTTTAACCCGGAAAAGCTACTGCTGACAGGTAGAGTAGATAGGAGAAGATTCAGACGCAGGATTCCGATACGTTGGTCAGACCAAATCTGTACTACATTGGGGACCACATTCTGCGACGCCATCTCATTGACAGGCCTGCTGGTCTAGTGGCAGTGACCCAGAGTGCTGTGCTGGGGTTGTGGGTCCGATTTCCACTCATCACACAAATGTAAATAAATAATCGTGCTCATCACACAAACATTTGTGTGATGAGCACGATTATTTATTCATGTATGTATTTAGAAATACATTGTTTTGTGGGATATTTATTATTTTAGTGGTAATGTTTAAGTATTTTCTTTTTATTCTTCAATGTGTTATTATGGTTTTTATTTAATGTAATTTTTTAGTTTGTAAGTTTCTACTGTACAACACCTTGGACTTCCTCCGTAACGTTGTACAAGTGCTTGTAAATAAATAAATATATAAATAAGCTCTGCTTAGTTTGGGACTGGATGGTGTTGTGTGAAAGTTGTGGAATATTATTATTATTATATATATCGCCGAAGATAAGATAACATGGCGAAATACAGTCCACAAAAAATTTATTCGTTAAAGTCACGACCCTCAGTATTGAGAATAAATGACGCAAGGAGGATCTTTGTCTCGGCAAGGCTCAAAAACTCTCTTTCCAAAAAAACCCAGCTCGCATTTCAGACGTAGCCCCAGCCACACCTACACATACATCTCACAAACAAAACAAGCCTATTAAGGCGCATGCAGCGTCCACCGATAAAATGTTAAATGATAATTTCGCGAGATGTCCGCTCCGTTTCCGGGCCAGGACTTCCGGCGACACGCATTAGCCATTAGCATGGCGGCTGTCTCTGACGTCACATCCGCTCATCCCCTAACGATATTGTTGGGCGCCTGTTTGTTTTGGCGATGGCGATGCGATCCGATTGATTGCAAACCGTATTTGCAGTAAATTTGCAGCAAATTATGTTGGAGATTTAGTGATAGAAGCACGCTTGAAGGTGTCTCCATGTTTTGTTAAAAGGTGAGATTACTTTACCTTTAATCTCATAAATTGCGGTGAAAAATTAGATGTGGTTATCTCTGACTTACCCTCCTATAAAAATGGTTACATTATGTTACTTACACACGGGTTAAAAGCTTGAAAGCTATTACTAAACCCGGTAACATGACGCAACGAATGTGTGCAGAAAAAACATAATTAAAGATTAAATAAATAAACACACAAAAGACCATTGAGATAAAGTCTGCAAAAAGACTAATTGAAAAAATATTACCCAACATACTACCAACAGCAGTGTCTCCATCTATAAAACAAAAACAATAAAACGGATAGTTTAAAAAGAAAAACAAAAACAAAAAAGGATCTGGCATCTCATTAGCATCTCAGCAGCATCCCAACAAAAGTTCATAAACTAAATATACTGGGAATCGCTATTTTAACATAATCTCTACGCGAATACCTGCCCAACTTTATTGTGCTATTTATTTATTCCACTAGAATTTTGTGCACGAATTTTAGTGTCCTTATATGTGTGGTAGAGATGGGATGATACGATTGTCGATAAATGATTATGTGTGAGTGTTAATTTTAAATTATACGAAGCTCCTTCTCCGAGACAAATTTACGAGTAGTAGCGCGGTATTGTACCAGCGCCATCACAATTTTGAAGCTAAAAAAATATTAAAATAAAAACTATGCTATCGTAGAGCACCACTGTATGTCATTACGTGTTTTTGTGCTTAGCGTTGTCACAACATTCTCTCAACAAAATACACGTTTTATTGAATTTTCAAGGCATAAAATAATATTAAAATCAATTACCATGAGAAAACTAAGGTAAGAAAAAACTTCAAATAAGGTAAGTTTTTTTAATCATATAATTATGATGAAACCTTCAAATTCGTTCCTTTAAACTAATTTCCCTTATTTCGGTTCAAGCTAGAGGACAAAATTCCCTCTCGAAAATCCACTCTGAAAGCTTTGCCAACGTTGTCTTTGTCTTGTACCAAATCATTTTCCAATATTCGCCAAAACCTTTTGATGAACTGATCGACAGTCTGCTGTGGACGTTTAAAGCGGGAAGGCTTTATCCACCCAAGTCCATGTATCCACATTTTGGCACCAACTCAGATTTCCAAAAGTGTTTTGCTTCAAAATTCATGGGACATGTGACTGATTACTTCATTACTGGCCTGCTTGGCTGAACGAGTTTACTCTCGCTGCCCATTAGGCTGTCACTGACGTATCAAAGCTGAATGTATGGCTTTCAGCGCAGCATTGCGGTAACATGTTGTTAGCAGCAAGTTGTGGCTATGAAATAACTTGTTGTGACGTATTTGGGTCCTGTGTTGCGAGTGTCTTTGCTACCGTATCGTTTATTTTACTTTCTACCATGTCACTTTGGCTAGAGTGAATAGGCTCTTAATAAACTAGTGCGCCTCACCATCAATGATTGCATCACTGCTTACCATCAGGTGGGATCGCAGTCAAGCACTGGTTTATATCAATTAAAAAAGAAAAGAAAATACTTTACGTCTGTTGTTTTAGTAAAAAGTAAAATGGTGTAATAAAGTTAAAAACCATAATTTTTCGTGACAACTTTCCGTAAATTTTTCTTACCGTGTCGTTAAGATTAGAAAGAAGTACATTTATAATATTGTCCTCATCATCATCTTCCTGCCCTTTTCCCGTGTTATTTGGGGTCGGCGCAACATGTTTTTTTCTTCCATTCTGCCCTGTCACTCGTCATACTATCACTAACTTCCTTTTCTTTCATATCACTCTTCACACAATCCATCCATCTTTTCTTTGGTCTCCCTCTCCCTCTCCATCCATCCACATGTAAACTCATAACTCTTTTAGTAACATGCGTTTCATCCCTCCTCTTCACATGACCATACCAAGACAAACGATTCCCTTTCAACTTTTCAGTCACTGGCGCCACTTTCAAACTTCCCCTAATATACTCATTTCTCACTTTATCCATTCTCGTCACACCACACATCCATCTTAACATTCTCATCTCCGCTACGTGCAATCTTTTTTCATCCGTCTTTTTCACAGCCCAACATTCTGATCCATACAGTATGACAGGCCTTATCACGGACTTGTAGATTTTACCCTTCAACTTGAGGGGCATCCGTGGGTCACAAGTTGTTCCCGTGACCTGTCGCCATTTCATCCATCCTGCGTTGATCCGATGTGTTACGTCCCGGTCTACCTCACCATCCCCTTGGACGAGTGACCCGAGGTACCGAAAGTCGGAGCAGATCGGTATGGGTGTTCCAGCGAGAGATAAAGGCACTGGATTGGAGAGACCGCCGAAATCGCAGAACAAGTATTCCGTTTTGGTTCTACTCAATTTCAGGCCAACACTCTCCAGTCTGTGCCACCACACCTCCAATCTGTTCTGGACCTCTAGGCCACTCTCGGCAACCAACACAATGTCATCGGCAAACAGCATACACCAGGGAGCCTCTTCCTGAATGTCCGACGTCAGAGCATCCATTATCATCAGGAAGAGGTAAGGGCTGAGAGCCGACCCTTGATGTAAGCCGACAGCCACATTGAAGCTGCCAGTGGTGCCCACTGTAGACCGGACTTGGGTACTGCATCGACTGTACATCGCTCGGATCAACTGCACATACTTCCCAGGCACACCTTTCTCCTTAAGGGCCCACCACAGAACCTCACGAGGTACCCGGTCGTATGCCTTTTCGAGGTCAATGAATACCATGTGCAAGTTTTTATGCGCACCTCTGTATTTCTCGCACAGCTGGCGTATAGCGAAAATGGCATCCGCTGTACCCCGACCCGGCATAAAACCGAATTGGTTCTGTGAAATTTCACTCTCTTCTCTCAGTCGCCTTTCAATAACTTTCTCCCAGGCTTTCATAGTATGTGACATTAGCTTTATTCCTCTATAATTGTTGCACTCAAGCACATCACCTTTGTTTTTAAAAATCGGCACCAAAGAGCTATTGCACCACTCATCAGGTATGGCTTCTTCCAGCAACAACTTATTGAAGAACAAAGCTAACCACGTCCATCCATCCACTCGCAATAACTTCCACACTTCAACTGGTATTCCATCTGGACCAATGGCTTTACCATTCTTCATTCCATTTACTGCTATTCTGACTTCATCCATACTAACCATTCTCACTAATCCCACATTCACTGGTTTATTCTCTAACACCCCACTCCAATTATTTTCTTCATTCATCAATCTTTCAAAATATTCCTTCCACCTCTTTCTGATTTTTTCATCATCCGATAGAACCATTCCAGTTTCATCTCTTATACATCTTACATGACAAACATCCCTCGCCTTTCTCTCTCTTATTCTAGTAAGCCGGTATAGCTCTTTTTGGCCTGCAGGACTGTCCAGTGCGTCATATAGTTTGTCCTGGGCTTTTGATTTTGCTATTGCCACGGCTTTCTTGGCTTTCTTCTTTAAAACGATTTATAATATTGTCCTAAAAATCATAATTATAAATATGTTTTGTATACCGATAGTAAAAAAAAAAACATCGAAAAGAAGACACGTTCACTTTCCTTGGCATTGTTGTATCGACTAGCAAGGCACAACCCTACGGTATAATATCAACTTTTACGATCGCCTCTTACCATATAAATGTCATTTGCTTTTGTGAATAAACTAGTCCCCTTTTTATTCTTTTTATATGAATGTTTGTTAGTATCGCCGTAGCTTTGGTTTACAGCTTTCTTCGACTCCTGGCGTGGTGGGGGCTCGTGGCTACGCTGGGTTAAGTGTCCCTTACCTGAATCGTAAGGAGGGTTTTGTGTGTTAGTTGGTATATTATGCTGAGGAGGCTGTAAGGCTATTTTTATGTCTTGAAGGGATGTGGGAGATGATATATTTGATGCATGAAAAAAAGTAAAGTGTAACTTATAATATAGAAGGTTTTCTTCTACATTTTTGTACATAATCAGTGCTATTTGCAGCAGCTTTTTAAAATAGTTTTAAGAAAAAGTGGTGAGTGGTGGAATTTTTTTTTTTTTAGTTATTATTATAAGAATAAGAATATTTTTATTATTTAAGATATATAAATATAGAATGGAAGAGTTCATGGGAAGGCAGAAACGTTTCTGCAACCTTTCACCATTGTACCAACTTTTAAACATTCCTTTTCTTTTTTCTAAAATCTATGCCCCTAATCTTCGTTCGGATACATAACTTATGAATGTAAATATGCAGTTGAAAAATGACACAATCGACTAAACTTACAATTTTTTTTTTTTATTATTGATAGGCTCGCGTTTGACCAATATGTCACCTGATGGTAAGCGATGATGTGGACGACGATGGAGCACGCTTGCCTAGAAGTAACCTATTCACTCTTGACTTAAAGAACCCTAGGTTGTAGCTATCAGGAAACACAGACTCCGGCAGGGAATTCCACTCCTTAGCTGTACGTATAATGAATGTGTTCCCAAAAACCATGCACCGATGGCGCAACGCCGTACGTCTAGTGGTCCGATGATGGAACGGACTTGGTGGAATTAAATTGTGCAATTCCAACGCACACTCCCCGAAATGTAATCGATAGAAAACCGACAGGCCATTAACTCGGCGTCGATGCTCAAGGCTTTGCATTATTATATTATTATTTTTTGTGCCCACATATTCTTTCTGGGTCGATTTCCTGGAACTCACACAAGGATACCCTGTGTCTTGAGATCCAGGTTCCTTCGTTCCATTTGTTGTTATTTAGAGATGACAGCACTATACCCAACATATACAAGTCCCAGGAGTGGGAAAAATATAAGGCTGATTATGTATGTTCCCATTACTGGGACACAGGCCTTCTCTCTATGAGAGGGAACGGACCGTAATCCACTACGCGGGCCCAGTGCGGGTTGGTGGATGCCACATGTCTTCGAATGTTTGGTTATATGACATGCCGGTTTCCTCACGATGTTTTACTTCACGAGAGCAGTGGTGATGAAATAAATTACACAAAGTAATGCGCCTGGCGTTCGAACCCGCGACCTACAACTCATAAGTCGGGACCGTTACCGTTAGGCCACCACTGCTCTCACTCACTATACCTAATTTGATAGAAATGATTTTTTAATTCTTCATTCACTGACTCAGCAGTTAAATTTACTAGGCACACAGCTTTCTCTGTAAACAACAACGTTTATTTCACAAACCTCACCTCACACACAGCAC
This sequence comes from Mythimna impura, assembly GCA_905147345.3. NCBI lineage: Eukaryota > Metazoa > Arthropoda > Insecta > Lepidoptera > Noctuidae > Mythimna > Mythimna impura. Next base: position 27,904,304 of record LR990358.1, read on the forward strand.
TATCACACTAACTTAATACATAAACGTAACAAATTCCTCCCATTAACACGTATAAACACAGACAGAAACTTAGCTCAGTTTGAGACATAATCCGTGAGCTGAGTTTAGGCTAAACTCGGGCTAGACGCAGAGTCAATACGCGCAATGGGTTGGTGGCTTAATTTGGCACTAACTGTTTGTTCAGTAGTACAAGTATTAGGATTAACTACATACCTGGTGTTAGGTGAGTCAACGCTGGGTGTTAGTGTAGTTTGATGAGTTTGAGATGTAATTCTAGGTCCATATTATGAGTATTGGAGGACTTAGATTATTATCTGCTTCTTTAACAAGGTGTAAATGGGAGATTCGCTAATAAAATGGTTCTTTATTCATCAAGTTTTTAGGGTTCCGTACCTCAAAAGAAAAAATGGAACCCTTATAGGATCACTTTGTTGATCGTCCGTTCGTCCGTCCGTCTGTCTGTCTGTCTATCTGTCTGTCTGTTTGCCTATCTGTCTGTCAAGACCCTTTATCTCAAGAACGCGTGAAGGTATCAAGTTGAAATTAAAACCATATACTCATGTCTTCGGTCCCTTGAAGCTGCGAAAAAATCAAACATCTGAGTTAACGGAAAAAAAAGATATGGCCCTTTATGTTGCAAAAAAGCGAACCTATCAATAATTAAAAAAAAAGTGTATTTCAACACTCTCAAGGGAATCAAAATTCATAGGGTACTTTCCGTTGACCTAGAATCCTGAAATTTCTCATGAAACAAGGACTCATAACACAAGTATAGGAAAAAGTCTGAAAACTGTAAATTTGTAGTTACGTCACAAACTTTTTTTACAATTCGGAAAAATTTTCGTAACTCCATTCGGCAATTGAACTGTTTTCATAAGTAAGTTTGTACGGAACCCTCGCCCGACTCGCACTTGCCCAGTTTTTTTTTTACTATTATGCATAGGCTCCCGCTTGACCCCTATGTCACCTGATGACCTGATGGTAAGCGATGATGTGGTCAACGATGGAGCACGCTTGCCTAGAAGTAACCTATTCACTCTTGACTTAAAGATGTGTTCCCAAAACGCTTTGTACGGTGGGATTTCCACCATGTACCGATGACGCAACTCCGTACGTCTAGTGGTCCAATGATGTAAAAAACCGACAGGCTAGCAACTCGGCGTCGATGCTCAAGACTTTGGAGTTTTGACTCGACCAGTGCATCATTGCCGATGATATTCTAGGCTCGCTTCTCAATCGACTCTACTGCATCAAAATTCACTTTTCAAATGTTAATTCGTGATCTTGCCAATATTTTTTTTATGGTACTAACTGCTTTTTTCTTTGTTCTTGCGTGATCGCATCAGAAATGAAGATATCCGCAGAGGAACCAAGGTCACCGACATAGCCCAGAGAATTGCTAAACTTACGTGGCAGTGGCAGTTGCTGGTAAAACAGATGCAGAGCCAAAAGGTTCTGGAGTGGCGGCCGCGCACTGGAAAACGCAGCGTTGGAAGGCCTCCCGATGTGGACCGATGACCTGTTGAAAGTCGCGTTAATGCGATGGATGAGAGACGCATAGAGCCGTTCGTTATGGCGACACTTGGGGGAGGCCTATATCCAGTAGTGGACGTTTTTCAGCTGAAATGATGATGATGATGATGATTTTACAGTAGTTGCTGTACCTATTCGATATTTTTAACTTTTATTAACATAAAAAATTGTACATAGTTATGTGTCCATATATTAATTTAATGTAGCCCAAAAATACTACAACTAATACAATCTAATTCATCGAAATACGAGAATCTATTTGTAATTATTTCCCGTTTCATTCCAACAACGGAACTGTCACTTGTACTTCCTTTCAATACCGTTTCTTAGCACAATTTAATTGAACGGGCGAGTCCAAACCGTCACCTTATATTTGGCGGTTAATTGAAAATTTGGCGATTCGCCCTCTGTCACGAGATACTACCCGACTTTCTATAGGATATTGTGTTCCCTTGTCGTTTTGAAGAAGACAGGGGTATTCTGGACAAAAAGTTGAGCGATTGTTGCGCAACTGATTATTATCTTCGGTCTTTGTAGTCACAGGGTACAAATACATACATCCCTTACACATATTATCTTCGAATAGGTTTGATTAATTTCCCTCACGATATTCTACTCTTAAACAAAGTTTTTCTTTTCTATTTTTTTTTTCGTAATATGGCTGCCATTTCCTCATTGCCAACTTCTATAGCACAAGGGTGACAAGATCTTTCAAAAATACTCGAGGCGAACGGAAAAGAGCTAACTTAACGCCGAGACTCCAATTTATAGAGTGAGTAGAACTCCAAGTGGTGTGGAAATTGGGTAAGTAGATATTATTAAAGTACTGTAGTTGTTTATTTAAAAAAGATACTAATGATCCAGTATCGGATTAAGGTGGGTATGTAGGTGATCTTGTAAACTAACCTTGAGATATTTCACGCGTTCACCGTGTATCCCCTGTCAACGTGAGGTTAGTTTTTCTTGCTATCTATATAGGCGTAATTTATTTACTAATTTATGTATATAACAACACTTAACCTTTTGAGTGCGTAATTAGAGACACAATAGTAAGACAATGGCGCGTGAACGCCGGCGTTAATGCGGGGATCAACAGCTTAAAAACGAAGAAAACAAATACAGATAGAAGAGCATAAGGATGCTGTTTATTTAAAAAAAAAAACATCCAGCAGACCTGTGACAGGAGAGTTAGGTAAGAGATCATCAAAATAATTTATTTTGATGGAGATATGGTACATTGGGTGTTTAAAGAAAGTAGTAATTTACACATCCCACGTAAAAGAAGCATGCGAATTTGATATATTGATATTCGGTACAGTAAAAACCTCAACTAATACGTTCACGAGAGATGTAAACAGTATGTGAATTGTCATTTTTTAATGCGCAAAGGCTAAAGATACATATTGCTTGCTTCCTATTTATTCTCCTATGCTCGCCTCATGTAATCCGGACATTACAGAGTAGGTACATAAAAAATCTTGAAATTGTGAGGCACATTACAGGAAATCCTTAGTGTCGCGTTGAGCTGAGCGAAAAAAAACTTAACAAAGCCCCCATATTTCTGCGTCCCTCCAATATTTACTAGCTACCTCTATTATTATCCGGAGTAGTGTTGCGGTATACCCCCAGACCTCCGTCTTCCTCCCGGAAATCAACGCGTGAACGCTTCCACAAAGAAACGGTGCATCCAGCGGAAAATCCACAATATTTACGAGTACCATAACATGCACAGCAGTGACAGGCTTAAGGAAAATCACATCCACCAGCTACAGAAAAAAAACACCTATTCAGGAACCCCTTACCTTAAGGGTGGGGAATACAAACTTACATTTACCGCTCAGGTGATCATCTACTAAATGAAATTCAATTTTGTTTACAAAGAAATAAGGCTCAAGGAAAATTTTCGCAGGTACAAATTTAAAGTTTGCAAAATAAATCTGAAATCACAGTGGCAACTCGCTGGCGTAGAAAGTGCGTAACTCCTTAACGACGATAATTTCAAATCAAACCAGTGGAGTGAAGAGATAAATTTTGGTATTCGCCTCTCGTGCCCACAGAAACAGATTTAAATCGGCCATTTTGTGAATTTGCGAGTTGCTTGCGAGTCGCCGGTCGTGCGTGCACTGCGAGCTTCCCAGAGGTAATATTATAGAACTTCTAATTGTATCAGTTGAGCAATGACTTTGTAATAATTGCGCGAGTGTTTTGTTTTATAGCGACGAAGATATCGCTGCTTCTCGAGATTGTATTGTGCTCGTGAAATATGTGAAGATACTTCTTGCGAAGATGGCGCTTTATGTTCATACGTATAGCTTCTTACTTGCGTGTTCTGAGGTGTTGTTTAATTTGCTGTTAATTGTGAACAGTTTGCTAAGTTACGATGAAATCTTAGTCGAAGTTGGAGCACTTGAGAGTTCTCGAGAAATCTGTCAATTATCGTCTAAAAGTTAGTCTGTCGTTCAGTCTGAGTACAATTATGATTCTGACGCTTCGAATTAAATAAATTGAATAGACTGAAATGTTTTCTTCAAGTCTCTGAAAAACTTAATGTTTATTTCCAAAACTTACATAACACAGGCTACACACTACTAAAACATGATAATTTATTCTAGAAGTACCCAAGATCAATCTATATTTAACGGTAAACACGACTTTTGAGGGCGGCCGGGGCAATCGGGCCAACTGGGGCAAACGGGGCGACTGGGGCAGGGCAGGGTATAAGATGGGTCTTTGTAAGCATAAGCATTATGCTAAAACTAAGGACGGGGGTACACCGACCTGCGGGGTTAATTGGCACTTCACGACGAGCTCACAGAAAAGTGGAAGTATGGGGACATAGAAGAATAAGTGGTATGGGATGTTAAAATCGAGAGGGATTGCATGTGTATTGAGTCCCCAGTTTGTACCGATCATGAACATGCTAATTATTTTCAATCAGTTTACTATGAAATATCGTCATGTCGTCTTAGTACCTAGTTATCTTTTCATTGTGAATCTGTTCACAATGCTGCGATATTACAGAAAAAGCAAAACTAAAAATAACTAATTTCGAAAAGGAAATAACCTTTAATATTAAGTTTATTTTATTAAAGGTTATTATCTTATAATGTAATTTAACCCAAAGACAACACAGTTAAAAGTAACACGTTTTGAAAAACGCCAATTTTATATATAAGGACCTATTATATATATAATAGTAGTTACACACAATTTTAATGTATAAAAGTTATCTATATCCATTTCAGACGTTTTACGTGATGCGCGTGTTATATATAATGACGAATGTCATTATATATGACGTAGTTAAATCACGAATTTTAATATTTCACGAATATTGTTTGTTGTATTGTTTACATTGGTAACATTTATGCAGTTCAAATCAAATTTAAAAGTACCTACCAAGATCAATCAGTAATATTGTTGTGTATACAAATAGAAAACTTGAAACTTAGACATATTGATGATAATCCTATAAATTATTTCGTAATTATTAATGACCATAATGCTATATCTCTCATTTTAAATTGATATTATAGTGTAATAAGTTGTTTGAGTTGATTAGTACAGAACTGTCAGTCGGTATTATATTCTTTGAAATAAGAACTACGAAATACTAACCAAGTGTTGTAAAATTGCTTAAATGATCTTATAATGTTTTAAAACTGTTTAACTATGTAACAATTGTAACTAAAGACCTATAATAGTAGATTATGTGACTAGGGGATAAAGCAGTGTCTTTAAGTCGCGGGCGGCATGTTGAATTCCGAACGAAACGAAGGTTGCTAATTTTAATCCCGAACGTCAGTGAGGGATTTATATAATTAACTCCCGAGCAATGCGAGGGAGTTAATAAAGAAACCTGAGTGAAGTGAGGAATTTAAACCGCCTAAGACAAAGACAGCTTTATCCCCGTGTTGGATACTCTACTTTTTACACCATCTGTGAGATAATTAAAAGACAATTTAGCAAGACAAATCATATATTAGAGAAATATAAATATTATTTACAAGATAATTTTAACTATCAACATGTTTAGAGATTTGAAACAAACAAAATTCACTATTAAATTCTATAGTTTTAATTTTCTATAAAGCTGGGAACTCTTTCATTACTTTTTTTTTTGTTAGTGGCCAGTTTGAATTTTGAATAAATTTGTTTGATGCACGTACATTTTAATTCTCATGGCGCGATGACGGCACGCACGAACGCTGGCGTTCGCTTGGGGATCAGGAGGTGTTGACGGTTTTTGACGTTCCAAATTCAAATCTCATTATTCCCTAGGGATCGCCCATACTGCATTATCTCCCTAGGGACAGAATGACTTGCTTTAAGTGATGGTTGTATGACATATAAAGGGGCATTATCGAGCAGGTGGTGTAAAAAATAAGTTAAATTATGGTAAACTGTGATTGGTGGAAAATGGCGGGATATTATTATTTGACGTTTAAAAAAAGATGTCCATTCACCCGTCGACAGTTTACTATAAAAGGGTTTGTGACCTTTTGGTGATATAATAGTTGTGATCCAGCAAAGCTCACGTAAGTTGATTAATATTATATCTTGATTATTGTTATTATTGCTATTGATTGTATTGATTCTGTGTATGTGTCTTACTATGGCTTTTGTTTCTAATTATGTTATACGGTATTCTCTAATACTTATTTAGCTTACTATTATGAAATGATCCAAGACATAGAACATAGAATTTCTTATAGATGTTATTGTGATAAACCATAATTAATGATGTTGTAAAATGTGCCTATAAAATACTATAATTGAAGCTACCATGGGTTTTCTTGCTTGTTCTTTCCCATGACGACCTAGTTTTGGAACAAGCAACTAGTTATTCGATTAATTGACAAGCCTATTTGAAATAAATACTTAGTCTTGTCCTTCTGTGCTTTTCTTCATAAAACCCTTTCCCTACACACCAGTCATAGGAAATTTGATACACAGTAAATAACCGTTATCCATCTTGACAACTTAGCATGATATGTAGGTACATATAAATATATTAAATCAATGTAGTTATGCTTCCTCCTCCAAAATTCTAACACGCGCACAACATGAAACTTCTACAGATTTATTATATGTATAAATATAGTACACCACAGACTACCTGCTTAGATTTTCTCCTTCCCTGTCAAATCAAACCAAATATTATATGTAAAAAATTACTTTTAGCGATAACGCCGCGCCATTATACTCCATTATTTTTAAGCTGCTATTGTATTTTTATGGTGTAGGTACAATAAGGAGCATATATATCTCCTGATCAGTCCTGATTCTTATATAATTGTTCGTCAAGTCGTGAGCTCCTTACTAGTCCTGAGTTGAGCTATACGAATACTGACAATTGCTTGCACTGCCTGGACACTAGTTAGGCCCACTCAAATCTGTGTGGTTCTTTCCTCCGAAGACCACCTCAGACACTAATCTGCGTGGTTCTCATAAGATTGGACCATTACATACGTATGGACTATAAAAGAGACTGTAACCTCGGAGTTTGTTTCGGTGTTTCTTCTCAGGGTAATCCTTTAGGAAATACCGGCCTCGTCTAGTTTAAATTAACGATAAACAATTACAAAGTATTTGCAAAATAAATATCGTTTATCATTATTTATTTATTATATTGTTTTTATTTTATTTATAATAATATGTACTTTTCTAAGTTTATCCCGAACATCACTGACACCCCGCGCCTCGAAAAGCACGTGAATCCGTTGGTCCCGGTAGTCATTCGTAGATCATTGACAGTCGTAACAGGTAGTCAGACGCCAGAAAGTCTGGCCATCAGTCTATCCAGGGAGTATCGTGTTGCCCAGGAACTGAATTGTGGAGGTCTCTGATAGGCAGTCGCTCCATGTAAAACACGGGTGGCAGTCAACTGTGGAGGTCTGATAGGCAGTCGCTCCATGTAAAACACAGGTATTCAGCCGATTCCGGTTAGACTGGAAAAGGCGTTTTTAATACCTCTACGGTCCGGACTAAGCGTTTCGCCTCGTCGTTTATACCGCTTACATCGAAGGATTGCAACAATTTGCCTGCAGCGGTCTTCCCGTTCGATTATAATTTAGGTGTCTTCAAGGCTAGAGTGAATAAGCTCTTAATAAACTAGTGCGCCTCACCATCAATGATTGCATCACTGCTTACCATCAGGTGGGATCGCAGTCAAGCACTGGTTTAAATTATTTAAAAAAAAATAAAGGTTAAGGAGGTGATTATTTACACTGAGAGCCAAAATCAATATTGGCGCCCACCAGAAAAATGCTCGATGAGTCCCAGAGATAAATTAATGAAAAATGTAGTAAGTTACTCGTAACTGTGAACAGCTGCATAATGTACACAGCACCTCAGTAGCTAGGTCCTACCTATAGCTGCGAGCACATAGCACCTCAGTAGCTAGCTCCTACCTATAGCTGCGTGCACATAGCACCGGTCAAGCCGCCGCGCCGTCTGCCCGGCGCGACACCCGACACGCAGGCTTACACGCTCCGGCGCACTGCCACGGATTCCGTCTCCAGTGTCACACGTACCCTGCCCACTGACTCCGCTTGCGAGCGCAGCTAAAGGATCGAGTGGGTAGGAATGTGACGGGAAAAACGGTAAAGTACTTACATGTAGTGTTTGCAAGTAACGAAGGATAATGTTTTTTTTTTCCGGTAGGAAAATCATCTTATGACCTCCCCCGCTCTTGGGCGGGGCGGGAGATAGTGTTAGACTTTTACTGACTAAAAACCCACTCCTGTTCCTCCGTTACCTTTCGTACCAGGGCCGAGTCTTCCTTTCAGAATCAGACCCTTGGCCCCAGTAGGCTTCGACCCTGCTGGGCCCCTACAGTTGCTGACATCTCCTTGAGGCGCGCGTGGAACGGCACGTGCCGTCGACGACTTGGGCTCGGTCCGGACGGTCGGACGGCGAGCCACCCATTGCTCGCCGTCCGCAAGCGTTGGATATATAGATTGATAAACCCTACTAAGCACTGTACTACATATACTGTCTTATTTAAAGAAAGCAAAGAAACAAACTTATTTTAGACTCGCACAAGACAAGCAAGAATAAAATAAAATATTAACTAATCTTTATCGAATAACTTAATAGTATATTATGATACCAGTGTGTTATGTCGGTGAATATCGCTGCGGTATTTAGATTCGAGTCGAAGGTGAGGATCTTAAGAGAGAGGACGGTAATCACCAATACTCACGTGTATCATACGAATTTTTCAATGCACTTGTGAAGAAAAATAATTTAATTTATATTTTACCTAGTAGTTTTTACCTTTAGTGTATATATAGTTTTAATAAGCTAAGTGTTTTTATTGATATTTTTTTACTTTGATATACTTCACATACTTTAATCTACATCTACATCATCTAATCAGTGTAAACGGGATTTTATCGTTCCGGTTCAAAATAAAGGTTCTGGAATGGCGACCACGTACCGGAAGACGTAGCGTTGGAAGGCCTCCTACAAGGTGGACCGATGACTTGGTAACGGTTGCGGGAGTCCGATGGATGCGAGACGCACAGGACCGTTCATTGTGGCGACACTTGGGGGAGGCCTATGTCCAGCAGTGGACGTCTTTCGGCTGAAATGATGATGATGATTATTCAACAGAAAAACTAGTAATTGTGATGTTTTTTTGTGATAGGTATAACATTAAAAACTTAAATCTGTATTTTCTTATGCGCGCGCATCTTATGTTTTTTTCTTCACCCCATTCGGGCAGGCTAAGGTCTTAAACCATACCGCCTCATCACCAGTAATGAATATCTCTTTTGAGTTACATTAGAACGGATGCAACACATTCTAATGTTTTAACAGTATTTGGCAGCAAATTATTTAGTTTCGATGAAGTAGTCAATAAAATACATCAATTTCATATCACAATATTCACTGGGAATCAATTTGCAAAAAACAAAACAGCCGAAATAGTGTTTTTTTTTCTTTCATATTATAACTCTTTTTGAGAGCAAAAAGTTTGAACACTTACGCACGAACCACTACATTATCGCACTAGAGCGTAATGTCAATCAATATCTAAAAGGTTGCAAGGTAATAAATAAAGAGACAATAAATGGTTTTTATTACGACGGACTGCTACTAAGTAAATAATATAATAAAAGCACAAGTCGTACAGACAGACAGACGCCGGGTATATCCTAGATGTCTAGGTTCACATTGCACGCTCTCTGGCTCTGCTCGCACTACTTGCGAACCTTAGAATTACGTTTGTGAGAACTGTTTACTTGCTAGCGGTACTTACGGCTAGAGGAGTATCAGTTGTCATGCAAATAATGACAACTACTCGCTGAACTCGTTCACAGCTATCAGAATACCTGCGTTATTTTTTGTTTTTCAAATATCACAGCATATTTTGGGATATTTAGGATATGTGTCGTGATTGCCCAGTGGTTAAGGCATCCCTCTCATACATGAGGTTTTGAAATCGGACAACAACCAATGTGAATTGTTCAAGTCATATTGTTACGAACGTGAGTGATTAAATGCCGGTTTACTAGCAGAGAACTTTATTCACCACAAACAATAAATTTGTCCAATCAGTAATAATTCAAATCACAGTGACCACTAGAGTTCCGTTTTAGTATCGCTTAGGTCGTTAGGTATTATCACATGTACCTCCCTCCTTTCACGCGAATTTCGACATTATTGTTAATTACGGAAGGTACGAATTCCCTTATCTACCTACGTACCTACCTACTAAACCTTATTTAATATCTAATAATAGTGGTAGGCACTTTATGTTGAGCTTTTCTAGAACTTGCCAGGCCTGAGTACGTACTTCCATTCTAGAAGTTTCGTACAGCAATGCGTTTTAATTATTTGATGCTACTCTTGATTTCATCAAAGATATGGCGTGTTCAAGTTTCACGGCGTAACAATATATTGTTTTCTAAGTTTGTCTAGGACATTACTGACACTTCGTGCCTCTAAAGCCATTGATTCCGATTGTTATTCGTGGATCTTTGATAGTCGTTACAGACAACAGAAAGTCTCACCACCAGTCTATCCAATGTGTATCATGTTGCCCAGAATCTGAGTTGTGGAGGTCTTATAGGCAGTCGCTACATGTAAAACACAGGTATATATTTTACCAATAAATGATTGCTTATATATATATGTATATAATGTGTTCAGGGCTCTGTTTAGGCTCCCTCGATATTGCAGTGCATCCGGCATGTTTGCTAACGCCAACGTAGATGACTTTTATGCAATTATGCGCAAAAAAGTGGCGTCGGTGGTGCGACGAGTACGGGGGAGCCCGAACAGCGTCTTGAGGATGTTTGGCGAGAGAACCGATACTGTTCTGCTCAGTAGGTTCATTGAACTTCATGTGTTGCGAGACCGGTGAGCCTACTGTGCAGGGGTAGATAGATAGTGTCTCTAAATTTATTATTACTGGAATATTACTAACATTAGTTATAAGTTAATTTCTTAACTTTTACTGACTGTTTTGTCTGAAATAAAAGATTTATTATTTTATTTTATTTCTATACCCTTTCACAATATCAGATGACAAGGAGTTAGACCAGTTCCTTGTCAGCACCAGCTTACGTAGTAGCTACGAACTTCCCAAAAATAAAACTTAGGTATTCTACCGCATCTAGTTAGACTAGAGCTAGTTGAGAAAAGGCTATGGAGATGATATTATGGGGTACATGTATATATGAGATAGCCTTTTTGGCCTCGCACAGGTCGATTTGTTTTTAGGCTTCCGTACCTCACTCGGCCACAACGAAACCCGTATAAGATCACTTCGTAGTCCGTCAGTCAAGACCCTTTTTCTCAGAAACGTATGGAGGTCTTGAGCTGAAATTAATATAAACGGTCAGGTCTTCTACTTATTGGAGTAGGCAGTGAAAAAATCAAACTTGTAAGTCAATGCAATCTGAAGATACATCATTCTCATCATTTTCTGATGCTTCATTTATGGTGCATATTTGGACCCTCAGAAATTAAAACCTATGAGGTACTTTCTGTTCCACGCACGCCTCAAGGAGATGTCAGCAAGCCGTAGGGGCCCAGCAGGGTCGAAGCCTACTGGGGCCAAGGGTTTGCTTCTGAAAGAAAAACTCGGCCCTGGTATGAAAGGCAACGAAGGAACAGGAGTTGATTTTTAGTCAGTAAAAGTCTGACACGCCCTCCCGCTCCGCCCAAGAGCTAGGGATGTCATTGGATGATTTTCCCACCTACAAAAAAATGGGGTACCTACTTACTTCTCGTTAACCTAGAATTCTGAAAGGCAAGAAGCAAGTTCTCATACTACAAATAAAGGAAAAGTTAGAAAACCTTGAATTTCTATTTAAATCTATTCTTATTAAAATATCAAATAATTACTTTTTTGAGTTTCGGAAAAATCTTGACTCGATTCGGGAATTGAACTATTTACATAATATAGGCAAATTTGTTCGGATGCATGAGTTTATATTGTAAGGTTTTTCTACAAAAAAGACTACACTCCTGCAGTACTACTACGAGCTCTTAACGCAATCCATTTTACAACCTAAACTGAACTGTTAAAGGGATGGAACTTTATAGAGTGTAGAGCTGTCTCTCTTTCTCGCTCGAACGACTTACATTTTACACCCATGACGTGTAAAACTGGGAAGTTTGAAAGTGGCGCCAGTGACTGAAAAGTTGAAAGCGAATCGTTTGTCTTGGTATGGTCATGTGAAGATGAGGCATGAAACGTATGTTGCTAAAAGAGTTATGAGTTTACATATGGATGGAGAGGGAGAGGGAGGCCAAAGAAAAGGTGGATGGATTGTGTGAGAAGTGATATGAAAGAAAAGGGAAATAGTGATAGCGTGACGAGTGATAGGACAGAATGGAAGAAAAAAAGGTGTTGCGCCGACCCCAAATAAAACGAGGCAAGTGCAGGAAGATAATGAGATAATGATGACGTGTAAAACTGGCCCCTGACCCATTCTCATCAAGCTGGATACAGACTGTTGTAACGTAACATGCAATGTAACTTGAATGGAGCATTTCATAAGTGCGGACGCAGCGCACGCACGAACCGAGGATGTACCTACTCATATAGTTGAAATGCTCTGTTCGTGCGCGTAGGTTGCACGGTTCGCGAACAGAGTACATAAATCGCGAGCAGAGTAAATAAAAGTGTAGTGCAACAACGAATTATTAAAAAAAAAATATTGGTAGGCTGGCGTCTGACCAATGCCTCACTTGATGATAAGCGTCTTCCATCATCGACCACATTGTCGCTTATCATCAAGTGAGGTTGTACCTACTCACATCGTTGAAAAGCTCTGTTTGCGAGCGTAGTGTGCACGGTTCGCGCGCGCAAGGCGTCCACACTATAGGAATTCTGTTACAATGCATGATACATTGTGACAATGTAGACGGCAAATTCTTTCATTTCGTGTTACATTGCATGCTACGTTACGGCACCCGGCTTCAGCCCTTCAAAATTTCAACTTGTTTGACTTGACCTTGCATCTTACCAAAAACTCTTTCCAATAACCTTACTTGATCTCGTCTGCCTGTTCAATTACCGCTAAACATGGGTACTCCTGTAGAACAAGTGCACACGGTAACAAGCTCATTACGAGCCGGCTTATAAAGCCTTACGTGGCCTTAAATATGCAGGCGTTGTGTACAGGCTGTTCTCATTGTGCGCCTTCATATTTGATGCGGAGAAGATCAAGCAAGCTTGCCTACACTTGATGAAGGCTGGTAGTATGGACCACAGGCCATATGATAACTAATTATGGCGGTAAGTCCTCTCTTTGAGGAGTGGCTGGAAAGGCAACACGGCGTCCTCACCTTCCGCATGACGCAGGTCCTCACCGGACATGGTACGAGTAAGTTCGGGAGGTTCCTGCACCGGATTCGTGCGGAAGAAACGCCCGGGTGTCACCATTGTGTGGACCACCCGGAGGACACGGTGGAGCACACGGTGAAGGTGTGACCCGCTTGGGCAGAGCAACGCCGTGTCCTCGTGAGGGCGATCGGCGGCGGCGATCTCTCGCGCCGGGCCTTGGTACAGGTCATGGTCTGGAGCGAGGAGGAGTGGCAGGCGGTCGCCTCCTTCTGCGAAGCAGTAATGCTAGCAAAGGAGGCGGCCGATCGCGTGAGGCAACGGTCCTCACGCCCCAATCGCCGCCGGGATTCCGATCCCGATTTCCGGCCATCGTAGGCGCAGGCTTGCGGACGGCGAGCAATGGGTGGCTCGCCATCCGACCGTCCGGTAACCGTCCGGACCGAGCCCAAGTCGTCGACGGCGCGTGCTGTTCCACGCGCGCCTCAAGGAGATGTCAGCAACTGTAGGGGCCTAGCAGAGTCGAAGCCTACTGGGGCCAAGGGTCTGATTCTGAAAGGAAGACTCGGCCCTGGTACGAAAGGCAACGAAGGAACAGGAATGGGTTTTTAGTCAGTAAAAGTCTGACACTATCTCCCGCCCCGCGAACCCCGGGGTCCTGAAACGAAGGTAAAGAAGGAGCATAGGAGGGGGTTTTAGTCAGTAAAAGTCTGTCAGTTCTTAGCGTAATAAGCATAACCGGCCTTGTAATATTCCCACTGTAGGGACTCAGGCCTCCTCTCAAGGAGAGGAAATAGGATATAATCCACCACGCTGGCTGAGTGTGGATTGGTGAATGTAAATTTTTTTTAATTACAAATAGACCGTTCAACTTTATTTAGTTTTAATATAATCGGTAAGCCTATGCAAATTATATTGCTAAATCCTCACTTCTTACAACATCAGCTAAACTTTCTTTACCAGTAAAAGTCCCATCATAATCGGCTCAGCCGTTGCGTAGGTTAACCGGAACAAACAGACAGACTAAGAATTAAAAAATTGCATTTTTCAGGTAACGGATAGCAGAGCATAAGCATAATCAGCCTTTTTAATGTTCCCACTGCTGGGACTCAGGCCTCCTCTAACTAGGAGAGGGAATGGGCCGTAATCCACCACGCGGGCCCAGTGCGGATTGGTGAATGTCACATGTCTTTGAATTTTTGGTTCTAGGACATGCCGGTTTCCTCACGATGTTTTCCTTCACCGTTTTGAGAGCAGTGGTGATGAAATAAATTACACAGAGTAATGCGCCTGGCTGGGTTCAAACCTGCGACCTACAACTCGTAAGTCGGGGCCGTTACCACTCGGCCACCACTGCTCCTCAGGTGCAAAACATTTTTGCGTCCAAAACTTGCATGTTCAAATAAATCATTCTGTATATTGTGTCCGTGAAGGGCGCAGAACAGATAAAGTTACTGTCGCGGCCACTGTGAGGAGGCGCGGAGACTCGGGGCTAGTCGGGACGTTGCCACCGACATGCGGCCGGCAGTCTGCACATACTTACAATATGTCCTGGTAACATTGGATTTTTTTAATGGTATAAACTAGTGCATGAAGAAAGAAAGAAAAAACGAAAGAAAGAAAGAAAACATTTCAGACAACAATAAAATAAAAAGTAATTACTTACTTATTTATAAATACTAACTATTTATTTATTTATTTATTTAAGGATCACCAACGAGTGTTACAAAATAAAAAACTTAGAAATTAAAATTGGTACACGTAACCTTGTCCTATAATGCACACTCAATTATAGGTAACCACAGCTTATGACTAACTTAAAAGAAAACAATATTAAAAGATAACAGTCGGGTAAAAATAAAAGAGCGAGGCCAAAAAGGCTCCTATTTCAGCATATGCTGCGATATTTAACAAAAAAGGAAAATAACGCAGCGCTGGTATTCTCATAGGGCCTGGTGATGCCACGGACACACTCACGGCACACAGATACGGATAAGATAATATATAGATAATAAAAGAATTAAATTAAATATACTACACATATAAACAAATCTATTAATCTATAGAAGAGAGGAGGAAGTATTTACTCGCCAATTAAAAGAAATGTTGTATTATATTAATAAAAAATATTCTAGATATCTTAGATAGCTGTTTAAAAACTAACTTGTTCTTGGATCTAATGTTGGAACATAAATTCATACAACATATCAAAGTCCCCACACGTATCTCACAAACTACCTCGACATGTTTAGACCTAATTTTTACAAATTTTAATAATGGATATAATAATACCACCGTAGAAGAATTAGGGTTTTCAGACCACTGTGCAACCATCTTTCACACGAAATTACCTAGCAACAGCAATAAAAAACAACACTGGTTCGTGAAAAAAAGATTATATAATACACAAAATGTTGAAAAATTTAAATCAGAATTAAAAAAACAAAATTGGAATGAAATAATACAACCAAATAAAATATAAATGAAAACTACTTTGCATTTGCTAATACCTTAAATAAAATTTTAAATTTATGTATCCCGCTACAGGAGATAAAAATAAAAACTACATTTAAAAAGTATTGGCTTACAAAGGGTATCAAATTATCTTGCAAAAACAAAAGACTACTTAAAATACTTACCACTAAAACAAAAAATCCCATATTATTAAAATATTATAAAAAATACGAAAAAACCCTAAAGCAATCTGTAACGACAGCAAAAAGACTACAATATATAAATAGAATGAAAAAGTCAACAAATAGAGTAAAAACTATGTGGAATTTAATAAACGAAAGAACAAATAAACCAATGGAAAGGGAAAAAAATAATATAAAATTACATAAAAATGATAACTTGATAACAGAACCTAAGCAAATAGCTAATATTTTTAATGACTTTTTTGCTTCTATCGGGGAAAATATCTCACCCGCAAAAGGAGCCCCTGTGATGTACCCCACAGAAAACTCCATATTTCTCAGCCCTGTTTGATCCTCATGAAGTAAATCGAATAATAAAAAATTTAAAAAATAAAAAGAGTTTTGGAGTAGACGAACTTTCCCCATTTCTACTAAAGCAATGTGCAGATGAACTAACCCTACCATTTTATAAACTAATTAACCAATCGTTTGATGAGGGAAGTTTTCCAAATCTACTTAAAAACGCACTCATAAAACCCATACACAAAAAAAAATCTAAAACTGACCCTAGTAACTATCGCCCAATCGCGTTGTTACCAAATGCGTCTAAAATCTTTGAAAAGGCTATGTGCAACCGCGTATACTCTTTCTGTGAAAAAAATAAAATATTTGACGACTGCCAGAACGGCTTCCGTAAAAATAGATCTACAACGTTAGCAGTCTACAATAACGTACAAGAGGCTCTATCTGTTATTAATAATAAAAAATATGCCGTAGGTATGCTCCTTGATATGTCTAAAGCCTATGATAAAGTACAATTTAAAATATTATTAGATAAGCTATATGGGATAGGAATACGAGGAAAAGCTCATAAATGGTTTGCATCATACCTAAAGGATAGGATACAGTTAGTAGAAATAGAATATTTCGACAAAAACACAAATGAAATAATAAAAATAAGGTCTGACAGAAAAGCAGTTAATGCATCAATCCCCCAAGGGAGTGTTATAGGCTGTTTATTATTCCTTATTTATATTAATGACCTTCCTAAAATTATAAAAAGCCCATGTGTTTTATTCGCGGACGATATATCTCTACTCACATCATGCCAAAATGATGACAATATAAACGCCAAATTAAATTCCCTTCTCTCTACAACTGTAAACTGGATGATTAACCATAACCTAGAAATCAACTTCACAAAAACAAAATTAATTACTTTTCATCCCCATCAAAAACCACAATTAAAATTAAATTTTATATATAATAATACAAAATTAGAACAAGTAAACGAGTTTACTCTCCTTGGTTTGTCTATAGATACCCATGTAAACTGGAAATCCCATAAACAGAAAATAAGAGCAAAACTATCAAAATTTTCATACGCCCTTCGCGAAATAAAAAAAAACTACCAACCTGCAAACTGCACTTACTACTTACTATGCATATGCCCAAGCATGGCTTAGCTATGGGGTCATGATGTGGGGTAACAGTACTGATTCGCAAACCATACTTATAAAAAAAGTTAATTCGAATAATAACCAATATAGAACAAACAGAAAGTTGCCAACCACACTTCCTAAAACACAAAATACTCACACTTCCCTGTTTATACATCTTAGAGTTATGTAAATTTGTCAGAAAACACCCAGATTTTTACACAAATTGTGAAGAAACACAAAGAAGATACACTTCTCGACACAATAGAAACAAAGTAAACATACCTCGATCCCGATTAAAAATGCACTCAACCAGTCCTTTAGTAATGTCCGCTAAAATTTATAACAAACTGCCAAATGAAATTAGAGAAGTAAGAAAAACAAATATATTTATCAATAAATTGAAAGAATTTCTAGAAGCTAAGTCATACTACTCAGTAAAGGAATTTTTAGATGATAAGTCGATCGGAAAATAATTTATTTTCACTTTTTTTCTATATTATTATTCAACAAAGATTCTGTAATGACATTTATTAAATATAGTTAATATAATATAGTATGAAAAATAGAAAATTTAATGAAATATAAATTCCCAGATACTTAAATAATAAAATAATTTAATAATAATGACGACAATAAAAATAAATAAAAATACCTGACAAAATTTACCTAACCTACTTATACAAAACATAATAATAATAATTATACATAAATAAATTAATTTTAATAATAACAATTTACTAATAATGACGATAAAAATAAATAAAATATTTTACATAATTTACAATTACTTATACAATAAACATAATAATAATAATATGCATACACAATCTAATTTAAATATATACATACATAATTTAATAATAAAGATGACAAAAACAAAAATTAAATAATCGGACACAATCTACCAGTACTTATACACATACATAATAATATACATCTATTTGATCTACCTACAATAATAAATTCCATTAATTGTTACTTTGCCGCCATCCTCTCTTCTAACTTTGCTGTGCCCGACAGGGTCCATATTGATCTTGACAATATTTTATACCACCTATGTACATAATATGGAATGCAATAAAGTATTGAGTATTAAACCTCAAAAAAGTGTACAATAAAAGTACTATTTTAACCACTTTTTAACATTTTTATGACAGAAGCAATGATGAACCTATTCATTCTAGCCTTGAAGGCACCTAAATTATAATCGGGCGGGAAGATCGCAGCAGGCAAATTGTTCCAATCCTTCGATGTACGCGATATAAACGACAAGGCGAAACGCTTAGTCCGGACCGTAGAGGTGTTAACAATGTAAGGGTGGACACTCGCCGTAAGTTGGGTTGTTCTATGGTAGAAAAAAGAAAGGTGATGGCGGACTCTAGTCACGTAATTCCCGCGCACACTCTCTAAAATGGATGGATGGCTATAATATAGATGCATGTAATGTCAAAAAAATATGTATTTTTAATTATAAACTAGTGCTTGACTGCGATCCTACCTGATGGTAATCAGTGATGCAATCGTTGATGGTGAAACGCAATTACCTATATAAAAAAAATATTTAATACCTATGCATTACAACTGAAATGCATGTAAGAAAGTGTGATAACATTCCCTTTTTCGAGGTGAGAAATTAGTTGATGACATCTCTCGCTCTAGGGTGGAATGAGAGGGCGTGTTTTTACTGACTAAAACCCACCTGTTTTCTTCAGTTGCCTTTTACGTTCTAAAACCAAAGTCACACTTACAAACGTTCCCGCAGATAACATTCCCTTGGTCTTCTTCTGCATTATGATCAGTGGTCGGAATTAGGTAGAGTTATTCATGTACTTGCGTCGAAATGTTGATATTAATATGGATCTTCCCGGGATTTCTTATGAAAAATCTCGTATAGCCAACAATATCACAAATAAATAATAATAAAACAAATATAATTAACATACAATTTTTATTAGTATTTTTCATTGAAAAAGATCTCTCGACGTCAACTGAGGTGAGGTTAACAAATTTATGCACTTCCTCCTCCTCGTAATGAATGCAGAAAAAAAATATTTCTGAGAGTGTAAAAAAAAAATTGCTTTTTAAAATTAATCTCGGGATTTGAGGCATATCTCTTTATTCTTTCGCTGTATGAAATCAGTATAAGTACATGAATAACTCTACCTAATTCCGACCTCTGATTATGATACAGTAATTATAATACTTACGACGGTGGGTTACAATAAATTTTAATCATAATCCATCCATGGGTACTTACGCAAAAGTATTGGCTCTGTGCACGACTTCAATGCTACCTAGCGTCCGCAACTTTGTTGGCTCTGACGCTTAGACATATTATTTAAATCGTAACATTGCGCTAAAATATTAAAATTAAAAACTATATATTAATCTATAGTATTAGTCAATTTGAGTAATTTTTGGATGGACAAAGGATTGTGAAATCATTTTTAGTCATTCAAATTAAATGAGGCAAGTAAAATGTCTTCAAGATAAAGTTACTTTAATGATTTCATTAAATAATTAATTGTTACCCCCACCTTCACGATCTGTGTTTCCTGATAGCTACAACCTAGGGGTCTTTAAGTCAAGAGTGGATAGGCTACTTCTAGATAAGCGTGATCCATCGTCGACCACATCATCGCTTACCACCAGGTGAGATAGTGGTCAAGCGCGAGCCTACCAATAATATAAAATAATTGATTTTCTTAATTATATATTTTTGATTACTCCGGCTGGGCAGCTTTCGGGAAGCTGCGCGGTGTCTTCTTTTTTTTGTATGAACCCTCTTTAATTTTTAACTTTATTATTCACAAAACATAAAAATATATCAATACCCAGATCAATGATACACGTGGCTTGGTAAGTTATCAATTACACCTACAAAACGAAAACTTTCACAAACGATATCAATAACACAACGTTTCAGTAATCTCCCTTTACAAGACATGTCACCTTAGAAAAACTACTTAACATTCAAACGCCACCAATCTGCCTACCCCCGAGACTGCGTCACCCCGACATCAAACACACTTCCCACCAGCTGTAATGATAACATACTTATTTGCATTTGTACTGCGATGTAACTCCCGCTGCTCATTATGGAATCTGTTGATACACGGAAAAAAACATGGTTTCTTATACGTGCGAAACCGAGGGCACAAGAAACAATCAAAAAGTAACTTTAACTGGCTAAGTTTTTAGTTGAAATTTCAGTGGCTGAATTTAGGGGTTGGTAAGCTCTTTTCAGGGGACTCAAAGTGAATGTAGGTCTCAATCAGAAGACATCAAAGTGTGAAGATCAAAGGCAGGGGCTTAGAACAGGTATCGCGATATTGAGGTTCGTTTTAATAACGAGTTAAGCAATTCTGCACGCGTGACGCGACATACAAATTGCCTATCATATAACAAAATGGCGCGATTTGTGGTGAATTTCCATTTGCGGAATGTTTTTTTTTTTTGAAGTGAGTCCCTTTAGGGAGGTTTGTGAATTGGTAATCAATCAATCGTTTATCAATTACCTACCTTGTTACGATTGAATCATTGGTAAAATTAATTTTTCACAATGATTGTGTCACAATATGTTAGGCTATAGACAAAATGGCGTTCCATTAGCCACAACGATTGTTAAAAGTAATTTAGTTTTTACGCGTTCTCCCGCTCTGGGTCGAGCGGGAGCGAGTGTCAGACTTTTACTGACTAAAACCTACAGTGGTCCTTCAGTTGTTCTTTATGAGAGAGGAAAATCATTTAACGACTGTTTTCGCTCTAGGGTGGAGCAAGAGAGCATGTCAGACTTACTGACTTAAACCCACATGTGTCCTCCAGTTGCCCTTTGCGTTCTAGGACTATGTTTTCCCTTTCAGGAATTCCCCGTGGATCTGGCGGAGTAGAAGTCTAAACTAAATCGGACTGGGGCTGCCCTCGGGCGGCTCCTGCCCAACCTGGGGGGTCCAGACGCCTCCTGCCGGAGGCTTTACGCGGGGATCGTTCGGTCCATGGCCCTTTATGGCGCACCGGTATGGGCGCCGACGCTGCGGAAGCAGCCGGCGGCCCGGCTGAACGCATGCCAGAGGGTCATGGCCATACGGATGGTGCGAGGATACCGGACGATTTCCCGCGAAGCGGCGAGCCTCCTTGCTGGCCAGCCACCATGGGATCTGGAGGCAACAGTCCTTGCACACATGCACGATCTGCGCATGGAGATGCAACGCCGGGGCGAAACTCCGCTGCCGCGACAAGTCGCAGCATGGCGGACAGAGCTCCGGCGGGTTCTCATGGTGAAATGGCGACAGCGACTGTCGCAACCCAGTGCTGGGCACGCCACAATTATGGCGGTAAGTCCCCTCTTTGAGGCGTGGTTGGAAAGACCTCACGGCGTCCTCACCTTTCGCATGACGCAGGTTCTCACCGAACACGGTAAGTTCGGGAAGTTCCTGCACCGGATTCGTGCGGAAGCGACGCCCGGGTGTCGCCACTGTGTGGACCGCCCGGAGGACACGGTGGAGCACACGGTGGAGGTGTGCCCCGCTTGGGCAGAGCAACCCCGTGTCCTCGTGGGGGCGATCGGCGGCGGCGATCTCTCGCGCCGGGCTTTGGTACAGGCCATGGTCCGGAGCGAGGAGGAGTGGCAGGCGGTCGCCTCCTTCTGCGAAGCAGTAATGCTAGCAAAGGAGGCGGCCGATCGCGTGAGGCAACGGTCCTCACGCCCCAACCGCCGTCGGGATTCCGATCCCGATTTCCGGCCACCGTAGGCGCGGGCTTGCGGACGGCGAGCAATGGGTAGCCCGCCGTCCGACCGTCCGGTAACCGTCCGGACCGAGCCCAAGTCGTCGACGGCGCGTGCTGTTCCACGCGCGCCTCAGGGAGATGTCAGCAAATCGTAGGGGCCCAGCAGGGTCGAAGCCTACTGGGGCCATGGGTAGTGTGAAAACGAAACCCGGGGCCCTGGGACGAAGGCAACGAAGGAACAGGAGTGGGTTTTTAGTCAGTAAAAGTCTGACACTATCTCCTGCTCCACCCAAGAGCGGGATTTGTCATTTAGATGATTTTCCCACCTAAAAAAAAAAAAAGCTTAGATTTCAGTTTTAATTTCAACTCGATACCTCCACGCGTTCCTGAGATAAAGGGTCTTGACAGACAGACAGACGGACGAAAAGTTATCCTATAAGGGTTCCGTTTTTTTCCTTTTGAGGTACGGAATCCTAAAAAGTGAGAAAGAGTGTTAGTTTCAGAGTCAAAAAGCCGAAAGAACTGTGTTTTTATTAGACACTGTTTCCCGCGGTTTTACCCGTGTCTTTGGTTACTGCTCCGTATATTATGATGATGTCTGTACTCTGTATAGTCTTCCTTTATAAATTGGCTATCTAACACTTAAATAATATTTTTTACAATTCGAACCAGTAGTTCTTGAGATTAATGTGTTCAAAGAAAAAAAAAACTCTTCAGCTTTATAAAATTAGTATAGATTTTCAGTACCTTAGCGATTCCATGAAAATCCTTATTGCAACTGTAAATGCACATTTACTTAAGAGTGCCCTTCCCGACCCATCTATCGTCAACATGAGCATAGTTTTAAAGTTTGTGGGTTCATCAAATGCAATCCAACGCAATGTTTGATCAAGAGGCAACTCGAAAGTGAGAGATAGGTAACACCTGCAGGCCTAGCCAAGTTACGATTGTTTCGTTTCGATTCTCTTTCGTTGATCGCCACGTGACTGAGCGTTTAGATGACGTCAGAAAAAAAGAAATCGGAGGCGTAGCCGACTCGAGGCGATCGACATCACGAAAGAAAATCGAAACAAATCGGTTGTAACTTGGCTAGGGGGGCTGAACGCTATGTTAGCATTCGGTAATTCCGTCCACAAAACTTGTTTTAGGAAATACGTGTTTTTTTAACTAAAAGTTTTTGGAATAAAAATGCGTCATTCAGAATCTTGATTAAATGTGCAAGGTAAATAATGTATTTTTTTAGTGGATTAGTTTTACACAAATTTATGATTTGATTTCAATAAAAATCTGGATAAATATCCACAAGATATCTGTGTTTCCAAAATATCAAGAAAAAGATGTGTAATAACGTCCTAATCACGTAATGAAAACGTATCTCGGGTTGGCCACTCTTAAAGCATCTTGCTACTTTCCAGAACCCACCTCTGCATTTCTCCGCTGAACAAAACGAACGAGATCCGTTGAACGAATGAGACTGAATGAAATTAATAAAACTTGTATTATTGCACCGACTCTCTAACAAGGTTCTCGTGAACTAATTGAGATTCCCTGAAATTTTATAATATTTTTATTTGTTTTTCTGTGTTCTGTTGCAAGTTTCTGTTGACATTATTCAATTTATACACACTATTTGTATTGAAAACATGCTATAAAACAATTTGACTTTTTTTTAGGTGGGAAAATCATCTAATGACAAATCTCGCTCTTGGGCGGAGCGGGAGATAGTGTCAGACTTTTACTGACTAAGAACCCACTCCTGTTCCTTCTAGCCTTCGTCCCAGGGCCCCGGGTTTCACTTTCATACTACCCGTGGAAGACAATTTGACTGCGGCGGTCTTCCCGTCCGATTATAATTTAGATGTCTTCAAGGCTTAAGTGACTAGGCTCCTAATAAACTATTGCGCCTCACCATTAATGATTGTATCACTGCTTACCATCAGGAGGAATTGCACTAGTTTGTATCAATTAAAAAAAAGTATACATGAAGTTTCATGCCTGTTTTTAACCGACTTCAAAAAAAGGAGGAGGTTCTCAATTCAGTTGAATTTTTTTTATCAAACTCCTCAAATATTATAGGCAACCATATGGTGTTTTTGGTATTTTTCTCAAGAACTTAAGATTTAGTCAAAAAGTAACATTTGATGAAGTGGAACTGGTGAAGAAGACCAGGAATGGCCAACGGAACTTCACACTCACATAGATATCACAATGAAGATAGTTAAGCAACTATGATAATACAAATAAATAAATGGTTCTGAATAGTATTGTTGAAAATGGTATCATAGAAGTTATCTGATGATGATGATGGAGCCGGAAGGTATTCACCGGCACACCGTAATTAATCAATGTATCCTAGCCGTGTTTGAGCTTATTAGAATTGTCATGAGATGCACTTTGGCTATTAGGTACTATCGAATTGATCTGATGATGGAGCCGGAAGGTAGAAGGTAGACACGGGAACTTCTTATTAAAGCAATGTATCCTAGCAGTGTTTGGGTTAGTTGGAATTGTAATGTGAAATAGGTACTCTGGCTATAAGTGTATCACAACTAAAAAGTGTGAAATAAAAAACTTTTTACAAAAAAACCAAAATAACCGACTTCACTATAAGACTTCCGAAATTAGCCTTTTTTTGAACGTTTTAGTGTTTTATTTTTGTAGTGAAGTCGGTTATTTTTTTTTGTATAAAGGTTTTTATTATTCTATAGAAACCTACTATAGTTTGAATTTGGCAACTGATTTTCCCAATCCTTTCACAATTCAAAAATATCACCGCAGCCAAATGTGTGTGTCCGAGTTTCGGATTCCGATGTATATGAAAACATGTATTATACACGTCGTCTGTCTATTTCCATGCATCAACAAAAACCTACCCTTTTCCCAAACTCAAAATGCACCGTAACGAGAGTAAATAGGCCTCAAAAGGCCTCAAAGTGCTAGCAAAAGGCCATAACAGGCCTCGGGACGGCAGAGAGGTCGCTCGATCACGTCAGCGCGGCCATTTTTTCATCCGTCCTTTATTGGCCGAAGTCCCCAGAGGACGCCGCGATCGGATAACTTTTTCACCACCTGCCATCTAATTTGGCACAATAATCCTCATACATATATATGAGTTACGATTTTTTAGTTGCTTTCTGTTATTTTATTTTTTTTGGGTGTTTCTGAGATGTATGTGCCAGTAAAACCTTTGAACACCAATGCAGCAAAACACAAACAAATTGCTTCGAGGGTGGTTCTTTTTACTGTAGCTTTTAAAGAAAATACTGGAAAGAATTCTTTTTACAGTAAGATCTCTATCGTGCTTAAATGAAACTGGTTCTGCAGACTGGAAGCCATCATAAAAATGAAGAACGTCACTTGAACCATAGGTACACGTAGACAATATATTCAAATTGAGATTGGTCGCGCCATAAAACGCGCTCGTAAACCGACCAAATTTAAAATACGCGAGTTCTGGAGGTGAACGCGACATCTTACGAGACTCGTCAAATTGATGTCATTAAAAAATAAAATTAAGTCTCGGTATAACCCACTTTGCAGAGCTTTAGAGCCTCAACATGCTTTATCGGAGCGGCCCGCAGCGGGCTATGAAATTATTATGAAGGCTGTTTTCTGCGAAAAGACATAGGAGCACTTTTGCTGAATATAACTTAATAAAGGGCGTTTACATGGAAACACTGACATTGGCCGCATCAACAAACTGAGAGAGAGATTCTGACATCCATTACTAAGTAACTGAATTAATGTTTTTTTATATAGATATAAACTGGTAGTTTGGTAAACTTAAGTGGCAGTGGGCAGGGCAGATTGCTTGCAGAACAGATGGTCGATGAGGCCGAAAGGTTCTGGATTGGCAACCACGTACCGGAAGATGCAGCGTTGGAAGGCCTCCCACAAGGTGAACTAATAATCTGGTAAGGGTCGCGGGAATCCGATGGATGTGAGACGCACAGGAACGGTCGTTATGGTGACGCTTGGGAGAACCCTATGTCCAACAGTGGACTGCAATCCCACCTGATGGTTAGCAGTGATGCAATTGTTGGTGGTGAAGCACACTTTTATTAGGAGCCTATTTACTCTAGTATTGAATACACCTGAATAAGGAAGACCGCAGTAGGCAAATTGTTCCAGTCCTTCGATGTACGCTGTATGGATTAGGCCGATGTATTAACAATATCGAAACAATAAGTTAATGTTACTCTGATTCATTTAGCGAAAGATGACTGCATCAAATGGAGTTAAGCCTCGCTAAACCAAATTGTCGTTTCAAAATGCTCCAATCGACACCGCTGCAAGTCAAAGGAGACAAGTGTCAAACACCATTACGCTCTCGTCCGACGTCCACATCGACGTCGGCGTCACGTCACCTCGCGTCACGTCAGAGCCGGTCATTCCGAATGAGTGGAGTCCCTTACTTCCTCGTTTTAATGAATGACAGTATAAATTTCCCGGCAGTTTCTTTTAAGTTATTTCAAAGGGGAGCCATGTTTTCTTAGCATTTACGTCGTAACGACGTTGAAGCCAAACATTGTTAAGAACGGCACTTAAATAAGTTGGTCCAAGTTGTAAGACACGGGATAGCCGGTGATTTATTACGTTGTAAATGTAAGTGATAAAAAGTGTTAGAAGTTTTACGTAAATTCGTGAATAGACTTCTTTATTGGCGCTTGTTGATGGATAGGGCGGAGAGAATGGCGCGGGTATGAAAGAAATAAAAATATAAGAGGATAATGCGCTCGTTTATTTGGTGGGAAATAAAAAACTTGCGGGGCTTTTTACTAAAGTGCTACCTTCTGAAATCTAATCTGATTAACTCCTTGACTCTCAAAAAGTACTTTTAATTGGTTTCACTGAAACAAATACTTGAGCTTAAGTTTACTATATCGTAACATAAGGGCCCAAAAACTAAACTGCGATGTGACACATCGCCAGAACTTGCGAATTGATTCACATCGCACATTGTATGGTCACCTGAACCAATGCTCCACACGAAATCGCATCGAAGGTTTCAGTGATATATCGTCGTATCGTAGGTCGTTTTGTATGGGAGCCCTTATTTATGAACAAATACTAGGAACAAAAGGTCCTCACAAGAAAACTAAATTCGTTACATAAAAAACAATAAAGCCAATATATCTTCACATAATTTTCACATATATCAACAGTCGAATTAAATAATAAAATTTTCTAAGATATACCCGCCCCGCTTCCTCTCATGTCTCACCCCACACCCCTCTTTAAGGACTCACTCTAAGTGTGTTTAGCTTAGTTTTTAACTTAGCTCTTTTGATATGAGCACGTTCTTATTATGCTAATTCACTAACTTAATGTAACTTATTTAGCTGCATTTTTAATTTTTCAGTCCAGAGTCAAGTACTTGAGCTCAATTTTTCTAATAAAAATAATTACTGCTTTATTCATTTGAATAGATACTTAATATTCAGTATTATAGTTTGCATATTTATTAAAGCTTATGAATATGTATCTCAGACAGAAACAAAATACGAAACTAGACATTTTAGTTTTGATAAAGAATAGTATGAATTTTGCCCTGTCTGCAGTGACTAAGAAATAAAATCCAACAGGTCAAAATCTTCTCCCCAATAAAAAGCGTGTCCAAGTAATAGCGTGACGGGAATAGAACATAATTGAAGGAAAAAAACGTGATGCAAGCAAATAACACATAACAAGGGCAGCAAGATGGTGATGATGGTAAAGCGGCGGTTTTAATAAAAGTTCTTATCTATAAAACACTTCTGGGCAGCAAGATTGTTCCGAGGAGTCACCACGGCAAGGTAACTGAAGGAATACAGATGGGTTTTAATCAGAAAAAGTCTGACACTCCTTTTCACTCCACCCAGATCGGTAAAAGTAATTTAACGAATTCTCAACTCAAAAAAAATAGTCTAAAAATATTGAACCGATTCGAGATCGTTGAAAAGAGAACACAACTGTGTTTGCGCACATGCTCATGGACTATAATACCTCCTGCGTACCTACTTGTCTAATCTCCATTGAGATTGGTCATTGTGATTGAAATCCGGAAGGAAGATTATTCTCAGGTTCAGGTGAATGCTCTGTAAAATGGTACATAACTTACTAACTTAGAGACGTAAAATGTTAAGCTTTTATTAATTATGTGATTACCACAAATATAATAATTATTTAATAATAATGACGACACAAGATAAACAAAAATACCTGACATAATTTACTCATACTTATACACAGACATAATTATTATAATGATGTACATATATAATTATACACTGTGAATTACTACTTAGCCCTCTTCCTCTCTTCTAACTTTGCTATATCCGACAGGGTCCATATTGATCTATGACAATTTTCAACACCATCTATGTATACATATGGATTGCAATAAAGTATTGAGTATAATTACAAAAAACGAACGAAAATTTGAATTTCGCGGGTTAACCTGGAATAATGATGTCCGCAGGAGAACCAAGGTTACCAACATAGCCCGAAGAATAGCCAAACTTGAGTCGCACTGAGCACCGCACATTGCAAGACTATGGTCGTTGGGGCCAAAGGGTTCTAGAGTGGCGTCCGCGTACCGGAAGACGCAGCGTTGGAAGGCCTCAAGGTGGATCGATGGTCTGGTGAGAGTTGTGGGAATCCGATGGATGCCAGACGCACAGGACCATCAGTTGTGGCGACATTTGATGGAAGTCTTTGTCCAACAGTGGACGTCTTCCGGCTGAAATGATGGTGAAAATTGTAAGGTAAGTATCTAGTGTTCACAAAACAGTAGTCGATAGAAAACTATTATGCCATCAGATCCAATACCTAAGACCCTGCAAGACGTATAGTAGGTAATGGTGCCCGTAAGTATTCCTGTTGACGATAGCAATCAATGGCGCATCTCCGGATGTTTGTGCATGCGAACTGTTTAGGTAATGGGGTTCACAACAGGGATCCTAGCGTTAACGTGAGCGGGAAGCTCTTAAATTACTTGAACAGCAGTTCCGTTAAACACGACTAAGATAAATGACTAATAAATGAAATAATCAGAGTTCTCAGAGATCAGATCTCCCAACTAGTTTGGGGTCGGCTTCCAGCCTAACCGAATGCGGTTGAATAATTGTATTCATGGAGCGACTGCCTCCGCAACTCAGTTGCTAGGCATCACGATACTCCTTGTCAGACTTTCTGGCGTCCGACTACTTGTAGGTAACGACTGTCAAAAATCTATGAATGTTATCCAGACGTCAGAAAAATTATTGGGAATCCGTTTGCAGCTCCACCTACCGATCTCAAATATGCTCACAAAATTTCATTCATATCGGTCAAGCTGTTTAGGAAGAGTTAGATGACAACACACGTACAGAAGAATTACATATATAAAGATTTTAAGTTTTGTAACCTATTTATACACACTGTGTCTATATCTCTCACCCAATTTTCCTACCGCCCGGAGAACACGGTGAAGCATACGGTAGAGGTGTGCCCCGCGGGGGCGATTGGCGGCGGCGATATCTCGCGCCGGGCCTTGATACAGGCCTGGTCCGGAGCGAGGAGGAGTGGCAGGCGGTCGCCTCCTTCTGCGAAGCAGTGATGCTAGCAAAGGAGGTGGCCGCACGCGCGAGAGAACGGCCCTCACGCCCCAGCCGCCGGGATCCCGATCCCGATTTCCAGTCACCGTAGGCGCTGGATTGCGGACAGCGAGCAATGGGTAGCTCACCGTCCGACCGTCCGGTAACCGTCCGGACTTAGCCCAAGTTGTCGACGACGCGCGCCTCAAGGAGATGTCAGCAAAACGTAGGGGCCCAGCAGGGTCGAAGCCTACTGGGGTCATGGGTGACGCGAAAGAGAACCCCGGGGCCCTAGAACGAAGGCAAAAAAGGAACAGGAGTGGGTTTTTAGTCAGTAAAAGTCTAACACTATCTCCCGCGCCACCCAAGAGCGGGGGATGTCATTGGATGATTTTCCCAACGAAAAAAAATAAACAGCACCTTTGTGCTCTTCTATCTGTTTTTGTTATTTTCGTTTTAAAGTATTTGTGTATACATAAATAAATAATTGAATGGTTACTAAGATAATAAGCCAGGCTTTCTAACTTAGTGTTTCAACAGAGCCTATAATGCCCATACCCATTCAAACTTCTCTTATCTGCAACTTAACACAGAATTAGACTTTTTTTTTGTGGGAAATCATCAAATGACTGCGGGAATACGGTGGATACGAGATCGTTCGTTGTGGCGACACTTGGGGAAGACCTATGTCCAACAATGGACGTTCTTCGGTTGAAATGATGATGATAATGAAAATGACAATTGACTCCTCCTGCTCAGGATGGAACAAGAGAGAGAATCAGACATTTTCTAACAACAACCCAACTGTGTTCTATCAATTACCTTTTGCGTTCCAGGGTCCCGGTATCTTATTGCAACCACCGCACAGCCCTGGCAAGATAAATAGATGCTCTGTACGTTATCAAATTATTAACAACACAAACACAACAAAAAAAGGCTTCGCTGTCCCCAATAAACAAAGAAAAACTAATTAAGTCCGGCCAGTCCACAGCACCAGCTCGCATTCACCGCGCCCGTCATCCACTCATTGCCTCAAGTATGATCCGTGCCTCCACATAAAGAACTGGCAAAAAACGAGGCTCCGGCTAACAGGCAGCAATGGGCGACCTTTCATTAATCCTGCATTTATGTATGTTTATGAGGCGTGGGGTGCGCCGGGGTACAACCGTGCACCCGCATAATGCAGCCCCGGCGATAAAAACATCCCTTACGGAATTATAGCGAGTAATAGGGTTGATAACGTGCGTTTGTCGTAGTTGTTCGGCACGTGTTTTGTTTTGGTATGTACCTTTTAGAGTAGAAGGGTCTAGAAGTCAGGGTTTAGTGGTGGGGGAATGGTCATGTTGTTTGTGGTTGTTATAGTAACAAGGCCCACATCAATGCATGAATGAAAGAACTTACTTTTAAAAAAAGTAACAAATCTAATAATATGCTATAGGTATACAGGGTGAATTTTTGAGACGAGGCAGTAAGGACAGTTACATTAACTGTTGTAGTTAAAGGAAAACGTTCCCAGGAGACCACCCCGATTGTTTCAAGATATTCTGAACTGCATTCACAGATCCACGCGCGCTTCAGGGAGATGTCAGCAAATCGTAGGGGCCCAGCAGGGTCGAAAGGGTAGTGTGAAAGCGAAACCCGGGGCCCTGGGACGAAGGCAAAGAAGAAACAGGAGTGGGTTTTTAGTCAGTAAAAGCCTGACACTATCTCCGCTCAAGAGCGGGATTTGTCATAAGATGATTTTCCCACCTAAAAAAAAAACTGCATTCACAGATTTTGAGAAAAAAATTCAGTCAGGAAAAAATACGAAAAAAAGTAAATAAAGACCATCGATCCTATTTCATGTAGGGGTCAAGAGACTCTATGCGGCCATATAAGGTAGACAAGAAATGACAGAAATCACCACAAACTTTTCTCACATATTTTGTACGGAAAAATGATAAATTTCAGTTACTTAAAATGAGTTTACACTCTTCTAGTCTCCTAACAACAAGTGCTTATACATTATATGAATGGCTATCCCAGGCAGGGACGCAAAGGGTTCCTCAAGAAACACAGGTTGATGTTAATAAAAGTCTCTCAACTAAACTAACTCTCTCTTGCTCCACTCAGAGCGAGAGGAATTATCTTCAAAGAAAAAGGTATGCCATAACAGAAAACTGGGCAAGCGCGAGTCAGACTCGCGCACTGAGGGTTCCGTACAAACTTACCCATGAAAACAATTCTATTCCCGAATTGAGTTACGAAGATTTTTCCACTCATAATAAAGTTTTTTTTTTTGTGAAGTAACTACAAATTCGCGGTTTTATATTTTAGTTTTCAGATTTTTCCTACACATAAGCTATAAGTCTTTGCTTCATGCCAAATTCAGGATTCTAGGTCAACTGGTAGTACCCTATCAATTTTAATTCTCTTGAGAGTGTCGAAATACACTTTTTTTGCGACATAAACGGCCTTTTGATTTTTTCATAGCTTCGAGGGACCGCAGACCTGAGTATGAGGGTTTTAATTTCGACTCGATACCACCACACGTTTCGGAGATAAAGGGTCTTGACAGATAGACGGACAGCAAAGTGATCCTAAAATGATTCCGTTTCTTCCTTTTGAGGTACGGAACCCTAAAAACAACCCTCGTCACGACAACTACACAACTTAACATTAGCGAATTACTTTATATCACCAATAAACCTGTTTACCAACTTGATGTTATTTACAATTTGATCTTATTTACTTTTACGTACCTATATCGCTAATTGTCGTGTAAACCTTGTAAGTAGTAACTTCGCCCTGTTATCTGAAGCAGTAGTCGTGGCCGTAATAGAGAAAGTACCGATAAACTTGGTGATAAAGTAAAAAACTCGTTGAACGCGGGACATAAACACACGAGCTTGTAGTTCAAAGAAAACATCGTAAACGTTTACAAGTCAAGGAAGTATGGAAGGTGGTGCGAGCGACGGGCGGAAGCGAATCGGTAAAGTAGAAAAAACTCATTCAAACACGATCACTTTTGAAAAAAATTGCACCTAAATCCGCCATTAAATGCACAATGCACTGTATGCACATTGCAGTGAAAAGCGCAAGCTTTATTTGCAATATTTAATTTATTAGGATACTAAAAGAATTTACTAAACTTAAATTAAATCAACCATACTTATACACAAGAAACGCTGCTTAATCGAAGTAAACACACACACACACACCACACACCACACACACACACACACACACACACACATCCACATCATCACTCACCATCAAGTGGTTCAGCGCGAGCCTATCAATAATCACTAATAATAATTCATCGTGAGGAAACCGGTATGTCCTGGAACCAAAAACTTGAAGACATTATGACATCTACCAACCCGCACTAGGCCTGAGTCCCAACAATATGAACATTATAAGGCTGATTAATGGCTACCAATAAAAACTGGGAAAGTGCGAGTCGGGCTCGCGCTCTGAAGGGTTCCGTATACGGAACCCTCAATCAACAACAACAACAACAATTAACAGCATCCCACTGTTGAAATAATTTATAAAATCAGTTTAGTAGTTTTTGAGTTTATCGATTAGAAACAAAAGTTCAAAAATCCAAATCTTTTGCTCTTTTTCTTTATAATATCAGTATAGACTAGATCTAAGGAATCGACTTTATTGCGTAAATACAACGTACAGTTTTCTATTTGTAAATGAGTTTCTCAAAATGATAACAGATGATAGCCAGGTTCCAGGACCCTCCCTGAATTCCCGCTATCTCTCGTGGCTTGTCCCGCAGCAACTGCCGATACACCCTCCTCAGAGTTTCCCAATCAGGGACAGTCACTTATTGAATTTTGTTGTGCTCACGACTTTCAATAATTCCAAACCTTTTCGTTACAAACTTTATCAATTTCCTTAACTGCGAACATATCTTGGTCGGACGAAACTCGGCGCAACTCGAACCGCTTTAAACATTTCGCGAGAACAGACTTTAAAGATTCACAAAATTATGTTTCGAGTATTTTTGCAAGCTGAAAACTTAATTAAAATTGGACGGCTTCAATATTTTTGCGAGTTAATCGACTTTGACGGCGCTCGGTTTTGCGTGATTTCGTGCTTTTATTGTAGCACAACTTAATAAATATAGTTTTATAGACTGGGATTTTAAAGGGATCAGAGATTGAAAATACAGACAGTTCAAAATCGTATTTTCTTTTTTTTTTTATATATGAGGAGTTTTTTTTTAATAACACACGTTTTGAACATTTAAATTAAAAGTCAAATTCACGAAACAAATCTCGACTACGCTACATTTTACTACATCATACATTTCTAAAGTACAATGAGTACAAATCACATAACAAGCAGATTGCCATGACAAATAAACACTTCAACCACCGAAACCTTCGATTGTAAGCTCTAAAGTGATATGAAATAACTTCCCGCACTTGTTCACAAAGCGATCCCACTCCCAGCGCTGGGCAGTGGGCAGTGGGCTTCGTCGCCGAGCTGACGGCAAAAATAAACACTTACTTGTTAAAGAAACGCTGACTGTACGTCACCAAGGGCTTTTAGAGCACACGATTTTTAATCTGAATTTAATTTCAGGTCGTCGTGATGAAAGTGTAATAAACTTGAACCAATATTATAAAGAGGGCAAATTATTTGTTCATAGGAGACTATGTAGCTTCTCCTACCGGCTTCCCTCGCGTGAAAGAACAAAATTATCCCAAAGGAAGGAAGTGTATTACTTCTTGCCCCATCAGAAGCCTTAAAGTCACCCAAAGAGCAATGTAAAAGGTTATGCTCAGATTTTTCTTGCGTGACCGAATCAGGAATGAAGATCTCCGCAAAAGAACCAAGCCTATCGACGCACTGGTCATAGACTTGAGTCAATGTGGGAATTTGGACGAGAAGATACCGCGCAGTTTCCCGA
Source organism: Mythimna impura (assembly GCA_905147345.3). NCBI lineage: Eukaryota > Metazoa > Arthropoda > Insecta > Lepidoptera > Noctuidae > Mythimna > Mythimna impura. The sequence goes on from LR990358.1 coordinate 27,938,917, forward strand.
ATGCTGCCCAACCAGGTTGGATTCGACGGTTGACCTCTTTCTCGATATTAGATGTACCCAACTAGACCGTCTGTCCCAGATAAACGTAAACGTCTAAAACTTCGAGTGTAGAGTCTCTGATCTTGACAGGTTAGTTCGTTACACGGTTTTTTACAGGTTAGGCCAAGAGAACCACGGGTAAAAACTAGTCATTATTTTTTAGGCCAAATATCATCATAATCATAGACTGATAAACAAACTATGTATTATAGAATTCGTAGAAAATGAAACACTGTTGTTTTCTTTTTAATATTTTTGTTAGAAGTTTTATTCTACAAAATGTTTATCACTATAACATTTTGAAGAAAAATATAAGGAGTTTTCTTTTTATTATTATCTATAAATAGAGCTCTACAACGTACATACATGTCTAACTAAATATTAACATTTCGTGTATCTTATTTCAACAACAATCAAACAGAGCAGAATATTAAAATCAAACGCTGGAAATAAAATATTTTTTTCCATGTTCATTTGAAGATTCTGAGAGAAAAAAACTTAATATTACAGTAACAAAAATTCATTTCTATTTCTTAGAACACTACGTATTAAAACTGGGTCTTTATTAATATTATTATGAGAGAGAGAGAAAACAATAAAATCGTGCGGTGTAAAGGACCTTCCACACTAAAGTGTGAAATCGCTGCGTCAAGCGAACGCCACGCGCCTCCACTGACTTATTGCTATTAAATTGAACACACTATTTTTTGGAAAATTCGTAACATTTCCACTTATTTCCACTTGTATTCCGACATATTTGCTGAAAGTTCTGCGACCTACAAATAGCCTGCGAGTGACACTTTCCACCTAGGACTAGTTCATGCCGACTTGTTAAAGGCTCTGTATTTTCTATTTAATGTTAGCATTTTCCGACTTATTGAATTGGCTGTTTCCGTTTTGCTGAAACTGATATTTGGCTTTCTTACAAGTGAAATTCAAGATTTTTGGAGAACATAAGCTTTGCTGACTGCTGTCGTTTTAGTCAATACAGTTATTTTTCGATTACGAGTGTAGTTATACCGTGTACTGCGGGATTGTACGAAAGAGTCCTCGCGGACTGGGAACGTAAACAACAACTGAAGGAACACAGGTGGGTTTTAATAATTAAAAGTATAATACTCTCTCTCGCTCCACCCAGAGCGGTAGGAAGTTATTTAATGACTGCCCGCCTAAAAAAAAAAGTCATTTTAAAAATTATAGGATACTAATGACTGTGTTTTCAGTGTTCCCTTAAGCAAAAACATACTTTAATGTTACCAAAGTCTTGATGACAAAAGCTTATACAATAAAATACCCAGCTACTTAACAATAACGCACGAGGAAATACAATCTGAAGACCACCTAAGAATTTATTTCGCTTCTGAAACAAAGATAAATTATTTGTAATGAAGACCGAAACACAATAGCTTTATTTCAATTTGTTTATTGAATCCAAATACTGAATTTGTATCATATTATCTTGTATTATTTTCCTGCTCTTATCCCAAATGATTTGGGGCCGCGCTCCATGTCTTCATATTTCATACAGTTTGTGTATATTGTACCCATATACATAATGCTATATAGGTACCTGAATATCTAAAATCCAATGCAATGTACCGTGATGTTTACCCGATCTCCTTATGCTGGGACCCTACTGACAATGCGTACTGATCGATGGCATCTAAAAAAAACAAAGACAAGAATTGGTCGGAACCAAAATGTTGACGTTATCATAAAGCGAAGTACAGAAAATCTGTTTCTATCAAGTTCCGACAAGAACGAAGACGATACTTCTAAAACAATCATTTTCTTAATGGATCAAGAAACAGAAAGAAACTTACCTAGTCGATAGGGTAATATTTTCGTTTCGTGATACTTTAAATGTGAATGTCTATATCGAATCTCAACTGGATAAGACGAAAAACGCTTAGACGGCAACTACAGATGAAACTAATCTGCAAAAAAAAAAAAACCAAATGTGTACTAGAAAATGCGAGATATCTAAAAAGTTAAGGCTCATGGATACCTGAATTACTTAATTACCGAGAAGAGAAGAAAGATCTGTACTACACCAAAATACTAAAGTTTATAATTCTCATAGTTGACAGGAGCGCAAATAAAACATATAAATTCAGAATCATGATGACACAAACATAACGAGACATTATATACTCAAGTATCACCCGCTAATACAAAATGATCCCTCGAAGCGGTCCCGGCAGACGTTGTTTTGTCTGAAAGCGGATTTTATGTCAAAAAATATTGAAAACCCGATGGCAGCGCCTGGTTTATTTGTATTTTCAAACCACCAAGGAACTCACTCAAAACACACACAATTTCATCCAAATCGGTGAAGCTGTTTAGAAGAGTTAGATGACAAACACAAGTACAGAAGAATTATAAATATAAAGATACGTCATTCAGAGATAAAATAGCATTCTATTATTAGTGGAAGAATTTTTATAATCGGTGTAGTAGCTTTTGAGTTTATTAATTACAAACAAAAATACAAATATACAAAAATATAAATCTGTCCTCTTTATATTAGTATAGGTAAAACGTACATTCTCGTGGATTTTATAAAAGGTATGAAAAGAAGTCAACAGTGTTAGTAACATCATGTGACTATTCTTTTCCCTTCCGTGTTTGTATTAGTCTGAAAAAGTAACAAGTCATCAATCTTAAGAAGAGAGTTCAGATGTGAATAAAAAAGAATCGCGCTGTTATCCGTGCACAAAAAGTAATGTGAAAAAAAGTATATTAAAGTATTTCCATGGAGTTTCCTGTCTCTACATCTTCATAGAGATTTAAGCTTTAAAATGTACAACTAGTTTTATTTTATTTTTTTGACTGTCCTACTCCTTGATTCAAAAGTGCCTGTAAAGTGTTTAGTTTTAACAAATCTAATATTATAAAAGTGAAAGTTTGTGTGAATCTGTGCATGTTACTTTGTTACTTCTTCTCGCTCAAACTGTTGAATGGATTTTAATGAAACGTGATACACGTGTAGACCATGTCTTGGGATAGATAACAAGATACTTTTTATCTCGGGAGTATCTTAATAATAATTGTTTAATTTCAAGTAACAATGAGACTCATATAATGTTAGTAACAATAAACAAACTTACAACTATGTTAGTCACACAAATACAATCACAAACATCAATACACACAACAAAATAATCATTGCTTCAGCACTCCAGCTTTATCATACTTTTTTTTTAGGTGGGAAATCATCTAATGGCATCTCTCGCCCTAGGGCTGAGCGTGAGGGCGTGTCAGACTTTTACTGACTAAATCCCACTCCTGTTCCTTCTTTGCCTTTGTTTCAGGGCCCCGGGGTTCACTTTCGCACAACCCATGGCCCCAGTAGGCTTCGACCCTGCTGGGCCCCTACGGATGCTGACATCTCTTTGAGGCGCGCGTGGAACAATACGCGCCGTCGACGACTTGGGCTTTGTCCGGACGGCTACCGAACGGTCGGGCGACGCGCTACCCTCTCCAGCTGAGATACTGGAGCAACGATTCACAACATAGCAGCCCAGTCTGTCAGCAATCATGCCCAGGATGCCGCTGGGACTGGCTCGCACCCTGCGCACCAGGTACGCACATCTTTTACGCATAAAATCAATCAACACGCATTTCCGGAAATATCCCTGATGCGCTACAGAAGCAAGGCAGCCCCATCAACACCCTAAAAGCATTATTATACTGCATGTGTAGGGCACTGTACGATCTTTGCGTAAAACTGTATGTTCTTCTCGTATAATTTTCTACAATCACGCGAGCAACGCCGCTGACACATCTAACGTATGACCTAATTATGTTTTATGATTCTAATATTATTTCATATAGAACTTTTTTATGATAGCCACAGGAAGGCAAGCGATAATAATCGAACCATTGAACCTTCTGATTCATGAATTTTCAATGCTATTCCCGCGTACTCTCAACTACACACAGGTACATAAACGTAGTTTACGACAACTTGGCTCCGTACACTTTTTATTAGTGTTTACCTTCATGACACAGTAAAACAAAGTTTTTACATAATTTATTGGGCCTCCAGCTTCGGGAAAACACACCAACAATTGTACGAACAAATATTTTTTGTAAGTTTACATTCCCGGTTGTTATTGAAGCTGTTCGGTTATTAATTTTGAGAAAGTAATTGGATATTTTCTGATGAAAAGCGGTTTTCTTTCAAGAAAGTATGTTTATTATTTTAACAGCGGCCGATTGAGACTGCTGTGACCTCTTAAGAAAACTCAAGAACAAACAAAATAACGATACAGAAAATAAAAAAAGTAAATAAAAATAAATAATCAAATTGAATTATTTTTTTTCTTGTTTCCTCCTTCCCAAGACATCTCCTGTAAGTATATCACTGCAATTGTTTACTTCTCTTTTCTTGTCTGGTGATTAGTTTTGGGGTAGTAATAGAATATAGAATAGAAATACTTATAATCGGGACTGACACAGCACATTAATCATCCGATGATTTCTCCGCATTATGCTGGAGCGAGAAGGCGTCTCAGACTTTTTCTGATTAAAACCACAACGGACCCTTTGTGCCTGGACCAGGAACCTCCCGAACTTCATATCCGGTGAGCACTTGTGTCAAGGGCAAGGAGAGGACGCCGTGACGCATCTCCAGTTACTCTTCAAAAAGGGGACTTAACGCAATAATTATGGCGTGCCCAAAGCATTTTTATGGGCTGCGGGAATGTTTAAAAGAGTAACCGAGGCCTTGAAACATAAAGATTAACTGGACACGGGTGGGTTTTATCTATAAAAGTCTGACGACACCCCCACTCAGCCCACCCGGTGGAGCTAGTTTTAGGTTTGGCACATATTAAGCTAAACTACATTAGACCGACGCACACGTGGACCACGCCGTGTACGTAGAACGACGTCGCGTGGCGTGGATCTAATGTAGCTCTACAAATCTAGTCTCCATATAAAATGTATGGAGACCGACGCGCCCAGATCGGCGTACGTGGACCACGTGTGCGCAATGTAGTTCTAGCATTAGATATATTATGCCACTTGCTGCTGACAATGTCACGCTTCTATTGACTGTACCTACATTTTGAAACCAATTAAGTGCAACTTGTTGTGACAGAAATTACGTAGAAACACTACCGTTTCATCCCCTAAGGGGGTGAATTTAGGAAAATTTTCTCTTAGTGCTCGCCTACGTCATAAAACAACCCTTATGCCTTTATAAATTTCACGCTCCTAGTTCCAGTAGTTTTGGCTGTGCGTTGTACGTCAGTCAGTCAGTTTCTCCTTTTATATATATATAGATGAATTCATAGCAATATGTTAGGGTAAGCGCAACTTCAACAGTTATATTATCTGCCTGAGGATGCTAACTTCACTAGGCAGGCAACAGTTTCAAAGATTAGGGAGAGCTCGGTATCAAAGTCGGAGGGAGTGGGAAACTTCTTGAATAGAGTAATTTATTTAAATTATGTAAATTGGTGTACTGTACGTTAATAATTTTGTCTGTGTGTTGTCTAGTTTGCTAGACATGGGCAGCGGATTGGCCGACTTTATTTAAAAGTATTTTTTTCATTTCTCTATAAGTAAATTGACCCCATAGCTTTTGACCGTAGCTGTACTCCCATAAGCTTTCCTGCAAGTGTGTGACTGTTAATTTTTAGTGAGAATAAAAAAAATAGCTTAACCATAGACCACGAAAGTAGCCATTCTGATGAAGATACTCACTAAGGTCTTTGAAGTGAAGTGAAAGTGATCGAATCAGTATTACCAGAGATTTACCTTTTTTTTATTTTGGAAAACCTTTTGATGACTTCTACACTTTAGGGTGAAGCGAAAGGGCGTGTCAAACTTTTACTGACTAAAATCAAACTGTGTCCTTCAGTAGCTATCTACGTTCTAGCGCCACGGTCACTCGACAAAGTCACTCTTTAAAACGTTCGCGCAACCAGAAATTTACTTGTGATTGTTTGTTTACTTTTTCTTCATGTTTCACGCTCACACGGGTAGGCCATGGAATAGAATAGAATAGAATAGAATAGAATAATACTTTATTGTACACCAAAATAGTAACAAAAACTTATAAACTAACTTAATCTATGGGTACAATGGCGGTCTTATCGCTAACAGCGATTTCTACCAGACAACCTTAGGATGGACTGTAAGAACTTAACATAAAAAAGGGGGGTAGACTGCGGTGTACTGCAAATTAAATTAAAATTTAATTAAATTAAAAATATATATAAGACTATACATAGATATAAAATTATATTGTATAGCTATTATATATAAAAGACAAAAAAACAAACTCATGAATATTATATATATATTATCATATATAGCCATGTCCTGAAATAGCAGCTTTTTATCCCGGGAATATGTTCACTTGGGACAATTTTCTACATTCACTCAGGCGAATCCTAGGAAAATACTAGAACAAGATTCATAAATTTTATAAAACTCTATGTTGGATACATATTTACGAACTGGTAGAATATAAATAAGATCACGATGAATACATGGACGATCTTTATTACTCAGACATGGAACGTTCAAATACTGTCGCCGTGTTTTATTTTCAGAGCAACCGCCGAGATACAAATAAAACTGATATAAATAAAGGGAGTTACACAGGTACAACGAAGGCTGTACTGCGAAACACTACCGTAGCTACCGAAAGGTTAGGCTGGGCAGTGCCCCAGGGCCTCCAAACTTGGGGGCCCAAACTCGGGGACCCCCAAAACCTATTAACAAACCTCTTATTGAACTACCGAGAAATTCTCCCACCTTCGAAATCTAAATAAAACAGCTTGCAACACTACAGAAATCAGAAACATTATTTTAAATAGACCAATAATAATAATAAATGTTTTTTTATCATGTTTTGTTTTAAATAAATATTTAAAAATGTGAATGATATGTATATAAAAATAAATAAATGCAATAATAATAATAAATCATTTATTTTCAGGCATCTTGGCCCATAGATAAATACCATATAGACTAACATATACATATATAAAGTAAATTAAATACAATTTATTGTTAATAAATATGACTTATGACTATGTTAGTAACACTTTACTGCACTTATTATCAGCATTGTCTGAGCACAATTTAAATAAATAATAAGAAAAACAGGGTACTTAAAAAATATAAATTGAAACTTTAATCATGGCAACTCGTTTTAGCCAGTAAAATTCTGACACTTCTTATCGCTCCACCCAGAGCAGAAGAGGTCATTTGATGATTTCCTACGTAAAAAGGGGGCCCCATTTTTTTGGCCCATTGCGTTGTCATCTAGCTACGCGACTGCTGCGAAATATGAGACATTTTTTTCTGCCTTAGTTACCTCAAAAAGAGCCCAATGAATGAAACATTTTTACAAAGAATTTAACCGAAGATTCGGCGAATCGCTACTAACAAACAGGGATGGCGACGACATTATAAATATCCGACAAAGCGGATATTATGAGTAAGAATACAGATACTTATTTCTAAGTTATGTCAGAAAATTGAAATCTTTCTTTTGAGAGTTTCATATAGAACTTAACTTAAGTCAAAAGTGAATAGGTTACTTCTAGGCAAGCGTGCTCTGTCGTCGACCACATCATCGCTTACCATCAGGTGAGATGGTGGTCAAACGCGAGCCTATCATTAATAAAAAAAAACATGTAAGCTCAACTGAAAGTAACTTGTTTGTATTTGTTTGTCCGCGTTGTTAGATTTCTACGAGCTTTAACTTATTTTTATTTATTTATTTATTTATTTTCCAACTTACAACTATCTTTACAGGGTAACCTAATGCGATAGTGTATTTTTTGTTTTTTCTGCTAATATATATAATAACATACATATATTATTCAATTTAGTTTATAACTTATCACAAATAAGGCATTTATTGTAAATTCACTCAGAGAACAACAGAATATGTCCGTGTCACTAGATATGAGGTTATAAAATTAACTAATTATCAAAAACTATATTCTACCAGAAGTTTTGCCCGGGTGAAAGTATATAATATTATAGCTTATCTAGTAACATAGTGATAAAATAACATTCTAATGGAGACAAGTTTTTTAAAAATCGGTTCAGTAGTTTCATTAAAAATAAAAATATTTTTCTCATTAGTACAGATTAGGCAATGGGAGACATGAATACTTTAAAAAAAACTTGAAAACACGCGTCCTTAGCTCTAACACTATACTCAAGTGCATTAAGAGCGGCCAACCCGAGAAATATTTCCATAAAACAACTCTTACGTGATTATGACGATAATACACATCTTTCTCTAAATATTTTAGAAATGCTGATATTTTGTGGTTATTATCTAGGTTTTTTTTTTATCACGCAACGCCATCTAGTCCCAAACTAAGCAGAGCTTGTAATATGAGTACTAGACAACAGACAAACATACTTAAATACATGACATACATATTATAGATAAATTACACCCAGACACAGAACAAATGATCGTGCTCATCACACAAACATTTGTCCTGGGTGGGAATCGAACCCACGACCTCTGGCATAGTAGTCAGGGCCACTAATCACTAGACCAACAGGCCTGTAAATTTTTGTTATCATATTATACATTTTGTATATTTAATCAAGTAAAGACCTCTGAAAATCTGCTATTTTGTGTGAAATTTTGCCCTTCACAATAAAGTCATTAATAAAATATATCTATAGAAACTGAGATTCTGAATAATGAAAAACTTTAAGGTTTTTAAAAAACCGGCCTAGTACGAATGTTGTTATTATAGGTACGTCACGTAACGTCAACACGAAAACGTCAGCTCTGTGTTTTAAAATCTTTTTTAAATAATAAAACAGTATTTAAATAATAGAAATAAGTGAATCAGTGAAAGGACACACAAATAAGTATATTACAATCTTATTGTGGGAAAATATTCATCTTCAGTGAAGTGATAAACATTATAAAAAACCGAGTAAAAAAGCTAAAAGTTGAAAAAACATTAGGCTTTTTATGACTTAAAATGTGCATGTTTGTAAATAAAAACGTTTACTAGTGATATTGTGCATGTTTGTTGACCGAACTCAAGCAAAAACCGTGAGTAAAAACACCACAAAAAAGATTATGATTCATGGTTAATTCAAATCATAACAGTCATAACTTACGTTTCTCTAACAAAGAATTGAACTTTGAACCCACTGAACATTTGAATGACGATATTTATCAGTAATCAAAGATCGAGAACCAACTAGCTACCAAATTCAAACGTAATACGCAAGTCAAGTTTGGTGCAGCGGCTAAAGCTCCGCTCGATCGGTGTTGAATCTGTTGAACTCGAGTTCGATCCCCTTTCATACACCTAGACTTTTTTTAAAGATTTAGGAATCGTATTATAAAAAAAAAAATGAATTTCTTCGAAAACATCACACTACGTAGTCAACGAAGACGATCCGATACAGAAGTATTAACGTTCGACGAAGATAGTTCCAATGATTCGACAATAGAGGGCGCCACAAATAGTAGCGTGCCAAATATAATAGATGAAGAGAATGAAGTAATAGAGGATCTCAAACGTCAAATCGAAAATTTAAATTCACAATTACAGTCGGCGCATGACGAAATAAATAACCTGTCCATTGAAAACACGGAACTAAAGAAAACAGTAGAAAGTATGAAATCAAAACATAAAATAATCGAAAAAGCAACAAAAAGGCTGACTAGCGAGATAAGAACACCAAATAAAAAATCCACGCTATCAACGCCTATTAGAAGAACCCAACACAGAGATAACTCAGAATTCGGGACGCCAGAGCAATTCCAAACTACCCCTCAAACGAATGTGGGCCATATCCAAAATCGGAAAAAAATAAAGAACACGTCACAATTAACCCAGCAGGAAGAAGGCAACAAATTGTGTATTTTAAGTAGTAACCAAAATAACAGAATACTAGCGATAGCTGAAAACACTTTTCCCTCTCACCAAATCTGTCACTACCTTCTACCTAATGGTGGAATAAAAATATTGTTAAATAGCCTTCACACAAAACTAGCTGATTACACGATGAAGGATAATTGTATAATATTCATAGGTGAAAATGACTTTAGACAAACAAGTAACTATTTTGACTTGATATTGACTATACGTGAAACATTGTTGGCTATACAGCACACAAATATAATTATTTGCTTACCATCATCATCATCATCATCTTCCTGCCCTTGTCCCGTGTTATTTGGGGTCGGCGCAACATGTTTTTTTCTTCCATTCTGCCCTGTCACTCGTCATACTATCACTAACTTCCTTTTCTTTCATATCACTCTTCACACAGTCCATCCATCTTTTCTTTGGTCTCCCTCTCCCTCTCCATCCATCCACATGTAAACTCATAACTCTTTTAGTAACATGCGTTTCATCCCTCCTCTTCACATGACCATACCAAGACAAACGATTCCCTTTCAACTTTTCAGTCACTGGCGCCACTTTCAAACTTCCCCTAATATACTCATTTCTCACTTTATCCATTCTCGTCACACCACACATCCATCTTAACATTCTCATCTCCACTACGTGCAATCTTTTTTCATCCGTCTTTTTCACAGCCCAACATTCTGATCCATACAGTATGACAGGCCTTATCACGGACTTGTAGATTTTACCCTTCAACTTGAGGGGCATCCGTGGGTCACAAGTTGTTCCCGTGACCTGTCGCCATTTCATCCATCCTGCGTTGATCCGATGTGTTACGTCCCGGTCTACCTCACCATCCCCTTGGATGAGTGACCCGAGATACCGAAAGTCGGAGCAGATCGGTATGGGTGTTCCAGCGAGAGATAAAGGCACTGGATTGGAGAGACCGCCGAAATCGCAGAACAAGTATTCCGTTTTGGTTCTACTCAATTTCAGGCCAACACTCTCCAGTCTGTGCCACCACACCTCCAATCTGTTCTGGACCTCTAGGCCACTCTCGGCAACCAACACAATGTCATCGGCAAACACCATACACCAGGGAGCCTCTTCCTGAATGTCCGACGTTAGAGCATCCATTATCATCAGGAAGAGGTAAGGGCTGAGAGCCGACCCTTGATGTAAGCCGACAGCCACATTGAAGCTGCCAGTGGTGCCCACTGTAGACCGGACTTGGGTACTGCATCGACTGTACATCGCTCGGATCAACTGCACATACTTCCCAGGCACACCTTTCTCCTTAAGGGCCCACCACAGAACCTCACGAGGTACCCGGTCGTATGCCTTTTCGAGGTCAATGAATACCATGTGCAAGTTTTTATGCGCACCTCTGTATTTCTCGCACAGCTGGCGTATAGCAAAAATGGCATCCGCTGTACCCCGACCCGGCATAAAACCGAATTGGTTCTGTGAAATTTCACTCTCTTCTCTCAGTCGCCTTTCAATAACTTTCTCCCAGGCTTTCATAGTATGTGACATTAGCTTTATTCCTCTATAATTGTTGCACTCAAGCACATCACCTTTGTTTTTAAAAATCGGCACCAAAGAGCTATTGCACCACTCATCAGGTATGGCTTCTTCCAGCAACAACTTATTGAAGAACAAAGCTAACCACGTCCATCCATCCACTCGCAATAACTTCCACACTTCAACTGGTATTCCATCTGGACCAATGGCTTTACCATTCTTCATTCCATTTACTGCTATTCTGACTTCATCCATACTAACCATTCTCACTAATCCCACATTCACTGGTTTATTCTCTAACACCCCACTCCAATTATTTTCTTCATTCATCAATCTTTCAAAATATTCCTTCCACCTCTTTCTGATTTTTTCATCATCCGATAGAACCATTCCAGTTTCATCTCTTATACATTTTACATGACAAACATCCCTCGCCTTTCTCTCTCTTATTCTAGTAAGCCGGTATAGCTCTTTTTGGCCTGCAGGACTGTCCAGTGCGTCATATAGTATAATATATAATATAATACGTCATATAGTATAATATATATAATTATTTGCTTACCAACATATAAATATAACTATTATTCAACTGTATATAATTTTAGAGTAGAAATGTTTAGTGGTCTTCTTTACCAGGACATACAAAACTATAATTATGCTACATTATGTGACTCGAACTTAAACTTATCGTGTGACTATACCATGTTTGAAAAACGTAGTGGACGAATTAATAATAACGGAATAAAAACTATCTTCAATGATTTAAAAAGCTACGTTTATATGAACACAAACGAAACATTATCAATGAAAGACCCTTTGCCGTGTGGTACTCCTAATTCTTATTGCTCACGTAATAATGCTGATATTCCCGATCAACAGTTTTTTCGTATATTACAGCTTATGCATATTGCATCAAAATATAAATGGACTTTTGAGCAAAAGTGATTTAATAACAGTTCATTTAGACACGCTTGCAACAAGTGGTAAGTGTGTCCATATTCTTTGCTTTACAGAGCACAACATGAAGCAGAGTGATATTGACTTCTTAAATATACCTAACTATACTATGGCTGCTAGCTTCACAAGAACAAAACGAAATGGTGGTTCTTGTATACTAGTGAATAACTCCATTCGTTTCACAGAAATTGAATCCGTAAAAAGTGTTAACATCCCAAACGTGTTCGAATGCTGCGCAATTGAATGCTGACCATAAAATTATAATACTATGTATATATCGCGTTCCAAATAATACTAAAATTAATATTTTCTTTAATAATTTGACATACCTGTTACAACAATTTTGCTATAAAAATAATCAAAAAATAATAATATGCGGTGATTTTAATATTGACATTATTCAGAAAAATAAAAGTGCTACTTTATTCAAACGTATTTTAAAAGAGTTTAATCTTAATATAGAAATAAAACAACCTACGCGTCCTAGTAGTGGTACGTGTTTGGACAATTTTCTTCACAATATACGTGGCTGCAAGAGTGAATTATTAGAGTTAGGTGTCTCTGACCACACAGCTCAAATCATGAATTTTCCTGTACAACGGACATGTGTCTTAAAATACTATTACGTGAATAAACGCGACTACAGCAAAGAAAACATAAGTCTATTTAGGAGATGTATTGCTAGTCTTAGTTTCTCTGAAGTTTACGAAACGGATGATGCAAATGAAAGTTATGATAAATTTTTTGAACTATTTAAATTATTTTACAATTTATGTTTTCCTATTATCAAACGTAAAATCTCTACAGTTATAAAACCAAAATGGATAACTCGGGGAATAAAGTGCTGTAGTAAAAAGAGACGAGCTTTATTGTGGCAGTACAGAATAAAACGAAATAGTGATACAAAAGCGGCTTTCAAATCATTCTCAAAGAGATATCAAAAAGTGATCAAATTAACACAAAAAGCTCAAAACAGCTATTTTATCGGAACTAGCACTAACAAGTCTAAAGCAACGTGGAAGGTAATCAATTCTATCAAATCTAATATTCCTAAAACGACTATAAATGTAATTAAGGTAAATGACAAGTGTATAACCAATCCAAAAATGATAGCAAGACATTTTAATGATTATTTTATAGACTCAGTTCAATTGAATGCCGATAATTCGCCAACAACTAACAATATTAAAACGGACATATCATTAGGATCGTGTAAATCTATATTTATGCAACCAACCATACCAAAAGATGTAATTACCATAATAAATAATTTAAAAAACACCAACAGTACAGGTTATGACGATATTAACACAAGAGTAATTAAATCCATAGCACCTGTAATAGCGCCAATACTTAGTGATATTATAAATAAAATTATCCAAAATGGGGTATTTCCAGAAAAGTTAAAGCTTTCCATTATTAAACCATTACATAAAAAAGATGACAAAACAAAAGTCAGTAACTACAGGCCGGTAGCGTTAATACCTATTTTCTCTAAAGTAGTTGAAAAAGTCATTTATAACAATGTTTATAATTACCTTGAAAAAAATAACATATTTTGTAAGGAACAGATGGGATTTAGGAAAAATAAGACCATTAACATGGCTATTTATAATTTCCTTGAAAAAATACATTCCAACATGGATAACAGAAAACCAGTCATGGCAATGTATATGGACATGACCAGGGCATTTGATTATGTTAACCATAAAGTGCTATTGGCTAAGCTCTCTAAATTTGGCATTAGAGGTAATGCACTCAACCTCATGCAATCCTATTTGGAGAATAGAAAACAAATCACCCAGATTAGCCAAGTGGATATTAACACAAAAAGTGAAGTTGTGTATTCCTCTAACACTAGAGTACTTCATTACGGGGTTCCGCAAGGTTCTATATTAGGACCTTTGCTATTCATTTGTTACATAAATGACTTTCCCCAAGCTATTACACACCAGATGTCTTTATTTGCAGACGACAGCACTGTTATATATAGTAGTGGAAATCAAAAAGAAATAGAGGATGATATTGGTGCCAGTTTGGTTACAATTATTGACTGGTTAAAAACTAACAATCTTAAAATTAATCTTACAAAAACCAAAATCATGAACTTCAAAATTAGACAGAAAATGCAATCAAAATTTCAAATAAATTATAATGGAAATCCAATACTAGAATGTAATGTAACAAAATTTCTTGGTCTACATATTGATAATGATATGTCTTGGAGGACGCAAATTGAGAATGTGTGTGGGAAACTTTGTAAGTTTTCCTATGCTCTTTATAAATTAGGTAAAATTGCAAACATGACCGCACTCTTAGCAGCCTATCATGGTTACGTTGCCTCCAATTTGCGATATGGCCTGATTTTTTGGGGTAATGGTGCTAGAGTCGAGCAAGTACTTTTAGCCCAGAAAAAATGCATTCGTGCTATATGCAAAATAAAGCGGACGGATTCATGCAAGCCACATTTCCAAAAATTGAATATTTTGACTGTACCATCACTATATATCTATGAAGCGTGTATTTTTGTTAAAAACAATATGCATCTTTTCAGACCTGTCGAAAGTCAACGACGCTCAAATAAACTGCACTTGGTTTTCACAAAGACCAAATTTCTCCATAAAAGCATATATGCAATGGCTCCCAAACTATACAACAAGTTACCAAGTCATATTGTATCAGCTAACAACATAAATGATTTTAAACGTCAGCTTTTTAAATTATTGAATGACAAGGCATATTACTCTGTCGATGAATACCTTAATGACAAATTTTGACATAACAATTTCATTCAATTTGATTTAGTTTTGACAATTTTGTATAATTGAGTAAATTTTGATAATTATAATCCTGACATTGTATTAAGTAATTTTTTTATACATATTTTGACATTTTGTAATATTTTTAATTGATCTAATTTTGACAACTGTAGTATAGCTGACATTGTTTTTAATGTTCTTGTGATAATTTCAATTTTTTTGCTGACATTGTATTAATTTTTGACATAGTATATTTTGACATTTTGTAATATTTTTAATTGATTTAATTTCGACAACTGTAGTATTGACATTGTTCTTTTTTTATTTTTTGCATGATTTTTATACTGTTCTATTTTTTATTTTTTTTGACAATTATCATTTGCGGACATTGTTTTTAGGAGATTTTGTATTTACAATTAATTTAATTTTGATACTAGGTATACATAATTATATTGAGATTACCATCGCTATTTTGTATGCCTTTCGGCGGAACATTGGATGGACCAAACATATATATAAGATCATTGTACCCTTTGTTCACAAAATTAATAAATGAATTGAAATGAATTGAATTGAATTGAATCGGTCCCGCTCATGAAGGGTTCCGTCCCGTTTGATTCATAGCAAAAAACGGCAAGAAAATCTCTTTTGTTGTATGGGAGCCTCCATAAATATTTTTTTTCTTTTTTTTTTGTATTTGTTGTTATGACGGCAACAGAAATACATCATCTGTGAAAATTTCAACTATCTAATATCAACGTCTATCACCAGGATGTATCTATAACGGTTAATGAGATACAGCCTGGTGATAGACGGACTGACAGCCCTGACCTGACCCTAAAAACTACGGATTTCTTGGAACAAGTTTTATGAAATATTCGAGTAAATGACGGAATTACCAAATGCCAACTGAGCGTTCAGATGTTATCTTTCTTTTTTTCATTGCGTTGGATTGCATTGAATTGCGTTGGATGAAACAACAAGTTTTTAAACTATTACACGTTAACGATAATCAGCTTGGGAAGGGCCCTCTTAAGTTCTTGAATATAATTCAACTCTTAACTCGAGCTGATTAAAATATTCTGTGTTTCCATTAATTATTATACATACCTACATAATAGAAACATGACTTCCCGAAACTTCATGGACATGCAATCTTCTGGTAAATCCTCTAAGTTCGTATCTCTTTCAGTCGATTAGCGACTAGCTTAAAGTTGCCAAGTTATTACTGTGATCATGGCATACTTGGCTATATGCTATAATTGCTATACATATGTATAGAAATTATAGTAATAGCCAAGATTAACTAAGGTGACTGCACCTTTAACAACCTTTAACCTTCAACATTGTAAAAAAAATACGAGTGCACTTTTTTTTAGGTGGGAATTTATCCAATGACTTCTCTCGCTCTAGAGCGGAGTGGGAGGGTGTGTCAGACTTTTACTGACTAAAACCCACACCTATGTTCCTTCTTTGCTTTGCATTACAGGACCTCGGGTTTTCATTTCAGAAGCGAACCCATAGCCCCAGTAGGCTTCGATGCGAGTGCACTAGACGGTGTACTGTTAAAGTGATACTGGTAAAACTTCACAATAAATTGAATAAGTGAGATTTAGTGTGAGAGGAAGAAAGAGATATGACTATTAATTTTCTTTAGCTAACTCTCATGTAAATAAAATGTTCCTAAAAATTACGCGTCCTTAAAATTTCAACATCAATTCTTGTTCAATTTGAAAATCGAAGGCCACTAAAAAGTGTTTTACCTTCGACAATCAAATCGTATAAATGAAAACAAGCGAGCATAAAACCTTTTTTCAAATCGCACCTTACACAAAAGAAAAAAAAAGAATAGTGATTTCAATTTTCCTTTTCGGATATATCCGCGGTTATCTCGGCCCGGCTTGTCCCGATACCTACAACCCTGGTATCGACTTAAGGCCGTATTTTATTTTTATTTATGGCCCAGTCCGTCGGCCTTTAGCCCCCGACAATTAATCAACTCTGTGCCGACCGCCTAATGCCTGTTTTCCTTTGCCTAATGACCTAGGCGCAGATTCATGACTGATGCGGTATCAGTATCAACTAAATTGCGCTTCAATATTTATTGAAGAGCCTAAATTTTGTTTGTTTGTTTGCTTACGTTGTTTTTAGGAATATTTTTTTGGATTTACATAAATAACTAGTTTAGCAAAAACTAGCTAGCTAATTCTTTCATTTTTAGTCAAGCACAAGTGGTAACGGCCTCGACTTACGAGTGTAGGTCGCGGGTTCAAACCCAGCCAGGCGCATTACTTTGTGTAAATTATTTCATCACCACTGCTCTCAAAACGGTGAAGGAAAACATCGTGAGGAAACCGGCATATCCTAGAACCAAAAATTCGAAGATATGTGACATTCACCAATCCGCACTGGGCCCGCGTGGTGGATTACGGCCCATTCCCTCTTCTAGAGAGAGGAGGCCTGAGTCCCAGCAGTGGGAACATTAAAAAGGCTGAATATGCTATGCTATTATGCTACAATGGGCTTTGTTTATAAAATCTTTTAGTCCACCTTTATAGTTTTTCTTTACTTTATTTTTGGGCTGAAAAACCATCAAATAGCTTCTTCCACTCTGGGTAGAGAGAGAGCCGTAGCTTCACTTCCGTAGTCTTGCCTGCAATTTAAAAAAAATTGCTCAACCATAGACCATAAGAAAGTCATTGTAATGACAACACTCACTAAGATCTCTATGTGAAAGTGATCGAACCAGTATTTTCAGAGATTTACCTTCTCTTTATAGTGGGAAACTATCCAATGACTTCTCTCGCTTTAGGGTGGAGCGAGAGAGCGTGTCAGACTTTTACTGACTAAAACCCAGCCATGTTCCTTCAGTTGTCATTTTGCGAGGGCCACGGTAACTCACTCAAAAAATCCGCAACCCTGGCAGGTACCTATCGACCTTAATACCCAACTTGACTAAAAATAAAGTCTGAAGACGTATAGAAATTAATTCAATGACGAAGCTAATACATGACATTTATAAAATAGTCAAGCAAAATGAGGTATCAAACTAGTATCGGATAATAATCGTGTTTTTATCCGCAAGTCCGCTAAGTGCTTTATATTCGGAGATAGCAATGATTTAGAGAATATTATTTATTATACTTAAGCGTTATCTGTTGGACATTTTATGAGTTATTTGTTTGTTGTAATAGTTTAGGGCTTTGTTTAAGAGGACTACAGGACCTATACTCCATTCGCAATAATATTAGCCATTTAAACAATCCTTTTTTACTGTCCGTTCAACCGATTCTGACCTTTATTGCGTGGGTGGTAAGACGAATGGTGGCTGCTCGGGTTCAGTTAAAATCACCCTTTTCAGAGCATACTGTTAAGTATTTTACACGTGTAGCCTTTGGACTAACTACACTCTGAAGGCCGTTAATGCTCTTCGAGTCCATTACAACAATGCATACAGGATGCTGTTGGGGCTGCCTCGCTTCTGTAGCGCCTCAGGGATGTTCGCGGATGCCCAGACTGACGGCTTCGCTGTGGTCAGGCGCAAGCGAGCAGCATCTTTGTTGCGCAGGGTGTGAGCTAGTACCAACGGCCACCTGAGTGTCGTTGTCAATAAGCTGGATTGTCCTATTATCTGGTCCTTAAGCCAACTACATGCTCCTGTAAATTCTGGCTACTAACATAGTGTTTTTGTGTTACTATCATCTGGTATTGCTGTTGTGTGTTGTTTTTAATATTGTTGTTTAAATGCGTTACCTATTGACGGAAAGGTCCGAAATAAACGTTTATATTTTTTTTTATTTAGTAAATAGTTGGTATTCTAATCACTTTTTTGCTTTTAATGCCATCCTTATGCTAACGGAATAAAAGTCAAAATGGGTTGAACGGGCTGCAAAAAAGGTTTGTTTAATTGTCTAATCTTATCTCGAATAGAGTATAGAGCGTGGTCACTCGCGGACTGCTTACAAAAGAAAGAAATGCCCAAAGACACAATGCTTTCATATATGAAGCATTTTAGTGATTTACTAAAAATCTAAACACTTTTGTTTGACCTTATTAGTGTAGATACATATGTAGATAGTTTATTAACTTGTATATGTATTATATAATTGTATGACATTTATGGTTTATTAGTATATCTATTCTTGTACCTATTCGCCTTTTCACTCTCTTTTATTGCACCTACCACTATTTATATCTGCATCACCGTAAGGTTGACTGTTGGAAATGCCTAAGGCATTAAGTCTGCCTCTGTACTTTTGTGCAGAAAGTATTTAATAAATAAATAAATAAAACACTTTAAGGGTAAAACGTTGCTTGTAAAATAATGTGACAAACAATCAGAATGATTGTATGTATAGTAATCCGGTTTTTTTAATCGATAATAGTAATTTTTAGAAACTGTTTCATGATTTTTTTCAATCGTACTAAATTTGTTGTATTATATTTAGAACATACTATCTATCTAGCGTTTTTCCTGAAGAATATAATATATTTTTATTATTCTGTTTACTGCAGCGGATCATATACTTTTGTGCATTATTAAACTCACGATTAGTTCCTGTAACCTGCAGCTCGTGCACCCCTGAGTTTTTTTTTATGTTTCTTCTCAGGGTTCTCAGCTAGGAAACACCGGCTAAATCTAAAAAAAAAACAATTTCAACCTGGTACCTCCATGCGTTCCCGAGATAAAGGGTCTTGACAGTCAGACAGAGAGACGGACAACAAAGTGATCCTATACGGGTTCCGGTGTTTTCTTTGAGGTACGGAACCCTAATACACCGTGTGTGCCTCACGACAATAAAGCATATAAAAAATACTGAAGCTAGGCACAGTAACAAGAATGTAACCACCCTCTCTGTCCATGGTTTTAACACTTGAACAAGTTTCCCTACGAAGTTAGTTGTGCCGGCCGATGCGACGTGTTGCTTTGAGGGCGCTCGCCAAAGAACGTACATTTCCTTTTTTCTTAACTTCGCTGTTCCCTCGTTTTAATTGACAAAGTTTAGTGGAAAGTGTAATAAATTGCTGATGAATAACTTTATCTTTTGTGCCTCTCTTTTGTCAATTTGTTTGGCGAGGCGATTAAATTTTAAAAAGGTTTGGTTTAAGTCTGCCTCATTATAGTGTTTAAGTTAGTTAACACTAACAACTGCTTCAAAGGGACTGAAGAGATAGAGCTGTACTATAAATCACTTGTTTAGTTTTTTAGATTATTAATATGGTTTTTAATCATTTAAACTAGTGCTTGACTGAAATCCCACCCAATGGTAAGCAGTGAACTAAACGAGTGACGAAGAATCGCCAAACTTAAGTGACAATGGGCAGGGCACTTTGCTCGCAGAACAGATGGCAGTTTGGGCCGAAAGGTTCTGAAGTGGCGACCACATACCGGAAGACGCAGTGTTGGAAGGCCCCCTACAAGGTGGACCGATGACACGGTGAAGGTTGCGGAAATCCGATGGATGCGAGACGCACATGACCGTTCATTGTGGCGACATTTGGGGGAGGCCTATGTCTAGCAGTGGACGTATATCGGCTGAAATGATGATGATGGTAAGCAGTGATGGAATCGTTGATGGTGAGGTGCACTAGTGCATTAAGAGCCTATCTAGCCATGAATACACCTAAATTATAATCGGACGGGAAGACCACAGTAGGTGAATTGTTTTAGTTCAAGGTACGCGGTATAAACGACGAGGCGAAACGCTTATTCCAGACCGTTGTTATTGTGTTGACGTGAATATATTAAAAGAAGTTTGAAAGTAGTGCCAGTGACTGAAAATTTGAAAGGGAATCATTTGTCTTGGCATGCTCATGTGAGCAGTGTGTTGTGTGTTGTGTCCGAGTGGTAATGGCCCCGACTTACGAGTTGTAGGTCGTGGGTTCAAACCCAGCCAGGCGCATTACTTTGTGTAATTTATTTCATCACCACTGCTCTTAAAACGGTGAAAGAAAACATCGTGAGGAAACTGGCATGTCCTAGAACCAAAAATTCGAAGACATGTGGCATTCACCAACCCGGACTGGGCACGCGTGGTGGATTACGGCCCATTCCCTCTCCTACAGAGGAGGCCTGAGTCCCAGCAGTGGGAACATTATAAGGCCGACTATGCTATGCTATGCTTATGTGAAGATAAAAGATGAAACGCATATTACTAAAAGAGTTATGAGTATACATGTGGACGGATGAGGAGAGAGACCAAAGAAAAGATGGATAGATTATGTGTGAGGAGTGATATTAAAAGTGAAAGAAAAGGGAGTTAGTGATAGCGTGACGGGTGACATGACAGAATGGAAGAAAAAACGTGTTGCACCGACCACAAATAAGACGGGACAAGGGCAAGAAGATGATGGTGATGAAAGTGTTGACGTGTGTTGTTGTAGTTATTTTGGTTACTTCCCATGGCCAAAATGTTAGATATTCAGTTCCATAAATAAAATTTTGACACCAAATGGGTATAACGTAAATTGACGCTTTCATCACTGATATCATTTGAAAGGCTTCAACATGATACGACACGATTCCGATTCGACTCTGATCGAACTTGGTGAATAAGCGATAAGAACTCTACGGTCCAGACTAAATACTTCGCCTCGTCGTTTATACCGCGTACATCGAAGGACAGGAAACAATTTGCCTGCTGCGGTCTTTCCGTCAGATTATAATTTAGGTGTTTTCAAGGCTAGAGTCTATAGTGGCTCTTAATAAGCTAGTGCGCTTTAACATTACCATCACTGCTTACCATCAGGGGGATCGCGGTTAAGCACAAGTTTATATAATTAAAATAAAACTGGGCAAGTGCAAGTTGACCTATGTAAATAGTTCAATTGCCATCCGGAAAAATCTTCGGGATTACACTCTAAGCTTTTTTCTTGTGACGTAGCAACATATTTACTGTTTTCAGATTTATTTCTATATTAAAAATACATTAGTTAGGTAAAAAATCAAAAACATTCAATTATTCAATCAACAAATCATTCATAATAATAAATAAATGAATATAGAACAACGAACCGATAAGGATTGAGCGTGGCATATTCCAGGGTGATAGTCTGAGTCCACTGTGGTTTTGCCTAGCCTTGAACCCGCTCAGCACACTGCTGGAGGGTTCTGGCTTAGGTTATCGGTTGAAAAGAGGCGGTCAGGTCATATCTCACCTTCTTTACATGGACGATTTGAAACTCTTTGCCCCCAACAACTTGCAGCTGGTGGAGCTACTGAAGGTAACTGAAACCTTTAGTAGTGCCATCAGGATGGAATTTGGTGTGGACAAATGTGCAGTCATACATGTAAAGAGAGGTGAGATTATGGAATCTGTGGGAATTCAACTCTCGGATTCCATACACCTTAGATCCCTCTGCTCAACCGAAACTTACAAGTATTTGGGTATGTCGGAATCGTTAGGCATCAATACTGATGACGTGAAACAATCGTTGAAAGAGCGCTTCTTTGGACGCCTGAATAAAGTACTCAATAGTCTTTTATCAGGCGGAAACAAGGTGCGCGCTTTCAACGGTTGGGTCATGCCGGTATTGATGTATTCTTTCGGCATACTCAAATGGACTCAGACAGAACTTGACGCCCTGGATAGGAGGGTCCGCACACTACTTACCGCAAACCGGATGCATCACCCACGGTCATCGGTGATGAGACTGTATATCCCGCGGAAGTGCGGGGGTCGTGGCTTCTTAAATGCTAAGACCCTGCACAACCGCGAGGTATGCAGTCTCAGGGAATACTTCCTAAAAACCGACGTGGGTATGCACCGAGATGTGGTAGCGGTGGATAAGGGCCTTACTCCGCTCTCCTTGGCTAACGAGAACTGGCGCAAACCTATAGTACTGGATACTAATGACCGCAGGGAAGTATGGCAGAGCAAGGAGCTTCACGGACGCTTTTACCGGGCCTTACATGGGCCCGATGTAGACCTGTTAGCGTCCGTATCTTGGCTGCGTTTCGGTGACCTCTTCGGGGAAACTGAAGGTTTTGTCTTTGCGATTATGGACGAAGTTATGATGACAAACAACTACCGGAAATATATTGTGAAGGACGGTACGGTTGACATCTGTCGGGCATGCCACCGACCCGGGGAATCAATCCGACACATTATTTCTGGGTGTTCTCATCTAGCTAACGGAGACTATTTGCATAGACACAACCTCGTAGCCAGGATTATCCACCAGCAACTTGCTCTTAAATACAATCTTGTGGAATCAGAGGTACCGTACTATAGGTATGTGCCCGACCCAGTTCTCGACAATGGCAATATCACGTTATATTGGGATCGATCTATCATCACTGACAGGACTATTGTTGCCAATAAACCTGATATAGTGGTGATAGATCGACTAGAGCGTCGCACAATGATTGTTGATATAGCGGTCCCTCATGACGAGAACCTCGTGAAAGCTGAGAAAGATAAGCAAACTAAATATCTTGACTTGGCTCGCGAGGTTGTCGACATGTGGGAAGTGGATAGAGCAATCATTGTGCCGATAGTCGTAACGGCCAATGGCTTAATAGCCAAGAGCCTCGAACAACATCTGAGGAGGCTCTCGTTAGGCAGCTGGATCAAGGGCCTGATCCAGAAAGCAGTACTCCTAGACACGGCGCGTATCGTTAGGAGATTCCTCTCTCAGGAGCCCTGACCGCCGGCAGCTTGGACTCTGTTCCCGATGCCGGTGGGCTACTATTTTTTATATTTTTAAATGTTTTTTTTAATGTGTTTTTTTTTTAAGGAAATATTTAAAAATATAATAAGTATGTAATATAATAAATAAATGAATATGTCGTCTATAGTAAAGTGGGTTACACTCGGTCGAAAATATCGTCTTTGGCGTTCGGCTGTCGAGTTCGGCCCTCCGTGCTATCTCCGGTGATGTATGTGCGAGGGGGTTGCCAGGTTACAGTGTTACAGGCGACTCAATGCGGCCAAATTTGCAGCCAACGTTACAATATAATTGATTTGGCTTCGGCAAGTCTTGTGGAGAAGGGTGGCACATTATTATGTTATATGCCGATTTTGAGTAGATACATTCAGGAAAATATCGTTAGCTGTGTTTCAGATTTTGTTTTTATTATTATCAATGTAATTAAAACAAATCATATCATTTCTTTCTATTACGTTAATTTAAGTGCATTATATTACTTTAATTATAAAATAAACTTTAATTATAATAAAATACTAAAACATTTAACTAATTATATACAATAAAGTCAATAAATAACTCTGAGTTAAAATATGGCGTCAAAAAATTCCTCCGCATCGCTGTCGACTGAAAGTGCATCCAAAAGACTGGCGGCATTGCCACGTTGTATGGCAATGCTTAATCTCTGACCGAAGTAATAGGCAGACTTTGGGTCACGCAAAGTGTCAACTAAATTAATTAGTCCTTAATTAATATTATTATCAATTTGATTGAATCATTTTTTTTTATTAAATGTGAATACATTTAATTAATAAAAATTATATATATTCAAGCAATTTGGTAAAATGAAATTATTCTAGAATCAATTTTGTTTTTATTCTTACTAGGTATACTGAAAGCTGTACGAACAAGGCGCCGATGTCTGTCACACAGTTGATATAGCACAGATATCATCGTTTGCTCTGTGTTTTCAAAGAAATCATAATATGGTACATTTTATTTTGATTAGGATAAATAAAATGTACCTGCCTTTCTGATAATTAAAAAAAAAATATTATTAATAAGCCACATTAAAGATTAACTGGAAAGTCATCTAGAGAGCCACCATTTTAGATGATTAGAATGCATATTAACAACGTAGGACTTTTATGCAATTATGCGCAAAAAAGGTGGCGTCGGTTTTACGACGAGTACG
The DNA here is from genome assembly GCA_905147345.3 of Mythimna impura. Classification (NCBI taxonomy): domain Eukaryota; kingdom Metazoa; phylum Arthropoda; class Insecta; order Lepidoptera; family Noctuidae; genus Mythimna; species Mythimna impura. Next base: position 27,963,912 of record LR990358.1, read on the forward strand.
GGGAGCCCGAACTGCGTCTTGAGGATGATTGGCGAGAGAACCGACACTGTTCTGCTCCAGGTTCACTGAACTCCATGTGTTGCGAGACCGGTGAGCCTACTGTGCAGGGGTAGATAGATAGTGTCTCTAAATTTAATACTGGAATATTACTAACGTTAGTTATAAGTTAATTTCTTATTACTAACAATTTTATGGACTGTTTTGTATGAAATATTTTATTTTTATTTTTATTAAGCTTACATCAATCCCTGTGCTAGGGCTTAAGCCTCCTCTTTGTGAGAGTAAACTTTATTACGTAATAATATATTTATAAATAATCTTTAATTTATAAAACTTTGCCAGCGTGTAAGACGGAAACTATCCCAAGGAAACATACTCTTAGGATAAGATACATTTTGTGTCCTATTTCAGGGAAGGTCTATCTGTATGCAAGTAAGTTCCATCCAACTCCGTGCAGCTATTAAGACGCGAAGGCGTAACAAACAAAATAAAACTAATATTCGTATTTATAGGTGCTAATAAAATTGATAAAATACAAAATAATTCATATGGCAGAACGATTGTTCTGCCATATGAATTATCAAAGATAAAATGGGGTTTGGCCGTTTGGGTGTAGGAGGGTAAAAAATTACCTACAACCTATTCCCAGGCCAAAAATTTTCATAAAAATCGGTCATGCCGTTTCGGAGTAGTATGATAACAATCGCGAGATTTCTATATATTAGAATATACTTTGGATAAACTTTACTTTCAATAACTGTCCGAAGGCTGAAAGAGCAGTCGTGGCCGAGTGGTAACGGCCCCGACATACGAATTGTAGGTCGCGCGTTCAAACCTAGCCAGGTGCATTATTTTGTGTAATTTATTTCATCACCACTGCTCTCAAAACGGTGAAGAAATACATCATGAGAAAATCGGCATGCCCAAAAACCAAAAATTCGAAGACATGTGACATTCACCAACCCGCACTGGGCCCGCGTGGTGCATTACGGCCTATTCCCTCACCTAGAGAGAGGAGGCCTGAGTTCCAGCAGTGAGAACATTAAAAGGCTGATTATATATATTATATATATGATATATAACTGTCCGAAATACTTCTAACAAAACAACTCGTTTCCTCGACACATTATAAATATGCAAGTATATTAACAGTATCCAATAACCCAACATCTAACACAAAGGGTAAACTGAACAAAAGATCCGTCTCAACACAAGTCAAGGCTTGTAGCACACAGAGAGCAGACGTCAAAGCTATACGCCTTCGTATAGCGCCGCATAACGCCCTGGACAGCGCACCTAAAGCCGAGCCTGTAACGAATTGTTTTCCATGCAGGCATCCCCTAACCGTTGGGTATATTGTCTATCTGGATGCCCTAAAATTCAACTGAAATATTGGACCGAAATACGATTAATATTGTGAATTTGTAAGGTGTGTTCTGATACTTGGTACAGAGCGTGCATAGACTTTATTGGGCCAAGAAGCTAATTGACTGCTATTTTACTTGGCTTTAACAATTTCCGATACAAATTAGAAGTCGTTAACGTTAGGTTCAATGACAAAAAGCGGAACGATGGCTTTCACTTACCAATGAATTATAATGGTTTTGCTTATTTTCATGACTCTTCAAGATAAGCAAAACATGATGTACCATCAGGATTGCAATAATTTGTGACCAGTTTCTGAGAAATAACAACGCTTTTAAAAGCAGGACAAAAAATGCCAATGTATATAAGGTTTATTTATTTATTTTAACACAAAGGCTACAATTCGTAAGTCGGGGCCGTTACCACTCGGCCACCACTGCTAGGCGTCTTTTATAATAAATCATAGTAAATATTCAATAAAGATGATTACCTACGCGCGCGCGATGTTATGAGTTCAAATCTGCTCCGCGACTAAATCAATTAAAAAATAGTAAAAGTGGTTTTTTGTTGACTTTTTTTCACTAAATTTGTTTGAATAGGCACCATCAATAAGTGAAAGTGTTATCTCGATGGATAAACATTTATAACCATAAAAAAAGCAAAGAAAAATAACATCACATAAACAAAGAAAAATCAAAATAATAACAATGACAATTACTGGAAATGGAGTGCAGTGACATAAAAAAAAACGGTGATCTTCGTGATATTGAGTAAATTTAACACAACAAATACATCAAAAACAAAAAAAAAATCGACTTGTATAAACCAAAAAGTGAATTAAACTATGTTTACTATCGGTGTCATTATCATAATAGTGCTTTAGACTAATTCATAAACAATCTCCAATAAACAAAACATAAAACAGTGCAAAAAGTATATAATCTCACAACTTTTAAAACAAAGACAAAGTGTTCGACATTGCTAAACATTCCAATTATATGAGTCATCTCTAACCGCTTTTGCTCATTTAAATATTACATCCGTTCAATGCGATGCCAAATTTCACTTCAAATAGTTAAGCTCAGTTGGTTCAATGGCCCTAAGTGTGGCGTCAACAAGTTAGTCGACTGAACTCAAGTTCGAACCCCATCAAAGGCGATTCTTTTTGTGATTTCTAAAATTCCCTATTTCTTCATAAAACAACGTTCACCGTTCTACGTAGTCACTAAGTACATATCACCACAACAGAGGGCGCCACAATATCTACGAATAAAAATGGACTTCGACAGCAATAATATAACTTACCGTAATAAACCTTGTAGAACAAGCTCCTTAACTGACCTGTCTAAAATGACAACAAATATTAGCGAAAAAACTATATTGGATGCAACAATGATGAGTATTCCGGATAGCTTCCACGACACCACTGACGAAACCCGTGAGTTAACAAATGAAATTAAATCACTAAAACAACAATTACTTAGCGCACATCAAGAAATTGACAATTTAAATATAGAAAACCTGCGCCTAAAAACAGATTTACAAAATATGATTACGACTGTTAACACCTACAAAAAAATATGCTCAACGCCTGAGAAAAAAAGTACAGCACCTACACGCATAAGTAAAGCATCACGCCAAGTTAATTCACCACATGACTTAAACACTAGGCGTGAACCTCCAATCAGTACACCTGACTCCTTGAACAGCAAACACAATAAAGGAACACAGACTGCTAATAGTCGTAATCAGACACCACACAGAGGTAGAGGGTCAACTACTGCTATACCACCAACCAATCCTGTAATACCGAAAACTGTAATATCAAAACCATTGAGGAATAAACTATGTATCTTAAGTAGTAACAAATACAACAGATGTTTGTCCTCCATAGAGGAAGTCTTCTCCGAACACTTCGACTACTGTCACTACTTAATGCCTAACAGCAGCATAAACCAATTATTGAGTGGCATTGAAGAAAAATTAAAGAAGTTTACCTTAAATGACTATTGTCTAATTTTTATTGGAGAAAATCACATAATTTCGAATGAAAACAACTACATAAAAATAATAAAATTACTAAATGAGTCTCTTCGTAAAGTTACTCACACCAATGTAGTGGTTTGTCTTCCCACGTATAAGACAGGATCACTTATATATAATTTCAAAGTCGAGATGTTTAACAACCTCCTTCACCTAGACAACCAAAACCATAAATACGCATATGTCTTCGACAGCAATCGTGACCTAATACTTGAGATGTTCTCTTACACTACGGGTAGAATCAATAAGTACGGAATCAAAAATATATATGACAATATTATGAGTAACATTCAGATTGATATAGACCTATATTGTAAGACAAGCAGATTGACAAATAACGACAACAAACAAGAATGTGACGAGATTTTAACGACTCCCTTTGGTGACGAACTCAATTCAAGCCTGAAAGAAAACCCTAACTTTTTTCGTTTATAAGAGTATACATATCCTTCACCAAAATATTGCTGGACTCTTGAATAAAAGCGATACGTTTACTGTGTATTTGGAAGATCTCGAAAATAGTAGACGACGGATCGATACTATATGCATAACCGAACATTTTATGACGCCTGAGCAAGAAGGACTACTAAATGTACCAAACTACACCCTAGCAACTAGTCTCTCCAGACATAATAAAAGAGGTGGTGCGTGCATCTTAACCAGGTTTGGTCACAAGTATAAAGTTATAAATTTAGGTAAATATTCTGTAAACAATGTAATCGAATGCTGCGCGATAGAATTGACAGAACACAATATTATTGTTGTATGTTTATATAGAGTGCCCCAATCTAATATAGATACATTTTTTGAAAATTTAAATAATATTTTGCATTTACTGTGTTTAAAATTTAATAATAAAAAGGTTGTAATATGTGGGGACTTTAATATTAACTTACTTAAAAGAAATAAACAAACTTTAGACTTCGAACATACATTGTTAAATTATAATCTAAAATTACAATTTTGTCAACCCACTAGGTTAAGCAGTGGGACGTGTTTGGACAATATAGCACATAATGTAAAAGGCTGTAAAGGAGAAATTATAGAATTGGGCCTGTCAGATCATACCGCACAACTTTTGAAATGCCCTGTTAAAAAGACGTGTGTCTTAAAGCGTTGGAAAATAAAAAGACGGAATTATTGTCAAGATAATGTAGAGAAATTTAGAAATTCCATTAAAAGTCTCAGTTTTTCGGACATATATACTACTAGTGACGTCAATGAGGCCTACGACCATTTTCTTGACCTATTTAGATGTTTTTACGATCTTTGTTTTCCTTTCGAAATAATTACAAAGTCGATTACTAAGAAAGCCAAATGGATCACTAAAGGGATAAGAAAGTGTAGTAAAAAGAAACGGCATTTGCTATGGCAATATAGAACACATCCTACCCTAAAAAATAAACAATCATTTAAGACATATTCTGCAAGGTTTAAAAGAGTTGTAGCTTTAACACAATCATCACGAAATAACTACTTCATTAAGACATCTCAAAATAAATCCAAAGCGGCATGGACCATAATTAACAACTCTAAGACTTCCTTCCCTAAAGAACCAATAACACAAATTCAAACAGAGACACAGAAAATTGCGAACCCATCAAAAATAGCTCAGGCTTTCAACGAGTTTTATATTAATCAAGTTCCTAAATCAAAAAACAACACTATACCAAAAATTAATGTACGCTCAAATACTTCAAACTCTTTATATATGGAGCCGACTACACCCCAAGATATAAATGACCATATTAACTCACTTCGAAATACGAATAGTGTTGGTTATGACGGAATATGTACTAAAATTATCAAAGAAGTATCACCATACATAGCTCCACATCTCAGTCATATAATTAATATGAGTATTTCTGACGGAATCTTCCCTGACAAATTAAAAACGTCAATAATCGTACCATTGCACAAAAAAAACGATAGACAAATTATGTCAAACTACAGGCCTATCGCGCTGATACCCGTCTTTTCAAAAATATTTGAGAAAGTTATTTATAAGTCTTTATACAGTTACCTTGAGAAATCAAATATATTAGTAGAGGAACAAAAGGGATTTCGTAAGCAGAAGACAATAAATATGGCCATATATGACCTGCTTCTTCCCGTCTTATCTAATGTAGATAAAAGAAATCCTGTATGTGCTATTTTTATGGATTTAACTAAGGCCTTTGACTATGTAGATTATCCTATATTAATAAGTAAACTTGAAAAATATGGTATTAGGGGAAATATACTCGATCTCATTCAATCTTACTTAACGGACAGAAGGCAATTTGTGGAAATCACACAAGTATGCCCCAATACCGGTTACGAGAAAAAATATTGTTCCAAAAGCGAGATAATTAAATACGGCGTTCCTCAGGGTAGCGTGCTAGGACCCCCTCTTTTTTTGGTTTATATAAATGACCTTCCAGAGCATATAAACCACCCCATGGTGCTATTCGCCGATGATAGCACTGTAGTAATTAAGTGTGACAATCCCAATACTTATGAAAATGAAATAAATATGACATTGAATAAAATTATATCATGGTTTGACAACAATAATTTAAACATTAACTTAGAAAAGACTAAAATTATGCATTTTTATCAAAGGATCCCAAACAATATCTTGGACATTAATTATTTAGGGACAAAAATTGAACCAACAACTGTTACTAAATTTCTTGGTATTAATATTGACAACAATTTGACTTGGAGATCCCAGACAGACGAAATATGTAAAAAGCTTAATAAATTTGCCTATGTTCTCTACAAGCTATCAAAAATGGTGAGCCTGGAATCGGTAGTAACAGCCTATCACGGCTATGTTGCATCTACTCTCAGATATGGCGTAATATACTGGGGCAATTCAGTAGATAGAGAACTCGTATTCAGAGCCCAAAAAAGATGTATCAGAGCTATGTGTGGCCTTAAAAGCACAGACAGTTGCCAACCATTCTTTATACGTCTAAAAATTCTTACCTTGCCATCGTTATACATATACGAAACAAATGTGTTCGTCAAATCTAACATTTCATTTTATAAAACAGCTAATAAAAGCTACTACCGAAAATTACGCGATAAAAATAAGTCAGAACTTGAAGTGACTTATGGAAAGACTGCACTAATGAATAAGAGTACCTTCTGTATGGCTCAAAAAATATTTAACAAACTACCTGAGAAATTAAAAACGTTAAATCTGGATAATTTCAAAAAAGAACTATTAAGAATTTTGATATATAAATGCTATTACTCAATAAAAGACTATTTAGACGACAATTCTATAATTACTTCTTCAGAAAATTGTACATTACCCGACTTATTTCGATGATCTTGACTTTTTATTGACATTGGCACTAATATGACATGTAATAACTTAATCTTTTTGACATTTAATTGAAACTAATTTTATATTTAATCTGTAATTATATGCATATGCCTATTGATAATGACTTTTTTAATAATATAGAGTTTACATAATGAAGTTGCTCATTATCCGACCTATATTGATAATCCTGAATTGTATTTGACATAAGCATTAATATGACATGAACCTTAATCTCAGACATTTACTGAAACTAATTTTACTTAATCTGTAATGATATGCATGTGCTTATTATTATTATTGACTTTATATAAAAGTTGACCTATTTTGATGGTTCTGAATTGTATTTGACATTAATATTAATATGACATATAACTTAATCTCTGTGACATTTAATGAAACTGATATATAATTAAATTTGTAATGATGTGCTGATTAATATTAATTTTAAATTTATTAATGATGTTAAAGTTTACATAATCTCAGAAATCAAATGAAAACTGACAATGTTAATTTATATATTTGTACGCCTCTGGGTAAAACATAGAGGATCTACCTATTTTTAACACCTCACACTCTGTTGTAATCTGACCTATGTTTACAAATAAATTATTCTGATTCTGATTCTGAAAAAAAAAAGGTACAAAGACTAATATGACTTAGAGTAAATTCTTTAACAGTCAACCTAGGGTGGTGGAGAGATAATATTGCAGGTCCAAAAAAGAAAATATTATTTAGAAAACAAGGGTACAAAAGTACCTATAATACATAGTATAGTAAAAATAAACATACATGTAATATGTTATTATAATTATATGTATATTTTATAGTAATGAAAAGAAGTTCAAAATACGATTCTACAGAAAATAATTCCGCAACTTTCGCTTAAATGTATACTGGCTGGTTGGAAGGTTGTCTTTAAAAGACCTCTTTAAGCGATAAGACCGTCAATTCTATCATTTACTGAAATGTTTCCTAAAATAGTGCCTTCTGTGTTTAAAATGATGTACCTATCTACCTATATATTCAACTGCGTACCCTTGGGATCATAAATCGCGTGCATCCACTTATTTCTACACTTAAGTTACTATTCAAAAGTTCATAAAACGCAATTCGTATTCCACAACTTAATATGTATATTTTAATATCCCAATTACCTCAATATTAAGTCTGCGAGCGCCGCCATCTATATCTGAATTATTAATTTCAATTTTTCCTCGAGAACTTGGCTCACTTATTACGTCCCGGCTTGTATTTCTTCCATCCCCTGAGGGATATTAACTCTGACCTGACGAATGGAGTTTTGACACTTTTTCGTACCACGAAAGTAGGTTAGTTTATACGTGATACTTTAGTAATGAAGATGGAAATTGAACAAATGTTAACTCGTGGAAGCCATTTTCTTATCTAACTTTGAACTTGTTTTCCCGGAGGGGTTCCTGAATGTCTGAATCGTTTCAATGTGCTCGTTGTTGGGACATCGCTCAAATTGGTTTTCTTTTACTGTGACCGCTAAAAGTTATACATGAGTTGGACATCAAATTATAAGGCATTGAAATTCTTAAATTAGATATAAATGGCACGTAACTATACTTAGGTTTAGGTTTTATCTGGCTTTTGGGTGGTCTATAATAATAATAATAAATCATTTATATTCAAGCATCTTGGTCCATAGATAAAAATACTTTACAGACTAACATATATAAAGTAAATTAAATACAATTTATTGTTAATAAATAAGTGTTATGACTACGTTAGTAACACTTCACACTGCACTTGTTCACTTTGTGCTGTTCTGTGGCACTTGTCCGCGGAATCGACGGAACACCACGCCCTGCGACCAGCCCAGCTGCTGCGTCTATGTCCAGCTGTGACGTCTTTCGGCTAGAATGAAGATGATGATAATAGTTACATAAGATACACAATTATCATCATCATTTCAAGTGGAAAGCGTCCACAACTAGACATACGTCTCCCCCAAGTATCGCCACAATGACCGGTCCTGTGTATCTCGTATCAATTCATGCGACATTCGTCTGGTCAGTCCGCCTTGTGGGAGGTCTGCAACCGCTAGTACCCAATAACTTTATAAATAAATCTTGATTCGTTAAAAGGCTACACTATTAGTCTAAAAAAAAATAACTTTAGAATAATTAAAGGAGAAAAAGATCATTCCCACCACAAATAATTGAACTATACTTGTCTCAACTAACGCATTAGTTGCATATGAACGTATAGTTAACGTGCAATCGATAAAATTAATTCAGCTGATGCCAATAATGGCAATAACGGTGTCTCCGGCTGATCCTCTCGCTCGAGTGGGCTTGTTGTAAAGTATTCGATGCTCAGTTGTGGAGCCAGTGATAGCGGAATGAACGGATATCTGTAGGTATCCAAGTATCATCATCTATTCAGCAGATGCAGCCGAATACCAGAATTATACAAGGAGTATAGTCAAATAAACAATCGTTCCTTTTTTTAGGATTCCGCACCTCAAAAGGAAAAAACGGAACCCTTATAGGATCACTTTGTTGTCCGTCCGTCTATCTGTCTGTCTGTCTTTCTGTCTGTCAAGACCCTTTATCTCGGGAACGCGAGGAGGTATCGAGTTGAAATTTAAATTATATACTCAGGTCTACTGTCCCTTGAAGCTGTGAAAAAATCAAACTTCTAAGTTAATGAAAAAAAAAGATACGGCCGTTTATGTCACAAAAAACGTACATTTCGACACTTTCAAAGGAATCAAAATTCATAGGGTACTTCCCGTTGACTTAGAATTCTGAAATTTGGCATGAAGCAAGGCCTAAGGAAAAAATCTGAAAACTGTAAATTAGTAGTTACGTCGCAAAAAAAAACTTTTTCGTGTTTCGGAAAAATGTTCGTAACTCAATTCGGGAAGTGAACTGTTTTCTTAGATAAGTTTATACGAAACCCTCAGTGCGCGAGTCCGACTCGTACTTACCCGATTTTTTTTTTCTTTAATTGGTTTACTGGAAAATGGCAGCAAATCAATAACTCCACCTATGTTGCAACATAGGTGGGTAGTGAAAAGTGGTCTACTGTAAAATAAAGTTCATCAACAAATCATCATCAACTTCCTGCCCTAGTCCCATGTTAATTGGGATCAGCGCAACACGTTTTCTTCTACCATTCTGTCTTTGTCACCCTTCACGCTATCAATAACATAAAGTTTAAATAAATAAATATTTGTCAGTCATTGGTCAAAATTCGAAGACATGTGACATTCACCAACCCGCACTGGGCCCGCGTGGTGGTGGTGGCCCATCCCCTCTCCTGGAGAAGAAGCCTGAGTCCCAGCAGTGGTAACATTAAAAGGCTGATTATGCTATGCCATGCTATGCTGTCATTGGTTAACACGAATCCGGTATGGATTATTAGTACTTTGAAAGACAGAAATCAGACCTTCAGGTTGTTCATGTAATTGTATGTAATTTAGACCCATGTTGGCCTCTAATGCATCTAAAACTAGCCTTAAATACGAATTTTTATCACTCATTATTCTACCAATGGTATTCATTCTATCACGTAAACTAGCAAATACAAGCCCTGCTTTCTATATTCATTTTTCGACAATGGTCGCTTTACAATCACATTCTATGTAAGCTGTTGATCCCCGCAATAACGCCGGCGTTAACGCGCCATTGTCTTTCTATTGTGTCTCTAATTACGCTACTCAATAAGTTAAAACGAAGTACCTACCCCACTACGTCTATCCGTCTGTATGAACTGACATGACACTGTGTCTGTATCTTTATGCTGTTTTCACCAGTCGATAGATAATGCTTGAGGAAGGTTTAAGTGTATAATACATGTTTATTATTGTAGAGAAAATCAAACATTTCTAACACCCGTACAAAGCTGGGATGGATCGCTCTAGTCTTTACTAATATTATAAAGAAAAAAGATTTGTATTTCTAGATTTTCGTGTATTGGTTTGTAATTAATAAACTCAAAAAGTACGAGACCCAGTTTTTAAATTCTTTCACTAATAGAATGCTTCATTATCACTGGGTAACAAGAATATATTATTTTCTAATTTCACGTGGCAAAGTCGCTGGCAGAAGGTAGTTAAATCAAATCTACGCAAAACCCAAAATCATAAACAAACACCGCCACCGTTATTAAACTCCCTCACACACATTGTCATACATTCGCTTAGACGGAGTATCTCAGGAAAGAGTAAGTTAGGAATTCCGCTGAATGATTTATTGCTGGTTACGAACGCAGTGTTCAGCTATATATTTTATACTATCACGCAGGTGAAACCGCTGGCAAAACCTAGATTTTCTATAAACCGGCTATTAATGAACCTCTTTTCGAGCAGAGAAGATAGAAGAGAGCAATCAATATTTATATACTGACTCTGCCTTCTCTTTATATCTTAGAAAGTATTTTGTATGTTGTAAAAGCTTAAGACTTTTCAAAATTAGAAACGTTTTTATAACAAAAATACGCGTAGTAAACACGAAATCGTATTACCCAAATGGAGATTAGCTAAGACCAGCAAGTCATTCTTAGTTAACAGCATACTCTTTTATAACAAGCTGCCAGAGGCGGTAACAGAACTTATCGAGGGAAAGTTAAAACCAAAAAAGCGTATTACAAGGTTAAAGACTATGTCGAAGACATGCTTGTTTGGCAGTGACTGCTACTGCATATGTAGCCCCCTGGTAACTCATTAATATTGAGTAAATGTATCTTTTAACTGCTCCATCTTTCTTTTAAGTGGTTCGCAACTAAAAAGTGTGAAAAAAAAACTTTTTACAAAAAAAAAAATTAACTTCACTAAAAAAAACACTAAAAGGATCAAAATAACTTTAATTTCGGAAGTCGGTGTTTCTCGGTATTGTTTGTTTCTTATTTAACACCGACTTCCGAAATTAAAGTTATTTTGATCCTTTTAGTGTTTTTTTTAGTGAAGTCGGTTTTATTTTTTTTATTTTCACACTTTTTAGTTGCGAACCACTTATAAACAGAGTGCCTATTTCTCATGACAATTCCAATTAACCCAAACACTGCTAGGTTACATTGTTTTATTATGAAGTTCCTGTGTCTACCTTCCACCTTCCGGCTCCATCATCAAATCAGTTCTATAGTACCTTATAGCCAAAGTGCATCTCATGACCATTATAATCTGTCTGGTGAAGTCTGTTTCGTGCTTCTCCCCACCTGACTGCGACTCACGCGGTGAACGGAGAATATGGCGTTACAGGTCAGCAGAATTGGATGAGATGCGGCACTTCTTTGCGTCTTATCCTTGGCAGCAGGTCTGTTTCTCTTCTAAAAGTCCGTCGAGCTGTGCGGATGCTATATCCGATGTGATACGTCAAGCTATGGAGTTTTTCATCCCTTATAGAGACGTACCCATCGGAGGCTCAGCTCACCCATGGTTCAACGCCGATTGCGTTCAAGCTGAAGAGCGTAAGCATTCGGCGTTTCTCGCCTGGGTTGACGCTCGTGACCGCAAAGCTCCGGATCTGAGCTCAAAGAAGAGAGCTTTCAACCATGCTGCCAAGTCCTACAAAAAGGCACTAAAGAAGGCTCGGTTCGACCGCATTACCCATATTGGCACAAAGCTCTCTGCACAGCCGTCCGGTAGCAGAGCGTTCTGGTCCCTTGCCAAATCGGTCGAAGCGAACTTCTGTAGGCCCACATTGCCTCCGCTGGTTAAGCCTGATGGAACACTGGCTCACACGGCGAGAGAAAAAGCAGGTCTCTTTGCATCTCTTTTCGCCCATAACTCTCGTCTTGACACTAGCAGTGCTACTCCACCAACTCTACCTCACTGCAACTCCTCAATGCCCGAGGTTCGCATAAGAAACAAAGAAGTTTTGAGAGCACTGTGTCGTCTAGACGTGAATAAAGCTAGTGGACCAGATGGTATACCAGCAATAGTTCTCAAGGCATGTGCGCCCGAGTTGTCTCCTGTATTGACGCGCTTGTATCGCCTCTCATTTAGGACTGGTATAGTGCCCAAGTCCTGGAAGCTTGCCAACGTGCAACCCGTGCCCAAAAAGGGCAGTCGTGCCGATCCTGCCAACTATCGGCCGATTTCAATAACCTCCATACTCTGCAAGATTATGGAGCGTGTATTGAACTCGCGCCTCATGGCATACCTGGAAGGTAACGATCTCCTCAGTGACCGACAGTACGGGTTTCGCCACAATCGGTCTACTGGGGACCTACTAGTGTATACCACTTACATGTGGGGCGAGGCCCTTGAGAAGAATGGAGAAGCGATTGCTGTCTCCTTAGACGTCTCGAAGGCCTTCGACAGGGTATGGCATGCCAGCCTTTTGAGTAAGCTTCCATCGTACGGCATTTCCCCTGGTCTGATTAACTGGGTAAAAGACTTCCTGAGTGAACGGTCTCTCCGAGTTGTTGTCGATGGATGCTCATCAGAGCCCATGACGACCAATGCCGGAGTTCCTCAGGGGTCAGTTCTCTCTGCAACTCTTTTCCTGCTGCATATTAACGATCTGCTGATGCCCAGTATCTATGGGTATGCAGATGATAGCACAGTTGTATAGAGATACCTGCCAGGTGCTCGGGCTAGTAAGGAGCTAATCCGGTCCGAACGAGAGGCTACGCCAAAACACAAGCGTGTCTGTTCACCGCCAAAAGGAGCCCGTTCGCCTTGGCTCCTGCTTTTCAGAATGTATCTCTGGAGTGCACCGACCGCCTTCAGCTCTTGGGAGTTGAAATTTCCTCAGACCTTAATTTTGGGCGGTTCATTGAGTCCAAAGCCAAGGTAGCTGCTAGAAAACTAGGCGTTCTTGCAACGGTCCGACGGTACTTCACACCGGGACAGCTTCTAATGTTATACAAAGCACAGGTCCGATCGTGTGTGGAGTACTGCAGTCACATATGGGCTGGTGCTGCAAAATGCCATCTAGCAGCTTTGGACTCAGTGGAAAGGCGTGCGAAGAGGCTAATTTAAGTCCAATCTACAAAGCCTCGAGCACAGGCGCAGGGTAGCCAGCCTATCGGTATTTTACAGGTTGCATTTTGGAGAGTGTGCGTGGGAATTGCATGACTTGATTCCGCCATCTCCTTTCTACCATCGGACAACCCGACGTACGGCGAGTATCCACCCTTACGTTGTTGAAACTTCAACGGTCCGGACTAAGCGTTTCGCTTCGTCGTTTATACCGCGTACATCGAAGGACTGGAACAGTTTGCCTGCTGCGGTCTTCCCGTCCAACTATAATTTAGGTGTCTTCAAGGCTAGAGTGAATAGGCTCTTAATAAACTAGTGCGCCTCACCATCAATGATTGCATCGCTGCTTACCATCAGGTGGGAACGCAGTCAAGCACTGGTTTATATGAATTAAAAAAATAATAATAATAAGCCCAAACACGGCTAGGATACATTGATTAATTATGGAGTTCCTGTGCCTACCTTCCGGCTCCATCATCAGATCAGTTCGATAGTACCTTATAGCCAAAGTGCATCTCATGAAAATTCTAATAAGTCCAAACACGGCTAAGTTACATTGATTAATTACGGAGTTCCAGTGCCTACCTTCCGGCTCCATCATCATCATCAGATCACTTCGATAATACCATTTTCAACGTAACTATTCAGAACCATTCATTTATTTGTATTGTCATAGTAGCTTAACTATCTTCAATGTGATATCTATGTGAGTATGAAGTTCCGTTGACCATTTCTGGTCTTCTTCATCAGTTCCACTTCACCAAATGTTACTTTTTGACTGATTTACAGTCAAAAAGTAACATTTGGTGAAGTTAAGCTTAAGTTCTCGATGAAAATACCAAAATCACTATATGGTTCCCTATAATATTTGAGGAGTTCTCTCGATTCCTCATGGATCCCATCATCAGAACTGGATTTTGAAAAACATGGGACCAATTTGGAAGCATATCCTATAAGGGGAATTTTTTTTTTGCAAATCGGTCTATAAACGACGGAGTTCTGTGGTAACAAACATAAAAAAATGATTTAAAAAAATACAGCCTAATTGATAACCTCCTTCTTTTTTTGAAGTCGGTTAAAAATAAATAACGGTAATACAAAAAAAAAATATTTTTTGTGTTATCTAGACCTCAACCACCTTAAATTCGTTGGTAATTTGTTTTGTTAACATCTCTTAAATAGCCTCTTTTTTATAATGTGAGTGTGAGAATTCTTGGATTACTTCCTATTACAACTCACTTTTTTATTATGATTATTTTGATTGTGCTTTTGGGTACAATATTGACTGGTCTATACTATCCTTACATAATATCTATTAATATTGTAGTATGGAATTATTGTAAGAGCAACCTTTTTTTTCAAAGAGTAACCATGTAGTTTATTACCCGTTCTTCTCCATAGGAAACGACCAATTTGGAACCGTGCACTAGCTTCTGACGTTTTATAAATGCCCATGAAAGCAGTAAAATAAAAATACTTTGAATCTTCCCCGCTCCGCTCCGCTGCCCGCTCCAACCGCCACCACACCCTAGGCGAGTGTATAATGTCTCCCTGAAGAGACATTGGCAGCAGCTACAGTACACCTCTTCTGCACACGCGAGTAACTGAGCTCATTTGTGGTTCTCGTTATCTCTCACAGAGTCAACTGCACCAAACTCTGTACCCTTCGTTTTTGAAGGATGAACAGTTTGAATGGTGGCGGTAAATTTATCTAAATAAAACTGAATAGCTGTTCGTTAAGCTCACTAAACTCGAGAACAGCTGGACCGATTTGGCTAATTTTGGTCTTGAAATATTCGTGATAATCCGAGTAAAAAAAATAATCCGAGTACAACACTTCTTCTCATCATCATCATCATCATCATTTCAGCCGAAAGACGTCCACTGCTGGACATAGGCCTCCCCCAAGCGTCGCCACAACGAACGGTCCTGTGCGTCTCGCATCCATCGGACTCCCGCAATCGTTACCAAGTCATCGGTCCACCTTGTAGGAGGCCTTCCAACGCTACGTCTTCCGGTACGTGGTCGCCATTCCAGAACCTTTCGGCCCCAACGGCCATCTGTTCTGCGAGCAATGTGCCCTGCCCATTGCCACTTTAGTTTGGCGATTCTTCGTGCTATGTCGGCAACCTTGGTTCTCCTGCGGATATCCTCATTCCTGATTCGATCACGCAAGGAAACTCCGAGCATAGCCCTCTCCATTGCCCTTTGGGTGACTTTAAGCCTTCTAATGAGGCCCATTGTAAGCGACCACGTTTCGGAGCCATATGTCATCACTGGCAACACGCACTGGTCATAGACTTTCGTCTTGAGACACTGTGGTATATTGGACGAGAAGACACCGCGCAGCTTCCCGAACGCTGCCCAGCCGAGTCGGATTCGACGATTGATCTCTTTCTCGAAGTTAGACCTTCCCAACTGGACCGTCTGTCCCAGGTAAACGTATTCGTCTACAACTTCGAGTGTAGAGTCCCCGACCTTGATAGGAGTGGGTGCTACATGGCTGTTTACCATGACTTTGGTTTTGTCCATGTTCATTTTAAGTCCCACTCTTTCGGAAGCTCTACTGAGGTCACCAAGCATTATACTGAGCTCCTCCGTAGTCTCAGCCATGACTACTATGTCGTCGGCAAACCGAAGGTGAGTGATGTACTCGCCATTGACATTAATGCCTAGCCCTCTCCATTCCAAAACCTTGAAGACATCCTCCATTGCTGCTGTGAACAGTTTCGGAGAAATAACGTCTCCCTGCCTCACACCCCGCTGCAAGAGGATAGGTTTCGAGGTCTGGTCTTGTAGTCGGACTGACATAGTGGCGTTTTTGTAGAAACACTTCAGCACTTCGATATACCGATAGTCAATTTGGCACCGTTGGAGAGACTGCAGTACAGCCCAAGTTTCAATCGAATCAAAGGCTTTCTCGTAGTCCACAAACGCTAAGCAGAGAGGCTGATTATACTCCTCAGTCTTCTGTATAACCTGCCGCAGCGTATGTATGTGGTCCACGGTGCTGAAGCCTTTACGAAATCCGGCTTGTTCGGGAGGCTGGAAGTCGTCGAACCTGCGCGCGAGACGATTCGTGATGACTCTGGAAAACAGCTTGTAGACATGGCTCAGAAGCGAGATGGGCCTATAATTCTTAAGCAGGGCATTATCGCCCTTCTTAAAGAAGAGTACCACCACGCCTCTGCTCCACGCCTGTGGCGTTTTTCCCTCGAGTATGACGGAATCAAATAGCTTCTGAAGGGCCTTAAGGACCGGTTTTCCACCCGCCTTCAGGAGTTCGGCCGTAATTCCGTCCTCACCCGACGCCTTGTTGTTTTTCAGCTGCTTCAGAGCCATCCTAATCTCGTACAGGCTGACGTCCGGGATATCTTCGGTATAGTGTCGAGTCAATCTAGCTCTTGGGTCGTTCACTAGATTTACAGCGGGTTTAGCGATAGACGTGTATAACTGTCCATAAAAAGCCTCGACACATCTTCTGGTTAGACATTATTATCCCATTTATTTGGGGTCGGCCCTCCATGAAAATATGTAGCCATTATTTTCTCCAACGCCACCTCCAATTAAAATGTCATTTTAAAATGAATTATGTTGGTTCTGGTAACGCCAGTAGATGGCGTTATGGACTATAAAGCGGTGCGAAGTTCGCCGGGTCAGCTAGTTTAAATATAATTATCTCCTGTTATTTTTACTAGGTAGGTTGGTCAATGTAATATCGGTTTACGAATGAGCTAAATACAATACTATTATTAGAGTATAATGGCGAAAAAGGGGACTTGAGATGACGGCCAGCGGAGATTTATGGGAAAGAAAGATAATGCAGCACCGAACCCGACATTGCGATAACTCGGGAGAATCATTAAGGTATAGCAGGGGTGGCGAACCCATGGCCCTCGTGTCAGAAGTGGCACGTGGCGAAATAATTCGGGCACGCCAATGTAAGTAGGTACAACATGTAGTTGTTTAGAAATATGTGGAACAGAGTGTAAAGTCTCACATACCTCCGTACCTTGTATAGGCAGGATCCTCCGACTAGACGAGTATTATGTCTGGTTTGGGCAACTGCCCGATAGATGATTTCGGGCTGTTGTCTATGTTCCAATCGCGCGGAGAACTCTAATTGCGCGATGCAGGATTTCTTAATTTAGTACCTATGTGGCGCCATAGATGTCGCTACAAATGATTTGAAACACTAGTAATCTCACTAATTCTAAAACTCTTTTATTAAATTAAATATACAAACAACTGTAAATATTACCATTATATTACCATATTCGAATTTTTAGTTGCTAGTTAAGAGTTAATGGCATTTAGTTTAAATTTAGGTTTATTCCGTTTTAATTCCACTTAACTAATACTACTGGTATTTCCTAGAACCCGTGTTAATTATCTATTCCGAATGGGTATCATTGTTTCGAATAATACTCGCATGTACCACTCGCACTTTTTTGTTTTGTTTTATTTTTTACTTTACTCTTTTTATTCCGGTTATTGTACAATGTATGTTACGACGACAGAGACTACCCTCCACGACACAGGGAATCTTAGTGTGTAGGATAGTGTATTTTATTACATTATGTCATGTTTTTCTGGACAATAAAAGGATTATTATTATTATTATACTAAAATAAATTCATGGATCTAAAGTATATTCAGCCAAAATGCTTTGTATAGGACCTTTAATTGAAACAAAATTCAGTTAAATTAAAACAAAAAGTATTTATTTAACAAATGTCTAGTTTAATAATAAATTACGGCTAATCAACTTTGTTATAACTTTAGTTCTTCTTTGTACCTGTTATTACAATGCCAAGATTCTTTGCCAGCAAGACATGACCACATTAATTTTTTTTTCATATATTTAGTAGCACGTTCTCCAATGACGTTTCACCATCACAGAGTTACGGTATCTTTTCAAGTCTATACCTAACAGAAAAAGTACTTACACAAAAGCAATAAAGATTACTAAAATCTTTTTTCAGTATTTCTCCAAACAACCTTGAAGAAGATTAACCAATAACGCTTGTCTAGCATGAAAACAAAGCTAACATCACACTACGGCTGGTCCACAACAGAAGCTGTAGCCTGAAGGAACTGAAAATAAAGCCCGAATTCCTAAAACTGGGTTAAATTTGAAACCCCCAGTAAAGGCAGTTTCACAGTACAGATGAATTCTTAGAACGTAGCAACTAAAACCTCTATTCAAATTCTCGGTACATTGGCCCATTCGGAATAAACACCTCGAAACAACCGCAGGACGGAGGTAGGTGGAACTCGAGTAACACACACGTAACGTTGGCCTGGATACCTAGATTCTGGATAGGTAAGGATTCATATAAAGTCAGGTTTAGCTGACACGGGTTAACAAAACGTCCTTCTAAAACTCGGGGCTATAAAATGGAACGGGACGGTAAAATCTTGGGACACGTGTGTGTCTTTATCTCAGTACGTGTATTCGAAGTTGATGGTAGTCTGTCTTTCAAAAGTGTTGCAAAGGGAATGAGCGACTGCATTCTCCTTCGCTCCACGAACTTTTATTTGTTGGAGCAAATATCAATGTTAACGTTTTTGTCAATCACCGGCTTTATACAACATATAACATAATAAATATCCTGAAAGTAGGATATTCAGAAACGGCAACTGGATCGATTTCAGCTATTTTTAAAATAGGTAATTTTGAATCTTAAAATAATCAAGCATTATTTTTAGGGTTCCGGACCTCAAAAGGAAAAAACGGAACCCTTATAGGATCACTTTGTTGTCCGTACATTCGTCTGTCTGTCTGTCAAGACCCTTTATCTCGAGAACGCGTGGATCGAGTTGAAACTAAAATCATATACCAGGTCTGCGGTCCCTTGAAGCTGTGAAAAAATCAAACATCTGAGTTAAAGGAAAAAAAAAGATACGGCCGTTTATGTCTCAAAAAACGTGTATTTCGACACTCTCAAGGGAATCAAAATTCATAGGGTACTTCCTGTGGAATCCTGAAATTTGGAATGAAGCAAGGTCTCATAACACAAGTATAGGAAAAAATCTGAAAACTGTAAATTTGTAGTTACTTCAATAGCGAGTTTGTGTGTACGTGCGTGATACCAATACCGATGCGCTACCAATGTGGAGCTGTGGTAGAGCGTCGCTACCAATATTATTTGCCAACAATTTTAAGATAACAAATTTCTTAAAAAAAAACATCCCTAAGTGCATTTAAGTAAAAATTTCAGTGCCTAAATTTTTATTGTAACTTAGTTTTCTAGTTGGTATATTATTATGTTGTATAATAATAACTAGCTAAGTTTACAGCTTCGTCCGTGTCAAAGTAGGTAATTGTCTGAAGGAAACATATATCCAAGATAAAAATTATCCTATTTCAGAACCTGGTCTACCCGTGTCCCAAATTTCATCTAAATTTATTCAGCCTTTTGAAAGTGAAGAAGTAACAGATACACATAAACTATCTTTCTTTTGCCTAAAAAGAGAGGGGAGACGTTTGCTCAGCAGTGGAACGATAACAGCTAACCAAAAAAATTGTTTATGAATTATAGCATAAATTAAGTTAGTACCGGTACAATTGAGGGGTTGAGACCACATTGATGTAATATATTTTAATGTTTTGGAAATAAATAAATTATTATAATTATAATTACACTAATTAGTAGTGTAATTATAATTGTTGTTACTGTTGCTCTTATTTACACTAAAACTATTAAGAAGTAAAGTTTGTTTTATTGTTTATTTGTTTGTTTGTTTTTTTTTTTTGTTTAGGTCCGATTGCTAAAAATTTTTCATCGATAAAAAGCTGCTTTATTCCTAAGTGACATAGGCTACCGCTATATTTTATGTACGCTGGCGAAGCTGCGGGCAAAAGTCAGTAATAATAAGCATATCGGTACCCAATTAATAACATTTAAAATTACTTTCAAATGAACTACTTATTTGCTCACTCTCTACTTTTTTTTCACTTAAATAAAGAGTAATAAACTCGGACATAACAGAGTGGTGCCCACGACAACATAAAAGAAAGAAAGGGAGACAAAGACCTGTACCATGACGTTTAAAGTAAGATTGTTTCATTCTTATTTCCAGTGTGGGTAAGAGATGGCGCTAGACAACCTGTATAGCTCTGTCTCTTACCCACACTGAAATAAGAATGAAACAATCTTACTTGAACGTCATGGTAACCCCGCAGGTCGTAGATGGGTAGACGATGTTACAAGAATAGCGAGCATCACATGGAGAAGACAAGCACAGAACCGCATTTTATGGCAAACTCTAGGGGAGGCCTATGCTGGGCAAAACAATCTTCACGAACCGGTGTCAAATAGTTAGACTAAAATTAAATGATAAATGTTAAATGATATACTGATATGTTGGATTGTTATTAAAGGCTATTATTATTAATAAACTCGGTTTCACCCGTGTGATTGCAGAAAATTATCCAAAGGTAACATAGGTACTCCCGGGATAATATACATCCTATGTGCTATTCCAAGAAATGGTCTACCCGTTTTATCGATACCCGTTCAGCCGTTTGAGCGTAAAGAAGTTACAAACTTTCGTCTTTGAAATATTAGTATAATTTTTACCAGTGCAAAGCCAGAATAGATTACTAGTATTTATGATAAACCATTGACTTATTCCTGCTTTCTTCACTATTACAGAATATAATTGAACTTAACGACAAGACTATACAATCTGTTTGTGATTTGCTGCAGCATTATGATTATCATTAAACGAATATACCGTCTTTTCTAATGAGTAAACTTATCGACATTATCATCAGCAAATAAAGGCGACCTGCCACTACGGCGCGCGGAGCATAACGTGCCAACGCGATATAAAGGCGCGAGAACTGCTCGCACGAATTATGAAGCTATTAGCAACCCTTGTATTTAGTTTACTGCTGTAATAACCGGGTTGGGATACAACAAATGTTTGTTTGTTACAAAAATGTGTAATAATAATAAGTGTTATTTTATGATAAGCGATCTCTTTCACTATTTACGGAATTTAATTGTACAGGAAATAAGCCATTTCTCTTTCCTAGCCATAAACTAGTTACTACCAGCGGTTTCGCCCGAAAATTGACCTAAGGGAACATACTCCCGCGAATAAAAATATCATATTTGCTATTCCAAGACATGGTCTATCCATATGCCAAGTTTCATCGAAATTCGTTCAGCTGTTTGACCGTAAAGAAGTATCAAACACATACACACTTACAAATCTTCACCTTTATAAAATTAGTTTGATCTAAGTAAGTGTGATAGCATTTCAGTAATAAGTACTAAATCGGTTGCGCATCCAGTTAGGCCGTTGCAAACAACTGGGTGGAAGGTTATAGATCCATCGGATACACAATGTGAGTGCGGTGCCCCTGTTCAGAACATGAGCCACACGTTGCAGTGCCCCAAGTGCCCGTGCACCTGCACTTTGGAGGACTTAATGAGTGCCACCGATGCCGCAATCAGCGTAGCCCATACACTAAGCCATTGACTAAGTAGCAGGGCACATTGCTTGCAGAACAGCTGATGGTTGATGGGGACGAAAGGCTCTGGAGTGGCGACCGCCACTGCTGGAAGACGCAGCGTTGCGAGGCTTCCCACAAGGGGATTTAATAAGTGCCACTGATGTCGCAATCAGCGTAGCCCATACACTAAGCCGTTGACTAAGCAGCAGGGCACATTGCTCGCAGAACAGATGGTTGATGGGACCGAAAGGCTCTGGAGTAGCGACCGCGTACTGGAAGACGCAGCGTTGCGAGGCTTCCTACAAGGTGGACGTATAAAATTCGATGGGTCCGAGACGTACAGAACCAGTCGTTGTGGCGACATTCGGGGGAGACCTATGTCCAACTTACAGCGGACATCTTTCGGCTGAAATTATGCTGATGATGGTGGTAATGACCATCGACTCGAAAAGAAGAAGTAGTAAGTTAGTCATAACTAGCTGAATCGGCGAACTTCATACCGCCTAACAGTCAATGAATGTAGTATTATATTTCGATATAGTCAGTCAATCGACTGAGATGAAACAAAACCTAAGTAATATATTACCTATAGTACCTACCTATAGTCGGCCTTATAATGTTCCCACTGTTGGGACTCAGGCCTCCTCTCTAGGAGAGGGAATGGGCCGTAATCCACCACGCGGGCCCAGTGCGGGTTGGTGGATGTCACATGTCTTCGAATTTTTGGTTCTAGGACATGCCGGTTTCCTCACGATGTTTTCCTTCACCGTTTACAGAGCAGTGGTGATGAAATAAATGAGAGCAGTGGTGGCCGAGTGGTAACGGCCCCGACTTACGAGTTGTAGGTCGCGGGTTCAAACCCAGCCAGGCGCATTACTTTGTGTAATTTAATATATTAAGTTACACACAATTTTAATGTATTTAGGTTATCTAAGTCGATTTCGTACAATTTACGTGATGCGCACACAACTAAAAACTTTTACAGATTTATTATAATATGTATAAATAACTATTGTGACATCCACTAGCCAACCCTGAACCCGAAGAGTTGATTACAATCCAGTCTGTCTCACGGGGAGGATGTCTGTACCCAACAGTGGCATCATTACGCTGTCATTGGTTTAACATTGAAAACCTTGATGACACGGGTGGCGCATTGGTTGAAAGATTCCCTGCTGTGCAAGAATATTTTGATGGCCTATAGATAGGGGCTCCAGATCTAGGTGTCTTGTGCATGTGTATTTGAGTTGTATTTGAGTTGTATTTGAGTGTATTTGTCTGTGAACGCATTCACGATACATGAGTCATTCCTAGTAAGGAATAATGTTTTTTTTATGATAAACAAAATAGCTTCCGCGAGCAATTTCACCCGCATGATAGTAGAAAATATACCTAAGACACTAACACAACACACTAACACACTAACACTAACATTGTTATTTTTGTCATTGTTGGTCACTAACACTATTTTGGTTGGTACACTGGTTTATTCTTTCTTTTTCTCCTTTTCTTCTTTTTTTCGTCCCTTTTTTAATGAAATTTTATAAGATATTATAATCTCTATGTATATATTTATAGTTATGTATTGTGTTTTATGAAACATGCTCTCAAAACGGCCAGATATAATAAAAGAAGCCACTATTTTTTTACAGGGATCTCTACGCGCATGAGGAAATCCAAAATAGTATACCTCTAGAGAATGCAGTACATATAGCGGACTTGACGACAACACCAAATATATTACAATCCGAAATAGAATATGCAATATCCACTCAAAAGAATGATAAGACGCCAGGACAAGATAACGTTTCAAACGAGTTGCTTAAAGCCCTATCTCCTTCTCTAGTAAGACCTCTACAGATACTATTTGATAATGTAATAGGAAAGGAAACTACACCTGAACAATGGTCAAAATCCACAATAATTTTGATACACAAAAAAGGTGACAGAAGTAACCTTGGAAACTATCGGCCTATAAGTCTGACTTCAAATATTTACAAAGTCTTCGCAAAGGTAATACTAAACCGAATATCAAAACGCTTAGATGAGCAACAACCCCCTGAACAAGCTGGTTTTCGGAAAAACTATTCCACCATAGACCATATCCAAGTAGTAACGCAAATAATAGAGAAAGCTACCGAATATAATCAGCGTGTATATATGTGCTTCATAGATTTCACGAAAGCTTTTGACTCTCTATTTCATAATGCTATTTGGGAATCGCTACTGGAACAAGGCATAAATAAAAAATATGTAGAGCTACTAAATAACATATACTCAAAGTGCTGGGCAAAGGTGAGATTGGAAAAAGAAGGGCCGGAATTTCGCATTAGGAAAGGAGTCAGGCAAGGGGACCCTCTATCCCCAAAAATGTTCTCTGCTGTACTAGAGTCAATATTCCGAAAGCTGCATTGGGAGAATATTGGTCTTAAGGTAGGAGGAGAGTTCTTGAGCCACTTAAGATTTGCGGACGATATAGTGCTTTTCGCAGACAATGCAGCCGATCTAGGATACATGATTAATTGCTTATCAGCGGAGAGCAGAAAGGTAGGGTTATCCTTGAACGCCTCGAAAACCAACATCCTAACAAATGGCGAAACCAAAGATATTGTCGTGGATGGGTACAGGATTGAGTACGTCAACGAATATGTTTACTTGGGGCATTCGATTTCGTTCAATAACTGCACTGAAAATGAAGTAAATAGAAGGATCGCAATAGCATGGAAAAAGTATTGGAGTTTAAAGGAAATTATGAAGAATAAGAATGTAAACATTAAAACCAAGAAAAAGATTTATGAAGTAGTGATTCTTCCAAGTATAACCTATGGATGTCAAACTTGGTCTCTAAAAAAGAAAGACGAAGAAAAGCTAGCAGTCTGCCAGAGAAAAATGGAAAGAAGCATGTTAGGCGTCAAACTGGCGGATAAAATAAGTAATAAAAAAATTAGAGCAATAACGAAAATTCAAGACATAAGAGAGAGGATTCGGTTGCTGAAATGGAACTGGGCTGGTCATGTATGTAGAATGGAAAACGATAGATGGACAAAAAAAGTAACAGAATGGCTACCAAGAGAGGAAATAAGAAATAAAGGGCGACAGAGAATTAGATGGAGAGACATATTTACACAAAAAGTTGGACCGGATTGGATGAGAAAAGCTAGAGATAGGGAACTGTGGAAAACACTGGGGGAGGCCTACGCCAAAGAGGCGAGTACTACCTAAAAGTATAGTTATTTGATTTAATGTTATGATTATTATGGATTATTGTTTTGGATTATTATTATGGATTGTTATTATGAATTGTTATTTTTATTATTGTAGATTATTATTATGTAGGGATTATTTTATAATTTGTTTTGTACGACATATAGGATTAGTATCTATATAATCAATTGGCATTAATAATTAATTGGCATTCTAATATCTAAAATATAAAATTAATTAAGAAATGATTTCAATTATATTACAATTATATTTCAATTATATTTCAATTATTTATAAGCAGAAGCAAAATATGTAATAAATAGATAAATATAATTAATGATCGGATAATTGCAATGTTGTGATTTTAATTTCTCATGTGTAATTAACTAATTTAAAAATGTGTTTACATATTGTTAGATGTGGTGGTAGAATAAAAAGGCTATTTTATTTTTATTTTATTTTATTTTATTGTGTTTTATATTATATAGAGATTGATCAATTTGTTAGCAGTACACCGCAGACTACCCCCTGTACAAATACAAATATTACAAATACAAATATTTTTATTTGGGACAATAGAAAATTACATTACATAACGTATTTGGAGCCTCCATTTAAGCAAGTATTATTTTAAGTTCTTACGATCTATCCTAAGGTTGTCTGGTAGATATTGCTGTCAGCGATAAGACCGCCATTTTACCCATAGATTTAAGTTTATGTATAAGTTGGTTAGTTTTTTTTGGTGTACAATAAAGTTTATTCTATTCTATTCTATGCCTTTGTCACTCAGTGACTAATTAGCATTCTATTAATGAAAGAATTTTTTAATATCGGTATTTTTGAGTTTGTTCATTACAAACATAAATACAAACTTTGGAGGTATGTAGAACAGAGTGTAAAGTCTCATATACCTTCGTTGTAAAGGGAGGATCCTCCGACCAGACGGATGTTTTGTCTGATCTAAGCAACTGCCCAACAGATGATTTCGGACTGTTGTATATGTTCAAATCGCGCGGAGAACTTTAATTGCGCGATGAGTTCATATATGGCGCCATAGATATCGCTACAAACCTTTCCTGTATATAAGATTATATGGTATAGATTATTGGAATAAAATGGTTCTGAAAAAAAAAATATTTTATGACTGCATCTATTTGTCATGTTATCAGTACAAACCCCCTATATGTTTCAATACCATTTAGATTTATTGCAGAAAAAATATCAGCCCTTAACATGAACGAACTGAGGCGTGGACGGTCGACACGCGAACTGACCAGCTCGAAGATATTATACAATACATAGTGCACGACAGGCAGAGAGTTAAGAGATATCGACGAAAGCATTGATTAACGGTAATTAAAATCCTATGCCATTTTTTTTTTTTTTTGAAGGTGGAAAATCATTAGATGACTTGTTCGGCTCTGTGAGAAGGTGTCTCAGGCTGTTCCTGATTAAAATCCACATATGTCCTTCAGTTGCCCTTTGCGTTCCAGGCCCACGGTCTTCATCCATCTTTTTCGAAAATTTCCACAACCTTAGCGGGTATCGATCCAGCTGAGCCGCTACGGTTATGCTGACATCTCTTTGAGGGCCGCGTGGAACACTACTTTCTGTGCTAACCGGACGGCCGGACAGTGAAAGATAACTTAGTCTGAATATTTTATTAACTTCACTTGCCTGCTCTGTATGTCGTGGATACTGTAAGTCTCTGGATCTGGCCACTTACAATAAAAGAATGAAAAAACAATTATATAATCTATACATATAATAAAACAGTAAAATTATTTTGCGATGGTATTAGTTGGCGCAAAAACTACTGAACCGATCCTGTTCAAATTTTGCATACATAATCCTTATAGGTCAGGGCAACTTATAGGCTATAAATTATCACGCTATTTGCTATGGGGGGTGAGCAATAATCCAAAATGTCAATGTTGAACGACATTTGCCACGAGTTCGATCCTCAGCTACAGTTAAAAATTTTGTCATTATATTATCTCCTTTTTTGTAATAAAATAACTTTTACCATTTTTTCAAAATAAAATTGACATTTATATTCGATATTTTCTAAATATTTTGTAAAAACTAATCAAAACACATAATAAAATCAAAGCGGCGAGTAAAATCACGTACTAAAATGTTGTAAATATGGCATACTCGCAACGCCATCTAAAGACTGAAAGTAGCAATAATGATGACAATGATAGTTGAACTTCATATTTGATAGATGGCATTGTGTATTTTACGTAATTTTCTGAGTGGCGGAAGAATGACCATCGCCCAAGTTTGCAGACAGTTTTATTGTTTAAAATTGAACGAAAACCGTTATGGTTAAACTGGAGTTAGACGGAGGCATTTTTAATCCTACTGCTTTTTCCTTCCCGTGGTTGTAACAAGCTAATTGACCGTGATTATTCAAGGTATACCAACCAAAGGCGATAAAAGTAAATACTTATATGTATTTAATTATTGACTTTAAAATAACACGGTAAATTTTCGGAAGGGGTAGCAATATGGCACCTTGCGTTGGAAGGCCCCCAGGTGGACCGATGACCTGGTGAGGGTCGCGAGAATCCGATGGATGCGAGACGGACAGGACCGGTAATTATGGTGACACTTGGGGAGGCCTATGTCTAACAGTGGACGTCTTTCGGCTGAAATGATAATGATAATGATGGCACCTTTAGTTTTCTTTTTTTAAGGGTGGAAGTCATCCACTTTTCCCACTCTGGTAGGAGCGGGAAGGCGTGTCAAACTTTTACTGACTAAAACCACACCTGTGTCCTTCAGTTGCCCTTTGCGACATCTCTTTGAGGAGAGCGTGGATCACTACGCGCTGTTGACGACTGGGCTCGGTCCGGTCAATTACCGGACGGCCGGACAGCTGTGGACGGCCCATTGCTGAATGTCCGCAAGTCCGCGTCTACCGTGGCTGGTCGTCGGGGTCGGAATCTCGGCTCGGCGTGAGGATGTTCGTTCCCTCACGCGTGCGGCCTCCTAGCATTACGGCTTTGCAGAAGGAGGCAATCGCCTGCTATTCGGGATTGCCATTTCGATTGCCTTGCGGGGCACACCTCTGTGTGCTCCACTGTGTCCTCCGAGATGATGGCACCTTGCGGCCTAATAATGGTGTGTTTTGTTATATAAAACGGGTTCGAAAGGTTTGCGTTCCTAATCACAGTTCGACAACGTATGATGTATCTCAGATTCCTTGCAGCCTTACGTTGACATCCGTACGTTACCTCCTTGCAGTGAGTGGTGACCAACACTGGAACAACCCTCTGAGGGAGGCCAATCTCAGGGATAACACTAATCGGCTGCTACATTTGTTTACCGGAATTTCATTGTTTTATGGATACACAAGCTCAGGACTGTTGAGGGTGTTTCACACAGTTTATGTTTCGGATTCGGTTGGAAGTACCCTGATATTACCATTTTGCGAATCGCCCGGAGGACCCGTTGTAGCATGCGGTGGAGGTCTATCCTGCTTGAGTGAACCGCCGTGTCTTCGTAGAAGCAATCGGCGTCAGTGACCTCTCGGTTTGGCCATCAATATGCGAGTTCGATTGGACGGGGATACACGCGTTCAAGATTTCACCGAAATTAATTCATAAGTTGGAGACTCTTCATAGGGTAGTTCCCACTATGGAATAACATTTGTCTGATATACAAGGACGTCAGTCAAATACACACCAAAACATCCTAGGTAAATGAACAAGTAATTTTTACGCCCCAAATGATCAAGCTGTAACAATCAATTCAAGCATGCTCTCGCAAATTCTTCATAAGTACTGTTGTGGAGGAAGATGGTTGATGATGATGGTAATTTTTGGATTCACTGGCTTTTTGGCTTTGCACTATTAGTGCACGTTATCCAGCTGAAGGTCGGTGTTCCGATTATGCTCCTTCGTTTATCTCTACCAAAGCTGTCTGACGGCTCAAACTCTTCAGTGAAACATTATTGAGGCGAAAATTTTACAGGAGGTAACTCTTTCGAACAATCTCGCAGCCTTAGCAGACATTGGCCCTAGAGGCCCCTCTCCATTTGCTGACATCTCTATGAGTCGCGCGTAGATTACTACGCGCCGTCGATTCAGGATTGCTTTGACCAGATGACCAGACGGCTCCACCGCAATCGCCCTGCGGCTTTCAACACCTGGAACATCACTTCCCTCATCATCCCTCATAGTTTCAGCCACCTTCTTCGATTGTAGTGCTTCACTGAAGGAGGCATACTGGTTGGCATTTTTTCCACTAATCGCCTCCATGAGGACACGGCGGCGCCGGCGCTCCTACCAAGCGGGACTGACTTCCACCGTAAGCTCCATCGTATTCTCCGGGCGATCCGCACAATGGTGAGACTCGAGTGTTTTTTTTCGCTGAATTCGATACAGATACCTCCCGAAACACCCACATCCGGTGAGTCCTGCACAAAGAGAGGATGCCGTGATGCCTCTGTAGCCACTCCTCAAAGACAGGCATTACCGCTGCGATTGTGAAATGCTCACTGTGACAATGTTGTTTTACCAGAACATAAACCAGAAACATACATAAACTAGTGCCTTTTCCCTTGGGGTAGGCAAAAATGCCAACTGCTACGACCCTTACATACTCTTTCTATTCATTGACGTTCATACATCAGGATCTGGACGAGTACATAACATGTATCCTGAAGGTAATTTGCGTTTTTACCTTTAACAGTTTTATGTGAAAGTACAATAAATAATTACGATGCTTTCAGAATGTATTGCAAGCACAGAATGATTGTACAGTTTTACGAACTTAACGCAGACGAAGTCGCGGGCAACAGCTAGTTCGAAAATAAAACTCTTTGCGAGCATGTTACTTTTTAATTTGCGAGACTGTCATTTGTTTTTTCATTGTGGCGTCCTTTAGAAGATTGTGTGTCGCTATCAAATTGAATTTAACTCGTGAACATTTTCGTTCAATGATTTTCGTTATGGCTTAAGTCAACAAAAGAGTTGCCAGAGACTTCAATTTGCATTTGGTGATGAAGCACCATGTCGGAGCTCTGTGTATTCGTGGTTTTGAGAATTAAGACGTGAACGTGATTATCTCTATGTCAAGGTACAGTCACCCATCAAAAGTGCTTAGATACCTTAACGCCTATTTTCCCTTGCACGTTAGAGTTCAAGTTTTCGAAAATTAAACTAGATGGCGTTGGTTTCTTCACAGCTAAGTGGCGAGCAAAGGCAATCTCACAAAGTATAAACTTGACTTTTAGTTTAACAAATAATAGACACATGCGTCATCATTGTCGTCAACAACTGATTGTAGTTCATAATTTCATCGTTCAAATTAGAGTCATGTTGACCTAGCGGTTTAGCATGTGCAGATAGATGCGTAAATCAATGAGCCATGAGTTCAAATCTCACGTAGTACTCACACTTTTTGTAAGTTTTTTTGTAAGTCTTTTTGTAAGTAACAAAAGAAGTTGGAAGGAATATTAAATCAAAGCTAACAAGTGGATATTTATTTGTAATATAATATTCAAGTGGGTAGTTACTCAGCAAAATGAAAAAAATGCAGGTAAACAGTTGACAAAAGGCACTATTAAAAAATAATATGTTTATTTCTTACAATTTCTTAATCAAATTTAACAATAACCGTTTATTAATCACCGAATAAGATTATAATATTATATATAATTTCTTATTGAGGCCATAGCTTAAGTATTCGTTTCCAAAATTGGAAAGAGGTTTGAAGCATATGTAACCTTAACAAAAACAAACTAAATACCAGATAATTTTATCAGAAAGGTCAAAAGGATTAAAAATGTAGGCTAAAAACTATAAAATTGCACAACAACACATCAAGTGTTCATAACTTTTTTAAGTAGTTTTAAATACGGATATTAAGTTAAAAACACATAACAAGGTCTCCAGTTAATACAGAAAATAAGTATATATATAGCATAGTGGTTCGTCGACCGACGTCCGTTTTCTTCGTACTCCCATATCATGGTTTGATGCTGCAACATGTTTATTAGTTTCAGTCTGCCAGCTCTTTGATGGTGTTTCAAAGAACCCTCTTCTTCAAATCATCATATCCATAGAACAACTGTTTTTCTCTGCAACAATAAAACAGAAATATATAATATCCAATAATGATTATTAAATAGGAGTTTTTTGTTTAAAAGCGTTAAAAAAAACTACTTACGTTTACACCGGTCTCTCTGGTTACTTCTGACAAGTTTTTACCTTGATTATGCATAGCAATTATTTGAGTTCTTTTTACTAAATCTATATAACAATACATATTTACTCATTTTCGTAAAATAAGTAGACAATACACCTGGTTAAAAATAAAATTGAACGAAAGGCGCTGGAACGATATAATCGAAATTAACTTAGCGAACAACCAATTGAGCTTAGTCATAACTCTTTGGTCTAAGTATTATTTATACTACCTACTAGTTATTTTTTATAAGTAAATCCATATTCAACCTACCCTCTCAAGTTTGAAAACTAACACATAGATAATCAAATATTTATAAATTGATACTTATTCAATTTTAATATCTTCATCTCTTTAAAAGAAATTATAAATTATTTCAATGTTTGAAGAAACAAAAAGAAAGTACAAAAATAAGCATTAATTAAGCATTAATCATTTGAAGCACAGCGGCGCCATCTATTAACAGTATAATGTAATGTTGTCGATAGCAACATTTCAATCAGGTTTTACGCTAGATGGCGTCATTTCTCGCTTCACACGATTTTATTTCTGTACTTCCTATGCACTTTTGCAGCAGACTTTACGTGAAGGTCGGCCGGCGACAGCGGTTACAGACTCGAATATTGACACCGTACGACAACTTATTAAAACTGACAAAAAAAATTACTTGCTAGCAAATCCATGCTTTGTTAGGCATTGGAATGAGCCTAGTGCAAAACATTTTACATGTGCATCTGAAGGTTTGGAAGCTTTGCACTCGATGGATACCACATGACTTAAAGGAGGACCAGAAACGACTGCGTGTCCAGTGGTGCCGTAAAATGATACAAAACGTTTAATGGAGGACAGTCATTGGCTGTCTATAAAATCTTGACAGGTGACGAAACCTGGGTGTACTGCTTTGAACCCGAAAGAAAAAGCCAGTCGGCACAGTGGGTCCTTTTGAAGATTTAAGAAAAGTCAGTGTTGGTAAAAAAATGGTTGCTTCTTTTTTCGGCAAATCAGGACGAAGCAATTTACTCCTAAAAAAAATGTACTCCTCCACAACGATAACGCATCCTCATATTCCACTAAGGTAACAGAAGTCTATTTGAAGGCTTCAAATATGGAACTAATGACGCAACCGCCTTACAGCTCAGACCTCGCAGCCTACGATTTCTATTTGTTTCTAAAAATTAAAGACTTATGTATATTTGCTAACATAAAACGCTTATAATTTTGTGATGTTTCATGATTCAGTTATGAAATTTCGTACATATATTCTTTACATAAAATTACTAGACACATGTTTCAGGTTTCGTATATACTAAAACTATTGTTGTATAAAAGCCATATTTTGAGGCGGTGGTAAAATGTGGGGGAGTCTACCTACTGTTAGCCGTAATAGTTTTAATTTTTGTAGACGATATGACCTACTTTTCAACCATATAAGCTAGGTACATTCAGACATGCTGCAAATTTGCTGCTCGGCAGACTTTTATACGACAAGATGAACTATAATCTCATAGGTACCATAAGAAGATCGTCTATCGTAACTATTGAAACACTACCTACACTTGCTTCACTGCCCACGTCTCAACTATGCCGGTGTCGCCCGAGGGCCACTCGTCGTCCAGATGCCGGAGATCACACATAACACATAGCAATACAAACTGTGCACAACAGTACACAGCTCATGTACATTTGTGCACAGTTTGTGTACGCTTGTGTAGTGTGTGTTGCTGCTAAGTGTGCATGTTATGGCAAGACGTGTTGGCTGAATGCTAGCAGTGTTGCCAATTATACAAGTACTTAGTTTGTACTCGGTAGTTGGTTGTAGTTAACATATAGGTGATAGCATAGTTTGTACTAGTATACCAGTCTCATTCAAAACCATTACGGGCACTTTTGAATTGCCAAGAAATCGGTCAGTTAGAAAAATGAAGCTGATTGCACATTCCAAAGCGTAGATCTGTATGGAGAAGATTTTTCATTTAAGAGCGGCCAACTTGAGGTACATTTCGATACAACCGCTCTTAGGTGATTATGATGTTATAACACGTCTTTCTCTAGATATTTTGGACACTCACACAGCTATCTTGTGGATATTATTTAGACTTCTATTGAAATCAAAATATAAAATTGTGTAAAACTAATCTAGTTAAGACCTCTGAAAATCTGTTATTTTACGTGAACTTTGGCCCTCCATAATGGACTCATATATTAAAAATATAAAAAAAGTATATTTTTATATTTATATTATTATTATATTTTTATACATTTATTTATCTCAGCACCCTAAGGTCCTGGACCTTTGGAAGGCGTACGAGGAGCCGAAACCAACTCGCAGAGGCCCTTTTAGACGCTTTTAATGGAAAGTGGTACGAACCGGTGATTATCCCTGTACGCACTATGCTAGTGCATCCAAGGACAACCCACGGTTGGTGGGAAACTATTGCGACATATGGAAAACTAAGATATAAGGCTATCGTTTTTGGAGTCATAAGTGGACTGGTTACCAGGAACTATGTTAAGACTATGGCCCCTGCCTAAACAATGTTATTAATATCCATCGACAAAAGGCAGGGGGTGACTTGCACACTCAATAAATGGGCCCCCATAAACGGTCGCTAGCACGAAGTGACGTAGCAACAAGAGGACAACATATCCTGAGGTGCTTAAGGAGTGGAGAGGTATACCACGGCTAGCAGGACAATCCCGGAAGTACGGTCAAGATCCCTACCAGCACCTTACTGGATGGTCGCTAATGCCCAACAGTTCGCCACAAAACTGCCCTGCGGATTTATTATATTTTTTTTATTATTGCACATTTAATGGAGATTCTGAATGATGGCAATTTTTTTGAATAACTTTTGAGGGTTTAAAAAAACACACGTATTTCTTGGAACCAGTTTTGTAAAATATTCGAGTAAACCACGGAATTACCGAATGCCAACCGAGTTTCCAGGCGTTATCTCTCTTTTTTCGCATTGCCTCTTCACCAAACATCGCGTTGGATTGCGTTAGATGAAGCAACAAGCTTTTAAACCATGCTAGAAGTTGACGATAGGCGAGTGGAAAAGGGTCCTCTTAATGAACGTTGCCCCGCACTAGTACCTCCTATATCCTGGGTGCATTCACTAACATGTAAACTTACATACACAAGATACCCAGACCTGGAACATTATGTGTTCTGTAGCCCATCCAAATATTTGTTCCGACTGGGAATCGAACCGCGTCACACAACGCAGCAAACAACCGCTCAATCAGTGCGCCAATCGAGCCGTCAGAATATGTATTAATCGAATGTGCAGAAACAGAAACTCCTTTACACTCTTTTGAATCATAACTTGATTTACTAAATTCGTGGTCACATACTTCTGGTTGCTTCTGTTATATGAAAACAATATAAATAAATTTAAAAATGGTATGTACTAACTAACGCGTATAAAAAGAATTCACTGAGCATAAAAAAATCATCCACGTCGCTGTCAATGGGAACAGTGCTGATACGCTGGCTAAAAAAAGCCCAGCCCTCTGATCACGTGAAGAATCAAATAGCTGTTTAATTTATAAAGAAAAAATTACAAATTAAAGTAGTGACCCACTTTAATTTGTAATTTTTTTTTCACCAGGGTCGATTAGATCTTGAAATTTGAGTGTTTCAGAAGAAAGGTAGATGGTATTTTTAATAAACTCTATGAGAACAGAATTTAAAACTTTGAGATTCTACTCGGAACCAGGCTAAGTGAGTGTACCATACTTTCAGAATGAAGAACTCGAGAGAATCGACAAATTTTGGAACAATAAACTCTATGTCACACAAAACAAAGTTCAATTATCATTACGACCTATTCTTGTTCCAGGACCTCTTAAAACAAATAGTTATGTAATTATAATACTAAAGACGATACTTGATTTGGTAGCGATGATTAAAATTATACCGAATAATTAAGCGAGAACTACATTAGACAGACGCACACGTGGGTCGGTGGGTCACGTCTGATTTGTACGTAGAATCACAACGCGTGGCGTGGATCTAATGTAGCTCTACAAGACTAGTTGCCATATAAAATATATGGAGACCGACGCGCCCAGATCGGCGCACGTGGCCCACGTGTGCGCAATGTAGGTAGTTTTACCTTTAGTACACGTATGATCGAATGCTCCTTCTTAACTTAATTGTTTGATTTTCAACTAGATACTAATTACTATTAGACTGGCCTGTTGGTCTAGTGGTTAGTGGCCCTGACTGCTATGCCGGAGGTCGTGGGTTCGATTCCCACCCAGGACAAATGTTTGTGTGATGAGCACGATCATTTGTTCTGTATTTGGGTGTAATTAATCTATAATATGTATGTATTTAGAAATATATAAGTATGTTTATCAGGTGTCTAGTACCCATAACACAAGCTCTGCTTAGCTTGGGACTAGACGGCGTTGTGTGATAGTTGTGGAATATTATATTATATTTAAAAAAAAAAAAAATGTGTTTATTATCTTAAAAATCTATACAATTAAGTAAGGGTAAGGTAAGGGGCTTCCCAGAAAGTAATCCGAAGATACTTGTGATGGGATAAACCTCGCTCTTCCTCTATTAATTAACAATTGTTTCGTTGTGCTAATTAGGTATAAGATACACATTTTTTTTTATAAGACCATTAAAAAGAAAAATTAAAAATGAATATCGTGTTTATGGCAGTGTGTGAAAACTAGAGTGTGTTTTGTATAAATGTGTGTTATAGATGTAGTTATGAGTGTGTGAATGCAAATTTTATATGTGTGTGTGTGTATGAATGGGTGTGTGTGTGTTTGTGTGTGTGTGTGTGTGTGTGTGTGTGTGTGTGTTGGAGTGTGAGTGTGTATGTGTGTGTATGTTTGTATGCATGTCGTTTAACCCGGAGTCGCCAAAATGTCTTCCACGGCATCATAATTAAGTGTGAAGAGCCATTCCGTCAATGTCTTCTTACACTCATACAGCTGCATAGGGTAAATGTTAAGTATGCGATTTATTTTATTATAAACGCGTGGGGCTTGAGTTACATTTTGGCGACTAGCAAAAATTGAACGTGCTGAGTATGTAGGGGCTACTATATCACACCGTCTTTTTTTAAGTTTGGCATGGCTAAAGGGTAGAATTTTATGATATCTTAGTACCATGTGTAGTATGTGGAGCTTTCTAACAGAGAGGAGCTTAGAGGTTGCGTATAGAGTTTCAGTAGGGAACCTGTAGGGCTTACAGTACATGACCTTAATCAAGGATCTCTGTGCCCTCTCTAGATCTATAAAATACGACTTAGCTGCTCCACCCCATACCGAGATACAATATATGATTACAGACTGGGCCAGTGCGATATAGATTTTATTCTGTAGTTCTGTATTCATAACATGTCTCAAAGATTTGAAAACCCATATGAGTTTTCTTACCCTCCCTATAGTTAGTTCGAGGTGTGGGTACCAGCTTAACCTTTGATCCACAAGAATACCTAGGTACTTGACGGAATTTACCTTTTGAATTACAGGGCAACTGCAGGTAGATTGGGTTGGGGTATGACAATAGTGTATTCTAATGTTAAAGTCAAGCGCAGGCTGAGAGTTTGCGTATTTAGTGAAGCAGACATAGTTGGTTTTTTGGGTATTTAGCGTAAGAAGATTCTCACATAGCCAATCACTAACACTAGCCAGACCCTTCTCAGCCTCCAGCCTAACTTTGTCCCAGGTCTTAGCAGAGAAGATAATAACGGTGTCATCCGCGTAGGACAGTATCCTCGCTCCGTTGATAATAAGGTTACAGAGTTCATTAATATAAATCAAAAAGAGCGTAGGGCCGAGGACACTGCCCTGCGGGATGCCATACGTCACATTCTCTTCGTCACTAATATGGTTTTCAATTTTTACCCCCTGCTTTCTGTTTTGAAGGTAACTGCTTAGAAGAGAGAGAGCAGAACCTCGAAATCCTAATTTCTCCAGCCTGTGTATAAGTTTAGAGATAGAGACGGTATCAAAGGCCTTTTTGAGGTCAAGAAAGGCCACAAGGCATTTATTCCCCTTATCTACTTCCTTGGTTATCACCTTAGCAAGTTCCTCCGTGGCATCCTGGGCCGACATTCCCCTTCTAAAACCAAATTGAGAGGAAGATAAGACGTTATACTTAGTCAGGTAGTTAACTATTCTAGAGTTCAAGAGCTTCTCAATGATTTTAGAAATGGAGGTCAACACAGAAATTGGCCGATAATTGTTAACGTCGTCTTTATCTCCACTCTTATGCACAGGGGTAACAACGGAGCGCTTAAGAAGGTAGGGGAAGATACCTGTGTTAAAGCATAGGTTGGCCAGGTCCCTGATCAGCGGGACTAAAATCTCCTTCGCCTGTTTTAGGAAAAGGGTAGGAATTCCGTCCCACCCTGGTGCACTCCCAGAGTCTATGGACATCAGTACATTTTCAACTTCCTCCTGGGAGGTGTCTAAGAGAACGAAGGAGGACAGATTAGGGCTGACTGTGTTACTAGATGTGGGGGGTACGTAACTCTATATTATATTATATTATATTATATTATATTATATTATATTATATTATATTATATTATATTATATTATATTATATTATATTATATTATATTATATTATATTATATTATATTATATTATATTATATTATATTATATTATATTATATTATATTATATTATATTATATTATATTATATTATATTATATTATATTATATTATATTATATTATACTATTTGTTAACTAATTTCTCCTCTATATGAAACAACACACGATAACCAAAACGACATGTACTGTACTAGAACCAAAAACCCAAGATATGCTAGGACACATCAAGAAAAGCAGCTGGCCTATCCTTTTCATAATAAGTAGACTGGTCAAGAATATATTCTGGCATTAAGCCCACCTGCAAACCACCACTTCACCTACATTCTTTTTGAGGTGAGAAATCATCTAATTATCCCTCACGCCCTAGGGTGGTACGCGAGGGCGAGTCCGACTTTTACTGACTAAAACCACACATTTCCTTCAGTTGCTTTTTGTGTTTTAGGACCACGAATTTCCATTTCAGAAGTTTTTCCATGACCCTAGCGAGCATCGACCCTGCTGGACCCTTTCGGTTTTGCTGACATCTCTTTGAGTCGCGTGTGGAACACACGTGCCATTGTCGATTTTTACTCGTTCCTTATAGGATGAGCAGACAGCGAGCTACCCATTACTCGTCCGCAAGTCCGCGCCTACGGGGATTTCAGCTAGGTATATACAGGTTAAATAAATGGGATCTTTCCGCTACCTCTCAGACAGAATGCTCCAACACCAGCGGTGGGAACACAATAAAGGGATCTTTCTACTACCTCTCAGACAGAATGCTCCAACACCAGCGGTGGGAACACAATAAGTGGGATCTTTCTACTACCTCTCAGACAAAATGCTCCAGCGCCAGCGGTGGGAACACAATAAATGGGATCTTTCTACTACCTCTCAGACAGAATGCTCCAACACCAGCGGTAGGAACACAATAAATGGGATCTTTCTACTACCTCTCAGACAGAATGCTCCAACACCGGCGGTGGGAACACAATAAATGGGATCTTTCTACTACCTCTCAGACAGAAAGCTCCAACACCAGCGGTGGGAACACAATAAATGGGATCTTTCTACTACCTCTCAGACAGAATGCTCCAACACCAGCGGTGGGAACACAATAAATGGGATCTTTCTACTACCTCTCAGACAGAATGCTCCAACACCAGCGGTGGGAATACAATAAATGGGATCTTTCTACTACCTCTCAGACAGAATGCTCCAACACCAGCGGTGGGAACACAATAAATGGGATCTTTCTACTACCTCTCAGACAGAATGCTCCAGCGCCAGCAGTGGGAACTCAATAAACTGGGGGGAGGGGGGGTTGCCTATTTCTCTCCAAATTCAAACCTAAATTCCATAACATATCATTACGCATCTTAGAAATAATACTGGCAGTCTCACGTCTCCATTAGCGGGCGCATGTGGTGGAGCTCAGCGCTGCGGTGGCGGTATTAATAATTAAACGCCGGGATTTATCGCTCTATACCCGTCACATGCGCAACCGAATAAAAGTAGCACATGTGATAACACTGTTTGTTTTGATAAGATGCCATGCTTGGGAAAAGGAACAGCAAGTGCTGAAACTTCACTGGGCTTTTTTTAGATTGGAAATCATCCAATGACTTCTCTCGCTTTAGAGCGAAGCGCGAGGGCGCCCACTCCTATGTTTCTTTTTTGCCATCGGTCCAGGGCCCCGGGATTCTCTTTCGCACAACCTCAGTAGGTTTCGACTCTGCTGGGCCCATATGGTTTTGCTGACATCTCCTTGCGGTGTGCGTGGAACACTATGCACCGTCCTTGACTCGAGCTCGGTCCGGATGGTTACCGGACGGCGAGCTACCCATTGCTCGCTGTCCGCAAGCCCACCCTCTGTTGCTTATGGTGTACTTGCTTCGGCTTTGCCTGCGTGATACTAGAAAATTATCCCAAGGGAACATACTCCCGGGATAAAAAGTATCCTGTGTACTATTTCAGGACATGATCTACCCTTGTACTCTTGTACTTCATCA
This sequence comes from Mythimna impura, assembly GCA_905147345.3. Lineage (NCBI taxonomy): Eukaryota > Metazoa > Arthropoda > Insecta > Lepidoptera > Noctuidae > Mythimna > Mythimna impura. Next base: position 28,004,053 of record LR990358.1, read on the forward strand.
TCACCATCATCATTTCAGCCGAAAGACATCCACTGTTGGACATACCCCCCCCCCCCCCCCCCAAGTGTCACCATAACGACCGATCCTGTGCGTCTCACATTCATTAGATTTCTGCGATCCTTACCTCGATAAAGTGTAAGATAAAAATCTTTTTTAGATATCGTATGTTAGTCAACGTTCTACATAACTAAACTTTTGTAGTGCTATTTATTATATTTGTAGATTTCATGCCAATGAAAGACTTTTGGTAATGTCTTCAGTACCTATTTCCTGAGATTACATCCCAAAAACAAACAACTGAACTTGTAGACTGTCTTTTACATTTGAAAGGACGGGTCTGAACTGTACATTCCACAAAGTGATAGAACAATGTTTAATATCAAAACTCTACACTCTAAATTCTGTATTATGACTAAAATCTCATAAATAAATAGACGCAATGTATTTTTTGTCCCATTATGATATATTAGTGTAGTTTCAGCGTTTTCAGACATAAATCCAGATGAATGCTATAAAAATATAAGCTGCTCATTATTTACATTTCCCAACGCTTTTAAAAGGTATTCATATTTTTAATCGCTATAATAGAATTTTTGTAAAGTGGTTTCAAAGCTTTTGTAAATAATATGAGCTCTTTTAATGAAATTGTTTCAATACGTGTTGTTCAAAATATATCAGTCGTCCGTAAGTCAAAGTTTTCCAAAATATATATATAATATTATTATTATAAATATAATATTATTATTATTTATTTAAACATTGCCCCACATTACATTACATTTTATAAATAAAATAACATACAAAACAAACACACACATACCTGTGCATATACATTCACTCTCTAACACAACATTAGGTACTCACACACTCGGCACTTATTAGTGATTTATTATTTTTGTATATTATTTCTTCTCAATACATTGTTAAGTACTTAAATTGTCATTTCATTAGTCTGGAACAACTGTCCCTCTCACTGGAGTCGGGCGTTGATGGCTGCGCCAGTTTTGACTTTTGCAGCCATCATCGTATAACATTTCTTCCTTTATTTTGTTTTTAGTTCCTAATAATCGATTATAATATTATTATTATATATTAGTGTGATACTAGGTGCGTTCACAAACATGTGACTTACATACATAAGACACCCAGAACAAACTATCTGTAGGCCGTACACATAATTATATTTTTCCGTCTGGGGATCGAACTTTCGACAAGCAGCCCAGCTGCCAATTGCTCAACCACTGCACCTACCGTGCCACCTAAAATAGACATCGTATACAAATTAGTTTTCTCATTTTAATTAATGGCTTTTTGCACTGGTGACCCAGTGGTAACGGCCTCGACTTACGAGTTGTAGGTCGCGGGTTCAAACCCAGGCAGGCGTATTACTTTGTGTAATTTATTTCATCAACACTGCTTTCGCAACGGTGAATGAAAACATTGTGAGGAAACCGGCATGTCCTAAAACCAAAAAATCGAAGACATGTGACATCCCAAGCCCATGTGTTGGATTACGGCCCATTCCGTCTCCTAGAGAGGAGGCCTGAGTTCCAGCAGTGATAAATAAATAACATAATTAGCCTTAATGCCCCCAGCATAATTACTGACCTGTTGGTCTAGTGGTTAGTGGCCCTGACTGCTATGCCGGAGGTCGTGGGTTCGATTCCCACCCAGGACAAATGTTTGTGTGATGAGCACGATCATTTGTTCTGTGTCTGGGTGTAATTTATGTACATATGTATGTATTTAGAAATATATTAGTATGTTTATCAGTTGTCTAGTACCCATAGCACAAGCTCTGCTTAGCTTGGGACTAGACGGCGTTGTGTGATAGTTGTGGAATATAAAAAATATAACAATATAAAAAATAGAAAATTAGGCTGATTTATTTTTAGGTTGTATAGATATTCAGCTACAGAGAACCATAATATCACCACATTCATACAGACAGAAAAATATTCTATCCATCTTGTGTCTCTGCATTCCTTTTCCTGTGCCGCACTAGAGCCCATCAATCTATCCGCACGTACATTCGCCGCCAGCGGATCTCCGCACTGTCGCGCTGTCGCAGTCGCGCGCCGCTGCGACAATTAGTCGCTGTTATTACATGTTTGTCTTGTCGCGATACATTATGTGGCGGAGACATGACGTGTTGCCGGTGACAGAGTGAGTGGGTTGTATATTTAAGTTACAATAATACTGTTGCTCAAAGCCCTAACATCGCATTTGTATTATAAAGGCGAAAGATTGAGATATGTGTGTATATTTGTTACTTCTTTACGCTCAAACGGCTGAACGCATTTCAATGAAACTTTTTTACATGGGTAAACCATGTTCTGGAATTACATTAGTGTATAATTACTTTAGAGGCGAAAGTTTGTGTGTCTGTGTATGTTTGTTACTTCTTTAAGCACAAACGACTGAACGAATTTCGCTGATACTTGACACACGGGTAGACAATATCCTGAAATAGGACATAAATAAAATAATAAAAATAAATAGTAATAATAGGAAAGGAAGTTAGTGATAGTATGACGAGTGACAGGGCAGAATTGAAGAAAAAAACGTGTTGCGCCGACCCCAAATAACACGGGACAAGGGCAGGAAGATGATGAGATGATGATGAGGACATAAGATACTTTTTATCTCGGGAGTATGTTCCCTTGGGACCATTTTCTACTATCACGCGGGCGAAGTCGCTAGTAGCAACTAGTATTATTATAACTCTGTGTTTTTCATATAATCTTCTATATATAAAATCGAAATACCACTCACTGATTAATCACGAAATCTCAGAAACTATAACACCTACAAACTTAAAATTTGGCAGGTAGGTTCCTTATAGGGTGTAAACATCCGCTAAAAACAAATTTTACGAAACTCCACCCCTAAGGGTGTAAAACGGGGATTGGAAGTTTGTATGAAAGTCCTATGTTTTTAAAGTAAGAGACTTGAAATTTTAAATGTATGCTCTATAGATGGTGTGGAGGTGTACTAATAATGTATCTTTAGAAATCAACCCACTAGTGTATAAAAGTCCAATGTTATTAAAGTTAAAGTAATTAGGTATGGCAGATGGATTTTAAATGGTATTTAAGTACCTATAAGAATTATCAAAAACAACTTCTATACTGTAGACAATTACTAAGACAGGATTTTCTATAATTCACCCCGTAAGGGGTTAAAACAGGGATTAAAAGTTCGTATGAAGAAACCTATTTTCACGCGGGCGAAGCCGGTGGCTGAAGCTAGTGTAGGCATAAGTAAACTGTTTCCTTCTAGTAATTCCCATTTTGTAGAATGGAAACCGAACCCAACATAGTTGTGTGTAGACTTAGGCAGTTTAATTAAATTATTTCGGACACAATTCAAATTGAATAGGTATTGTACCTATCTGTATGAGAAATTCTCTGTGCTAAACGCACCCTCTGTATCTTCGAAATAAACGGAGGAATGGCAGGCGGTCGCCTCCTTTTGCGAAGCAGTAATGCTAGTGAAGGAGGAGACTGCACGCGTGAGGGAACGAAGGTCCTCACGCCCTAGCCGCCGTAATTCCGACCCCGACTACCAGCCACGGTAGACGCGGGCTTGCGGACGTCGAGCACTGGGTAGCTCGCCGTCCGGCTGTTCGGTAATTAACTGAACCGAGCCCAGTCGTCAACAGCGCGTAGTGATCCTCGCGCTCCTCAAGAGATGTCAGCAAACCGTAGGGGCCCAGCAGGGCTGATGCCCGCTAGCTAGGACCGCGGAGAATTTCTGAAAGGGAAACCCGTAGTCCTAGAACGCAAAGGGTAATTGAAGGATACAGGTGTGGTTTTAGTCAGTAAAAGTTTGACACGCCCTCTCGCTCCACCCAGAGCGCGAGAAGTCATTTGGATGATATCCCAACTTAAAAAAAAAAAGTGTAAATAAATAAACGTGCTCCATCGTCGGACACATCATCGCTTACCGTCAGGTGCGATAGTGGTCAAACGCGAGCTTATCCAGAGTAAAAAAAAAAGTACTCCTAAAACCTGCATTTGTTAATTATAACAATCTCCAAAGAAAACTGTATCGATAGGAACATAACTAAATTTTTTTAACGAACTAAGTCATAAAATCTACTGCAATAAATATCTCAAAGTTAACTGGCAACCTCCACACCCGGTGTAGTACCAACCTAACCACCATATGTGACATCTCGAAATCACTAGTAGCATTGTCTCGAGTGAGTTATTGGCGCGATTATACCCACGTATTTATGTTGACGACTGTACACGGTACTGCCATCACCACGAAACAAAAACCAACTAGTATTTTGCTGTGTTCGACATCCATTGCGGAATTTGTATTAGTGAATAATATTAGGAGTCCAAACAAACCGGTAGTGGATGTTACATTAGTGATTATGACAGTGTAATTCGTAGTTTATTAGTATTTTCTTTGATTAGGTGTCGACTAACAGAGACAAAGCCGTTTGTGCTACCTTTTAGTGATTTTGAAAAAATTTTGACACTTACGAGCGTACTTTTATTTTTAGTACGTTATTAAATTTGATTTAGTGGTACAACTTAAATAAAAGTTAGCAATTATGGTGGTATTGTTCATCTAAGTTTAGATGACAATTACCTACGAGTGTGACTGTCAGATGTCACACCATGTGGTAGTTTACAGTTATTCAGGAGTTATTAGTTCAGGAACTCGTAAATCATTATTTTACATGCATGTAATGTCTGACCTGAAATTACTTGTACCTCGGGAATCATTAAAAGTTATAAAGTAAAAACCTTGCAATACAACTTTGGAGTTGAGTTTTAGTGTGAGTCATATCTCTGGCATAACATCTGCCACCTGGACCCCAACTGTAGCAAATCAGGAAATCTCTGAACTGATTGCGGGCTCAGGTTGGCCGTGCAGACACAATCTGGCCAAATAGGGTATCCTTGACCCATCAAAAATACAGTGAAAGAAAGAAATAAAAATGTTTAAGACTCGCACAGGACAAATCACTACATAATATAAAACAAAGTCGCTTTTCGTGTCTGTCTGTCCCTATATATGCTTAGATCTTTAAAACTACGCAATGGATTTTGATGCGGTTTTTTTTAATGGATATAATGATTCAAGAGGAAGGTTTATGTGTATAATACATGCACAATATAGTAGAGGAACACTGATCATTTTAGAGGTTTCTAATGTGATGTCGTAAATAAACACATTTTTTTGCGCTTACATTGCAAACGCTGGCTGAACCCTAAGAGCTAGATCAAAATAATGTACTACAGTATTGTACACCTTAAAAAGATCTACAAAAAAGTCCGCGATGGTATATGTCTATCTTTTAGATATAACCCACAATAAACATTTTTATCCTTTACTTTTTACGAGAAATAATGGCGTATTTACGAAACGATTTTAAGCAATACAACATTAATCTTTATCCAATTAAGTACCTTAAATAAATTGTGCATTTAATATAGATCAATATGGCCCTTTACAGCGTCTAATTTAAGTGAATATTTTCGAAGATATTACAGATTTAAAATGCAGGGACATAACGGTTGCGGTAAATAACTTGATTCTTTCAAAGATTGATGCGCCGACGCAAATATACTATTCGTTTACCTCCAGATTGGTACCATTTTTTTCAAATCCAGTTCAGATAATGGAATCCATGAGGAATCGAGAGAACTCCTCAAATATTCTAGGCACTATATAGTGATTTAGGTATTATCATCGAGAATACAAAAAAAAAAGCATTTACAGTCAAAAAGTAACATTTGATGAAGTGGAACTGATGAAGAAGACCAGGAATGGCCAACGGAACTTCATACTCACATAGATATCACAATGAAGACAGTTAAGCGAATATGACAATACAAATAAATAAATGGTTCTGAATAGTTTTGTTGAAAATGGTATCATCGAAGTGACCTGATGATGATGATGGAGCCGGAAGATAGGCACCAGAACTCTGTAATTGATCAATGTATCCTAGCCGTGTTTGGGATTAGAATTGTCATGAGATGCACTTTGGCTATAAGGTATAAGCGACCCACCTTGGTGCAATGCTGGACAAAACCGCATCAAAATCCGTTGCGTAGTTTTAAAGATCTAAGCGTACATAGGGACAGACAGCGGGAAGCGACTTTGTTTTATACTATGAAGTGATCTGCATTGCACCCGTGCGAAGCCGGGGCGGGTCGCTAGTAACAAAATAAAATAAAAACGTTAACTAAACTTTATAAATTAACTAACATATAAATACGTACAATAAAGAAAAATTAAAAAAAAAACACCCGTGTGACTCCAAAAAGGCTCTATATCTGTACATGCTGCGATATTTAGAAAAAATAACGAAGCGCTGATATTCTGATAGAGTCTGTTATTCCACGAACGCAGAGTAAAGATAACATGTGTTAGTGTGGATCCACTCCATGGCATATGCATTAACTTGAACTCCTTTCCTGGGGCCTCACTATGATGTGTCAAAATGCCAGGTGAGCAAGCGACAAAGAGGGATGGAGCTATTTGCTTTGCTTTTTAATTGAGCTGGTTGTGATGCTGGCAGTGAGGACGTGTCACACTTTTACTGACTAAAACCCACCCCTGTTTCTTCTGTGCCTTCGTTCTGGGGCCCCGGGGAACACTTTCGTACCACCTAGCGTATTTAAATATGGAATGACGTTTCTATGTGTACCCCGAAAATTCAATGCTGGGTGAAGTATTGCGTCTGAAATAAAATTTCGAAATCGTCTGAAATTTGGAGTTTGTGCCCCGAAAACCTTGACATCGTGCATGCTAAGCTGTGCCGAGGAACAACCAGGTATTGTGCAAACCTTCCATTCAAAGGAAGAGTCGTTCTGAACAATTTTTTCCTACGGCTTGTCAATCACACCCACTGCATCAGCCAAATTAATCGCAATCTCTCGCCGAACTGCGCAAACATTCAGCATAATTTATTATGTTCGATGGGCTCTCGTTAGACCACTATCTCACCTGATGGTAAGCGATGAATGAGCAAATATAGAGCGCACTACAGATAGCAACGTATTCCAAAGCTTCTTCTTCTTTCGTGTCGATTTGACTCAAATTTTGTCCGAACAATATGGATAACTCTGTCGCCTCTGTCTGTCTGTCTGAAGGTGCAGGTAGTGTAAGTATGCTGAGTAGAGATTTTCTTTTATAACCAGCTAAAAATATGAATCTATTACGCATAAAAACAGCGTAACCACTGTACAAACGTCCACACAGTATTTTATCTAACCTCTGCCTTTTCGCAAAATATAAAACCCTCCGTTAACTTATATTATAGAACCCATTTACCACCCTAAAGATAATAGCCACATTATAAAAAAGCTACCAAATTAACAGCCCCATGCTGTTGTTCACAAGATTGTTCGAAAAATACATATTAATAAATTAATTACAATGGAAAATTGGGGTTGGGGACAAAACATCACATAACAAGGAAGCACAGAAGGGACATTAAAATTGCTAAAAGATGCCAGTAAGTTGCTTTCAAAAGGATTTAGTATAGATTTTTATTTCTTAAAGACGGTCTTGTATGTGCCAGTAAGCCATTTTAACCGACTCCAAAAAGAAGGAGGTTCTATGTTCGTCTGTATATTTTTTTAAATGTATGCTCATCGTCTTTTCAGTCAATTGGCGACAGATTTTGAAAATTAATATAATCAAGTTCAAAAAAATGGAACGGAACTCCTCATAGGATCATAGCAAACTGTCGACTTGTCTACTATGGTAGCTAACAAGGTACCATAGTAGCGAACTAATTGAACTGATCTGATGATGGAGCCAGAAGGTGGATGGTAAGTACGAAAACTCCGTAAAAAAACAATGTATTCTGACCATGTTTTGGCTCACTGGAATTGTCACGAAATGTAAATATTCTGGTTATGAGTGGTTTTAATGGTTATATTTCATCAGATACATTACCATAGAACTTACACACTGTTTAATTTTGGCTGAAGGATACCACAAATAAAAGTGTAAAAACAATAACAAAACATTACCCTTACGTGACCGAGTTGTTAATAGAATAAATATATCCACAGGAGAACCAAGCTTTCTGATATAGCCCGAAGAATCATCAAACTTAAATGGCAGTGGCCAGGATGTCGATGGTGCCGAAAGGTTCTCAAGTGGCGACCGCGTATCTACTGAAAGACGCAGCGCTGGAAGGCCTTCCACAAGGTGGTCCGATGACCTGGTGAATGTTGCGGGAATCTGATGGATGCTATACGCACAGAACCGGTAATTGTGGCTTTGCTTGGGAGAACCCCACAAGCCTTCTGTAGTGGTGTATCATCAGATGATGATAACATTTTTAAGGCCTTTAGACGCATGATATTTATAAGGGTTGCAGGATTGTCCGAAAGAGTGGCCGTGGCAATAGAACGTATAGAGCAACTGAAGGAACCCAGGTGGGTTAGAGTCAGTAAAAGTCTGACAGTTCCTCTCGCTCCACTCAGAGCGGGAGACGTTATTTCATGGTTTCCTACCTCAAACAAAGACGCTTAATAAATATACGTAATACTGCTTCAAATGACGTACAAGATCAACAAAAGACTAGCTGAGAGACTACAACTCTACGGACTATCCAAACCGAGACTAACATTACATCGCGCCCTATTGTTTATGTGCACAGTTCAGACACAAACATACACATATGCACACAAAGTATGGAATGTATGCAGTCTATACTCATTATAGAGTGGGTCTACTGTTGCCGCCTTTTTGTGAAAACGTCAAGTGTTTGTGCCGCGCTCCTGGACACACGGAACACGAATATTTTATGACGTCACCATGCTCTATGAGCGAGTGGAGAAGGCATTTTATTACTACTGAATCATACACATATACCTACTAACTAGACTTGACTCAAATTACAGGTAAGCATCCATACCCACTGTGATCAGTTTGAACTGGCTATTAGTGACTTTTCGTCTAAACTCATCGTTGAGGGAGATGATCTGATACCAAAATGGCGGGAGCTGTCTTCGCAAGTAACCAGGATAGCCTTTAATACCTTAGGTCTGAAACCCAAATACCACAAAGATTGGTTCGATGAAAATGATACGCTCCTTACTGCCGCTATAGCTAACCATCGAGATCTCTTGCGCCGTACTGACTCTTCACCAGCAGTTCTTCAAAGTGACGCGATTAAAAAGAGCTCTGCAGAATTGCGGAGTTTCGTCCGAGGCGTAAAAGACAAGTGGTGGGAAGACAGAGCACACCGTATGCAGTGGCTTGCTGACTCTAATCAACTCGGTGACTTTTTCGGAGAATTGCGTCAGTTGATTGGCGCGCAACACCAAGTGAATGTGCCAATAAAGGCTGTCGATGGAAGTTTGCTCACGAGTAGAGAGGGGGTCCTGAAACGCTGGGTCGAACATTTTAATACCTTACTCAACGTTGATCGATCAGCAGATCTTAGTCATATATCAGCCATACCAGCACTTCCCCAAGTCACGGCATTAGATGACCCACTATCTCTTGAAGAAGTCATTGAAGCCATAAACCAGCAGCGTAACAAGAAAGCAGCGGGTGGCGATGGAATCCCTGGCGAACTGCTTAAATATGGTGGGAGAGACTTGCATGAGATTATTTGGAAGTTTTTCTGCCGTATGTGGGAGGAAGAGTTGGTGCCAGATACTTTTACTGTGTCTAACATCTGCACACTTTTCAAGGGCAAAGGCAATCGTGCCGATTGCAATTCGTATAGAGGTATTTCGCTCCTATCAGTCTCGGGCAAGATATTTGCTAGAGTCCTCCTAAATCGGCTATTGAAGTTGTCCGAGATTGTGCTACCTGAGACCCAATTTGGGTTTCGTCCAAACAGAAGTACCAGCGAGGCCATCTTCTCTATTCGGCAACTTCAGGAGAAGTGCAAAGAACAGTCGCAACCGCTGGTCCTGTGTTTTGTTGATTTAGAAAAAGCCTTCGACTGCGTGCCCCGTGAGGCACTTTGGATGGTATTGCAAAAGCTTGGGTGTACGGATAAGTTCATTAGATTGATCCGTCTCCTACATGATAATTTGCGTTGCTGTGTCGCAGTAAAGGGCGAACAGTCGGAATTCTTCCCTGTCACCTGTGGAGTAAAGCAGGGATGTGTGTTGGCACCTACCCTATTTGCTTTGTATTTTGCTGTTGTTGTGGGAGAGGTTCTGGAGGACAATGCAAAAGGAATATATATCCGCTTCCGTACCGACGGAAAACTTTTTAACTTGACCCGATTAAGAGCTCACACCAAAGTGTCATACGACCTTATCACCGAAGTGATGTACGCTGATGATCTGTGTTTTGTGGCAGAGTCCTCAGAGGACCTGCAAGAGTTGATGGGGAAACTTAATAAGTCATGTCGTACATTTGGACTTAAAATTAGCATCTCAAAGACTGAAGTCATGGCTTTAGATACTGCGAACTATGGCCCACTTGAAATACGACTCGACGGTGCCGTCCTCAAGCAGGTGGACAAATTCAAATATCTGGGTAGTACACTTACCAGTAAAGGTGACCTGGACCCAGAAATTAACAGCAGAATCGGTGCTGCTTCGGCAGTGTTTGGCAAACTTCGGGAAAAGGTATTCCGCTCACATGACCTTAAGTTACAGACTAAGGTTAAAGTATATATGGCCATTGTCATGCCGAATATTCTTTACGCTGCTGAGACATGGTGCGTGTACAGAAGACACATTCGTGCATTAGACCGTTTCCACCTTAGGTGCCTCCGTGACATTTTGAACATCAAATGGTCCGACCGTGTTAGGAACACGGATGTTCTACGAAGGGCTAGTGTCTGTGGTATTGAGGCCTATCTAATGCGTCGTCAGCTACGCTGGTCTGGACATGTTGTAAGGATGCCTGATGAGAGGGTAGCTAAGCGCATTTTCTTTTCTGAACTCAAGGACGGTAAGCGGAAACCAGGCGGCCAGTTCCTCAGGTATAAGGACGTTCAGAAAAGACATATGAAGAAATGCAATATAGACCCTTCTCGCTGGGAGGAGGCGGTAAAAGATAGACTTGGTTGGAGACGTGTAATTAAACAAAACGTCTATGCCTTTGAAGACCAACGTAAGAGAGATCTCGACTTCAGGCGAGATACCATCAAGAATAAGCCGCCCTCCAACATCCAATACCTATACAACAATGGTGTTTTAACGTGCCCGCACTGTGCACGCACGTTTACAGCAAAGATAGGCTTTATTAGTCACATCAGAGCACATGATCGCAACCCGTAGTTGCAATAAAACGGAATCCAGTCACCGTAGCCGAAATCGGCTAGGGAGTATATATATATATATATATCATATTTTCCTTGATGTCCGCGATGAAGGGACTGTTTAGGCACAATTAATTTAACAGGATCCCTTCATAGGATATCCAAAAAGAAAGCCATTGCAAGGACACTTCATCATGATCATCTTCCAGTCCTTGTCCGTGTAACTTGGGGTCAGTGCAGAATGTTTTCTTCTTCTATTCTCCCTGTCACGCTATCAGTTATGGACACTTCTCATCAACATCATTTCAACCGAAAGAAGTCCCCTAGGCCTCGCCCAAGTGGCACTACAACGGACGGTCCTGTGCGTCCCTCAACCATCGGATTCCCGCGACCTTCTATTACGGCCTGGTCACGACTTTGGTCTTAGCGGCAAGCGGCGCGGCGAGCGGCGTCTCGTGGCGTGCTTCAAACATTTTCATACTTTTGTTCTTACCGCTCGCCGCCCGCGCTTAGCTACCGCTCACAGCGGCAAGGTCGTAAACAGGGCGTTAGGTCATCGGTTTACCTTGTGGGAGACCTTCCAACACTGCGTATTCCGGTACGCGGTCACCACTTTAGAACCTTTCGGACCCTGGGCACTTTTAATACAAAATAATTACCTCATCCCCTCCTTCCCACATCGGTATAATCCTAAGGGCTGGTAAGGTCTTGCGCATACATTATGCATGCTAATTTATCGGCGGGTCAGCGCGACTCGCGGATTACTTACGCTGTTTTATTCAACCCTGGTACTTGTAGGGACTCGAGATTGGGTGACCAGATGTTTTGGTTACTGAGTGAGTACTTAGTTTGGTGTTAGAAGGGAAATTGGGGTTTCGAAAGCAGCTGGTTAGACTGCGAATGGTCTAGGTTGATATAGCTAACAAATCGGCATAAATAAAATATCTTTGGGTTAGTTTTTTGTAGTCGTTTTCTTGGTTCCAATTTGCTTCGACCAAACTAGTATTATTCGTATAAATATGTATATGTTGACATTTTCAAACGAGATACCGCATCTTCATTATATTGGCGAGTAGAAAAATAACAGTGATTGGTATCAAACTTGTTTGCAAAATCACAATCCTAAAACAAATAATAATATTAATACATGTATTAAAGGTAACTAAACAAAACTTAATACAATTCTTAAATTCGTTCACCATCCAGCGGAGCACATCCTAAAGTTGCTAGATCAATAAGCATTTGTCTAAAGGGTTCTGAAAACGAACGAAGCCTGTAAAAAGGGAGTTAATTAAGGGACGTTTTTATTTTGTTTATGAGGTGAAATAACATTTAATGATTTCTCCCACTCTAGGGTGGAGCGACTAAAACCACGCCTGTGTAGTAGCCCTTTGGAACTTCTTCCCCTTGGAACTTTGGAACTTCCAGGAACAATTCCCCGTGGCTTTATTTATCCGCGTATGATTTCGGTAGTGATCGTGTAACTATACCAATATAATAAGTTTACAAAATGAGAGGCTTCTAAATAATAGTGTATACATCATCTTTTTTTTTACGTGGTAAATTCATCCTATGACATCTCCCGCTCTAAGGCAGAGCGTTAGGGTGTGTCAGACTTTTACTGACTAAAAACCCACTCCTGTTCCTTCTTTGCCTTCATCCCAGCTCCCCAGGTTTCACTTTCATACTACCCGTGGCACCAGTAGGCTTCGATCTTGCTGGGCCCCTACGGTTTACTCACATCTCCTTGAAGCGCGCGTGGAACAATACGCGCCGTCTACGACTTGGGCTCGGTCCAGACGGTTACCGGACGGTCGGACGGAAAGCTATCCATTGCTCGCCGTCCGCAAGCCCGCTTCTACGGTGGCCGGAAATCGGGATTGGGATCCCGGCGGCTGGGGCGTGAGGGTCGCTCCCTCGCGTTACCAATCGCCCCCACGAGGACACGGCGGTGCTCTACCCAAGCGGGGCACACCTCGACCGTATGCTCCACCGTGTCCTCCGGGCGGTCCACACAGTGATGACACCTGGGCGTTACTTCCGCATGGATCCGGTGCAGGAACTTCCCGAACTGACTATGTTCAGTGAGAACCTGCGTCATGCGGAAGGTGAGGACGCCGTGAGGTCTTTCCAATCACTTCTCAAAGAGGGGACTTTATTATGGCGTTTCCAAGTGTAGATATCATCTAAGAACGCAAATCTCTCACCAGTCTAACGCTACACTCGTATGTCTCCAGCATGCCAAAAACTCAAATAAAAGTAGAAAGGAAACACACCACATAAGCAATCAAAACCCGAAATCAACGAAACGTCCTAAAAAGTGGGGCAAAACGTCTAGACTAAACAATGCCGTTAAAAGGACCAAAAGATGCTGAGCTAAATGTCAGTAACCTCTCAAGTGACCCTGGACGCGAGCACCTTGGACACCGGACAGCTTCCGAAATCACCGCGATACATATCGAGACCAACTGTTTTCTATCTTTTCGTACCTATCTACATATAAAGACATTGCATTAGGAGATTTAGGAGCAATCAATGGACCTTTAAAATACAGACATTCCTTGCCTTTGAGGGTTCTATGTAGTATGTAGGTACCTACTAGTGCCTATACTTCTAGATAGTTTAGCTCTTGTGTATAATTTGAAGTTATTGGACAAATTTACGCCCTAACAACTTTACAGGAGAGCAAAATAACCGTAAGAAAAACAAATTCGGAACTACTACTTGAAGTCCTCTCAACCTTAGTTTGGTGCGGCATGGCGGGAAGACTTCCGGCGAGATCTCATGGTGGAATGGCGACAGCGACTGTTGCAACCCAGTGCTGGGCACGCCATAATTATGGCCATAAGTCCCCTCTTTGAGGAGTGGCTGGAAAGACCTCACGGCGTCCTTACCTACCGCATGACGCAGGTCCTCACCGGACATGGTAAGTTCGGGAGGTTCCTGCACCGGATTCGTGCAGAAGAGACGCCCGGGTGCCACCATTGTGTGGACCGCCCGGAGGACACGGTGGAGCATACAGTAGAGGTGTGCCCCGCTTGGGCAGAGCACCGCCGTGTCCTCGTGGGGGCGATCGGCGGCAGCGATCTCTCGCGCCGGGCCTTGGTACAGGCCATGGTCCGGAGCGAGGAGGAGTGGCAGGCGGTCGCCTCCTTCTGCGAAGCAGTAATGCTAGCAAAGGAGGCGGCCGATCGCGTGAGGCAACGGTCCTCACGCCCCAACCGCCGCCGGGATTCCGATCCCGATTTCCAGCCACCGTAGGCGCGGGCTTGCGGACGGCGAGCAATGGGTGACTCGCCGTCCGATCGTCCGGTGATTGTCCGGACCGAGCCCAGGTCGTCGACGGCGCGTAGTGTTCCACGCGCGCCTCAGGGAGATGTCAGCAACCGTAGGGGCCCAGCAGGGTCGAGGCCTACTGGGGCCATGGGTGATGCGAAAGTGACCCCCGGGCCCTGGAAAAAAATGGCAAAGAAGGAACAGGAGTGGGTTTTTAGTCAGTAAAAGTCTGACACTATCTCGCGCTCCGCCCAAGAGCGGGGGATGTCATTAGATGATTTTCCCACCAGAAAAAAAAAAAAAAAAAAAAAAACTTTAGTTTGGTCTTCGTCATAATTGTTATTTTTAAGTTCTCCTAATTATAATGTATTTATTAGTTTATAATATTAGCATGTAGGTATAAGTATTTTATTATTGTAACTTAATTTAATGATACTACATTCAACTTAATATTTATCTCATTTTTATTTATTGTGCACACAGTGTTGTCTCTCTTAACCCAAAGGTTGACTGGTATAGAATGCCTTGTTGCATTAAGTCCGCCTATGTACTACTACTGTACATGAAGTTTAAATAAATAAATAAGAAATTAGAATAAACAACAGAAGAACTGCAATTTTTTTAAGATATACATTTATGTAGCTTTAGTCGTTCTCATTATTTCAAAAGGAAACACGTGACGTTTTTTAATACAATACCATCAATCTTCTAGCTAATTCACCAAAAATGTGATGAATTTTACTCACGATATGAGTCCCACGTTGCTGGAAAACCACCCAGGTACTAGTACCTACTCGTAATATAACTGGCCATTGTATAGGCATTTTGATTCGTTACGAGCGCACTAGTCCCTTGTAGGCAAATACAACGAAGGTCACGTCCGTGCTGTGCAATGTATTATGAACATTATATGCATTAGTAGTAGGTTTATATTCGTATATTTTCTTTCGAAGAGTGCAATTTCTGTATTTGTACTATTACTTATTCTGTGGTATACGTACTCTACATCAAAACAATTTAGCGACTGCTGCATACATGACAGTTGCAAGGATGACAGAACTACAAATCGGCCTACTAGGGCAGCGTACAATAACAGGTAGCACATATTAGTCCAGATTTTTAAAAGATACCTAAGTGTAGTCCATTTCTGCTACCGTTACAGCCTCTAACACAATACACGGCCGTGAAAAAAACCATTCATCAAAGAATTTGTGAAGAAAAACTAGTTGTTTTGACCCTATGATTAATGCATTACCTCCGATACACCGGTGTCAAGTTAAATATTCATGGAGATAAACAATAGTCTCCGCTTGTATGTACGTACGTATGTATGTGAGTTTAGTAGACTGGCCAACTTTTAGGTCAATGGCCGACTAAATTAAGATCGAAGTTTAGACTTTTTTATTTTGGTCTGGTAACCCTAGCTAGCTGTATCGAAGACCTTCGCGTCTGGATTAACGCACTAGCTTCAAATATCGCCCCGGGTAAACTGCAAAGCAAGATCATAAAAATAAAAATGCAAATTACATAAATAGGAGATACTTAAATACCCCGTAATCTACGAGTATCGCCACATGGCCTCATCAACTATATTATCAACGGAAATATAATCACATTACTTTTAACGCAGAGGCATAAAAACACCACAGTAAACATAATCAAAACATAAACCACAAGACCGCAAACTAATCCATGGCCATCACTTTTAATTTTCCTCAAAAAATAATGAAACCAAAAACACTTCCTTTTTAATTTTTATGCAAAATTAGGTGTAATTTTTCAGGCTTCTAACCGCAGGCGTGTAACCCAGTGCGGTTATTTTGCATAAAAACTGGTTGCGGTAGCTAGCTAGACAAAAGGACCAATTTAGAAATCCCTGGGATGCCTCCGATAGCTCGGATGCCCACAACGAAAGCTACACTACCACTTCTCCGAGTACAGATTCTGAGAACAGTAATTGATATTAATCAAGGAAACAATTTAGTCCTCAGGTTTTGAGGTCGAATTCAATCTTCGATTAATACTGAAATGGTTTCTGGGAAACAATAGATTAATAATTGGGCTTAGGCTATTTTCCCAATTAGAAACCTGGCAACACCGGTCAGTAGGTAATAGAATAGAATATAATAAAACTTTACTGTACAACAAAATGTAACTCAACTTATACACAAACTTAAATCTATGGGTACAGTGGCGGTGTTATCGCTGACAGCGATATGGCTGCGTATGTAATTATTAGGTACTTAAACAGAAGGATCCTATTCTATTCTATCTTTTTGTTAATGGTAAGCAAAACCGATGTCGGCAAGTCTGCTAGGGCCAATGTCTAAAGTAGCGGTAGTGTGATCTTCCCGTCCAATTATAATTTAGATGTTTTCTAGAGTGAATAGGCACTTAATAAACTAGTGCGCTTCACCTTCAACGATTGCATCACTGCTTACCATCAAGTTATATCGCAGTGCAGCACTAGTTTATGTCTTTAAAAAAAATTAAACTGAAAAAGCAAGTATGTACATTTTTAATAAAGATAATGATAAGGGACACTAACTGTAGACTTAAAATTCGTCGATTAATACAGTTTAATTTGATGGGTTAGTATTGGACTAAGGATGCTAATGGCGTATAGTAGTAAAACTCTGTAATCACCTATCTGTTTACCGAGCTTCATGACCGTACCTGCAAACAACAGCAATCATGTTTTTGTACGACAATACTAAAGTTCAAGGTTTAAAATAAGTTTCATAAAATCTGGGTAGGTAATTGTAAATAATTACTTCACAAACAGTTACAGTAGAGCAGTGATGGCCCAGTGGTTACGGCCCTGACTTACGAGTTGGTCGCGGAATCAAACCCAGCCAGACGCATTATTTTTAACCGACTTCCAAAAAAAGGAGGAGGTTATCAATTCGGTTGTATGTTTTTTTTTTGTGTGTTACCTCAGAACTCCGTCGTTTATGGACCGATTCGTAATTTTTTTTTCCTCTTAGAGGAGTTGCTTTCCAATTAGACCCATTTTTTCAGAATCCAGTTGTGATGATGGGATCCATTAGGAATCGAGGAAACTCCTCAAATATTATAGGCAACGTTATATGGTGATTTTGGTATTTTCATCGAGAACTTAAGCATTTACAGTCAAAACGTAACATTTGATGAAGTGGAACTGGTGAAGAAGACCAGAAATGGCCAACGGAACTTCATACTCACATAGATATTACAATGAAGATTGTTAAGCGACTATGACAATACAAATAACTAAATGGTTCTGAATAGTTATGTTGAAAATGGTATCATCGAAGTGAACTGATGATGATGATGGAGCCGGAAGGTAGGCACTGGAACTCCGTAATTAATCAATATAACCTAGCCGTGTTTGGGCTTATTAGAATTGTCATGAGATGCACTTTGGCTATAAGGTACTATCGAACTGATCTGATGATGGAACCGGAAGATAGGCACAGGAACTCCGTAATTAATCAATGTACCCTAACCGTGTTTGAGCTTATTAGAATTGTCATATGATGCACTTTGGCTATAAGGTACTATCGAACTGATCTGATGATGGAGCCGGAAGGTGGAAGGTAGACACAGGAACTTCATAATAAAACAATGTAACCTGTGTTTGGGTTAATTCGAATTTTCATGAGAAGTAGGCACTCTGGTTATACTTAAGTGTGTCGCAACTAAAAAGTGTAAAATAAAAAACTATTTACAAAAAAAAAACCGACTTCACTAAAAAAAACACTAAAAGGATCAAAATAACTTTAATTTCGGAAGTCGGTGGTAAATATGAAACAAACAATATCGAGAAACATCTAACTAATAATTCGAAGACATGTGACATACATCAACCCGCACTGTGCCAGCGTGATGGAGAGGAGGCCTGAGTCCCAGCATTGGGAACATTGTAAAGATAATGTACTCCACAACCTATCTACCCGTGGAGTGAAACCCGGGGCCCTGGGACGAAGGCAAAGAAGGAACAGGAGTGGGTTTTTAGTCAGTAAAAGTCTGACACTATTTTCCGCTCCGTCCAAGAGCGGGATTTGTCCATAAGATGATTTTCCCACCTAAAAAAAAAAAAAAACTCCACAACATAAAATTAAATGTATGTTAACATTGTAAATTATAGGCATTCCTGCCCACCCTGTTTCATCATTCAGATCAAACATGACTCATGACCTACTTTTAACATTGCGCTCTATTGCTTCAAAATTGCTTTATCATTGCTAAAAACTGCCAAGATGAAAGTAAAAAAACACTACAAATTATTTAATAATTCTAACCATACATATCATCACGTAATAAAAAGTAAACACAGAGAAAAAAATGGTAAAAACGACAAAAAGTTACATGCGACCGTGACAGGACTCGAACCTGCAATCTTCGGATCCGAAGTCCGACGCCTTATCCATTAGGCCACACGGTCTATACATATTGATGTGAAATAGGTCGTGAGATTCTGCTGAGCCTCGCTTCTATATGATACATATGACGTCATGAGTGTTACTACAGCACACTTCACACTTAAATTCAATATAAGTGGTAGACAGAGTCTCTTCAGTATTTCATTTATTTATTTAAACTTCATGTACAGTGGCACATAGGCGGACTTAATGCAACAAGGCATTATCTAAAACCTTTGAGTTAAAAGAGACAACACTGTGATAGGTGTGCACAATAAATAAATAGATATTACAAATTATTTATTTTGCAAATTGTAAACACTCTCTTACATAAAACTTAAATATTAACTAAACTATTTATACTAAAGCCGAACTATGTACATAAAAACTATAAATACTATTATACTAAACCTAACTATGTATATATAATACAAAAACATATTACAAATAGGATGAAGTATTATTAAATTAAATGGCTTATTTAGTGTTTTTCTTTTTTATAACATATTCGCAACTTTAAAATCGATGCAAAAACGTCATCGACGACTTCAATGTAGCCAGTTATTGCATTAATTATTATGAAGTAAACAAGATTAACTTTGGCATGAATAAAACACTGAAAGTGCTGTGACTCTTTTACAGAAAATTTCTTAGAAAACAACCTATTTTAAAATATTTTAATAGTGTAATAAGTTTCTACCTACAAGAAAACATCATATTTTATTATATTTAAATTTTTTATGCAATTTATTTTTTAGAGGAAAAAAAAACAGTATTAGGTAAGTACAAAAACATGTTATAAACAATATAGAAACTTAAATTAACAGCACTTATTGCATAACTTACACAAGTGTCCTCTGATCACTAAAGAAAAACTAAAAAAAATGGCTGTGAGCAAAAAAAAAATTCAATTTTCACTCAGTATCATATGAGACAACAAATCTCACTTGCCTTAACGTATACCACTTTTTTTAATGCGTTTAATGTGAGGAGTAGTAGTGGCCCAGTGGTGATGGCCCCGACTTACGAGCTGTGGGTCGCGGGTTCAAACCCAGCCAGGTGATTAAGTACTTTGTGTAATTTATTTCATCACTGCTCTTGAAACGGTGAAGGAAAACATCGTGAGGAAACCGGTATTTCTTAGAATAAAAAATCTAGCATTTTTGATATCTACCCATCCACACTGGGCCCGCGTGGTGAATTACGGCCCATTCCCTTTCCTAGAGGGGAGGACTGCGTCCCAGCAGTGGGAACTTTATAAGGCTAATTATGCTTATATTTAATGTATATTTTTGTTAATTACAATCAGCCATCCAGCTATAATTAAAGTCTGACGTCATACCTAATTAATTTTTGAGATTTAGCGCATCCAATGATGTGTCATCTCGTCCAGAAATTATCTTCAGATTGAAGCAAGTCCTGTCCTTCTGAATCAGAATACGGAATGGTCAGTGTTCATGAGTTCTTTCGGCAATTGGCTTTTATGGCGTTTTAGTGTTTGTTTGTAGGCTTTACAGGACCTGTCTATCTGGGGCTCTATCACGACCTCTTAATGCGATCTATTTTACGACCTAAACCAGGGGCGCCGACTTCGTCGGTGCTCGCGGGCTCGAGCAGCCATGAGAAATAAACAGTGGTTGCCTGGCACCCCTGAGAATAGACATCAAGAAACAGATCAGTAATCGCCTTTTAGGGATGGGCGTTTTTTCATTACTCGACGACCTGTTTAACGCAGTGGTTTAGAGCGCCGGTTGAGACGCAAGGGTCGCGGGTTCGATTCCCGCACCAACACAAATGTTTGTTGATGAGACAGATATTTGTATTGGGTCTGGGTGTTTGTGGTACCTTCGTTGTTTCTGGTTTCTATAGTACAAGGGAAAACCTTAGTTTGGGACCAAGACAATGTACCTATGTGATGTTGTCGCAATTTATTATTATTACGCATTATAAGTATGTAGTATGTAAGTAGGACATTTATTTATTTGTCGGTTGATCAGTGTGCATTTCTCTTCTCACACTTCACCACTTTTTCGAGTCATCAAATGAGCATGAGCACCCATGAGGTTTTCTAAAAGCCGGCGCCCCTGACTCAAACTGAACTCTTATAGAGTTGGAGCTATACACCACTAATTTTTAATTAGCACAAATACTTAAAAGGCTTATTAGAAAATGTCTCGGTATTATTTAAGTAAAGTCTCAATAAATAATATTCCTAGACAGCTAAGTTATTAGAGTTTGTTTCTATCCCACAATGTCACTCAATTTATGGAAATATTGTACAGGCTATTGATTATGAATGAAAAACAATGGAAAAACACTGCACGTAGTATTTTCTAGTAGCAATTATTATAAATAATTGATTCAATTTTGAATTTACCAATTATGACAAATTTTCGTAGTTTAGTTTTGACAAAAATTAAAGATTTGGAACGTCTCGAATCGTCTCAGGCATCGACTACACAAATATGATCAGTAACGGGTACGGGTAGAGCCTCATTTTTTTTGTACTAATTAAAAAATAGGGGTGTACAGGATGTATAGCTCAATCCCTCTCTCTCACTCTCACTCCTGACATCTCAACATGTCATGTTAAGACGTCTGTTCTCTGAACACAGACTGAAGTACTATAATATTCATACCTTTAATACCTTTAGGCAGGCAGCTGTGATGAACATTCACAAATTGTCTTCCAAATTATTATGCTCGATCCCTTCAGGCAGTGCGGTACCGGTATCGGTATCAAAAAGTATAATGCACCAATTTCATGGTGGATTGTGATACCATGAGTTATGGGACCGGCCGTAATCGGGTAACGTGGGAATTGGCGCAAGAGACAGTTCGCGGGTACTTGTTAGTTTGATTTCGTAGTTGGTATCTTCTACTGTAAAAGAAACAAACAATCTGAAAAATTTCGCATTACAAGTTTTGGTGTCTGCAAATATAATTACACTAATATTATAATTAAAAAAACTGGGCAAGTGCGAGTTCGACTCGCGCTCTGAGGGTACCGTACAAACTTACCTATGTAAATAGTTCAATTCTGGAATGGAGTCTCGAAAGATTTTTCCGAAGCGCAAAAAAAAAATTGTGACGTAACAACAAATTTACAGTTTTCAGATTTATTATTAAACTTGTGCTATAAGACCTTGCCTTATGCCAAATTTCAGGATTCTGGGTCAACGGGAAGCTATGAATTTTGATATCCTCGAGAGTGTCGAAATGTATGTTTTTTGCCACATAAACTGAAGTATATTTTTTTCTAGTTAACTTACAAGTTTGATTTTTTACAGCTTCAAGAGTCCGCAGGCCTGAGTATATGGTTTTAATTTCAACCCGATACCTCCACGCGTTCTTGAGATAAAGGGTCTTCACAGACAGACAGACAACAAAGTGATCTTATAAAGGTTCCGTTTTTTCCTTTTGAGGTACGGAACCCTAAAAATCAATAACAGATGATAACCCGCACTGGGCCCACTGCTGGGACTCAGGCTGGAAACATTATAAGGCTGAAAGCACTGATCAGCGGGGCTATTGCGTAACTCTGTTGACAGTTCAAGTGATGATCACTTGTTAACAATGTGCATCATTGAACTGTCAAACAGCTAGTTTCGTATTGCCTATATTCAATGACCAACTACAGTGACGTCATTAGCCACTGTGATAGCCACCGTAACACGTTTTGATAGATGTTATTGTATCGATACTTTTAAAATTGCGATTATGTAAGCTTTTGAAGCTGTATAATAGTCGATAAAATTTTAGAGTGGTCACAATAGGCACCGTAAATTTTTATAACTCACCACATTTCCACCGTAGTTTGTTAGTCACTTGTGTGATACGTAATACCAATATTATGAAATTGTCAGTTGACAACTAAGTTTAGTGTGCAACGAATGCTAGTTGTCAACTGTTATTGAAAAAGTTAGCCAATAGCCCCCCAGATTATTCACTTATAGTTACATAGATTTATCTAGGACATTACTGGTGCCTCGGAAAGCACGTCAAGCCGTTGGTCCCGGTTGCCATTTGTAAATCTTTGACAGTCGTTTCAGGTAGACAGTCAGATGCCAGAAAGTCTGACCATCAATCTTTCCAAGGAGTATCATATTACCCATTAACTGGGTTGGGGAGATCTGATAGGCAGTCGTCCCATGTAAAACACGGGGATACAGCCGCATCCTGTTAGAATGGAAACCGACCCCAAACTAGTTGGGAAAAAGGCTAGGATTATAACAGTTGACTAGGGATATGACTGGCCTGTTGGTCTAGTGGTTAGTGGCCCTGACTGCTATGCCGGAGGTCGTGGGTTCGATTCCCACCCAGGACAAAAGTATGTGTGATGCTCACAATAATTTGTTCTGTGTATGGGTGTAATTTTATCTCTAATAAGTTGAAAGGGAATCGTTTGTCTTGTTATGGTCATGTGAAGAGGAGGGATGAAACGCATGTTACTAAAAGAGTTATGAGTTTACGTGTGGATAGATGGAGAGGGAGACCAAAGAAAAGATGGATGGATTGTGTGAAGAGTGATATGAAAGAAAAGGAAGTTAGTGATAGTATGACGAGTGACAGGGCAGAATGGAAGAAAAAACGTGTTGCGCCGACCCCAAATAACACGGGACAAGGGCAGGAAAATGATGATGTATGTATTTAGAAATATATAAGTATGTTTATTAGTTGTCTAGTACTCATAACAAAAGCTCTGCTTAGTTTGGGACGGCGTTGTGTGAAAGTTATGGAATATGATTATCATTATAATTATTATTAATTACATAGATTCACCAAGCCTATAAGTCCAGGCTGGCATCCGGACAAATGTACGGTTTCTGCGGGATAGGCCGCGGAAGCACCGCCGCGGGGCACGACTAATCTATATCAAAATCTATTTATCATTTACCCAAACCCCAACAAGAATATGATCGGCAAGCAGCTGCGTGGCTTTATGAGAGGTAATTGACCTTGACAATAATACTGATAAGGATCATAGGAAACTAGCTTCTGCCAGCGGCTTCGCCCGAGTGAAAGAAAATTTCTCCATACAAACTTTGCATCTACGTTTCATCCTCTTAGGGGGAGAATTTTGGAAAATTCTATCTTAGTGCTCGCCTAGGTCATAAAAGGAAACCTTATGCAAAATTTCACACTTCTAGTCCCAGTAGTTTTGGCTGTGGGTTGATATGTCAGTCAGTCAGTTTCTCCTTTTATATATATAGATAAGCAAAATTAGTACAGATTTAATACATCATAATAATCATCATTTCAGTCGCAAAAACGTCCACTGATGGGCCTCTCCCAAATGTCGCCGCAATGACCGGTCTTGTACGTCTCGCATCCATCCGATTCCCGCGACAATCACAAGGTCATCGGTCCACCTTGTGGGAGACCTTCCAACGCTGCGTCTTCCAGTAATCGGTCGCCACTCCAGAACCAGCTTTATGAGCAATGTGCCCTGCTACCACTACCACTTAAGTTTGGCGATTCTTCGTGCTATGTCGGTAACCTTGGTTCTCCTGCGGATATCTTGATTTCTGATCCCGCCAGCAAGGATACTCCGAGTTTTCGCATCCGTCACCCAAAGGGTAATGGAGAGGGCTCTCCTTAGCCCTTTGGGTGACTTTAAACCTTCTAATTTGATACATGCTAACCAATAGTTTGTGTGAAAATAAAACAATTTCCTAGTCGAGTAAAATGGAACCGCAATTTTATACAAAATTAGTATCCAAACTAAATTATTGTGGATTTCATCGGTTCGGTTTTCATTTAAAACGATTGTCAGTAAAAACCACTGATGAAACCAGACGCTATCGCTATCGGGAATAAATGTTTAGGCATTCATCGAATAATAAAACAAGTTTAGTGCCTCTTGTTCTGCCCAGTGCGGGTTGGTAAACTCTAGGTACATATGGACCTTTTATTGTGACTGCGAAACAAACATTAAAGTATTATGCTTTCCTAAAGGTTAAGACCAAGCTTCCATGGTCTCAGTGATATCCTGTTAAAATGTCACCGTAGAAAGTAAGAAAAAGTGAACTGTAATACCCTTGCTATACAAGTTTAGCTGGCAAATACTCATAGATAATCATGAATCGTTAAATTGAATTAATGAATTAAAAAAAAAACCGGTATTCCCAAAGAATCGCCAAACTTAAGTGGCAGTGGGCAGGGTGCATTGCTCGTAGAATTGATGGTCGACGGGGCCGATAGGTTCTGGAGTGGCGACAGGAAGACGCAGCGTTGGAAGGCCTTCCACAAGGTGGACGGATGACCTAGTAAGAGTCGCGGGACTGCGATGGATGCGAGACGCACAGGACCGTTCGTTGTGGTGACACTTGGGGGCTAGGCCTATGTCCAGCTGTGTACACCTTTCAGCTGAAATAATGATGAACTATATTCTATTTTTTTTTCACACCGATATTATAAATGCGAAAGTAACGCAATGTGTGTCTTTCTGTCTCTGTTTGTGCCTACTTCGTCACAATATCTTCACCATCATCGTAATGTCAAAAACACAATAAAAATCGTATTCGATGTCCTATTCCAGAACATGAGCTACCCGTGTGCAAAACAAACCAATTCACATTCGCATTTATAATATTATTTAGGGTTTTTTGTGTGTCACGAGTGTGAACGTTCCTAAAAGAATAGCAGACAGAGTTACTTTTAGCATAATATAGCATAATCAGCCTTTTAATGTTCCCACTGCTGGGACTCAGGCCTCCTCACTAGGATAGGGAATGGACCGTAATCCACCACGCGGGCCCAGTGCGGGTTGGTGAATGTCACATGTCTTCAAATTTTTGGTTCTAGAACATGCCAGTTTCCTCACGATGTTTTCCTTCACCGTTTTGAGAGCAGTGGTGATGAAATACACAAAGAGATTACACAAAGTAATGCGCCTGGCTGGGTTTGAACCCGCGACCTATAACTAGTAAGTCGGGGCCGTTACCACTCGGCCACCGCTGCTCACAAGAGTTACTTTTACATAAATAATATTAGTATGGATTAAATATTAGATAAGTATGGATAATAGCTCTCGTCTTCCTTGACATTCCGATCTCCCTATCTTTGCCGGGATCTCTCTGTACTCCGTAAGGCCTGCCCGAATGCCCGAGGCCAGTAATGGCGAACCGATCGCCAGCTGTCTTAACCATACCTGATTGATGACCGCCAGACTCCCCAAATTATTGTTGAGAGGTTCCATTGCTATTGACGTATTTGTTTAGGATATTATCGAAGATTAACTTTGAAGTTATTAGTTTGGTATTGACAAGTGTTTTAGAGAGCAGTGGTGGCTGAGTGGTAAAGAAGAGAGCAGTGGTGGCTGAGTGGTAACGGCCCCGACTTACGAGTTGTAGGTTGCTGGTTCAAACCCAGACAGGCGCATTACTTTGTGTAATTTATTTCAACAACACTGCTCTCAAAACGGTGAAGGAAAACATCGTGAGGAAACCGGCATGTCCTAGAACCAAAAATTCGAAGACATGTGACATCCACCAATCCGCACTGGGCCCGCGTGGTGGATTACGGCCCATTCCCTCTCCTAGAGAGAGGAGGCCTGAGTCCCAACAGTGGGAACATTATAAGGCCGACTATGCTATGCTATGCTAAGTGTTTTATAGGATAGTAGTACTTGGGCTGCGGGATCGTTCGAAAGAGCTATCTCGGTCCTGGAACATAAAGAAAGAAAGACAGAGGTGGGTTTTAGTCAGTATTTATTTACCTTACATATAATACTAATAAGTAAATAACTGTCGTTCACTCTCAATAACTTTAAGTTGAAAACCAGCGTCAAGCAACTACCACTGACTACCATGTAGTTGTCTGGCATTTTTAACCGACTTCAAAAAAAGGAGGAGGTTATCAATTCGGTTGTATTTTTTTTTTTTTTTATCATCAATATTATTTTTTTTTTTTTTTTATGTTTGTTACCTCAGAACTCCGTCGTTTATGGACCGATTTACAAAATTTTTTTTTCCCTTTATAGGATATGCTTCCAGATTGGTCCCATTTTTTTCAAAATCCAGTTCTGATGATGGAATCCATGAGGAATCGAGGGAACTCCTCAAAAATTATAGGCAACCCTATGGTAATTTTAGTATTTTCATCAAGAACTTAAGCATTTACAGTCAAAAAGTAACATTTGATGAAGTGGAACTGATGAAGAAGACCAGAAATGGTCAACGGAACTTCACACTCAAATAGATATCACATTGAAGATATAGTTAAGCGACTATGACAATACAAATAAATGAATGATTCTGAATAGTTACGTTGAAAATGGTATCATCGAAGTGATCTGATGATGATGATGGAGCCGGAAGGTAGGCACTGGAACTCCGTAATTAATCAATGTAACCTAGCCGTGTTTGGACTCATTAGAATTGTCATGAGATGCACTTTGGCTATAAGGTACTATCGAACTGATCTGATGATGGAGCCGGAAGGTAGGCACAGGAACTCCGTAATTAATCAATGTATCCTAGCCGTGTTTGGGCTTATTAGAATTGTCGTGAGATGCTCTTTGGCTATAAGGTACTATCGAACTGATCTGATGATGGAGCCGGAAGGAGGAAGGTAGGCACAGCAACTTTATAATAAAACAATGTAACCTAGCAGTATTTGGGTTAATTGGAATTGTCATTAGAAATAGGCACTCTGTTTATAAGTGTATCGCAACTAAAAAGTGTGAAATAAAAACTTTTTAGAAAAAAAAAATAACCGACTTCACTAAAAAAAACACTAAAAGGATCAAAATAACTTTAATTTCGGAAATCGGTGTTAAATAAGAAACAAACAATACCGAGAAACACCGACATCCGAAATTAAAGTTATTTTGATCCTTTTAGTGTTTTTTTTAGTGAAGTCGGTTATTTTTTTTTTCTAAAAAGTTTTTTTGCTAAACTGGACCAATTTGGCGCAACTGTGAGACACATTGTGTCAGTTTTTTTTTTTCTTGGTTGTCTTAAATTTTGTTTTTAGTGTGTTTATCCATGCGTGCCAAATAAAATATTTTTCTTTCTTTTCTTTCTTTCTAGTAGGTAAAAATGTGACACTCTCTCCTGCCCAACAGAGTAGAAGATTTACGATTAACTACCCCAAAAAGGATATTATTACTACCGGAGTCTGTGTTTCCTGATAGCTACTACCTAAGGGTATTTAAGTCAAGAGTGAATAGGTTACTTTTAGGCATGTATGCTGTGACGATCGACTGTCGACGGTGTCGACCACATCATCCCTTACCATCATCAGGTGAGACATTGGTCCAGCGAGAGGTAACCAACAATAAAATAAATAAAAAATCCTGAATCGTGTTTTTTTTGATTGTGCATAAAGGAGCCCTGAGCCTTTTCTTGCGGATTCAGTCCCAAGGAATAAGTATCTATGACACTCGCCAACAGTATAAAATCTATGACTATGTTTCTTTGAAATCGGATAAAGTCAATCGGAGATAATTTTCTATACAGTATTATCCTTTTTTATTAAATTCGTTTAAATTTCTTTCCACACAACCAGTCAGCTTTATAATGTTCCCACTATTGAAACTCAGGTTTCCTCTTTAGGACAAGGAATGGGCCGTAATCCGCCAAGCGGGCCCAGCGCGGATTGGTGGAGGTCACATACCTTTGAAGTTTTCGTTCTAGGAAATGCAAAAAAAATGTCTTATCAGGTTCTAAATCATCCTGAAACCATTGTAGACCTAAAAACAATACCTGTAGAAAAGAAAATACCTGTGACTAGTGCGAGGTCCAGAGTCACATAAACATAATACTTTTTCATGGAAATAAAACCAGTTACATATGCAATTGTAATTTTGGTTATATTTGTGTTTTTTTTATATTTATTTATTATTATTTCTTTATACTGATACTTTTGAATTCCTTCCTGCACCTTCTCTGTATATTGTACTGTATCACACAGAACTTACAATCAGTCTATCATCATCATCATTTCAGTCGAAAGACGTCCACTGCTGGACATAGGCCTTCCCCAGTGTCGCCACAATGAACGGTCCTGTGCGTCTCGCATCCATCGGACTCCCGCGTCCACCTTGTAAGAGGCCTTCCAACGCTACGTCTTCCGCACGCACACAAGCTTTCACCTTTATAATATTAGTACGAATAAAATATTATGTTTACCTATTCTAACAGCATTATAATTATACGTTTATGCCCTGGTTTTCTCAAAAATATTTTCTCTCCAGGTCTCTCCACCACCCTTAGTTGACTAATAAAGAATGCCTAAAGCATTAAGTCCACCTTTGTACATTTGTTTTCCATGAAGTTTTAATAAATAAATAAAAACCAGGCTCAAATGAAATTGGGCGGTTCAACTCAGCCGCATACATAATAACCGCTGCACAAAAGTTTCCACACTGCACGCCGTGGGTTCCTGAAGGTGGAAGCTAAGGTCGAGGTCGGCCCAGATGGAGGTGGCGAGATAATTTGGACGCCTACCATGACAGTCCAAGACTGCGCTAGGGAAGAATGTTTTGAGAAGCTAGGATAGCATTTGGCTAACAGTTAGAAAATAAAACAAACTTTTATTTTACATTTTAGATAATATAAGATTTTTATAAGTATAATAAAAGAATCACTCAATATTTTGCCAATAACAAGGCATGCAAAAGTACACAGCTTACACCACACAATTAGAGAAGTACTCGTATAAACGTGTTTTTACAACTATTATTTTTTAATTTTATTTTAAGCTGTGTATTTTTTAAGGTTCCGTATCTCAAAAGGAAAAAACGGAACCCTTATAGGATCACTTTGTTGTCCGTCCGTCTGTCTGTCTATCTGTCAAGTCTCTTTATCTTGGAAACGCGTGGAGGTATCGAGTTGAAATTAAAACCTGTGAAAAAACCAAACTACTGAGTTAACAAAAAAAAAAAAAATTCGACACTCTCAAGGGAATCAAAATTCATAGGGCACTTCCCGTTGGCCTAGAATCCTGAAATTTAGCATGAAGCATGAAGCAAGGTCTTATAGCACAAGTATAGGAAAAAATCTGTAAACTGTAAATTTGTAGTTACGTCACAATAAAACATTTTTTGCAATTCGGTAAAATCTTCGTAACTCGATTCGGGTTGAACTATTTACATAACTTTGTACGGAACCCTTTAGTGCGCGAGTCCGACTCACACTTGCCCAGTTTTTTATTATTCGGCCACAATAACACTCGTAACAAAAAGGATCGTTAATTATAAAACATCACTTAAATCATTATCATTCTTTCTACTCAATTGCAATACCGCGCATTCTTGTAACACTACTAAAAGCCAATTAAATATGATCTCCCGAACAGCTGCCAAATTAACAGTCTGACATGAAAGTGTTCAACATTCCGATACAAATTAATTGTTGATGAACACAAAAACTTTCGAACGACCCTCTAAATTCCTAAAACCCGATAACATTATAACTCTTAGGAAACTTTGATACGAATTAACGTATAACGAGTAATTGCAATTCAAATAAATAGTTTTTTTTTTCACATTCAGCCATCAAGTTCAAAAAAGTATAAAAGTCATTTTTTTAAACTAATATGCTTATTGTAAATATTTTAATTACAGTGAGATATAATTTAACCTAATGGTTATCCTGCCACAAAACAATTAGCAATTTCTTACATTTAGCCATTTATTTCGATGAAGCCCCACGTGGCAATATATTATACTCTTGTACCAAAAGTCTGAGATACGTTTAATTGGCGCCAAGCCTGGTTTTTTTTTCATACTTCGAGAGTATTCCTTTACACCAGAATTAGAACGGCCTTAGAAAACATTGCCATCATGTTTAATCAATAACACTAAATCACAAATTAACATCCCATATAATAAACTTGAAAGATCTGGCCTCCTAATATGACGTGTCATTACCATCATGACCGTTATAAAAAAAGGACAGTGGGAAAATCATCTAATGACAAATCCCACTCTTGGGCAGTGCGGGAGATAGTGTCAGACTTTTACTGACTAAAAACTCACTCCTGTTCCTTCTTTGCCTTCATCCCGGGGCCCCGGGCTTCGCTACGTCCTGTATGTCTCCATCTCTCTTTTACACCGTAATTATGATAATTTTAAGACATAGTAGTAAGGCCTTCAGTTTTTCTTACACGTCTTTTACCCACACATCACTTATTCTTAGTTCTAACTAATACTAAAATCAAACCATGTTTTCCGCTAAGCATCAAAGCATATTCTACACACCACAATGATACCTTCACGTGCAACCAAAACCTAACTCTACAGAACCCTAAAAATAAAGATTTCAAAGCCAAATTTTATAAGAAAGGTAGATTTAGTGTCGCAGGAAGCAATAAATTTGGCACTAATTACAAAGTTTGCTTTGTGGTGCCGAGCGCGTTAAGACGCAATTACAGGACACCTGGATGTAGATGTGGATGTGTGGATGGTCAGCAATGGTAATCGTTGTTATAATTACTGCTAGTTAATCGACGGATGCGCATGCAATGCTCGCGAATTTTGTTGCAGTACAGGAGCTAGGGTGTACAAAATATGCAATTTAGGAAGTTTATAAGCACAATGTGGAGGCGAGAAAAAAACAATAAATTAAAATTTGTTTTTACCTTTGGAAGGCGTACGAGGAGCTGAAACCAACTCGCAGAGGCCCTTTTAGACGCTTTAATGGAAAGTGGTACAAACCGGTGATTATCCCTGTACGTACTATGCTAGTTGCATCCAAGGACAACCCCCGGTTGGTGGGAAACTATTGCAACATTTGGAAAACTAAGATATAAGGCTATGGTTTATGGAGTCTTAAGTGGACTGTTTACCAGGAACTATGTTAAGACTATGGCCCCTGCTTAAACAATGTTATTAATATCCATCGACAAAAGGCAGGGGGTGACTTGCACACTCAATAAATGGGCCCCCATAAACGGTCGCTAGCACGAAGTGACGTAGCAACAAGAGGGCAACATATCCTGAGGTGCTTAAGGAGTGAAGAGGTATACCACGGCTATCAGCACAATCCCGGAAGTACGGTCAAGAGCCCTACCAGCATCTTACTGGATTATACATCCTTCTCCCGAGCACGTTTGCTCTTGCGAATCTCCACTCAAGCCAGCCAATAAAGGCAAGAGAGAGGTGGGAGCTCTGTTCCTCGTCAGTGTTCACTACGGCCGGCCAATAAAGGCAAGCCGGAGATGAAGAACAAGCATTTTCCCGGGAGATCGGGTCCGTGGGGTCGCTAATGCCCAACAGTTCGCCACAAAACTGCACTGCGGATTGTATCTCTCTTAGTCTGGCCCCTCACCCTAGGCATATTACGGCAATTTATTATTATGTTGTTATTATAAGTCTATTTTATGACACTGCAGGGCAAAGGCCTCCCTCCATTCTTCTACTCTTCTCTGTCCTTAACTACTTCTGCCCAATCCAACTCGTCATGCCATCTCCTTCTGCGTCTACCGCGTTGCCGGGTGCGGAGTCCAGTCAGTGGTTACCTTCGCCCAATTTATTTTTTATAAGTGGTATTTTTTAGTATACATGAATGAAGGCATAATTTCTTTTTGTACAGTTTTAATTTCTAACACAACTTTAGACATGAAATTAGATTGTGTGTAACGTATGCATTTTTCTGCTGAACTTTTTTTTTTGGTGGGATAATCATCCAATGACATCCCCCGCTCTTGGGCGGAGCAGGAGATAGTGTCAGACTTTTACTGACTAAAAACCCACTCAGTGTTTCTAAAATATCGAATGAAAAATGTGTAATAACGTCATAATCGCGTAAGAGCGGCTGTAATAAAAAAACATTTATGTATAAAAGAGAAATCCAACGCTCCATACCAGTTCTTCAGACTTATTTGGATGTACGTCTTTAAAACCAGGTTCACATTACTGTGTTGTAACGTGGTATCTTTTGTCACAATTGATTGGCTACAAAACTCGTTGTGATATGACTTAAATCTACACAGATTCGTTTGATTGATGTTTAGAGGCATACGACAAACCTCCGTTGAAAAAGGAGGATCCTCCGACAAGACAGGAGTTGTCGGGTCGGGGCAACTTCCCATTAGTTAATTTCGGACTTTCTTATATGTTCTAATCGCGCGAGGAACTCTAATACTGCGTTGTAGGATTTTTAATTTCAGCATGTGTCGTAATAGATGCATACCAGGCCACAGCACGACACAACACAATAATCCTCCTGTAGCTCCAATAGATAGATAGATAGATAGATAGATAGATAGATAGATAGATAGATAGATAGATATATTCAATACTATCCTTATTAAATTTCTGAAGTACACGGTCTCCCCGACTATAAAGTTCAAAGCGCTCATCAAAAAAAACCAGCGCCGGCGCACCGGCCACATTTATCACTTATATTATCAATGAGTTCGCAGAAACTATAGCCGCGATCACTTCTGTTCCTTTTGTGGATAATCATCGTATCAACGTACCTCTGTTCTTAAGGTGGAATGATGATGACAGTTTTGTGTCCAGCCGTGATTAATGGACTAATAATATCTTTGAATCTGTAGTAAACGCTCTTAAGTATGTGGCCATTAAATGTAGACAAGTTCTTTGAGGTAATTAAATCAGATAGGTAAACAAGAATTTAAATATACTTCTATATTGTATTTTTGTACATTTTAAATGCATATCTTTAGAGTACCGTCAAAGAAACGAGGCATTGCCTATTATTACGTATAATTAAGTCTGATGCGATCAATTGATTCGATTACAATTTACGAGTATACGTTTCCCAAATTCGGAAGCTTAGTGACCGACGTATCAATTTGTAAATGATCATTATTGCCATGCATCTAGCAGCTACCATTAATAACAGCATACCATACAAAAGTAAAGGAAGCAAGCAATTTAAAACACTTGCTTGCACTCACATAAATCTTGACAAATAACTATAAAAACACTACAAATCACCACACCACTGAAATTAAAGACCGTATTTTCAAATTCCAATTGAAGCCACATTTAAATCAGTCTAGAATATTTTATCGAACATTCTTATAACGTCTCAATTGATTTCCAAATAACGGAAGAAACCAATAACGGTCAATTAAAATTATACGAAGCTTTTTAGAAAACGAATCGCTCGATATAAATCAGGGGCGATGCGTTACGAATTCACTACATTTACATAATCGACCACTTCGCCGCCGTCGACTATCGGTTCGTCCAACCATGTTTCATTGTAATTTTAATGCGCGACAACCCTAGATCTACACCCAAACTTCACCAATCCCAACTCTGTCTCTCTTGCAATAAGATTGAAAATGATTTAATCGTGTGTAAACACAAGGTTGTCCTGGTATATTTAAGTGAGAACGGAGTACAATGGGACAAAGAAGCGTCCGCAATTAAATCGTCGCTTTTTGCGAATGCTGGTCGTTTTGAACAACGATGGGCGATAGCGATGGGCGATGGGGTGGCGCGGTGGACGACGGCCTTTATGTGACGTCGCACTGAGCAAGTGTATTGATGCGCTTCAGATAGATGGGTGCGATTGTTCGCCGGGAAATGCTAATAGTGGTGTTTGACTTATCTTTGCAGTTTTTTCGTAACGAAAAAGAACCATTGACAGGCCTGTTGGTCTAGTGGTTAGTGGCCCTGACTGCTAAGCCGGAGGTCGTGGGTTCGATTCCCACCCAGGACCAATGTTTCTGTGACGAGCACGATCATTTGTGTGTAGGTATTTAGAAATATATAAGTATGTTTATCAGTTTTCTAGTACTCATAGCACAAGCCCTGCTTAGTTTGGGACTAGATTGTGTTTTGTGAAAGTTGCGGAATTTTAATTGATGAAAATTAATATTATTATTATTTCCTAGGAAAGTGCGGTCTTATTGACGACTTTAATTACAGTTATAAAGACAGATTGTTAGTTAAGACTATTTGAATATACGAGATTGTTCGAAAGACAGGGAACACAGGTGGGTTAAGTCAGTAAAAGTCTGACACACCCTCTCGCTCCAACCAGAGCGGTAGAAGTTATTTGATGATTTCTCAACCCAGAAAAAAATGGCGACTTCAATAAATGAGAAGAAAAAATGTCTGATTATGATCTGGAACCAATATTTGAGGTTAAAAGCCAAGGACTTAACTGCCTCTAGTATCCGCTATGAAACAACCATAAAATAAATGAAAAAATAACCCACACATTGTTAGCAATAACAAAACAGACAGCCCGCGATACATTACACCAATACTTCATACAGAAGACTGAAAACAATCCATTGAACAAGGTAGTCTGTCAAGAGGCAGGCAACACTGGCGCTTATTAAAAACATCTCGATGATGTATTGCCAGTAATTTCTGCGGAATACCCCCTTAATGGGGGTGCCCGCCGGCCCAGCCCGAGGCAGGGCTACCGAATGTGATATCTGCTGGGAAATGTGAGAAAAAAGGCGCTAATGTTTATTTTTAAAACGCTTTTTTATGTTTTTGAATTTGGAAATGGAAAAATAAGTGGCCAGTTAGCGTGGTGATTATGGCAATTCAGCTCTTTGAAGATGCTTACGATCGTAGTGGATTTCTCCGGATGAACTATATCATCATAGTCCGATTTCGCCTGCAATTCTGGACTTGGCGTCTTTTGTTCCAATGCGTGAAAATATTAAACTTACTAAAATTCCACACTGTAACCAAAACGTCTGTTATTTACGTCGATTTTGATTGCCAATATTTCACCTCAGAACCTCATTGATTTAATTTTCACACTTTGATGTTTTTAACAAATGAGTTCAATTTTACTGCTCATCTCCATTTAGTCCACCAGTTGTCCTTAACCTTTAAAAAGGGCTTTTGATCTTGCCTGCGGCCACTGTAGGGGTTTAGAATAAAATATCGTTTATCGTTTGCCTTTTTGATATTCACAAATTACGAGAAATGGATCATAAGAAAACTTTTTATTTTTGCCATGTAGTCGATATTTAGGTACTCTTAAAATTACTAATGCTTTTTAATCACCATTGGGGCAAATAATCTTATGATTTTTTGAGCTCCTTAGTAGTCCTGAGTTGAGCTCAACAAATACTGACAAATGCTTGCACTTACAGTCCACTGAAATCTGTGTAGTTCTTTCCCCAAAAGACCATCTGAGACACTAATCTGCATGGTTCTCATATGACTTGACACTATTACATTTTTGCTGTAAGGACTTTGAAAGAGACTTTGACCTCTGAGTTTGTGTCGATGTTTCTTCTCAGCGTAGTCAGCAATGAAACACCGGCCTCATGATTCAATTGACATAGAAATTTGTGTACAAAAGTGGTTTTATAAAACCTATTCGCAAAATAAATATCATTCAACATTTTTACAATATTGACATAAAATTATGTTTAGTGGAAAAGGAGGAAAACGGGATTTTCCAAACAATCCGAAGTTAATGGGACATATGGTCTAGGAGAGAAATATGATGGCACTTATAAATGATCATTGTTATTATTCTAAGACGTTTAACATCCATCAACCCCCACTTGGCCCGTGTGATGCTGCGGCCTATTCCCTCTCCTGGAGAGGAGGCCTATGAGCTGAGTGCAAGTTGTTTTTATATAAACGCGACCAAAACGCTTACTTTGTTTGGCTGCCTGATTGGTTAAGAGCTTAGAGCGGACCAATCAGAGCGTCATAAACGTGTCGATCGCATTCACATAAAACAAAGTCGCACTAGGCACTTTGAATCTTGAATTATAAGGCTGACGATGCTATGCTATTATGATTATCTCTGATTACCATCCTAATACATTTAGGCCGCCTCAAAAGCTCCCAGCCCTATGCAGTGTAATGATTTACGGGTTTCTTAATAAATACGTGTTGCAACTGCGGCCATCGAGAGTAGTATTAATTGCGCGGGTATTAATTCACGCGCTGGCCACGACTCGTGCGCCGGTAGTGGTCGGTAGTCGCTTGTCAGTGGACTACCACTGGCTCATATTATATGGACCGTTATATTGTGAAGGCATTGGCAGAACTGTATGCTTTATACTGTTTGTCAAACAAATTACAAAACGGTGTGATTTTTTTGCATGAAATAATGGTTTGCACGTTCGCTGGCGGCGCCGGCGCGGGCGAAGAATATCTAGAAGGACTTAGTAGAGACCTCTACTTAGTAGTATGATAGTACAGGCTAGATTTATCTGTAATATGTATGTATTTATAATTAAATAAGTACCTATGGACGACTACGTTTACCTGGGACAGACGGTCCAGTTGGGTAGGTCTAACTTCGAGAAAGAGGTCAATCGTCGAATCCGACTCGGCTGGGCAGCGTTCGGGAAGCTGCGCGGTGTCTTCACGTCCAATATCAGACGCAATCAGTGCCTCAATCTCAAGACGAAAATCTATGACCAGTGCGTGTTGCCAGTAATGACATATGGCTCCGAAACGTGGTCGCTTACAATGGGCCTCGTCAGAAGGCTTAAAGTCACTCAAAGGGCAATGGAAAGAGCTATGCTCGAAGTTTCCTTGCGTGATCGCGTCAGAAATGGAGATATCCGCAGGAGAACCAAGGCTACAGACATAGCCCGAAGAATCGCCAAACTTAAGTGGCAGTGGGCAAGGCACATTTCTCGCAGAACAGATGGTCGATGGGGACGAAAGGTTCTGGAATGGCGACCACGTACCGGAAGACACAACGTTGGAAGGCCTCCCACAAGGTGGACCGATGACATGGCCTATGTCCAACAGTGGACGTCTTTCGGCTGAAATGATGATGATGAAGTACCTATGCAGACAAATCCTCACAGTTGTCTAGTGCTCATGGAACCAAACTTTTGGGACTAGATATGTGAAAGTTGTGGAACATGTTATTTTTATTTATGTCTCTGTACATTTTTAGTTTCATATAAATTATACTTTTAAATATTTCAATAATAAAAAATTATAAAAAAGAAGATTATTATCAAACAATTATTTGCTAATTTTTCAGTATTCTCGTCAATTCATTGTTGGCGTGTAGTAAAATTGTTTATTTAATTTCAGCACAGTCAATTCGATCAATGAACTATAGATGTTCTATCTCACCAAAGGTGGGCTTGTGTGTTGGTTCATGTACACACACATATAAGACAATGAAATAATGACATATTTCTGTGTACATAAGCTTCAATTTTCAATTTTAATTCTGGTAGGTACGAAACAAATCGACGTACCTAATTAAAATTATTATTACCTATTATTAATTTACCTATTTATTAGGTACACCATCGACTTATTTACAAAACAATATTAAACACATTAACGAAAGGATCCCGTGTAGACAAGGCACTTATAATTGTATGTAGGTATGAACATCATTCACAGAACAGCTCTAATGAATGATGAAACAAACAATTTTTTTTTTAAATCAATATATCGTCACCGGAAAGCCAATACTAATTAAACGCCAAAAGGCCATTTTACAATAGAGACATTTTAAGTTTTTTTTTTTACAAAACCATGTCTAACTTTTTTTCTAATTTAGTAATCGAAATACAGTAAAGGCAAAAAATAATTGTGACACTGTTATCTACGTACTGGAATCGAGATATTCTGCATATTTAATGTAATTCAGGAGATAGCTGTCACTTAAGTACATATGCTCTGTACTCTTCTTAAGGAGAAAGTACTTATCTGTGCAATATTTTTTAATTGCGGTTGTCGAAAAGTACTGACAAGTCAAGTCCTTTGAAATGTATGAAAGGAAAAAGTACTAACACGCATTACGGGTTGATGTAGTCTCAGGATAAAACTACTTAAACGTTATAATAATGTCTTAGGACCGTACAGAAAAACGGTGTTTAGCATTAAAAGTTGATACCATTATTGTTATGCCAAAAAGACTTATGTAAAAGATATATCATTTAAATTTAAATATATTATTCTTATCGGACATAGACAACAATAAGTAAGTGCTAACAATGGTACTAGCGGCGAATAAAATAAATGAGAATACTATTGTAATTCCTAATTTGAATTCGACTGCATCTTTTTACTATATTGGTTGAAAAAGGAAAATATAAATCACTTTAAATGAAAATTTTTAAAAAATTGTTGACAGTTTTCTTGTCAGTCTTAAAATTTAATTGCTTATAGCAAAAGTCACGCAACACACTACGAATAATAAACGCAACACAGTTTTATTATTAATCTAAATACAATATTATGTATTGGGTAACAGTTTGGCGCAATTTTCGAAGAGATCAAATTGATTAGGTCTAGTAGATTGTGAATACCTGTGTATCATATATCGCGTCGATGCTCAAGACTTTGAAGCCTCGACTCAACGAGTGCATCATTGCCAATGATCCTCCTGGCTCGCCTCTCAATTGCCTCAAGTGCATCAAGCTGGTATCGGGCAGATCCATCCCAAAGATGAGAGCAGTACTCCATACACGATCGAACTTGCGCTTGATAAAGTTTTAGCAGCTGTTCCGGCGTGAAGTACTGTCTGACCTTCGCGAGGATTCCCAGCTTTTTTGCTGCCAGTTGAGCCTTTGCTTCGATGTATGGCCCAAAGTTGAGAGTTGACGTCAGCGTGACACCAAGAAGATCAAGATGGTCGGTTATCGGCACGGTTACGCCCCGGAAAGTTGGAGCAGGGCTGAATTGGCTCCTTTTAGCGGAAAATAGACACGCCTGGGTTTTAGCAGCATTGAACTTGACCAAATTAGCATCGCCCCATTCAGAGACTGCCTCCAAGGACAAGTCCAAGCGCTCGACCATAGCCTCTCGGAGAGACTGGATCTGTGACCCACTAGCTTGCGCGCTGGATATGTAACTCTCAGTAACAGTGCTGTCGTCTGCATACCCAAAGGTACCGGGCTTAAGCAGATCATTTATGTGCAGCAAGAACAATGTTGCCGAGAGCACTGACCCCTGAGGGACCCAGGAATTAATGGCCATTTGACCGGACGAGCAGCCATCGATGACCACTTGGATGGATCGGTCACTCAGGAAGTCTGCAATCCAAGCACACAAACCAGCAGGTAAACTGAAAGAAGGAAGCTTACTAATAAGGCTTTCGTGCCCAGACCCTATCGAAAGCCTTCGAG
Organism: Mythimna impura; assembly: GCA_905147345.3. Lineage (NCBI taxonomy): Eukaryota > Metazoa > Arthropoda > Insecta > Lepidoptera > Noctuidae > Mythimna > Mythimna impura. Next base: position 28,043,977 of record LR990358.1, read on the forward strand.
ATATCGAGGGAGACGGCAAGCGCTTCCCCGTGTTTCTCGATGGCCTCACTCCAGATGTGGATGGCATACGATAGAAGATCACCAGTTGACCGATTTCGGCGAAAGCCGTATTGCCGGTCACTTAGGATGTCATTAGCTTCTAGGTATGCCAGGAGCTTAGTGTTGAGTACACGTTCCATAGTCTTACAGAGAATGGACGCTACTGATATTGGCCTGTAATTAGCTGGGTCAGCCCGACTACCCTTTTTGGGCACGGGCTGTACGTTAGCTTGCTTCCATGCAATCGGCACTTTTCCAGCCTCAAATGAAAGCCTAAATAGGCGTGTCAGGGTCGGAGACAGTTCAGGCGCACACGTTCTCAGAACAATTGCCGGTATCCCGTCTGGACCGCTAGCCTTGTTCACGTCAAGGTTACGCAGCATCCTACGGACGTCATCTGATGGATGCGAATGTTCGACATACTCGTTTCGCAACCATCAGGATTAACAGGGGGCCGCGTGTCACTAGGATCTAGACGCGAAGATTCCGCGAAGAGTGAGGCAAACAAGTTTGCCTTCTCCTCAGCGGTATGGGCCAGCGACCCGTCGGGTTTCAGCAGTGGCGGTAGTGAGGGACGGCAGAAGTTCAATTCAACCGACTTAGCCAGGGACCAAAACGCCTTACTACCAGCAGGGTATGAAGCAAGTTTGTTCCCCATGCGGCTAATGTGGTCGAACCGAGACCTTCTTGCAAGACTTGGCAGCTCTGTTGAAGGCTCTCTTCTTCTGACTCACGTCACTCGCCTTGTGCATACGAGCGTAGGCCCATGCCTGGTATGCGGTGTGCTTAAGTGCGTTAGCACGATCACACTCCGCACCACACCAAGGGCGAGCCTGGTCAGACATTGTTACGTCAGAGAATGGAATATGGTACTCCATCCCCCGCCGCAACACATCTGTCACAGCATCTGCGCACGACGATGGATCATCCGAAGAAAAGCAAGTAGGCTGCCAAGGATAACATGCGAAGAAAGATCGTATGCCATCCCAATCTGATGACCTATATCGCAAAACCCGCCTGGTGCCTCTAGGGCAGGGATCGGGCGGAGAGTAGACTGATATAGATTTCACCAGACAGTGGTCGGAACTACCTAACGGTGATGATATCGACACTGAATAGCGGTCTGGATCTGTTGTCAGCAGAAGGTCCAAGCAGTTGGCCGTGTGCGAATCAACATCCGGTACCCTCGTAGCTCCCTGGACCAGCTGGGTGAGATTTAACGCTAGCGCAAGCTTTCGCGTCTCTCGACCAGCATGGTCTGTGCACTGGTATGGGAAAAGCCACTCCTGATGTTGGGCATTAAAATCCCCCAGTAACACCAGTTGTGCGGAAGAGTACCTCTGCTGAGCCACATCCGCCGCCTCACTAAGGTACTGTGTGAGCCTGATCGTCTCCTGATCACCACTGTGCGAACGGTAGACATAAGCATAGATAATTTTATCCATGCCTGTGTCCACCAGAGCCCAAAGCGTTGAGAACCTGGAATCTTCAAGGTTGCGGAGACGCCGATAGCAGATGTCGTCCTTGGCGTACAAACACACACCAGCGTGTGATTTAAAATTTTGCTCCAGTGTAAACCCTGGGTAAGACAGGTACGACACGTCTGACGGACTTCTTATCTGCGTCTTCGAAAGAAAAAAGAGGGAAGGTTTTTCAGTCTCCAGGTGATGATGGACTGCTGCGATATTGGAGTGCAGACCTCTAATATTGCTGAGGTGCACTTTAAGTGAGAGGGAGTGCAGCCGCTGTTTTACTTTTCTCTTTTTCAACCCTGTCATATTACGAGTGAGGTAGGAGAGGAGAAGGAAGTGAAATGGAGTCCCATGCTGCTAACCATCAGTCACGCACTGGCAGGACAGCATCATTGGGGTACTAGTCTGGAGTCTGAGGGGACGCCCGAGCCCCCCCGGAAATGACCATCGGGCCCTCTCATCTGGTCGCCAACCAGCACGATGGTGCATTCCGGGATTTTTCGTCAGTTGGCGGGGCAGCCTTTCATGTGTGGCTAGCACATTACTTGGGCCCCCTACTAACTGCGGTCGGCCAGCGGTGCACCGTGCCTCGGATCCCGCTACCCTCCGCGACTATTCTCCCGATACGTCAATACCAGCGCGGGTCCGGCTGGTCTGCATACATTAGAACCGTAACTTCGACCCAACTCCTCTAAATTGGCTATACTGGGCATCCTACTGGAACACGGCTAGGCCGTTTGGCGGTACGTCTTTGCCCAGTGGGTGGTCTCAAGCCGTCGGTCGAAACCTAGCACCAGTTAATATCACCTGATTAGCACCACCCGGGGACCATGTGTAGGGCCTAGCTATGGGTATTCTCCTACGGACGCGGGTGACTCAGCCCCCTAACTTGTTAACTGTTTGCTGCGGGAACTTCATACACGCGTCACTCTTTTGTCGCTGCGGGGATCCGACTACAAGCAAAAGCAAGGTCGACTCATCGACTGAACCACCTACAACTCGCGCGCGAAATATAAATTATAAGTACTCAACGAATCGTAATCAAAACAAAATTTTATTTCAAAAGACTTAACTGAATATTTTTTGTACGTGTTTCACACATTTAAATGCTAAACAAACTATTAATATTTTGTCGAGTAAAATAGTCCATGCTTAATATAATAATTATTCGATTTCATTGAATGTAAAACATTCTAAATAGACACTCAAATACTTAGGTATGAAAAGCAAAGTTACTAAAACCGTTCCCTCTCAGAAAACTGCGAAGACAAAATATACTAACGCGCCATGCTCGTCAATTCTTACGTAAAGCAAATTTACTTAGCTACATATCAACTCATATTTACGGTCGGCAAAAAAATACTAAAGCGACATCAATGACTCAAACTACAATATTTTGAGTTGCTTAACAAAGTTAAAGTGGCTGATGTCAGTATAGAAAAATACTAAACTGACAACGACTAAAATATAATCATAAGTTGCATTACGTAAGTATTTATTAAAACATCAAAATTATGATAAATACCATACTTTTGCAGTGCTTAAGCGCCAAAAATATGCTCCGATTATTACGAAACCCCGACTAATCGACGCAGCAAAAAAAAATCCAATCCAACGATATATATAACTCATTTTGGTCAAAATGGCGCTTAAGTAGTATTGGCTTTCCGGTGACGATATCCTGCCCCCAATATGTTTTTAGTAATTCCAAGCACATTAAATAAATCGTTAAACCCCTCTTTTACAATACACATTAATCAAAACTATGCCTACTAACTCATTAGGGAGGTTTGATAAATATTGTTTTGTTTGTATGCCCATACAAACAAAACAATATTTATCAAACCTCGTGCCCACGAGCATTATTATATTTTAATTGATATAAACTAGTGCTTGACTGCGATCCCACCTGATGGTAAGCGGTAATGCAATAGTTGATGGTGAGGCGCACTAGTTTATTAAGAGCCTATTCACTCTAGCCTTGAAGACACCTAAATTATAATCGGGCTACTTCTAGCGTGTCGATTGAGGATCTCGTGGCTTAAATAATAACAGCCACGCGGGACGAACTTCAAGGTTAAGCAACGCTCGCCGAGGTCGGGCTGTAGATGGGTGACCGTCTTAACATACCGATATTCTCTGCGCCTCGGAAAGCACGTTATGCCGTCGGTACCGGCTGTCATTTGTAGATCTTCAACAGCGGTTACGGTTAGTCAAAAGCTAATAAATCTGACACCATAGTCTTGCCGAGAGGTGCCGTTTTTGCCAATTACTGGGTTGTGAATGAACGAGAGAATGAATGATTTATTTGCCAGAATAAATCATTGCACCTATGTGCCAGAATATTGACTGACCTGTAAGTTGGTCTAGTGGTTAGTAGCCCTGACTGCTATGCCGGAGGTCGTGGGTTCGATTCCCACCCAGTACAAATGTTTGTGTGATGAGCACGATCATTTGTTTTGTGTCTGGGTGTAATTTATCTATAATATGTATGTATTTAGAAATATTTTATACATTTTTAAATCTAATAATAACGTAATTAAAACTAACTTACAAAATAAAAATAAAAACCATAAAGTACTAAAAAAAGCAATCTAAAGTACGGCGTCGAAAAACTCCGCCACATCGCTGTCGACTGGTAATGTACCCAAAAGACTGGCGGCATTGCCACGCTGAATGGCAATGCTTATCCTTTGTCCGAAGTAAAAGCCAGCCCTTGGGTTGTCTAGTACTCATAAAACAAGCTCTGCTTAGCTTGGCGTTGTGTGACATTAGTGGAAAAAAAAAATTGATGGTAACCGTTTCAAATGATTTGATTGATTTCACTGCATTTGACTTTTAAGTCTAGCAAATATTTAAAGTTATATGCATGGTAGGTAAAATTGAGCATAGTTTTATTGTAGAATAACATTAGTATATAGTATTGATTTCATTTGATTTAATTGATTGATTTGATTTAGTTGAAAACAGGCTAGGCAGAGAGACTTGTATCGATGGTAAACATAATTTAAAATTTGAAACAGCGACAAATTAGTGGGACACGTGATACACCGCAGTGACTGCGTATCAGCATATCTAGATACACGGCAGTGTGACAGCCAAGTTCGCTAAAGTTCTTGCACACATACATATTTTTTCTACTATAAAACAAATATATGAAATCTATATTCTAATTTTGAACTAAACGCATAGAAAAGCATCGTGATTATTTTATTTATTTAATCATCATGTAAAGAAAGAAATAAACACATTTTAAGACTCACACAAGACAAACCACAACAAAATTTAAAAAAATGTCAACTAATTTAAAAAAAAATACAACACTAAAAGAAAAAAGAAGACCTATGCGAGTCAATGGCTCATATCTCATCATATGCTGCGATATTTAAAACAAAAGTAAATAACGTAGCGCTGGTGTTGAGTAGATGCTCGTGGAAGTATAGCAGTGAAGACTTAATGCAACAAGGAGGAGAACATCTACCTGTCAACATTTGGATTAAAATAGACTACAGTGTCATGATGGCCCAGTGGTTAAGGCACCCGGCTCACAAGCATGCGGTTGCGGGTTCGAAACCGGACAAGCACCAATGTGAATTTTTCAATTCATACGTACTTTTCTAAGTTTATCTAGGACATTACTGACACCCCGTGCCTCGGAAAGCTCGTGAATTCGTTGGTCCCGATTATCATTCGTAGATCTTTGACAGTCGTTCACGTAGTCAGACACCAGAAGTCTGACCATCAGTCTATCCAAGGAGTATCGGGTTGCCCAGGAACTGGGTTGTGGAGGTAGGATAGACAATCGCTCGATGTAAAACATGACTTAGACTTGAAACCGAACCCAACACAGTTGGGAAAAGGCTAGGGAGCTGATTACACTGTGGTACTACAATTGTATCTCAATATTTTTACCATTGGAACCGATACAAAGGACTTGGCGTTCTTTTACATTTAGTTTTTGGTGGAATTTACTACTACTACTACAGTAACCGTTACATGTTCCGGTGAGTTTTATGACTGGCTCGAGCAATAAGCAGCTTGTCCGGGTAATAAGTAGCCCGTGTAGTGTATCAGAGGACTAGTGAACAGTTTATTAAGGGTTCATGTTAATTATATTTCATAATTAGTTATTATGTCGGTAGCTAAGCACAGGTAGTGTATTGAAAGCTATCGCTAATCTTTGAACACGATTTGAATATTAATATATTTTTCCTGTGGACATGCTGTAGACTGTACGTGGGAAGCTGTGTTATGATCTTACTGCCAATGAAAGGCCATAAGTCTAGGAAGAGGTAGAGTTTTACATACAAGAAAAGTAGGAGCTCTGATCACCTTGCTTACCAGTTCCTGAACATGCAAAGTTCCCATAGGAACCTGAAGAGGATACAGAAATTTAAATGAAGCTGTGGCTCTACGCAATAGTATTGATCTCTTTGAACATTACACTTTCGTAATCAGTACTTACAGGTTTAAGCTCAAGGTCACCTTATACTACAAACACACACACACACGCACATTTATTGTGCGTACAGCTAAGAAGCCTTAACCACTGGGCCATCACAAAACTATTACAACAAGTAATGTAAAATGAAAAAGTAATAGGACCCGCTGCTTTTTAGCCCTCATAAAATTTTAAAAGTCAATATTGAGAAATAGGCATAACTAGACTGCAGCATTAATTTCACCACTATATAAATGCGTAGAACACATCGTAAAAGAGTTTCAGCTGCGTCTTATGAATTTATTACAATCGATAAAGATATTTGTTATCATGTCTCTTTCTCTATTTGATGAACAACCGTATAGCAATTTACGAGTGCGTATGTCAGTACAACATTAATCCAGCTTATTGAAATGTTGCTCACTGAATCATAATAATATGAAGATAAATTTGAACTCCCTATGTGGGCAAATTATTACTGGTTAACGCATTTATCTTCGCTTGCAAATAACTGTCCCCGAAGAGGTATATATATATATATTTATTAATACTATAAGCACCAACGCTACGTCAAAAATAAATACATAATGTAAATACTTAAATAATTATCACACTAGAGAGGAAAGATAATGCTCTTTTACTCTAGATCTGAAGAGGGAAATCGTTTGCAAATCTCGAATGATAGGCGGATGAGAGTTCCACAACCTTACTTTATTATTTTTCTATTAGGTGTATTTTCTTATAGAATTTAATTATTTACCCACCAGCTTGCCTAACAAAGGAAAATTATCATCATATATCTTGTGTACTTTCGGCCTCACATAGTTTCCTCTGTGTAGCAACAAAAAGAACCCGTGGAAGTTTCTTCCCCAACTTTTCCACCTCCCAATATCCTCGTGCGTAAACACAAGTCAGGGTGTACATCATAAGTAAAGGCCAATAGTAGGGTAAGCAGAGAGGTCAGATACATAAATAGACGGGCAGTTGTCTGCCACGGACAATTTGAAGCTAATGGGTCGCGGCTCATTACTCCCGGCTTGTTTTGGACGGCCATATGCTAAGGATACTAAATACCGCAGACGGAACAGGTTGGAATGATAATATTGTGCCTAAACTGAAGTGCTGGGTGGTGTGAAGATGTAATATGCAACTTCAACTTTTTTTTTAGTCGGGAATTTATCGAATATCTCCTCTCAATGTCAGACTTTTACGGACTAAAACCCGTGTTTCTTTGATTGCCTTTTGCGTCCGAACAATCCTTCAGAGTTTCAGTGTTACATCTGTGATCAATAGGTGGTCGACGTGATCACGCTTGAAACAGGCTCATATCTAGCTGTGGATGTCGCAATGATGAAACCAAACTAACCTCGGCACGTGTTGTGGTTGGTGATGAATTAGTGACCTTGCAGTTCCATAGTATTGGACGCCTCAGATTACATTTCAATGATTTACCTACTTTCGAGTATATCGTCAGTAAGCACTATAACCTGCTGCCCCCCTAGCCAAGTTACAACCGTTTCGTTTCGATTCGTTGATCGCCTCGAGTCGGACAGGCTCCTGTTCCTTTATTCTGACCACGTGGCTGAGCGTTGAGATGACGTTAGAACAAAGGAATGGGAGGCGTGGCCGACTCGAGGCGGTCGACGAAAAGAATATAGAAACGAAACAGTTGTAACTTGGCTAGGGGGGCTGAATTCACGTTCTAAGGATTGCCTTGAAAGGAGTTTTTTTTGCATTTGGTCAACCTCTAAAATTTGAAAGTCAGTGATTTTTTGTTGCAATCAATCTAGATCAATCTAGCGTTTCATCATAATTAATTGAGACGGTTTTCTACAAATGAAGGGCACTACATGCTTTAAAAAATTCAGAATAAAACAATTTTTCAGTTCTGCCAAAACTCCTCTCTAACCGTCCGCCCGCACTAATCCGCCGCTTCTGCGCAATTTCTCCCCTAATCTATGTCCAGTTGGGCAGTAGTTGCGAACTATCGCACTCGACCGCGAGCCACCGCCCTCATAAAGAACGAACATTTTTTACACGAACGCTACCGAATATTGCCGACCATTGCCGAACATTGCCGAAGATTAGTGCCGCGCGAGCGCACCCCCGCAAATAATAAAAGTATTCGAACTGTGCGTAATCGAGGTAGTTCATGTCGGTTTTGGGGAAATTACAGTTCTGTTATGTTTGTGATAAACATACGGATATGGTGATAGGCAGTTGAAATACTCATACATATTTACGGCTATTGGTTTTCATGCAAGTTAGCTGAATTTTCTTGTCGCTGTTGTTTGTTGTTTGTGATTTACCGACTTGCGGTTTATTGAATGCAATAATAGATTTAAAATAATGTTGGGTCAGCACGTTAACGTCATCTAAGCAGCGTCGTAAGAGTTTCTTAAGACTTACTCTCCTCGGAGAATAGCGCATCGGACCAGAGACGCGAACTTTGGAGGAATTGATATCCCACCCGTCCAAACTTCATATCCCCGTCAGAACATCTGCCACCTGGACACGATCTGCAGTGGCCAATCTGGAAATTTCTGAACCGATTGCGGGTCCAGGTTGGCCGCAGCAGAAACAATTTGGCTGAATGGGATATCCTTGACCCATCGCACACACAGTTCCAGTGAGGCCCCTTCACAGGATATATGCGTCACCTCCTCTCCTGCTCGGCATGCACAACCACCTGCACCTTCCACGACTTAAATGAGGCCAACGACAGAGCCATCCAGGTGGCTACATTCTGGTCGGACAAAATTTGAGTCAAATCAAGACACAAAAGAAAAAGAAGAATAATATCTCAGGAGACTTAAAAAGGTTCATCACTTCATAGCAATGTCATCTCTTCATAGCACCTATATCTTGCGCAGTTAAAAAACTATCCTGCGACTGCCTCGCTGGTCAAGTGGCCGCAAGCTCTACTGCTGCATGAGATCCTGGTAGGTATATGTTTTCGTGGTTAGTCAGTGTTGGTTTTCCATTTGGAATTTCTCTGGAGCTCTCTCGATTTCCCAGCAGCCACGAGTCTGGCGTTGTGGCAAGTTGATGGCAATTGACTCACCACATAAAACTTGGGATTCAAACATGACCAAACCCTTCTGGAATACAGGCACGATGTTATGTTATGTAGTTTATTTAAGAGGGCCCTCCCCGATCCGTCTATCATCAACGTGAACGTGGTTTAAAGGTTTGTTGTTTCATCCAACGCAATGTTTGATAAAGAGCCTAACGCTTGAACGCTATGTTGGCATTCGGTAATTCCGTCACTCACTCGAATATTTCACGAAACTTGTTTCAGTAAATTATTATTCGTCATTCAGAATCTCAGTTTGTGAGTTAGACCAGTGTTTTTCAATCTGTGTGTCGCGACCCCCAGGTGGGTCACAAAGCCTTGCTTAGGGGAACGCGGTTGTGAGTAGTTAAAAGTGAACAGTGAGTGTTACTGATCCTACGCTACAAAGTATAATAATTCAGTAATAAAGCTGCCTGTTTATGCTTCAATACTTTTTCTGATCTTTGTTCTATTTATAACACGCACATTATGTGCGATTTGATATGAAACATATTCGACTTAGATATCTAAATTAAAAAAGCGGTCTCAAGAGCGCAGTACCACTCACCACAATGTTACGGCCTTAGGGGGTCACCACTATTTGTCTATTTGAAAAAGGGGTCACGTATAAAAAAAGATTGAAAAACACTGAGTTAGACATTATGAAGGGCCAAAGTTCACGCAAAATAGCAGGTTTTCAGAGGTCTTAACTGGATTAAATTTATGTTTTGATTTCAATAAAAACCTAGATAATATCCACAAGATATATGTGTTTCCAAAATATCTAGAGATAGATGTGTAATAACGTCATAATCCCGTAAGAGCGGTTGTATGGAAATATATCTCGGGTTGCTCTTCATCTGTCAACACTCAGCAAAAGGCCACAATTTTACCAATAACACCTACAAACTCAAATTGAAAACGTATAAAAAAATAATATTCATCCAACACTCTTGATCCCCGCTCCCCCGGGCGGAAGTGACGTAGAATTAGCAACATGGCGGCTCTAACGTGTGCCTGCTCCCGGAGTATCGGCGCTCGCATGATTTACCGACGACGTCCCGCCACGATAACCTTTCGCTTGATATATTGATCACGGACAAACGGACAAACGGCTATATATGAAGCTTTTTATCTCTTTACAGGTTGCCTTTGAAAGGGACGCAGGAATTGTATGAGTTTTAATTTGGATATAACTTTGAACTAGTGGTCGAGAGGTTTAGTTTTTTGTTATTGTTTGAGTTGCAAAATAAAGGCTCTTAATAAACTAGTGCGCTTCACCATCAACCATTGCATCACTGCTTACCATCAGATGGGATCAAAGTCCAGCACTTTTAGAGATATCGCTGTTGAAAAACCTGAAGACTAGAGAAGATAGTACGCAGCCCTAAGGGACTCCTGCTCGGATGGGGCGGGGGAATGAATGTGCCTCGTTGATACCATAGCGGAAAGTGAGATTGAAGTGTCGCTGATGGGGGTGATGGAATCATCTAGTTTAGACGATGAGGACGAGGACGGTGGATAATAGGCGGTAATGATGGTGATCGGTTGATAACCGGTCATGCCTATAGTCGTTAGATACTCAAGGTGAAAGGTGAGAGGTGGTTCTACGCGAAGGATATAATAAAAATAAAATAATAAATAAGAGTGCTGCCACCATGACAACAAATCCTATTGGTGGCAACTATGCGGTAGTTGCCAATTTTAGGTATAATAATTACACTATTTGTGTACATTGTCACTCACTGTTATATCTATGTTTGTATAGTTCATATCAGATAGTAACGCATAGGTTTGCAGGCTCAACGAAGACTATGGTTTTATCCCTAAATACAACATTTCTCAACCCAAGAAGCAATTCAGTTCCACTCCCATTGGACAACATTAAACACGGCAGTCGAAACTAAACAACTCCAATAAGCAAACACATGATTTTTAAAACCAACGTTATTTCCAGTTTCAGTTACTTCCATTGGAAACAAGAAGTTTCGCTAAACAAACCCAATAGTGTCAAAACTGCACATACAGGCAGCTAATTAGTAGTAATGTGATTGTGTGAGACTAGGTTCCGGCCCGGCCCGACACGACACGGCCCGGAACGGCACGGCACACCCCGAAACGGCACAGCACGGCGCAAATTAAACAAATGCAATGATTTGTATAAATAAATTCTTGTTCTTGCAGCGTCCACAGCGAACCAATCAAATTACTTCACTTTGTTAGTTGATTGCGCTCAACGAGCAAGAAGCAGTGGATCTTACTTTTATACAAGTTTACTTTCTGACGAGATATTTCATGTGGGTTAATTATTTGTTTTTCATTGTGGGTGGATTATGGGTTAGGTAGATTCACAGGTAAAAGTTTTTCAACTTCTTTGTGTTTTATATTTATTATTCATGTAAATATAGATATTTCTAACGTTTATCTTGTTTTTTTTTTATATCTATAATCTCACATCTTAGGTTGGTTGCTATCTAGCTCATCATTAGGTAGGTTATTATTTTAAATTTTTAATATCTGTCTAACGCAAAATTTAGGATTTGAGAAGACTCTTAAATGCGCTGGTAATGTAATACTGATGAGTTCCAACACCTGATTTTGAATGCATTAACTATTATAGGGACGCACATCATTCAACTGCAAACATGATCGAAGTTTTTGGCCGGATTTTTTCGAGTGAAAATCAGTATCCGATTCTTTATTCGCAAATTAATTACTAGTGAATATTGTGATGTAAAATAGGTGTAGTTTTGTATCTCAAGTGTCTGCGCAACTGAACAATATGTGGAATCATTAAAACAGACGCGATCTCGGTAAAATGTAGCCGAGAATTTTATTGTTGTATTGACTACCTCCGCAAAGTTTTGCCGAGAAGGTTGCTGCCAAATACTACAAAAACATTAGAATGTGTACAACCATATTCTAAAAAATAAAATGGTAAACAAATGAACTATTCATACATAGACATGGCTTAAAGGACTTAGTATCCAAGACAAAAAAAATATCTGAAATAAATAAGACAACCCACATTGCCACATCCACACCCCACAATTTCTTACCTTCCAGTACACACAGTTCGACGTCCATGTTGGCTCTTAATTAATTTATACCCGTTCTTGTCCAGGTACAAAGTAGTGTTCTATGAAAAATTGCCAGCTCCGTCTAATGGGGACAGTAGAGTACACGTACTTTTGGTCTAACTACTACACTTTAAAAATGGGTAAGAATAAATTCAGGTTCGTATTTTATTGTTGTTGGGTGAATTGTAGGAGAGGCGGCTAGAGTGATACCATTTGTTAGTTTATAATAAGCAGCGGAAGGCGACATAATTATGTGGTGTAATGGCGTAGAAAAAGACCTAAGTTGACTGCAATAGGCTGAAGCATTGGGTAGCAGTCGACCTGAGGGACTATGTCGACATCGAAAGGGAGTGAAGAGCACAGTCTAAGGGCTGAAACTTCGTAAAGCGTGCAACCGCGCGGTTCCATACAAAAGTGCTCTCACGGGTCCCCCGCAACGGATCACTTTTATATGGAACGGCGCGGGCGCTTGCTTTACACAATTTCAGGCCTAAAAGAGAAAATATGATAGCATGTAGGTTTGTGCGCCGTTCAAATCAAATTAAGATCACGCTTTTTACAGCAGCGTGTAGCCTATGGGTTTCCTACACATGACCGACTTACAATGCCCTTCTTATGCAGTACAACGCGTTCAGGGCAGTCTTGGGCTGCCCTGCATCTGCATAGCCTCGGGTATGTTTGAGAAAGCGCGCACCGTCTGTTTCCACACCACCATGCGTAAGTGGTGCGCGTCCCTGGTGGTGATTGCCGGGAGACTTGATTGCCCTTTTTTCGGACACTGCTGTAGCAGACAAGTTGCTGACAATGTCCGATAGCTTGAAAAAAAAACGTTTTTGTTTTTTAAGTTATGTGTCATATTTGTGCAAATAAACTGTTTTTCTTTCTTCTTCTTCTTCTTCTTTTAGGGATCCGTACCCAAGGGGTAAAACGGGACTCTATTACTAGGACTTTGCTGTTCGTCCGTCTGTTACCAGGCTGTATCTCATGAACCATCATAATTAGACAGTTGAAATTTTCACAGATGATGTATTTCTGTTGCCGCTATAACAACAAATACTAAAAAGCAGAATAAAATAATTATTTAAGGGGGCTCCCATACAACAAACGTGACTTTTTTTGCTCGTTTTTTGTTACGGACCCTTCGTGCGCGAGTATGCACGAGTCCCACGGTACTCGCACTTGGGCGGTTTTTTTTTTAAATTGATTATTCAAGCTTCATCATCATCATCATTATCATCATCATCATCATCATTATAGCCGAAAAACGTCCACTGTTGAACATAGGCCTCCCCCAAGTGTCGCCACAATGAACGATCTTGTGCGTCTCGCATCTCAAGCAGGTCTCAAGCAGCATCTTTAGCAGATATTCAAGCTTACTAGTGATTATATCAGCCTATTCTGACCAAAACAAATCACACAAAATCAAGAATGGAGGTTTGACCAGCACGTCTGGCGTCGCTGCTGCGGTGGCGTGTTCAGACTGTCGATAACTCACGTCGACGTTGATAAAGTCGTCGTGGAGGTTGTGCACTAGCCCCTTAGTGCTTTAATTCTATTGAACTCTTGGGCTTTAGGTACTTTCAAGCTTGTTGACTAACATATTATGTATACACCGGGATTTTTCTTTATGGTGTGATAAATCATCAAATACCTCATTGTACTCTGGGTGGAGCGAAAAGAAGTGTCAGACTTTTACCGACTAAAATCCACATTGTTCCTTCAGTTACCCCTTTTTTACGTCCGGATCACCAGTCACAATCCGTTTATAGTTATTATACCTCTGACATTGGATCATAGAGATCTCATAGCCATAATAACGATGCACTGTAGCCACGAGTTTGAGAAGTCAAACATATATCAGGGCTATTACCTCCGTGGTTCTAGAACGAAAAGGGCAACTGAAGGGTTTTAATTAGTAAACGTTGGACACTTCTTTTCACCCCACCCAGAGCTAGAACAGATATTAAATGATTTCCCACATAAAAAGCGGCTTTTATTTTTACATAAAATAACATTATCAGCCTTTTAATGTTCCCACTGCTGGGATGGGACTCAGGCCTCCTCTCTAGGAGAGGGAATGGGCCATAATCCACCACGCGGGCCCAGTGCGGGTCTTCGAATTTTTGGTTCTAGAACTTGCCGGTTTCCTCACGATGTTTTCCTTCACCGTTTTGAGAGCAGTGGTGAACCCGCAACCTACAACTCGTAAGTCGGGGCCGTTACCATACTCGACCACCACTGCTCTCGATTTTATTTTTATTTATACAAAACCATACCACAAGCCCAGTTAAAAGCTAACTCAATTCAAAACGCATTTCGCAGTTAGATCGCAGGCCGCCTGAATAAATACAAATGTTTGCATGGAGGCAAGCTTCGATGCCTGGTGCTGTATCGACTTGAATATCAATCAAAGCCTACAAACGCAGCTCAAAGCCTTTGCTATGGCCGAAAGGCAAACAGGTAGATGCTGAATACTGAAGACTGGAGTATTACTTCTACGTTTATTTGTAACACAGTTCCTTCTTTAAAAGAGATATCAGTATAAATAGAAGCTTCAATTATGTTAAAATACTAGCTGACCCGGCAAACTTGCACCGCCTTGAACAGTCAATCAATGTATTGATTACCTTTTATGTAAAGTTATTGACCAAATGATTGAATGATTGAGACCAATTTATTTGACAGTTACTGTAATTTTTCAATATACCTATTTGGATATTTTTGCAATTTTTTTTACGTGATGTTTTGGTATTCTAATAGTTATTCTGCTATTTGGGGCGGAGAAAGTTCTAATAAAGCAAAGATCATTAAAATCGGTCCAGCCGTTCTTGAGTTATAAATGGTATAACTTGTACGATCTTTATGTCGATACCGTTACCGGCCCACGCTGAAAACCAGCGCCGTAGACTCATCGCGTTTTGCGTGTGGTCACGGCATTATGCTGAGCGTTCGGCCGTTTTGCGCGGATGTGGCGCATATTTCTTTCACATAGTGTGCTTATAATTTGTTAGTTTTAAATTTGCGCCTTGTTCCGCCAAATAAAATGTTTTTCTTTCTTTCTTTCTACGACTGTGTTTTATGTGTATATACAGAAGATATCAACCTGGTTATTTTGATCTTTTAGCTACGGTTTATTTTTCACTTTTAGTCAGTATTAAGTTTAAAAAGTATTTGGGTTTTAGTCTCAGAGTTAATTTGAATTACATTAGAATGGAGATGTAACACATTGCATTGTTGTTTTCAGTTGTTGTCTTCGCAGAGGTATTCAATATAATATTGTTTTGGTAATCAGCTCCATTTTACCGAGATCTGCTTCAATGATTCCATATATTATCTAGTTGCACACTTGATTTTTTTCAAAGCTTCAAGGGACCGCAGACCTAACTATATGATTTTAATTTCAACTCGATACCTCCACTCGTTACCGAGATAAATGGTCTTGACAGACAGACAGACAGACAAACAGACAAACGGACAACAAAGTGATCCTATAAGGGTTCCGTTTTTTCCTTTTGAGGTACGGGACCCTAAAAGTTTATATAACGCACATATTTTCATAAGCCCTTTTTCTGTAGAAATCTGTGAAACTTACTTACCGCTTGATGTCGTTACAGAGACCCTAGTTATGTCATCGCGTGATGGATCGGTTTGGGATCAGCTCCAATCTGGCTGATACCGTCGATAGGAAGGATACGGTTACGGGATATCGTGTTCGAAATATTCTAGGATTTGGGTGATTTTTTGCTCGTGGTACAGAGCAGGCTGATTCGATTAACTTTGAAATAGGACGTTCGTTTAGAAGTACCTGTTAGGATTTTATAAAAAATCTCATAATATTCAAATTTATTTGAAGAAAACTTTGATTTTCTATAAAGACCACTATTTTGGGTACCCCGACCCAGAACTACCGAGATATTTGTAATACATAACAATTATTGAAAAGAGTGTCCATGGGGTTTCTTACACATTCTTCTCCATAGATATCTACGCTTTGGAATGTGCAATTAGAATCTTTTTTTTTTCTGACTGACTGCTTTCTTAGCAATTCAAAAGTGCCAGTAAATGGTTCATTTGAAAAAATGCTTTGATTCTTTGATTCTTCTTTGACATTAGGTAAATTCTTCTGATGAAAAGCAGTAGATGTATTATTACAGTAAATACATTTAATAACTATAAGTACAGCAATTGGTAGTAACTATGTAAATATTGTTCCTATTGACTATTGTTGTAGAAAGAAAGAAAAGAAAACGTCTTCACTCGTGCGACAGTGAAAAAATGTTCCAAGCGAAAATAGTCCCAGTGTAAAAAGTATTCTATGTGCTATAACAAGACGTACTCTACCGGTGCACCAAGTTTAATCGAAATCGACGAAGTAACAAACGTAGGTACACACACAGTCAGAAACCCTTATAATATTAGATAGTGTAAAGCCTTGTACGGACTAAAGCGTTCCAATGTACCTACGCGTAATCTAGGTATGTCAAATACGCGTACAATGCGTTCCAAATAAGAAGATCGATTCCCATGTTGTGACGTCACGTCATACTGTCAAATCGTAGAATTAATGGGGTAAGCAAAACAAGAAATTTTTAAAATTTAATTTATTTAAGTACGCAATGTGAACGAAAAAAGTTTAATCAGAATCCAGTTCTTCAATTTTGCTCATCTCCGAGTTCAATTTAGCCCAATTTCTTGCGATTTGACAGTATGACGTGACGTCACAACATGGCAATCGATCCTATACTTATTTGGAACGCACTGTACAGGTATTATGAAAGGGTGGTGACAAGTCGCGAGTCGGCCAGCCAGTATTTGCCTTGTCTTGAAACTGTTGTGTGAACCATCACTGCGGTACTTCACATTGTACAACACATTATACGGACAAGGCTTCTATACACTAGAAGTCTCTTCGAAACAAAGAACACATAAAAATGCAGACACATATCTCAAACCGATATCATGTGACACAAACAAGAAAGATCCCAGCTTCTAACAATCAGGACTTTCTTAACTGCGCATATTTCGGATTCCCACAAAAAGGTAGACATAAAATAAGTCTAGATTTCTTAGAAGCCCGGGGTCTGTGACCTGGGGAACAAAAAGCCGTCTGGCTACACTATTGTTTGTTTTGAGGTATTGTCACATAACTTAATAAATGTCGTCTGCACAAGATTTTGAATTTGATTGATGATACGGTTCACTGTTTATCTAGATGAGTGGTTCTTAACCTTATAGGCATGAGGGACCATATGACAAAATTTTTGTCTTGCCATGGACCACCAAGTTGGTTAATTAGTTTTTAGTTAATATAAAGTACCTAAATGTAAATAAATGTTCCAATACATGTATAAATAAAACATGCATAAAATTATTTAAAGCCCTCAGTATTTTAATTTTCTTTACGGTAAATTATCTACAATACAGTTACGATTTTAATGCAATTTTTGTGACTACATACTCGTTATTAACTTCTGAATCTTTGGTTCAGTGCTACCCAAAGCCAAACGCATATCGACAGTGGCATCCAACCGATTTAGGTGCTTGTTTTTAATAATCAGAAGCGCCGAGAACGTTGCTCACATAGATATGTCGATGAAAATAAAGGTAGGTAACGAATATCAACGTCTCGAAGTTTTGTAAAGAAATTGCCTTTTGGCTTCAAATTTCCTCAAGATTTATTCCCGACTATTCTTATTTATTAGGATGGCTCCGCGGACCACTTGGGATGCTTCCAGGGACCACCAGTGGTCCGCGGACCACCGGTTAAGAACCACTGATCTAGATGAGTTTGTATCTCTACATACTAAATCGTTAGCGGACATTGGTTTACATTAGAACATTGTTACAACTAGACTCCTATTGTCAGCTAAATACTTTTCGCTTGTGTTGTGACGTTGTGATTTTTCTAATAGAATTCAAAAAACCTTACGCACACCACTCAACTGTGTGTCCTCACTAGGAAACTCGACGCTCATACTAAATGTACTACCATGGTAGGTGTGTAAAATAAGAAGAAATCGATACCGGATTGTATCTACTCTCATATCACAAAGTTGCAATTATAGCCTATAGGTACCTTCTCTATCAAAATAATGCTACAAAATAGTTTTTTTTTCTATAAAACTACATCCGCAAAATACATAACAGCTCGACCACAAACTTTTGCAAATCATATTTTTTAAATAACATTGACAAAAAAAGAATTAAATTACGCAAGTTAAAACAACAATTTAATTGAAAAGTAAATAAAACAAATAAGTAGTACGTTTTGATGCAATAGTAGGATGCAAAATAGTCATTGCAGTCGAGGCGGAATACGCGCCCAAGCCGTGTAAGCAGCGTTCCGTTTTGGAGCCGAAAAACTGCAATGAATGTTGCCCACTTGTATCAAATGACTTTTTCTACACACGTACTCGTAAATTACAAGTAAAACTTCATAAACATAATATTTAATTACAAATTATTGTGAGAAATTACAGTTTTGTTTCTCATGCTCTTTTGAGAAAGCTGCCGCACGTCCAGCCTGATACAATAGTACATTTTGATACAAATGAAGAAAGTTTGTCATTGCAACTGAGGCTGAATTCGACCGAGCCACAGGCGTGAGTCTTATGGAGCCGAGTGCTGCAGTGACCCACGTTGTATCAAACGACGTTTTTCAATACACTTACGAAGAAATAAATAAACGGGTTTTAACGAGTCGTGCGGGTCGCTTAGTACCCTGTCTGATAGGTACGATAAATACAATCAATTGTGGTGGGGTCTCGCGTAGTTTTCCGCATTAGTGTAGAAAACAGTAAATTGCGTGCCTAGAAGCGGTAGGGATAACCGCGAGTTTTCGAGCGAGTTAAAAAATAAATTGAAGCACTTTGCCACACTTTTTCACACTAGTGAAAAATATATCTACGTCTCATGCTAAAACATGAACAGCACATATTCTAATGAACGTTTACGCGTTTACCTAACACATGTGTGTTGATAGTGATGCGTGTTAACCTATTATGTAATTAAGTTTAATTAGGGTTCCCCAAATGTAGCGCGGCAGCGACGCCCGCGGCCTGATTAAATAACTTACTACTGAACCCACTAATCGACGACTCAACTGAACTAATATTGAGTGATTTTATAAATCCGCTAAATGTGCAAACGAGGAGAGATCATAATTATCTTAATAGAGAATTTGAGGCTAAAATTATTGATTTCTATTCGGACAAGAACGAAAATTCTGAAAGTTCACACGAATAACATTTATAGATTTATTTTCTTCAAAGCTCTGAATACAATACTACAATACTGTAGTAACAAATATTTAGAAAATAAAAACAACATAGTTGTGCCTAGTACGCATGCATCCAGAAATTTTAATATATACCTCCTTTTATTTTAGTTTTCATTAATTTTAATAATTATTTTTTTCAAACTACTTTTGGCTGTGCCCCAACAGATTCCATGATTGTACTTAGGGCCTGTGCACACCACGTTTTTTAAACGCGCCGTTGAAGCGCGTTTGTAGCGATACAGACGCGATACGCACGCGACTCAGACGCAACCTGTAGACCTTTAATAGGATAAAAACGCGTCGTCGACGCGCGTTTCTAAAACGCGCGTCACCAGCGCGTTTAAAAAACGTAGTCTGCACAGGCCCTTAGCTGTAAGCCTTTACGTAATATCTAAAATAATACAACGGAATGCTATGATAGAATAAATAGGTACGGATTATACTCCCTAAGTTTTAACTAAACATATCCCAATAATCGTCACCTAAAGATTAATAGGGGTAACTTTATCACGCCTCACCATCTCATATTTCCATATAAGCCTGTAGAATACAGGGCCACACAATATCACTGCTCTTACCGCACACCCTGTATTTACCCTCGTCTCCAGTTGCACGACTGCCGAGCCCGACCCTCAGGCACGATGTTTAGCCCTAACTAAACCGTATATGACGTCCGCTAATTAACTTAATTACACATTACACACCCCACACTCAAGTACAAACATGGAAATATCCACACTTACCCTCTACGCCTTTCGCAAACCCTTTAATTTCTTATACGAATAACTTTTAAAGAACTGAAACGCCTGCTAATATTTTGAGAGCAAAAATGCTGAGGAGCAAAATTTGTCTGTTAAATGCTAATTAGGAGAACCTTTGAGGCGAATAGTTTGAAATACTAGCTCAGGTTTTATGCACTTCTGAAATAAAAGTTAGCGATTTTTGTTTTAACATGTGAACCTGAAGTGCCTACAAATTGTAGTGGGAATTGGTAATTAAATATTTAACATGAAGGTAATAAATCGAAAAACTAATTAAAGATTTCGATGTTTCCACAAAAAAAAAACACAAAAAACATTTTCATATTCAAACTCAAACTTAAAATCATTTGTCTATGTAAGTCTAAATGGGCACTTATAAAACATCAGAAGCTAGTGCTCGGTTCCACCAATTGGTCGTTTCCTATGGCGAAGAACCAGCGAGTAACTCCGTACTTACCCTTTAAAAAAAAAATACAGACAGACAGACAAACGGACGGGGAACAAAGAGATCCTATAAGGGTTCCGTTTTTTCCTATTGAGGTACGGAACCCTAAAAATGATTGATTTTACAATATTTCCATATTACAATATTAACAGGTATGAGAGGACAATATAGACCTGTCAATTTTGTGTCCAAAAGTACCAATAACAATTGGTCCCACAAAAGACCGAAAACCCGAATAAACACAACATTTTCTTTTCTGCGCAATCATCACAAAATACCACATTGATATACAGCGCATATTTCGCAATACATAAAGCAAACATACCATAACGCAACATAAATGGGTAGGCAGTAATGATTTGTAACGTACAATAATCATATCCGGGCGGCGTCGAACGCGGGCCCATAACTCACGACACGCCGTATTAACCACTGCGGTGACCTTAGCATTGGGGCTGCCCTAATGTATGAGGATTAATATTATGTATTTCCAGCAGATATATCACCAAAACATCGAAGTTATGCGATGATTGCTGGTGGGATGAACAGAATTGCATTGTGGTAAAACTATTATTTGTATTGTTTTCTTTTGACCATTTATCTGAACTTCATATACACTCGTTTTTCTTTAATTCAATTCAAATCAACGTGTCTTATTTAAATATGTAGACATGTTACCAGAAGACATTGCCCATTACCTGAAATGATGATCGCAAAGACAATACTATATGTTCCCACTGCTGGGACTCAAGCCTCCTCTCTAGGAGAGGGGATGGACCGTAATCTACCACGCGGGCCCAGTGCGGGTTGGTGGATGTCACATAATTACCTTCGAATTTTTGGTTCTAGGACATGCCGGTTTCCTCACGATGTTTTCCTTCACCGTTTTGAGAGCAGAGGTGATGAAATAAATTACACAAATTAATGCGCCTGGCTGGGTTTGAACCCGCGACTTACAACTCGATAGTCAAGGCCAACCACTGCTCGACTTGTCATGATTATTGATTCTCCTATTGATTGCCATTTGTATTGACAAATGGCAAATGCATTAAGTTAAACACTAGTACAAAAATTATGTACAACCATGGATGAATTTCACTAATATTATCTCATATTATGTTTCTGCACTACCATAAGGTCATAAGGAATATGCCTAAGGCATAAATACGTCTTCATAGATTTACTAGTTCATAAAGTTAATATACAGATGAAATTTGTGAGAGTGTGTGTATGTTTGTAACTTCTTCACACTCGAACGGCTGAACGAATTTGGATGAAATTTGGCACACGGGTAGACCATATCCTAGAATAGCACATGTAATATTTTTGATCCCTTGGGTCTAATGTTCAACTTACTTTCAAGCAGGCAAAGCCGCTGGCAGCAGATATTAAATATATATTTTTCTAATGAAAGACAAATTATTAGTTTATTCATTTTATATACATTTAAATCTAATAATAACGTAATTAAAACTAACTTACAAAATAAAAATAAAAGCCCTAAAGTACTAAAAAAAAGCAATCTAAAGTACGGCGTCGAAAAACTCTTCCACATCGCTGTCGACTGGTAAAGTACCCAAAAGACTGGCGGCATTGCCACGCTGAATGGCAATGCTTATCCTTTGTCCGAAGTAAAAGCCAGCCCTATATCATCTCTCCCACAAAAAAAAAAAACAAACAAGTACGTAAAAAAAAAATATGTATATATTAGTCCAATTTAACCAGTTTAGATTACCGAACACAAGCCATTATATTGTCATACATGGCAGCCACACCCTCAGTGCTATTGTACATCATGTACACGATTACTGATCACACATCAACATCGCACATAGCTAGCTGTCGATGACAATTGACGGAGAGCCATCGAAAGCCCTCTGTGTGTCAAATGACGATTGAAACTGATTCCGATCGTCATTATGTTAAACGGGGAGTGTAGAGTGCTTTAGGAAAGTACACGTAAATGCCTCAAGTGAACTTGTGAGTTGTGACGTAATATGATGTTGTAGACACACAGGATAAGTAGAGACTAGTGCCTAAAATATTATTGCTTATCATATCATTCTAATATATATATAAAGGTGAAATACTACTTATATGTATGTATTAGAAATAATTATTATTTTATTTGTACATTTAACACGCACCGTAACAGTACATGGATGGCATGAGCAGATAATAATATATTAGTTGTACAAATCAATGGAAATAAAAATAAACATTTAACTCCTAAAGTAAGTAAAATAAATGTTTGTAATTCAGGAGCCAGTTCCTTCTTGGAGATGATCAAAAATAAGATTTTGGGTACAATTAAAGGAGTACCTATGTGTGTGTTAAATTTGTTACTCCTTCACGCTCATACACACTGAACAGATTTGAATGAAATTTGGAGCACGGGTAGACCCATAGATATAACTGTTTTTTTATATTTCTATGGGTAGACCGTATCCTGGAACTACTTATGATGGTTCGCGATCTTGTCGCGGCAAAACGACTGACAGATGATAGACAATGATAAAGGCGAAAGTTTGTGAGTGTGTGCGTGTGTATATTTGTTATTTCTTTACGCTCAAATAGCTGAAGGGATACCGACAAAATTTTATACACGAGTAAATCATGGCCTGGAAATAGCACATAGAATACTTTTTATCCGGGGAGTGTGTTCCCTTGGAACAATTTTTAGGGTTCCGTACCTCAAAAGGAAGAAACGGAACCATTATAGGATCACTTTGTTGTCCGTCTGTCTGTCTGTCAAGACCCTTTATCTCGGGAACGCGTGGAGGTATCGAGTTGAAATTAAAACTATATACTCAAGTCTGTGGCAACGAAAAAAAAAAGATACGGCCGTTTATGTCGCAAAAAACGTATAGGTATTTCGACACTCTCAAGGGAATCAAAATTCATAGGATACTTCCCGTTGACCTAGAATCTTGAAATTTGGCATGAAGCAAGGTCCCATAGCACAAGTGCCTATAGGAAAAAATCTGAAAACTGTAAATTTCTAGTTACGTCACAAAAAAAAACTTCTTTTGCGATTCGGAAAAATCTTCGTAACTCAATTCGGAAAACGAACTGTTTTCATAGGTAAGTTTGTACGGAACCCTCAGTGCGCGAGTCCGACTCGCACTTGCCCTGTTTTTTTTACTTATACACGGGTGTAACCGCAGGCAGCTGGTTATTTTATAAATATGATTGCCTGTCTACGTAAAGCTTATACAGCCACAAGCAAAGCTATCATATTGTCGTTTTGAGTACAGATACATAAGTTAAACCAGGCCTTGTATTGTAGGCCCATTGTGCCGTTTCTTATCTTAATAGCTACTATAATTTTGCCTGTATTGTATCCCAAAGTAAACTCCGCAACATTAATTTGTACATATAAGTTACGAGTACATTACTCTCCAAACAGAATTCAATCTCAAACAGTATAATTAAGGCTTGTATCTTGAGGCCTCGCTTTAACTAACACAACATAATTACATAATCAGCAAGTAAATCATAACATATCAGACGCATCGGCTAATCTCACCACCTGATCTAGAGTTACTCGTAATTGCTAATTAGGCCTAATCAATCACCACTCAATTAACAGAACGAGGGACATATGTAGTTACGAAGCTCCCTGTGATGACATAGATCGGTAACTAATCATTATAGATTCTAATTACATACCTGGAACAGACATGTATCATGTTTATATGTTTGAGATTGAAGCCCCACCCTGAGGTTGCAGCTAATATATATACGTACATATAAATATATACTAGCTGCAGTCAACGGCTTCGCTCGTGTGACATTAAACTTATCACCAGAGGTCGGAATTAGGTAGAGTTATTCATGTACTTACACTGATTTCATACAGTAAAAAGATAAAGTGGATATGCCTCAAATCCCAAGATTAATTTTAAAGAGATTTTTTTATGACGTTTTCAGAAATATCATCATCATCATCATCATCATTTCAGCCGAAAGACGTCCACTGCTGGACATAGGCATAATAAACGTTTATTTCGGACCTTTTCGTGCATAGGTAACACATACAGCATTTATACAACAATATTAAAAACAACACCCAACAGGAATACCAGATGTTAGTAACACAAAAAACTTAACAACTATGTTCGTTGACAGAATTTACAGGAGCATGTTGTTGGCTTAAGGACTAGATAATAGGACATTCCAACTTTTTGGCAATGACACTCAGGTGGCCGTTGGTACTGGCTCGCACCCTGCGCAACAAAGATGCTGCTCGCTTGCGCCTGACCGCAGCGAAGCTGTCAGTCTGGGCATCTGCGAACATCCCTGAGGCACTACAGAAGCGAGGCAGCCCCAACAGCATCCTGTATGCATTGTTGTACTGGACGTGAAGAGTATTAACGGACTTCAGAGTGTAGTTAGTCCAAAGGCTATAAGTGTAAAATACTTGACAATATGCTCTGAAAAGGGTGATTTTGACTGAACCCGTACAGCGTGAGAACCTCCGTATCAACATATTACATCTCATCGCCACAATATTAGTTTAGATCTTACCTAACTAATTAGGTTACTACATTGTTTGCACTTCTATTCCCAAAATTTTAAATATACTATTATTTTCAGCAGAAACTTGAAACAGAAACACATTTACGAAAATAGGTAATTAGAAATATAATCACGAACTTTCTACGCGACACAGCCAATCAGACAGTTAATTATTTTTCCTTAATTAAATAATTTTGTTCACAATAGGCAATCAAGCATTTCAAGCCTGTTTAATAATATGTTTTACTGAAGTATCGATAATCACATGGCAATAGAAATATAATTATTGTGGCTTAGCAACTGTAGGCAAGACCTCTTGCTATTTTATTTATGTAGGCTCTTTGCTATTCACGCCCGCAAGGGTTATTGCTTACAGAAATAGATCAGGCGTTTTTAAAGTTGATGTAAATAAATTGAATTCGACTCATGAAATACGCATTGAATGTGTAAACTACTATTGCAGAGGAGGTAGCTTTGTGGTGAATTGCGAAAGAATGCATAAAAAAGTGTTAACCCTTGAACTTTTTTTTAAGGTGAGAAATCATCCAATGACTTCTCCTGCTCTAGTGGGGCGTGATGGTGTATCAGACTTTTACTGACTAGAACCACACTTATGTTTCTTCTTTGCCTAGCGTTCCAGGACCCCGGGTTTCCCTTACGGAAGTCACTCATGGCCCCAGTAGGTTTCGGCCCTACTGGGCCCCTACGGTTTTACTGAATTTAAAATAAGTTTTTGGCAAAACTGTTTTTTTTTTCCTGACCACATCTTATGGATAAAATAAGTCTTACCTGACGGCACACGATTCCAGGGAACATACCTATCAATAGAAGTAATACATAATACTTGGAATCGTATCAAGAAATCATGTAATGTTACGCAAAGCTTCAATGCTGTCTTCAGTAAGACATGCGACATCGATTCTGCTTACAAACATAATTACTGTTATACGTGCAGCTGAATTATCGATAGTTGACTACATTATGAGAATGTTAGACCTACTACGAGATGTCTACAAACACAGAACACGAGTACTTAAGAGGGTCCCTTTTCACTCGCCTATCGTCAACATCAAGTTTGGTTTAAAAGCTTGTTACTTAATCTAACGTGTGATGTTTGACGAAAAGGTAACGCGAAAAAGAGAGATAACGCCTGAAAACTCTGTTAGCATTCGGTAATTCCGAGATATACTCGAATATTTTACAAAACTTGTTCCAGGTAATACGAGCTTGTTATTTAAACCCTTAAAAGTTTTTGAAAAAAAATTGTCGTCATTAAGAATCTTAATTTAATTTGCAAGGCTTCTATTGCTATACTTTTTTTAATTTTTTAAGTAAATTATAAAGTGTGAAAGTTCATGCAAAATAGAAGATTTTCAGAGGTCTTTACTGGATTAGTTTTACACAAATTTATAAATTTATTACAATAGAAGCCTAGATAATATCCATAAGATACTATGTTTCCAAAATATCCAATAAAAAATGTGTAACAACGTCATAATCGCATAAGAGCGGTTGTATGAAAAACAGTGAAAAAGGATGTCCAGTTGCATCCCCTTAAAACCACCTAACCACCCATTGCCTGGGCCTATGTCCAACTCAGTTCAGCTGAAACGATGATAATGATAATCTAACATTACGCCTGTGTTTCTTGAAAGGATAGGCAGAATTGATCTAGTTTTACGTCAACAGGTGCCCAATGGTTGGAGAATAATCCAAACTCAAGGCGGCGACGGAAAAAATCTTAAAGGAGGACCCAATACTATAATTTTCCTTTCCTTCACGCTGGTGATCGAATCCAGAATCAAATATAATCTATATTCAAGCAAATAAAGAGATCATTTATCCATACTTATCAATCCAGAACTAACATCAATAATACTGCTCTTCGATGACGATCTTATACATCCAAATTCCTAATTAAGAATGCCCTTACCGAGTCGTCTATCATCAACGTGAGCATGATTTGAAAACTTGTTATTTCATTCAATGCCATGTTTGAAAAAGTGGCAACGCGAAAAAAAGAGAGATAACGCCTGGAAGCTCTGTTGGCATTCGGTAATTCCGTCATTCACTCGAATAGTTCACAAAACTTGTTCTAGGAAATACGTGTTCTTTTTAAAAACCTTAAAAGTTATTGAAAAAAAATTTCATCATTCAGGATAACAATTAAACGTGCAAGGTTTCTGCAGTTACATTTTAATAATTCATTAAAACTTCATTTAAAGTAGTGGTACATAGGCGGACTTAATGCAACAAGGCATTCTCTACCAGTAACCTTTGGGTTAAAAAAGACAACACTGAGGTAGTTAGTAATTCATGAGTACGTTATGAAGGGCCGAAGTTCACGCAAAATAGCAGATTTTCAGGTCTTTACTGGATTTACAACTATTGAAATCAAATCAATAGAAACCTAGATAATGTCCACAAGATATCTTTGTTTCCAAAATATATAAAGAAATATGTGTAATCTATATATATCTCGTAAAAGGAGAAACTGACTGACTGATATATCAACGCACAGCCGAAACTACTGGGATTAGGAGCGTGAAATTTTGCACAAGGCTCCCTTTTATGACGTAGGCGAGCACTAAGAGAGGATTTTCCAAAATTCTCTCCCTAAGGGGATGAAGCGAGGGTCCAAAGTTTGTATGGTGAAACCTACATTTACGCGAACGAAGCCGCGGGCAGAAGCTAGTAATTTCATAATCACAGAAGTGCGGCCGTATGTCTTATTTCATTAGCGGATATAGAATTGTTCAAAAGAGTTACTACGTCCCTGGAATGCAAAGAACAACTGAAGGATAACGATTGGATTTTAGTCAGTAAAAGTCTGACAGTCCATCCCGCTTCACCCAGAGCTGGAAAAGTTGTAAGAAAAACCATACTGCCAAAGTATATCTCACACAAAACCACTCTATTTTCTGCTCAAAAATATAAACAAGTGGTTCAATAACGATTAACACAAACATGAGCCAGTCAGTTAGCAAGGCACAGAGGCAACTTAGCCAGTGTAGATATCATATACAATATTTATAGGGGCATTAGCAGGTAGATAGGCTGAGTAATGTCGGTCGAATAGGGGACATTTTTGCACGGACCCGGTAAATATAGGGGCTGAGAGATAAGTGGAGGCGATTCCTAATATTTTTCATGATAAAGTCGGCTGCAAAAAGCGGAGTATACAAGTCCCTTGAGACAGGACCTCGGTTGGACGAAGTGGGGGTCTTTCTTTTAAACTGATTTGCAATAGCTGGAAAAAAATGTATGAAGCCACTGAGGGTAAATAGATGTTTCATATTAATAGATAGTTAGATAGAAAACAATTATTTAATGCAAAACAGACCGATAATATACAAAAGCACGTTTAAATTAATTTAAGACAGTTAACAGCTTATAATATCTAACGATTCAAGTTATGCCTTTTTTAGAATTTAATAAATAAATAATAATAAACTTATCTGAAATATACTTCTGATATATCATCATTTCAGCCGAAAAACGTCCATTATGGGATATGTCCCATAATGCCTACTCCAAGTGTCGCCACAACGACCGGTCCTATACGTCTCGCATCCATCGAATTTCCGCGACTCTCACCAGGTCATCGGTCCACCTTGTGGGAAGCTGTCCAACGCTGCGTTTTCCAGTACGAGGTCGCTACTCTAGAACCTTTTGGCCCCACTGACATTTGTTTTTTTTTTTTTTTTTTTTTTTTTTTTTTTTCGGTGGGAAAATCATCTAATGACAAATCTCGCTCTTGGGCGGAGCGAGAGATAGTGTCAGACTTTTACTGACTAAAAACCCACTCCTGTTCCTTCGTTGCCTTCGTCCCAGGGCCCCGGCTTTCGTTTTCACACTACCCATGGCCCCAGTAGGCTTCGACCCTGCTGGGCCCCTACGATTTGCTGACATCTCCCTGAGGCGCGCGTGGAACAATACGCGCCGTCGACGACTTGGCTCGGTCCGGACGGTTACCGGACGGTCCGACGGCGAGCCACCCATTGCTCGCCGTCCGCAAGCCCGCGCCTACGGTGGCCGGAAATCGGGATCGGAATCCCGGCGGCGGTAAGGGCGTGAGGACCGTTGCCTCACGCGATCGGCCGCCTCCTTTGCTAGCATTACTGCTTCACAGAAGGAGGCGACCGCCTGCCACTCTTCCTCGCTCCGGACCATGGCCTGTACCAAGGCCCGGCGCGAGAGATCACCGCCGCCGATCGCCCCCACAAGGACACGGCGTTGCTCTGCCCAAGCGGGCACACCTCAACCGTGTGCTCCACCGTGTCCTCCGGGCGGTCCACACAGTGGCGACACCCGGGCGTCGCTTCCGCACGAATCCGGTGCAGGAACTTCCCGAACTTACCGTGTTCGGTGAGAACCTGCGTCATGCGAAAGGTGAGGACGCCGTGAGGTCTTTCCAACCACGCCTCAAAGAGGGGACTTACCGCCATAATTGTGGCGTGCCCAGCACTGGGTTGCGACAGTCGCTATTGCCATTTCACCATGAGAACCCGCCGGAGCTCTGTCCGCCATGCTGCGATTTGTCGCGGCAGCGGAGTTTCGCCCCGGCGTTGCATTTCCATGCGCAGATCGTGCATGTGTGCAAGGACTGTTGCCTCCAGATCCCATGGTGGCTGGCCAGCAAGGAGGCTCGCCGCTTCGCGGGAAATCGTCCGGTATCCTCGCACCATCCGTATGGCCATGACCCTCTGGCATGCGTTCAGCCGGGCCGCCGGCTGCTTCCGCAGCGTCGGCGCCCATACCGGTGCGCCATAAAGGGCCATGGACCGAACGATCCCCGCGTAAAGCCTCCGGCAGGAGGCGTCTGGACCCCCCAGGTTGGGCAGGAGCCGCCCGAGGGCAGCCCCAGTCCGATTTAGTTTGGGAGCCAGACGTCGGAAATGCTCCTCGAAATCCCATCGGCTGTCGAGAACGAGTCCCAGGTACTTCATCGTCGACCCGACGCCGATGTGGACTCCTCCTACCGTTAGTTGGGAACCCCGTGGTGGCGCGTTCCGAGGGCCGTGAAAGCACATGGCCTCGGACTTGTGCAATGCCACCTCGAGTCCCAACTCCTGGATCCTGCCCACGACTGTCGCAACCCCGCGTGTCGCTAGTTCGACCGCCGCCTGGTACGACTCTCCCCGCGCCAGGACCAGCGTGTCGTCTGCGTAGCAGACCACGCTGACCCCGTCAGGGAGGTCGCCGCGCAGCACGTAGTCGTATCCGATGTTCCACAAGGGCGGCCCTAGTACCGATCCCTGCGGAACACCGCACGACATCTCTCGACGTTCCCACTCTCCCTGGTGACCAGGGTAGATGATGTACCTGTCCGACAGGTACGCCTCGACCACACGACAGAGGTAGTCGGGCGTCCGGTGATACCGGAGTGCCCTCCTAATGCTACTCCAAGGCAGGGAGTTGAAGGCGTTGGCGATGTCCAGAGACACCGCCACGACACACCTGCCCTGGGCCACCGCATCCCCCGTCGTGAGAGCTCGCACGCGCATGATGGCGTCCACCGTGGAGCGCCTCCTGCGAAAACCGAACTGGCCGTCCGCTAGATCCGGCCCCACCCGTGTTAGGTGCGCGACGAGGCGGTCTGCAATTACTCTTTCAAAGAGCTTGCCCACCTCGTCGAGCAGCACAATGGGCCGGTACGCGGACGGAGAGTCCGCAGGGCGTCCCGGCTTCGCGATGAGGACCAGTTTCCCCGTCTTCCAGCGAAGTGGGAACTGGCCCCACTCCATGCATGCGCTGAAGAGCCCTCTTAGTCGAGGCCCGAGAGCCTCCATGGCCAGGACCCAGGCCTTCCCAGGCAAGCCGTCGGGTCCTGGGGCGGTATTTTTGGCACTCAGCCTTCGTACCGCCACTCTCAACTCTACCTCGGTCACCTCTGGAGCATTGTCGTCGTCGTCGCCATCGTGGTCCACGTCGGATACCGCTGGTGGCGGAGCCATGGGCGGGGGAGAGTGTTCCCCTCGCACGGGGAACAGAGTGCTCACCACACCCTCCACAAGCTGGGACCGGAGACTCTGCGTCAGCGGGGGAGCCCAGGGGCGTATTTTGTCCCGCACCACCTTATAGGGGCGTCCCCATGGGTCCCCATTCAGAGTCCCCAGCCACACGTTGCGGGCCTCGAGTTTGGCCCGCCTTATCTCCGCTCGGAGGGTGCGCTTTGCCTCTCTGTATCCCTCGTACAGCTCCGCCTCTCTGGCCTCCGCATCCGGAGGACGGATGCGGCGCCTGCGGTACCTGGCATACCGGCGTCGCGCGGCATTGCACGCATTGCGCAGTGCCGCAATCTCCGGCGACCACCAGTATACCTGGCGCTGAGCACGTCCTGGATGGACTCGGGGCATTGCCGCGTCGCAGATTTGCGACATGGCCTCCCGGAACCACTCTGCCTCGACGTCGATGTCGACAGGCCTGTCCGGTGCTTGCACCCAGGCCTGTACCGTCGCGGCTTCCAGGAGGAGCTCCCGGTCCATCTGCCTCAGCGCCCAACGCGGACCACAAGGGTTCCGTCGGACCGGCGCGGTCGAGGTTTGGACGGAGACGTCAAACCGGATGTACCGGTGGTCTGAGTACGTCTCCACCTCCTCCATAACGCGCCAGTCGACGACACGTGGCGACAGAGCGGGGCTGGCAAACGAGATGTCCACCACTGAGTCACCCCGCATCCGCACACACGTGGGGACAGAACCCCGGTTTAGGACGACCAGGCCTGTCTCCAGAGCCCAGTCCTCCACCATCCGACCCCGCTGGTTCGTGAACCGGGAACCCCAAGCCAAGTTCTTGGCATTGAAGTCCCCGCACACGACCACAGGGAGGGAACCAAACCCAGCGACGACGGCTTTCAGCTCCATTAGGGAGATGTGAAGATCGCCGAGAGATCTGTTCGGGGACAGGTAGACTCCTACCACTGCAATGTCCCCGAACCGTGCTGCCACGCAACCCCGCCCCCTCGTGACGGCCTCGAGGGTCGGGGTACCGGCGGCGGCCGACGAAATTAGGGTCACCGAGCCGTCAAGGTCCCGCACCCAGTCTCCTCTGGGCAGGACATAGTACGGCTCGGAGACCACGGCGATATTGATCGACCACTGCGCCATGCTCTGGAGCAACAGATCCTGAGCGGAGGCGCAGTGGTTGATGTTCGCCTGGAGGAGACGTAATGGAGTCGTAATTGACAGTCCATTACAGTCTCCTCCCGTGCCCCCCGTGAGGGCCCTGCCGCGTTAGGTGCGGCGGCGACAGCGGCAGCAGCCAAGGAGGCGGCTGCGGCGGTGAGTACGTCCGGGTGGATGGGCCTCCGTACCTTGCCCTTGGTCCTGCCCCCAGCCCGGTGGTCGGCCGGCTTGCCTGCCGCCGCACATGCGTAGCAGTGCGGCGTTGCACGGCATTCGACGGCCTTGTGACCAGCCTGACCGCACTGGTAGCAGCGGTCACTGCGGTCCACCTCCGCGGCGCAATGGGCCCCGACGTGGTGCCCCACGTGGCAGCGGTAGCACCGCAGAGGTCTGGGCTCCAACAGTTTTACCTGCGCGGAGACCCAGCCAACCAAGAGCCTTCGGCCTTCGCCCGTGATGGCTTTAGCCGCCGACACGGGGCAGCTAACCGTAACGGCTCGCATGCCCGTGCTGTCAGCACGGATGGTGCCCGCCCGCACTTGATCGGCCTGGCACCCTCCCGTCCTGACGACGGCGGCCACCACCTCATCCACCCTAACGGAGTCATCCAGGCCCATGATGCGCATGTCTATGCACTTTGTGGGCCTGGACACTCGGACCTCCTCGACGTCCAGGGACGCCCTGATCCTTGCGGCCAGGGCGTCTGCGGCAGAGCCGCTGGGACCTCCAATATTCGGGCCCCGGTTGCGGTGCGCCTCATTCGGAAGCCTTCAGAGGCTCCGAACTCGTCGAAGTGATCTACCACCGCCTGCTTCGCCTTCGCCATGACCATGTCATAGTTCACACCCCTCTTTTCCGCAGCTGGCTGTAGTGTAATCACTACAGCTGCGGAATTCGGGGCGCGAAGTCTGGCCGCCATGGCCCGCTTCTTGCGCCGCTGTCGCCGCTCGCGCTTTTTCGCCGCTCTAGCCGCCTTGCCCGCCTTCCTGCTGGCGCCGACAACCGTCCATTCGGCACCAGCCGAGGGTTCTTCGGGCAGGCGCGGCCTAGTCGCCGCCACTGCACGAGGTCCCGACGGTTTAGCGGCAGGCATCACTCTGCCTTTTGGGGGAGGAGTAGGCTTCCCCTGCCGTTGCTGCTGCTTGGCCACCGGGACCGGCCTCGCAGGCTCCGACACCACGGCTTCACGCCCAGTTTGCCCCAACTGGCCCGCCTTGGGCGCAGAAGCCGTGGCCGCGGCGGCGGCGGCGTAGGAGACCGTCCTTTTCTGGCCGGAGGCCGCAAGCGGGGGGCGCAGCACAATGCCCTCCAGGACAGCGAACTGCCGCTGGACCCGCTCCTGGAACTCCACTGACATGGGTATGTCGACATTGTCGTCGACAGACCGTTCTGCGAGCAATGTCCACTGCTATATGGGTGACCTTGGTTCTCCCGCGGACATACTCATTCCTAATCCAATCACAAGAGGAAACTGAATACAGCCTCACATTTAGTGTAGTTCGAGTCATTTCGTGCAAATAAATTGTTTTTCTTTCCTTCTTTTCTAGTGCGGCAAGATTGTCCACTAATTCTCATGTAGCGTGAAAGTGTATCTAGTGGTGCAGCAACAGAAAGTGCTTCCTGAAAACACCAACAACGCAGCTTGCTTCCTCACATTGGCACGAAACCCATCAGCCCCAGCAGTATCCTAAACACGTTGTTGTACAACATCTGTGTTGTCTTTATTTAGGTACAGCCCAGTACGTATACTATTTTTTATTAGTTTCTTGAATGGACGCATGCTAGATCAGTAAACAAGTTGTCAAAAAACTTGCCATAAATTGATTCGAAAGGTTCGTGTAACACGTTACTATCCTATTCCTATGCATCCTACAAGAGTGTATTTTGTCAGAGTGATATTTATGCCAGTGATAACAATCCCGACTCACGAGTTGTAGGCCGCGCGTTCAAACCTAGCCAGATATATTACTTTATGTAATTTATTTCATCATTACTGCTCTCAAAACGGTTAAGGAAAACACCGCAAGGAAACCGGCATGTCCTAGAATCAAAACTTCGAAAGCATATGACATCTACCAATCCGCACTGGGCCCGCGTGTTGCATTACGGCCCATTCCCTCTCCTAGAGAAGAGACCTGAGTCCCAGCAGTGGTAACATTATAAGGCTGATTATGCCATTTATGAAAATAAAGCAATCGCTGTCGACTATACCTTGTCCACGGGTCCCTTTTCGGTTATTACACCAGATTTGTAGTCGACCGCTGAGGTTATTGTCGTATGACAGTGCCACCGTTTTTAGTTTATCTTTAGCAAATTTCGACCAACGTTACCGCTAAGTCCGTGCTCACATTAATGTCCCATCTCGGGTTTAACAATTAACGCCAAGATAAATGGTTGGAACACGAAACGATAACTGCGGACTTTTCGGTTTAAACCTACGTGCATAGTCGCGTGAAATTTATTATGTAGATAATGTTGAAAATTGAATCGGATAGGTGTCGGTCGCCGCGAGCCCCGTGTCACAGTGTCATGGAAAAACGTCGGTAAATCGATTTTAATGTTTCGGTATCGAGTCGTAGCTAGTGGAGTCGGCGTCAGCTCGATTTTGAATCGAATGTGATAAAAGATGGGAGAGAAATATGGAAGTGAAATATGATTGCGCGTTTATAATCCTGGGGTACTAGGGTTTGAAGTTTTGTTTTATTTACATATGTTTTGACTAGCTTCTGCCAGCGGCTTTACCCACGTAAAAAGTAGGTTTCTCCATACAAATTTTGGACCGCCGTTTCATCCCCTTAGGGGGTGAATTTTAGAAAATCCTCTCTTAGTGCTCGCTTACATTTATAAAAGGAAACCTGGTGCAAAATTTCATGCTCCTAGGGCCTGTAGTTTCGGCTGTGCATTGACATCAGTCAGTCAGTCAATTTCTACTTTTGATTTTCCACAACTTACACACAACGCTAACTGCTAGACAACTAATAAACATACTTATATATTTCAAGTTTCAACCGTCAAGATAACATTATCAAAATTTTCCGTATTTTTCAATTTAAATCTATTTTCTTTGTAAAAACTCATCGAAAGAGCTTTGACATTTCAAAATGTGTTCGATATGGGATTTGATGCATGTGGAATCCTGGAGGAGCGATGGCCTGATGCTGCGTAAGCGAGCGACGTGACCCTCCACCGCGCAGCTCCTTTGATGACTATTCCATTCCACTACGCACACAATGTTGGAAAGTAGCAGATTCTGGACTAATTGTGCTCCATTGGTGTAACTGCTGCAAGGCGTTCCGATGTGAGGATAAAAAATAAATAAATAATAATAAATTTCTAAATACATACATAGCATAGCATAATCAGCCTTTTAATGTTCCCACTGCTGGGACTCAGGCCTCCTCTAACTAGGAGAGGGAATGGGCCGTAATCCACCACGCGGGCCCAGTGCGGATTGGTGAATGTCACATGTATTCGAATTTTTGGTTCTAGGACATGCCGGTTTCCTCACGATGTTTTCCTTCACCGTTTTGAAAGCAGTGGTGATGAAATAAATTACAATACATACATATTATATATAAATTACACCCAGCCACAGAACAAATGATTGTGTTCATCACACAAACATTTGTCTTGGGCGGGAATCGAACCCACGATAGCTCCGGCATGCCAAAATATTAAATAGATTAAGATTACATAATGGTGTGCATAAACCATAAACACAGCCCTATAACGCTACTCAGATCATGGTAATCTTCCGGTCACACTGGTAGTCGACCCTAACATACTTAAGAAAATGCAGATTTTGAACACACTTGTTCTGAAGTCTTGTCCCTGTGCTTATGCCTTTCAGCGAAAACTTCAAAAAAATCCAAATGACATTCAAAGAAATATTGGTAAAAATATCCTCATCAATATACATTTCTTTGAACCCTATCCGATATATAAACCAATACATACATATACCCGCACAAAATACATAATTTACCTCGGTCGACCCATTGTTTTGTCCCGGTCATCACGTAGTCCCGTAGAGTTCCCGTATTTGTCCCATGTTTGTCCCGTGTTGGTCCCGCGTTTGTCCGCTCCTCGCCTCGGGACAAAAGGCACGGTCTATTGAGAATCCGATATCTTATTATTGTATGCAAAAGGAGGTAAATCGTGTTTAAAATGTACATGGATGAGCCCGGAAATGTTCGAGAGGACGAATTGTTTTATAAATGTGTGTGTTTTGGTTCGAAACAAGAAAAGTTGTGGCTGTGTTTGTGGATTATGGTTGATGCCAGATAAAGAAATAGCGTATCCTTTTATTGAAGTTTTTAATTTTTCTAAACTGGTAAATTGCGAGTTGAAGTCGCGCACCGAGGGTTCCGTATAAATTGACTAATGTATATAGTTCGATTCCTGAATCGAATCTCCCAAGATTTTTCGGAATCCTAAAAAAAAATAGTTTATGACATATCTGCTGTTAACTGATCTGCTGAAAACTGTAATTTCAGATCTTTTCATGCACTTGTGCTATGAGCCCTTGCTTCTTGCCTTTCAGGATTCTAGGTCATCGGGAAGTACCCTATAAGTTTTGATTTCCTTGCGAGTGTCAAAATATGCGTCTAAACGGAATATAAATGGCCTTATCTTTAGATTGCGTTGACATAGAAGTTGAGTTTTTTCTCTGTTCCAAGGATTAGCAGACCTGAGTGTCTGATATTATTTTCAGTTTGACAACTTCACGCGTTCCTGAGTAAAAGGAAGAAATTTGCCGCCTCAAAAATCTGCCGCCCTGCTCAAGCCTGCTGGTAAATCCGCCACTGCCCTGTCCTAAAGAGGAAGCCACGCGGGCCCAGTTCGCGCCCAACTAACATTAGGTGCTAATGTAAGAGTTAGAACATATGTATAAAAGA
Organism: Mythimna impura; assembly: GCA_905147345.3. Classification (NCBI taxonomy): domain Eukaryota; kingdom Metazoa; phylum Arthropoda; class Insecta; order Lepidoptera; family Noctuidae; genus Mythimna; species Mythimna impura. The sequence goes on from LR990358.1 coordinate 28,081,095, forward strand.
GCTAAACAGATCCTCGTGTTGGTGGATGTCACAAGTCTTCGAATTTTGGTACTTGGACATACCGGTTTCCTCACGATGTTTTCCTTCAGTGTTTTGGGAGCAGTGGTGTTTAAATAAATTACACAAAGTAATGTGTTTGGCTGGGTTTGAACCCGTGACCTGCCACCCGTAATTAAGGGCCGTTACCACTGGGACATCAGTGCTCTCTCTCTTCACCTCTGGTCTGCTTTCAAACCTGTTAACAACCTTTCAAAAATAATTATTATATTAATTTTAAAGCAGCTTTCCTGAAATAAAATAAACTCGACAACAAACACGTCCGTCACAAAACATATTTTAGCTCTTTCCACCTGCCATAGACTAAATAAAGCCCAACGCTCACTGCACCGGTCGTCGATAGACCACTAATGGGCGGTCTGCCGCGCGGCCGGGAAATATTCGTTCGTGTGCGTTCGCCCGATAACACAGGATTATGGTAAATAGTACTCCGTGCTGGAGATTAAGGGTATTTTCAGGGATTCGCTGTATTTTAGGGCATTTTTTTCTGACGAGTCACTGGTTTTTCTTTATTTTTTATTTTCTGAACGAAGCGGGTGATGCGTTTTGGTATATATTATGTATAGTATATTGATTTTTAGTTTTCATACAGAGAGTGTGGCTGCTTACTTTCTTTTGTCATATTTTAAAGTACAAACGTATAGAACACCTACACACCTATGTTCCTTCAGTTGCTCTTTGTGTTGTAGGACTACGGGTGACATTTTCAGAAGTCAACCTATGGCCCTAGCAGGCATCAGCCCTGCTGGGCCCCTACAGTGTTGCTGACATCTCTCTTTGTGGCGCGCATGGAACACTACGCACCGTCAACGACTTGGGCTCGGCCCAGACGGCTAGCGGACGGTCAGACGGCGAGCTACCAATTACTCGTCATACGCAAACCCGCGCCTACGGTGGCTGATAGTCGGGGTCAGGGTCTCGGCGGCTAGGGCGTGAGGAGGTCCATTCCCTCATGTGTGCGGCCGTCTCCTTCGCTAGCATTTATACTGCTTCGCAGAAGAAAGCGCCTGCCGTCCATTCCTTCTCGCTCCGGACTTTTACTATACCATGGTTTTCGGAAATCCAGTAGGTATACCAACTCAAAAATGCTATCTATCTATTCATGTACGGTTTCCGCACTTAGTCCTGTGTGGACCATTGTACGTGGGCCATAGCGGCCACAACCTTAGGTGGGCTTATTCCAACCAGCCCACCTCTCTCCAAAAACAGATAAGGCCTCTTAGGTTTTTCAGGGCATCAATAAGGGAGTTCGGGGATCCTAAGGTTCGTGTGCGTATTTCGGTGACACCTGTGCAGTCCAGGAGCACATGTGCAATTGTCTCCTCCCCCTCCAAACATGCTCTGCACAAGGGACTGTCTGTGATGCCTATCGTGTGAAGGTGTTTATTCAGTGTGCAGTGTCCGGTGATGGTCCCCGTCACCAGGCGCAGACCGCCTCTGTCCAGTCTTATGAGTTTTTTGGTGAGGGCTTTATTGAGATGTGGTAGGGCCTCCTTGGCCTGCCTGCATCCCGGTGTCGAGGACCACCAGCGTTCTGCTTGTATATGCGTGTGTTCACGTAGCCAACTACGCAGCTGACCAAAGGGGACCGGCACAATTGGTTCGGGCCCGAAGGCCATCGCTCCAGATCCTCTCCTGGCCAGTTCGTCCGCCGCGTCGTTGCCCAGTGAGCCGCTATGTCCTTTAATCCACTGTAGTGTCACCGTGTTGCGTTTCGGCACTGTGACACTTTCCAGTGCTGAGTGGCATTCTTGTATAATTTTCGAGGTGGTAGAGTTTTTGCCTAGGGATTGTATGACTGAAGCACTATCAGAGAGTATCCGAATGTGTGTGTCCGTTACATTCCTAGTTTCTATGGCGTGGGCCGCTAGGATTATACCAACACATTCCGCCTGGTAGACGGTGTTGAATTCTCCTAGCGTTCTGGATATTCTGATATTGAGGTCGTTGGAGAAGACTCCAACTCCCGTGCCAGCATCTGTCTTTGATCCATCCGTGTAGACTCTCAGTTCAGCTGGGCCTGAGTAGTCGTGCTCTTCTTCTGTTAGTTGAATATTGAAATTCTTTTGGAAATGATACGCCTTTGGAGCTTTGTCGGTAGGTGCTGCCATCATAGGCTGTCGTTTGATGGCGTCTTCCATTATGCGTATGTGTTTGATTCTGGAATCTTTACTCAGGGTGCCCGATGCGCTGAGCCTGAAGGCCGCTGAGGCCGCCTCCTCCTGCACTATTAGATGCAGTGGGGGCAGTCCCAGCATCGCTTGCAGGGCAGCCGTGGGTGTGGTTCTCATGCTGCTAGTGATCGCTACGCAAGCGAGTCGTTGCAGTTTTTCAAGATCTTTTTGTGCTGTGCTCAGTTCGGTCCTGGGCCACCAAACTAGGGAGCCATATGTGATTATTGGTCTAATAACAGAGGTGTATAGCCAGTGAGTGATCCTTGGGGCTATGCCCCAGCTGCGGCCTAACATGCGCTTACACTGCCACATAGATATACTGGCTTTTTTGGTGATGTACTCAGTATGTTTTGCCCAATTCAGCTGTTTGTCCAGGTAGACGCCCAGATACTTGACTTCAGTTGACAGGCTAAGGGTAGTTCCAAAGAAACGTGGTAGCTGTAGTGCTGCCAATTTCCTTTTTTTGGTGAAAAGTACTAATTCAGTTTTAGTGGGGTTCACAGTCAGTTGGTGTTCCTTACACCAGTCCTCTACTATTTTCAAGGCCTGTCGCATAAGGTTGCATAGTGTATTTTCGTGAGTGCCATTTATTATAATGGTTATATCGTCGGCATATCCTACGGCGAAGTAACCTTTGGTGTTAAGTCTTTTAACTAAATCATCTGCAACTAAGTTCCATAGTAAAGGCGAGAGGACACCCCCTTGGGGACAACCCTTCGACACCATGGCCCTTGTAGTGTTATTTATATTTGCTTGTACTGCTCTAAGTCTGAGCATATTTGTGATCCAGCCACTCAAGGTCGGGTCAACACCGTGACTTTTGAGTGCTGTGCTGATGCTTCGGAACATAGTCTTATCGAAAGCTCCTTCGATGTCTATGAAGACTGCTAACGAAGAGCCTTTGTGATTTATAGCGCATTCAATCTTTGAGGTCACGCTATGTAGTGCAGATTCTGTTGATTTACCTGTTGAGTAGGCATGTTGCTGCTTGTGGAGCGGTCTCTCCAAGAGAGGTCCGTCCCGGATATATCTGTCGCAAAGCCTTTCCAGGGTTTTCAGTAGGGAGGATGTCAAGCTTATGGGCCTGTACGCCTTGGGTTGTGTATAGTCAGTTTTGCCGGGTTTCGGGATGAAAATAACTTTCACCTCACGCCATGTGTGTGGTACATATCTGTGTGCTATGCAGGCACGGTATATCACCAGCAGCCACTGCACCAAGGAGTGTTCTCCCCACTGCAGTAGCGCCGGAAAGACACCGTCTAGTCCTGGTGACTTGTACGGTTGGAAGGTCCTGATGGCCCATTTAATTCGGTCTTCTGTCACTATGTTATGTGCTCTGGACCAGTCAAGATCCGTTGGGGTCTGTTCCGGTGCGCTCGACCACGTCCTGTCCTCAAGTAGGTTGCAGTCCGGGAAATGCGTTTCCAGTAGGACCTTACTGGTCTCATGGTCTGTTAGTGTGTAGCTGTTGTCTGGTTTTTTCAGCGCACCAAGGGTACGTTCCTGGTCAATTGACAGGATTTTCCTGACCCGTGCTGCTTCAGTGTTGGATTCAATGCTTTCGCAGAAATTGCGCCAGGCGGAGTTCCTGGCGGTCCTAACTGCTTTCTTATATCTGTATTGAGTTTCTTTGTATTGTTCCCAGTCCTCTGGAAGTCTTGAGTTTTTGGCTCTGTTAAATTGTTTGCGTAATGCATTTCTGAGTTTGCCAAGCTCTGCGTTCCACCAGGGGTTTCCTTTTCCCTTGATGTGTGGGGAGCTTAGTTGACAGTTTGTGTGGTATGCTTTGATTATGTTGTCTGTGAGTTTTGTCACGGCGTTATCCAATTCTACGGAGTCAGTTATTTGATTTACGGGTCTTTGTTCCCTGGCTAGTAGGGAAGTTAAGTGGTGTTTATATTCAGGTACATTTGTACGGCGAGGATTGCGCCGTGGTTCTGGGTTTTTTGTAATGGCTGCCAGAGAGAAACATATTCTTCTGTGGTCAGAGCAAGAGGGTTCATTTGATACGTGCCAGTTAGAGATTAAGTTTGTCGCGTTTTCTGTAGCTAAAGTCAGGTCTATGATCGTTTGTCCGCGGACCGTGACCCAAGTGGGTTCCGTGCCTCGGTTCACGATGTTAAGGTTAGTGGAGAATAAGTATGTGGATAGTGACTCACCCCTGGTGTTTGATACTTCACTACCCCATAGTGGGTGATGCGCGTTTGAGTCGGTGCAGATGATCAGGTCCAGGTTGGCGTTTTCGCAGTGTTGAACCAGATCAGTCAGTTCTTTTGGTGGGCAGCTTTCGTCGTCGCCAGGCATGTAGGACGAGGCTAGTACTAGATTCGGGGTATCATTACCAATCTGGAGCCTGATTGCTGTCAGGTCTCTGGAACAGAATTGGGTTAGTGGTGTGATCGGTATATCTTGGGGTATGTAAATGCAAGTTCGAGGTTTATCTATATTATATGTATTTGATATCAGTTTACCTCCAATGTTTCCAAGTCCGCATATCTTGTCATTTCTGACCCACGGCTCTTGGATCATTGCTATGGTTCGGGGATTGGTCTCCAGCACCCTGCGTAAAGTAGCTGTGGCAGTTTGACTGTGCTGAAGGTTGGTCTGGATGATCGGGATTGGGTTTGGTGTGGTCGACGACGGCGTCGGAATGGAGTTAGGAAGAGGTGGAGCCATCGGAAAGTGTTTCTCCCTCCTCCATCCTTCGCCAGTCATCGGTGGGTGAGGACGCCAACAGCTGCGCCGTCCATCCGGGGGATGCAGGTGCCTTATCGGCATCGGCGTCAGCCATGGCTGCTCGGGCCATTTCTTCCTCGAGCGTGTCCATGTCCTTGTCGGTGTCATTTGTCTCCGTCTTGGTCAGTTCAGTGCTGTCTTCAGTTTTGGGATGGGTCTGGGGGTAGAAGCGAACGTATATCGAACCCAGAAGGTACGATATACGTCGCTCCCGACCCAAGACCTTGTCAACTTCATCGGTGGGTATACCCAGGGTCAGATATGTCCCAAAGTTATCCCCACCGACTTTGGTTGCCCTGTATAGCGACCACCTCCCAATGTCGTACCAAGCATTCTGACGGATCAGAAGGCTCTGGAGCAGCGCAATGTCCCCATTGAACCTGGGAACAAAGAGCGCCGCTCGGACACGGGTCGGCACGTCGGACTGTCTCATGACTGTCAGTGTCTGGTCGGTGTTAGGGAGTTTCAGCAACGGTGTGTTCAGTGTCAACCAAGTCAGGGCATTGTCGTCCTCACACCACATCTGCACGGTGCCGTCCGTCACCCGAGGGTAACCTCGGAAGGCCGGGAGTGGTTTCGTGGGGTCTGACATGATCAGGAGTTTTTCTAGTGCCGATTTGACGTAAGTCGCCTCGTCACTCGTCAGGTCTCTCGAGGGGGGAGGGAAGCAGATCGCTACGGCCAACCGCGCCGGAATATCCTTCGTGGCCCGCGCGTATGTTCTCTGCTCCCCTTGAGCGGTCTGGGTCCTCACCCGCTTCGGATCCCCCTGCAGTGCGCTCGGTGAGGCCGAGTCGTCCGGGCGATCTCTCTTCGCCGCCCCTGAGCCGCTTGGCCCAGGTTGTGGCTTAGAGGTACCCGGCGTAGTGCGCCCAGTTGGGATCCGAAACTGGCGATTAGTCCCAGCCCGTTTCCCCCTCTTCTTCATGTGCTGTCTGTCAGTTCGGTCCTGGGTCTGGTCAGTGGTTTCGGCGGATTCCGCTGCCAGCGAAGGCTTTTCGCGTCGGGTGACCCCGTCGCGTACTTGCCCCCGCTCGCGTGTTTCCGCGTCCGGCCTTTTTCCGTGTTGGGTTTCCCCTTCACGTACTGCGGGCTGGTCGCGTACTCCGGCAGTTTCCGCGTCCGGCCTTTTTCCGCGCTGGGCGAACCCTTCGCGTAATTCGGGCTGGTCGCGTATTCCTGCTGAGCTAGCCACCTGCACATCGCGCTGGCCGAGGCCTGCGCGGATCTTGCGCATGCGGTTGCTCAACTCCCTCTCCCTAATACGGATTTTTTCGCGCTTAGAGGAAAGCAAGCGTACTTCGTCCGCTGGGATTGGGGTGAACCCACCTGAGCCATCAACTTTTCCCAAACCTAGTTCTGGGTCAGCGTCTCTCAGTCTAGCCTCGGTCTTCGCGCGCTGTCGTGCTAATGCACGCAGTTCGTCACCGAGGCTGGTCAGTTGGGCTTTGTCCGTGTCGTTGTCAGGGTTATGCGTTACGCTGTTCCTAACGATGCTCTGTTGCCAGGCACTCGTGGACGGTAAGCTCAGTGTCGGTCTGATCGGTGCTTGCGCACCAGTCATGTCAGGGTCAGTAGGCGCAAAAATAGCGTCCGGTGGAGTCGGCTCAAAAATGCTAATTATAGCAATAATTTAAAACCAATGCCGTCTTTGTCCGCGATGGGGTCGTTTAAGTACTCTATTCAGCTTTTTTTTTTTATTATTGATAGGCTCGCGTTTGACCACCATCTCACCTGATGGTAAGCGATGATGTGGCCGACGATGGAGCACGCTTGCCTAGAAGTAACCTATTCACTCTTGACTTAAAGACTTATCCAAATATATTTAGTTAATTAAGTCTTGTTCGTCCAAACATTGAACTTTTTAAAGCTCTAACTTCAACTCTACGATAGCTAACAAAATAATCCTTGCACCACGCTTGCACTGTCTGAACAGGGTCTCTACTAAAACCCGTAATTATTCCTTTCCTCAAGAGACCACATCAGACATAAACGTAGACATGGTTCTCATATAATTTGACCATTACATGTTTTCCATTATATGGACATTAATAGTAACTTCCGAGTTTCTTTCGGTATTTCTTCTCAGGATAGAGAGCTAGGAAACAACGATCTCGAGATTAACATATAAAAGTGTTGTATACATATACTTAACCTAAAATTATTTGCAAAATAAATATGATTTTTCATTACCTGTCATCATCTAAATAACAACAACATGGGCCCCAAATCGACCGCCAAAACAAAAACCAATTTACATCTCAAAACAGCACTTTTTCCTATCTGTACGTACTGTTATGAAGGTCTTCTTTACGCTAACAAGATTTTGTAGGTTCGGCCTTAAAAAATCGTGTTAATTTAGTATTTTTCGTCCCAAGAACATCCTTCAACTAGTTAGCTCGTTTCACGACAATATTTTACGCTAGCCTAAACAAGTTCAGAATTAGGCAACGTTTCATAAACTTGCTAAACAAGTTACGGATTCTCTTTACAAATTTTCTTTAAGAGACAGTTTGAAAGACTAAACGAGCATCTGTTGAAGTTGTTACAGGCCAAACACTCCGTAATCTCAACGTGTCAACTGCGCACTGAAAGAAGTCTCTCAGATCTCAGGCAATCCCAGATTACGAGAGACATAAAGCCACCAAATTCCCATTAACTTTTTTTAAAAGGTTTCTCATTAAATAGGAAACAATAGCAAATACGGCGATGTGTCCGCGGGACGATTTTCGCCTATTTACCGAGCAGCTTACCGCGGGGATGCGAGGGGGCGCGGGGGCGAAAGGGTCCAACATTAAGCCGGATAGTTTCACAAACATTCATTCACCGCCGCCCCGCCGTCACCCCGCCGTCACCCCGCCGCCGCCCAGCCCCATTCAAGCGAGCTTTAATAAGAGACCGACACGGTAAGCGGCTTACTTTCTCAAATACCGGAAATTTAGTTTCCGTTGGTACCTACGGTTTTAAGATTGCCGATTACCAACTCTCTAATGCTACACGTTTTATGTTTCGCTTTTGAAGGCAGCTCTCCATTCGCTTTCAGTCGGGATTATGCCCAAACAAAGAGAGTATTAAAACACAGTTTATCGGTAAACCATTTTAATTTTAGAGCCAGTTTACTGAACAATGGAACCGGCTCAAAATGTTGAATAGAACATGCGTTTTTAAATGCAAACGAACGTCCATTAACGGAGTTCCTAAATTAATGAAAGGTCAAGACGTTGGCTGAAGAAATTCTCAACGCATCGGTGGCTCTTCATTCCGGCAATAAAATAAATAATTCCTGGTCGAGGAATGTTCAAAGTTCCTCTCGGCGACCCTCGGAAGGTCCTGCCTATCCTAATTAGGGGATGCACTCGAGTGTCCCTCAGTTTACGAGCAGAGGTCAATAGATAAAGGAGCGTAGTTGTGCAAATGACGGTAGTTCGGATGTCGCTGCCGGGTGGCGAGCGGCGAGTGACGAGAGGCGAGCTAATTCAACACTATGGATTCAACTAATCATGGCAAGTATTGTTGATATCACTTCTCTTCTTCGTTTCTACGAAGAATTCTATTTGATTTTTGCGTCACTCATTTTTGTATTATTTTCATTCCTGCGATATGGGGTATTTAAGACCTCGTTTGAAAACTGTCATTGTAAGGGGCTTATTAGACCCCGTAACGTTTAAGAAACTAAAATCTTTTTTCTAAGTGCAGTACGTGGTCAACGGGACCCCATATTAAAGTAGATACACCACTGCAATCTGTTCCAATTGGACATCTTAGATATATCTTCATCACTTTTCTGAACTAAACCAAATTGTCGATTGACTATGTTTTTCTTACCCGGACCGCAAGGATGACATATACGAGGCGTATTAGACCTCGTTCCGTACTGAATGTGTTCATGAATAGAGTCAATAAAACAGGAACGTATTCCTACAATAATATAGCAGCAATAGGGGCAGTCGTGTAATAAATACAGAGAGCCTGTGTTGTGTGATGTTTAATAGGAACAACCAATCTTTTTTTTTTTTTTTTTAAATAGGTTAGCGCTTGACCGCTATCTCACCTGATAGAAAGCGACGATGCGGTCGACGATGGAGCGCGCTTACCTAGAAGTAACCTATTCACTCTTGACTTAAAGATTCCCGGGTTGTAGCCATCAGGAAAAACAGATTCCGGCAAGGAATTCCACTCCTTAGCTGTACGCACTATGAATGTGTTCCCAAAACGTTTCGTGCGTATAGGTGGGATGTCCACCATGTACCGGTGGCGCATTGCCGTGCAACCAGCACTAACTTATAGCACTAGCTTCTTTAAAAAATAATCAACTTTAATAACATAATCAAAACTTAACAATATCGCCATATTGTATCACAACCAAGACACTTTTTGAAAAAACAAAATACCGTTACCATTTCAGTTTCAAAAAATCTGAAAACCAAGTTTAAAAATGACTAGGCAAAAAAACTCTTTCCTAATTAAAACTCAAATCCCTATAAAAATTAACTCAAGATAATTATAAGTTTTCTAGTGTTATTTCTTGTTTTTCTTTCCTTCTGTACTTGGAGTAGACTTCTTTCAGGAACTTGAGCCTGTCATTGTACCACAGTGGTGCAATGTGGAACTGCTCATCGATTACCAGGGACATTGGTTCTGACTTGTTGGCTCTGACCCACTTCACCGGCAAGTTAGACCCTTCAGGAGTCGGATCCCTGCAAATATGAATAAAAAAATGTTTTGAGCAAGCTTTGTCGATCGTACACCTTATGCTAGTCACACACGATTCAGTTTACCGTCAAATTTGTGATCGTAGTCTACTGTGTGTATAAGCGGTCAAATATGCATAATACTTGACCGCTCACACACACACAGTAGACTTGTCTTCAGTAGATAGCGACACACCGTCAAGTTTATTTACCCAACGACCATTCGTTGAGTTTACCGGCCGCCGCTTCAAGCACGCTGCAAACTTGACAATAAACTGGATCGTGTGTGGCTGGTATTATGCATCGCTTTCCATCAGGCGTGATGGAAAGCGATGCATAATACCAGCCACAAGTCAAGAGAATCAAGGTCAAGAGAATCAAGGACCAAATTTAAAAAAAAAACTCAACAACTCCTAGATAAATAGTATTACATAAGCAAAATACACTCACCGGCACGGAAACTTGGCCACCTATAACTTGCCGATAATTTCTATTTAAATATTTAATTTTCACTATATTATGGGTTTATGCACTATATTAGGGTTTTTTTATGGTTTTGTAACTCAGTTATTGAAAAAATGATGCACCAGCAGTAATCTTTAAAAAAATAAGCAGTTTCACAAAAATATTGGTTTTAACACTGTCAATTTAAAAAGAACACAAAATGAAAAATAACCAAAAAGTCTTCGTTGTGTTTGCATTTTAATATCGGGTGTTTCCTCCCCTAGCCCCGATAACAGCTTGCATTCGTTCTGGCATACTTTGGATGATGTTTCTGATCTCAACTTGTGGTATGCTTTCCCAAGCGGTCAGTGCTGCATTTCGAAGCTGATTCAGAGTTTCAGGCGGGTTGGAGGAGGACTTTATTTTTCTTTTAAGCTTGTCCCAGATATGCTCTATTGGATTTAAGTCTGGACTACGAGCTGGCCACTGCAATTTTTTAATACCAACCTCTGTAAGGTATTCCTCCACGCAATGTGCAACGTGTGGGCGCGCGTTATCGTGCATTAGGAGGAATTCGTCAAATCCAATAAACCCTGAATATGGTAACACGTGTTCCTGAAGAATCTCCTCGATGTATCGTGTTGCCGTTAATCGGTTATCGACGATAACTAACTCCGTACGTGCATCGGAACTTATTCCTCCCCAAACCATTATAGAGCCTCCATGAAAACTAACAGTTTGTGTGGTGGTAATGGGTAAAAACCGCTCTCCTCTTCTTCTCCACACTCGCTCCCGACCATCTGGAGCTCGTAAAGCGATTCGACACTCATCTGTGAACAGTACTCGAGCCCACTGCTCATGGGTCCAGTTGACGTGTTCTCGTGCGAATCGAAGTCGAGCTACTCGGTGACTTCTGAGAAGTTCTGGGCCGCGTGCTGGTCTACGAGCTTGTAAATTCACTTCCTCCATTCGTCTTCTCACTGTACGTTCACTAACATTGACACCTCTTGTGAACTGGAGTCGCTGGCGTATCTCAACAGCGGTGAGGTAGCGGTTTCTCAAAATTTCCAGGACAATAAAGCGGTCATCCCGGGCTGATGTGCATCTGACGCCTCCGCTGCCTGGTCTGCGGGAGTAGCGGCCTGTCTCCTGGTATCGTTTCAGCGCATACTGCATCGATGAACGTGGTACATTCAGTATAACAGCAACTTCTCGCTGTGTCAGCCCTTGTTCGATCAATGCTACAGCTTGTGCAACCTGTGATGGTGTTAATGGCATTTTTATTGGAATTAAATCACCTTTAGTTATTGAAGTAACAGTACGATATCACAATAATTGAATAACCTAACAATAAACTTTCACAAAACACAAATTTAAAACAGCAACTTAGTCGCTCAGATGACCGGGTTCAACTAAAACTTAAAAATAACGTCATATTGCACTCAAACATGATAAATTACCCTCTTGAACTAAAGGTAAACATTTTTTAGACCAACCTTCATAATAAATAATCATAGGAAACACTTAAAGCTCTTGTTATCGCGAAATACGCGCTTGGCCAAGATTCCGTGCCGGTGAGTGTATTATCCATTTCAATCAATCAATCAATCAATCATTTATTTTGTAAAACATAGGTGGGTTAACAGGTAGTACATAAAAGAAAAGTAAGTGCACTATATTTTGCCAAAAGAATGGCGTACAAAATTAAGGCAAAAAGCCAAGCAAGTCAAATAAATTACAAATGAAAAAAAAAAAATAACATTATAAAGAGAAATAAAATATGAGTATGTCAATTGTCATTCGGTTTCATGTTACGTTCTCATATTTTATGTTAAGCTTGGGTTTCATGATTCTCTGATTGAATGTCATTATTTTTGTCTTACTAAGATTCACATTTAGATTATTATTGGCTAGCCAATTTATTATATTTTTAAGGTCATTATTTATGTCATTCATGAGATTATTGATGTCATTATCAGAGAATAGAATAGTACTGTCGTCAGCAAACAAGACCATCTGATTTTTTATGGCTTTAGGCATGTCATTTATGTAAATATTAAACAATGGCGGACCAAGAATGCTACCTTGGGGAACCCCGTAAGTCGATTTCCTGGGTTGTGATACGTATGTGTGTTCAATTTGAGAACTCTTACTTAATCTATCAATTGTCGTAATTTGAATGCGATTAGACAGATAAGATTTTAATAATTTTAAAGCGTTCCCTCTAATACCATAACGCTCCAATTTCTTCAGCAATATATCATGGTCTACATGGTCGAACGCTTTAGACATGTCCATGAAGATGGCTGCTACTGGAGTTCTTTTATCAACATTAGATATTATTTTCTTTACTAATTCATATATCGCCATATTTATGGATCTATGCTTTCTGAATCCAAACTGCTCTTTGGCTATGAGATCATGTTTTTCAAAAAACGAGTTAAGGCTTTTGTATATTACTTTTTCTATAATTTTTGAAAAAATTGGTATTAGTGCTATTGGCCTATAATTACCCATGTTTTTTTTGTCATCTTTTTTATGAATTGGTTTTATAATAGTAATTTTTAGTTTCTCAGGGAAATGACCATGTTCGATGCAAAGATTGATGACATAACTCATAACGGGCCCAATTAACAGTGCCACATGTTTAACAATTTTGGTGATGATGCCATCATATCCTTGACTATTGGTATTATTTAATGAGTAAATTGTTGTCACTATGTCAGATGGTACCGTAGGAGGAATAAATATAGAGTTACAATTAGTTTCAATGGTTTTATAAGAGGGAATAGAATTAGTCGGCTTAATTTCATCTATAAAATAATTATTAAAAGATTCTGCTATTAATTGAGGGTCATATATTATATTATTGTTTATTTTAATGTAGTCAGGTATATTTTCTTTAGGATAATTAAGCTTATCTTTGTTAATAATGTTCCAAGAAGCTTTAGATTTGTTTTTGGCCGAACTTATGTGATAATCATTTTGTGATTTTTGGGTCAGATTTATTACTTTTTTTAAACGAGCACTACATTGCTTTAATAGAAATTTATTTTTAGCATTAGGAGAACGCCTGTACTGCCATAGCATGTCTCTTTTACGTTTACTACTTAGCCTAATTCCTTTAGAAATCCACTTTGGTTTCTTACGAAGAGTTATTTTTACTTTCCTTATGGGAAAACAGAGATCGTAAAATAACTTAAATGTGTCATAGAAACAATTAAAAGCTTCCTCGGGGTTATGGTGTAGGTAGACTTCACTAAAGCTTAGATTACCAAGACATTCAGAGAATTTTGCTAAGTTATCCTGGCAATAGTCACGCTTTAGAGCATACCAATGGTTAATAGTACAGGTTTTTTTGACTGGGCATTTTATAATTTGGGCAGTGTGATCAGATAACGCTAGATCTAGTACTTCGCATTTACTGCCTCTGACATTATGAATGATATGGTCTATGCATTTACCACTAGCTAATCGTGTTGGCTGATGAATGCCTGTCTTTAAGTCGTAGTTTAAAAGAAGAGTTTGAAACTTATTGGATAGTTTAGACTGTGACAGTGTGTCTATGTTGAAGTCACCACAAATAACCACTTTCTTAGAATTTTTTAGACTACACATTTGTAAAACACCATGTAAATTAATAAGAAAAGTTTCCGAACAGTCTTTGGTCATTTTAGGTGGTCTGTAGACGCAAATCACTATTAATTTGTGTATTACTAGTTCTATACAGCAGCATTCCATCACATTAGGCACATAAAATTTACTTACGTCAATATTTTTGTATTTATGCACCCGATTTATAAGGATACAAGAACCACCACTCCTTGTATTCTGCGTTGAAGAGGTAGCCAGTTTATAATTGGGGATAGATAGGTGCACCTGATCTTCATTCAACATATTGTGTTCAGTAATACATATTAAGTCAATGTTTTGTCTTTTATCCCGTAATTCTTCCAAGTGGAGTGTAAGAAGGTCCGACTTACTGATCAAGCCATTTATATTTTGGTGAAAGATATAAATAGAGTTATACACGAAAAAAGTGGCTGTTCCCAGCTTTAGTCTCGTTGTCCAAAGATACAGACAAATCACAGTTTACAATGTCACCAGGAATGTCACAAGTTTGAGTGGATTGGTCACAGTTACTAATAACAACGTCGCCAGGTAAGTTACAAGTCTGCGTTGATTGGTCAGTTTTTAACTTAGTCAATATTCGATTTTGCTCAACATATGTTACAAATTTATTTTTGAAGTCAATACGTAATATTTCTTTTAGTAAATATCTACAGATGTTAACAGTAAAATGGTATTGCTTTCGTGGCACAAATTGACTATATCCCATATTCACAAATAGACCATTATATTTGTTACATACGTGGCGTAGCGTACTATTTAAACATTTTTCATTTAAATGATTATATATGGGACTTCTGATACAATGATATTGGCATATTTAATACTTCTAAACTATACGCTGAGGTCAACTTGAAAGTCTAGCGGATTGGTATCATTTACACCCGTCAATACAATAACATAGTCATTTTTAGTAAGTTCGTCAAAGTTATATGAATTTAACAATACATCAATTAATTTAGCACCAGGTTTCCAGAAGCATAATACTTCAAAGTCATTGCCCAGCAGGGCTTGTAGAGTGTGTCGAATATTCCGTCCTTGGTCGTCACCCAGAACAATAACCTTTTTCCGCTGCAGAGGTATGGTTTTAGGGGTCTGCTTAGTGGATGCACATTTTGGTACAGGACACGTATCTGATGTATGTAGTAGCTCAACAGTACTAGAGTTCACTTTATTTGTCGGTCCAGTTGTCAAGTTCTTTTGGATGGAAGGAGATTCACTAACACGAGTCATCAGTTTATTTCCAATAGTCAATGGTGATTTCATAGTATTTTCTATAGAGCAAAAAGATTTTGCGCTATGCGGTAATGTTTCTGTTAAGTTATTTTCGACAGGTGGAGACGGATTAACAGAAATGTTCGAAAAACAATTGGCAGATAATGACGGTATTTCAACCTCTTGTGTCGGGGAAGAAGTTACTAACGATGTCCGGTTCTTGTCATGAATTGATAGTCTTTTCTTTTTCCTATTTGATAGTGTCTTAGATGAATCTGAGCTTTCCAGTTTTTTATATACTTCGATTACTTTAAAATTCTTAGCATGAATTAGCTAAGAATTTTTTTTTAAGTCGCTTATTTCGTCATGTAAATTGTCTATTTCATTCGTTGCTATTTCGAGATCTTTCGTTAAACTCACAACCTTTGAACGCAGGTCTTCACAACAGGATTTGTTAGTGTTAATCGAGGTGTCTGGTAAACTTAGCATCGTTGAGTCAAATATTGTTGTATTATTTAGTTCGTGGAACGATATTGAACGTTTCATTCGTCGGAACGTTATATTCTCCTCATTATCCATATTTTAGTAATGTATGTCTGTCGTGAATTGTGATTAATTAACTGAGTGACAATGCACGTACAGAAAACTGTTTAAAGAAATTTTTGAAATCACAAAAAGTGTACGATGAAAGCCAGGATCGAACCCGAGTCACCGTTCACTTGAAGGCGTCGTCAATACCATTGAGCCAACTCGCTTGTAATTACACGTGTTGAAATAAGTATACTCAATCTACAATTGTTCCTTTAAATAAAATTGTACGTTATGATGTTCTTTGAATTGTTTACCGCCACCGTCGGTTTTTATTTTGTCTCCACAAAACACAATTAACAACATTGTTTTGATGATAATAGTTATTCCTGTTTTGTTTAACGTTATTTTCACTTCACCAAGTGTGTTTTTATTTTAAACTTATTGATGATTTTATACGAGCAGTGAAATTGCAATTTTCAAAATAGTATTTTTATGCACTAAACTTGCATATAACACTTAGATAACACTAGTACTTGGTTATTATGTTATTGTATTTACACTTCACTACTTTTTTACGGTTTAGATGTCCTTTAAATATTTTTTAGCGATTAAAATAAACTGAGCTGATATTACGCGTGACAGCTCAATTTCCAACCCCTTCTGGTTTTTTTAATCTATCCAGTTTTTTTTTTATGAAGATAAGGAATTTATAGTAGTTTTTTCCCAGTTTTCAACTTGTTTCTAGATGAAAAGTACCTTATATTCTTTTCTGTACACCTGACAACATGTAACAACAACAACAACAACATTAATATAATCGGCCAAGTAGTGGAAGTGTCAAAGCGTCACAAACAAATTAACTCACATTCGCATTTATAATATAACTTAGGACAAAGGACTATAATGAACATTTGTAAATGTAAATGCTGAAGTAATCACCATCCAGACACCCCCACCCTCCCACCGGGGCTTTGGTTGTTACGTAACACTTAAATGGCCAAAAAATACAAAAATATTTGTGACATGTAAATGGATTAAATTTTATTTTTTCTTCAAATAGAATAAACGTGAAAATAAAATGAACGTGTTATTTTAAAAATAATAAAATTATACAAACCAGTTTCTATATACAAAACAATTACAAATTTTTTTTTTCACACATATTCCCATGCTTGAAAAACATATTTGTTATCTAATCAGTTTATCAGTAAATATGCAAAAGTAATTATAATTTATATAATAAGCGTTAGTCCTAACTTTGAAAACCAAGTCAAAATTGATCGGAATTCAAATGAAACATATAACAATTATATCCATATATGCCGCATATATGGCACAGCCGAAACTGCTGGGATTAAGAAAATGAAATTGTGCACAAGGCTCATTGAGATATTTTGTCCATTCTTATTCTTCTTTATGTTTTCTTTCACATCACTGGTCAACATAGCAAGGAATGTTCCTAACCTTACAAATCCCTATTTGTTTGTTATTGTCAGGTCAATAATAATTTCGCGTCGGGCCCTGGTTCAGGCTATGGTCCGGAGCGAGGAGGAGTGGCAGGCGGTCGCCTCCTTCTGCGAAGCAGTAATGCTAGCGAAGGAGGAGGCTGCACGCGTGAGGGAACGAAGGTCCTCACGCCCTAGCCGTCGTAATTCTGACCCCGACTACCAGCCACGGTAGACGCGGGCTTGCGGACGTCGAGCACTGGGTAGCTCGCCGTCCGGCTGTTCGGTAATTAACCGGACCGAGCCCAGTCGTCAACAGCGCGTAGTGATCCTCGCGCTCCTCAAAGAGATGTCAGCAAACCGTAGGGGCCCAGCGGGGCCGATGCCCGCTAGCTAGGACCGCGGAGAATATCTGAAAGGGAAACCCGTAGTCCTAGTACGCAAAGGGTAATTGAAGGATACAGGTGTGGTTTTAGTCAGTAAAAGTCTGACACGCCCTCACGCTCCACCCAGAGCGCGAGAAGTCATTTGATGATTTCCCACCTTAAAAAAAAAAGGTCAATAATAATTTAAATCTAAAAAAGGTCAATAATAAAATAAATCGGAGTTGTTTGTGACACCATATTTTAGTTCGTTTTTAGTTATTTTTAATTAGGTATACATAAATAAGTGTTTGTGAAACTATACAATAAATGTAAGTGAATAGATTTTTTTTTTCGGGTGGGAAAATCATCTAATGACATCCCCCGCTCTTAGGCGGAGCGGGAGATAGTGTCAGACTTTTACTGACTAAAAACCCACTCCTATTCCTTCTTTGCCATTTTTTCCAGGGCCCCGGGGGTCACTTTCGCATCACCCATGGCCCCAGTAGGCTTCGACCTTGCTGGGCCCCTACGGTTGCTGATATCTCCTTGAGGCGCGCGTGGAACACTACGCGCCGTCGACGACTTGTCGTCGCCGTTGACGACGTCCGTTACCGGACGATCTGACGGCGAGCCACCCATTGCTCGCCGTCCGCAAGCCCGCGCCTACGGTGGCCGGAAATCGGGATCGTAATCCCGGCAGCGGTTGGGGCGTGAGGACCGTTGCCTCACGCGATCGGCCGCCTCCTTTGCTAGCATTACTGCTTCGCAGAAGGAGGCAACCGCCTGCCACTCCTCCTTGCTCCGAACCATGGCCTGTACCAAGGCCCGGCGCGAGAGATCGCTGCCGCCGATCGCCCCCACGAGGACACGGTGGTGCTCTGCCCAAGCGGGGCACACCTCTACCGTATGCTCCACCGTGTCCTCCGGGCGGTCCACGCAATGGTGGCACCCGGGCGTCTCTTCTGCACGAATCCGGTGTAGGAACCTCCCGAACTTACCATGTCCGGTGAGGACCTGCGTCATGCGGTAGGTAAGGACGCCGTGAGGTCTTTCCAGCCACTCCTCAAAGAGGGGACTTGTCGCCATAATTATGGCGTGCCCAGCACTGCGTTGCGACAGTCGCTGTCGCCATTCCACCATGAGAAAGTGCATAGATATGACATATTTATACATGCTAAGTATTTCAAAACTTGAATGTACCTACATAAGTTTACTTTTTTGCCGAGTTAATTGATTCTTAAATAATATCTAAAAAAAATTCCTTGGCCAGTATTACTTTTAATTAACCAGAGATAATAAGCATTTTAATTAGAACGTAAAACAATACCTACATACATATCTTATTGTTCGTGGGAAGTGTGTGTATATTACCTATAGTAAGTAATAAATTACCTCAATTTACACAGTTAACTTTTTAGAAAATACAATTTACTTTTACAGTTCTCGCTTTTGCTCATCATTCCAAAACGTCAGAGAACCATACGTTAAGAAACATAACCTCTTGATTGTCGTAAATCTGTTATTATTTATACAAAAAACCATTAGGTACATAATATGTTCAGAATAAACAAGAGCGTCACACTTGACTAAAACAAAGGTTCTGGATTGGATAATTGTACCTAATAGGCTCTCACGTGAAGGCTAACTGAGCAATTTGCCTATCATCGTGTAATAATGTCTTTGATAGGCACCTTGTCACGTCTACCATACACACCTATAAAGTAACGAGACAAAGATCCTCTAAAGTTAAGGTCAGACTCACCCATATTTCGCGAAGTTCGTCCACATCGTCGTCACTCGGTCTATCATTTTCTTCTCAAATTCGGGAAATATGATCTTTTGAGAGAAAACATAGAAAATATCATCAGCATGTGTCGCGCCCGGCACCGCCTTCAGCTTTTTCGGTAAAAAGAACTTTGGTATATTCCTTCGGCCACAATATTTAAACAAATAGCTGTAAACTGGCTGGTCCGAAGTCTCCAGGAGGCCCTCCACTTCAGTCAGCGAAGGGAAACTCAGGTTTGGCTCTCCATACCATCTTGATATTTGAACTACAGAATCTATAGATATTTTCTCCCCTTCCATGTACAATTGTTCTAACTCTTTAGCTACCTTTTGCTTAGTCTCCAAGTCTGGAATGTGTAAATTCTTTGGGAATGATCTTTCAAACTGTATCCGAGGTATCATCGTATCATTATCCATTGCCACTATCAACAACCCTTCCTCGTTGTTCGTGCCAATGATCACAGGAACTTTATGGTAGTCGCCTCGAGAGAGAAGATCGAACGGCGAATCTAGTAAAAATGCTTCCACGCCTTCTATTGGCTCCTCACGGCACGGCGTGTATAATATTTCAGATATGATCGTATTACCTTCCTGGCGTGGGACTCTGGTAAGTATTAGCTCTTCATTAGACTTTGACATGAAGTAGTTGTATAGCTCGTGTGGGTCCTGCGACTCGTACAGCATGGTTCTGGCCAACAAGCTTGCCATGTATACAGGTTTGTACTGATACGCCCACGGCGCCAGTGCCGATCCACTTTGAGTGATAGCTTTATGGAACAGTCCTTTCGACATCGGAGAGTAGAGGTGTAAGGATGCTGATGCCGCTCCAGCGCTCTCGCCGAATATGGTGACGTTGTCAGGATCTCCACCGAACTTCCTTATATTCCTTTGAACCCATCTCAATGCAGCTACTTGGTCTTTCATTCCTGCATTTCCAGGGTTTTCTTTGATGCCAAGGCAGAGGAAACCCTGTATGTTTAGTCTGTAGTTTATGGTGACCAGGATGACACGTTTGCGTATCAAATAATTAGGACCGTAGAAGACCTTGTTCCCTGAGCCTTTGAAGTACCCTCCTCCGTGGATGTAAAACATGACGGGTAGCTCGGAGTGTGGACCGGCGTCTAGGGGCGTGTACACGTTGAGCGTGAGGCAATCCGTGGTGCCGACGGTCCAGGAGTCGGCCACACTCTGCATGCATCGCACGTGCTCGTTGACCGCTTCGAAGGTACTTGTCCACGTCGGTTCAGGACCAGGACCCTAGAAAAAAAAATGTGTGAGTCCATAACTCTACAACGTTTACATATTCAGCAAGATTCCAGTTCCCTAAGCTTTGGGATAGACCCTATACGAATAGTTCGTATAGGGTCTATCTAGGTTGCTCCACTTCATATTCTAAGGTTACCTACTTCATGGCGTCTTGTTCCTCATTATTCTTTTAATTACACGTGTTAGAAACGATTGCGTGCAGCCGTGAGAGAGCAAGCTATTATGCAGCTGCGTGCATAGTTAGGCCTCCTGTCCAAGGACGCGTCGTGCAGTCAGTCGCTTCATCGACAGAATTTCATAGTTTTTTATGTAAGCTGTGAGCAGGAGTACACCAAGCTTATAATGAAGAATACTCGTCTATGAAACTAAGCGTCCGTGGACAATAGGCCTCAGCTTAACATTAATTTCGCACTTACCTGAAACCGATGTGGTACACTGGCATAAGGTATAGCTTGGAAACTTTTATAATTGCCAGCGGGAGATATGGTGCCTCTGACGGGGCCGTTACTCAGCTCAATAGTGTCAGTTGGCTGTCGAACAAAGCGGGCAGCCCAGAGTGACCACAGCACTACCCACTTAGCACTGACTGAGAATGGAAGGGACATGTCACTACACTGGCGTTGTCACACTACACTGCCGTTGTCACACTACACTGAAACTCAAATGTCACTTTTGCACATTTTTGCAACTTGATGAACAAAATCCTCACTGATCACTTATTAACTTGAGTTCCGTTTGACAACTGAAATCAACTGCTACGAAAGGTAAGACCGTCGCCCTTTGGATACCAATTATCACTACCTATCAGTAATGAAACTAATGCCTCAAAGTCTAAACAGCTGTTTATAATACAAGATAACGTATCTATGTGTTATGTCATAATATACTCTACACTACACATACGTATGTAGTGGTAAGATTAAGGACTGTAAGATTTTTGTTAGCTCAATTAAAATAACTAGTTATTATCTTCATTGATTTCAAGACAATACACAGTTGTGATACAACTGCAGTCTTTATATACATATCAAGCTTAGGGCCAGAAACGTATGCTATTGAGTAGAACTGCATCTTGAAGGCTTTTTTATAACCAACGTGTAATTCTTCCTACATCACCTTCGTACGTATTGTACGAGCCATCATACACTACAGGCGGGCCACATCGCACTTATGCTGAAATACTTTGCGTTGCGGCTCACCGTGACTCGATTGTGCACTTGATTTTTGATAACTGGTCGCACAACACAAATACTCCTAGTGCAGGGTGGCAACTGGCAAACCCAAGAATTTATCTTCAATGTTATTAACGGAAGCCTAACAACGAAAATTTTCTGTTGAAAACTGACGTACCAAAATGTCAAGAAGTGATAGAACGACATAGATGAAAAGACCTTCTGTCAGAAATAAAACTTCAAACACAAAGTTCACAGCATGGAGTTGTGAAGTACCAAAGAAACCATATATACAATAAATCGATCACACTTTAACTGCTATGCTCGAAGCCGAAGCTTACTGGAGCCACGGGTAGTGTGAAAGCGAAGCCAGGGGCCCCGGGATGAAGGCAAAGAAGGATCAGGAGTAGGTTTTTAGTCAGTAAAAGTCTGACACTATCTCACGCTCCGCCCAAGAGCGAGATTTGTCATTAGATGATTTTCCCACATAAAAAAAAAACTGCTATGCTCGTGTTAAGAAATAACCACAAGTATAAGTAAATAATGAAGTTCAAGAAATGAACATGGTAAATTCTAGTGTAGATACATAACTTAAAAACCTTCAACTTTAATCTAAATTCTGGAATAGGCAGCTGTTAAAGGGGAGGGCTGATAAAGGGCATTTAAAACATTCTGCATGATACGAGTGTCATCATCATTTCAGCCGAAAGACTTCTGCTGGACATAGGTCTCCCCCAAGTGTCGCCATAGCAACCCGTCCTATGTTTTTCGTATCCATCGGATTCCCGCGACCCACCACGTCATTGGTCCACCTTTTGGGAGGCCTACCAACATGCTACGTCTTCCAGTACGCGGTCGCCACTTCAGAACCTTCCATCTATTTATTCTGCGAGCAATGTGCTCTGCCCAGTTTAGCGATTCTTCAGACTACATCGGTAACTTGGGTTCTCCTAAGGACATTTTCATTCCTGATTCGATCACACAAGGAAACTCTGAGCATAGCCCATTCCATTGACCTTTGAGTGACTTTCTTTAAGAGGGCATGCCACCCAATAATCATCTGACTTCAAGCTATCTCGGAGTCGGCTTCCAGTCGAACGGGACGCAAGATGTGAACCCACTTGCATCTTTAACGGAACAAATACCTACTTGACCACCACAACTCATGAACTGGGTAACTATTAAGATACCTGTTAGTAATTGTAGTTGTCAGACCTGTACAGTATCACTATACAAAAAATTCTGCTACGACTAGATTCCTCGATTCTTCCACGCGAGGGAAATCTGCTTCCAGCTACTAATCGCATCAATAATGCATTGTCGGGGATCGATATGTCAAGGGAACGCTCGCAAACCGCGTACGTAACGTGCTCCACACCTTACGGAATAGCTACAGACTGGATATGGCATAGCGTAGTCGCTGGAGAGTCAAAGAAAGAAAGAAAGAAACACTGTTTATTCGCGCAAAATGACGCAATCTTAAAACTAGCAAACAAACATGATCAATTGATAGGGAAGATATGCGTCACATCCGCACAAAAAGGCCGAACGCTCAGCATAAAAGACAAAAAAAAGAGAAGAAGAAAAAAAAGAAAGAAAGAAAGTCAGAGAAATGAGTCCTCTTTCAGTTGCTGGGGCCTTACCATGACATGTTAAAATGTCAAGCGTGCGAGCGAGAAAGAAGGATAGAGTTATACACCCTATACTCGTATACGAGTAGCTCCATTCCTTTAACAGTTCAGTTTAGATCGTCAAAAAGATCGCGTTAAAAGCTCGTGGTAGGACCTTCTATAAAACCTCACCGTGAAACCTTCGGTAAAATGAGATTTTTTATTTTTATTATAGGTTCGCGCTTGACCAATATCTCACCTGATGGTAAGCGATGATGTGCGATGTAGCACGCTTGCTTAGATGTAACCTATTCACTCTTGACTTAAAAAATCCCAGTTGTAGGTATCAGTAAACACAGACTGCGGCAGTTTGAACTGCCTGTCTAATCTTTAAACATCTAACCTTGAAAATTAAATAAGAAGTGAGCTTGACGTGAACTTCATACCTTCTAATGCAAGGGACTATCAGTTCACTCCAAGTTCACTTCAGCAAAGTTTCCACGGTGATATTTAGAGAACAGCACGACTGGATGCTGTAAACCTCTCACAGTGAGTATGAAGGGTGGCTCTCATAGGTAGCGTGAGCATGAAGTGAGTCTTTGCACCTTGATTGAATCAGTGGACAGTTTTCATTGTAAGATTTATGACAGAATATCACGACCTGGATGTCTTCCTCATGAATTGGATAGAGGAAGCAAGGAATCGTGATCCTTGGAAGGAATAGAAGGAAGCCTTTGTCCAGCAGTGGAACATTAAGGGCAGTGGCGGATTAACCCAGCGCGGGGCCTGTAGCAAATTCGATCAAGGTGCCCCCTGTGTAGAACTTTTTTTAAATTAAGATAGTTAAAATAAAATATTTTGTGTGTAATCAGCTGTATTTAGATTTCATTTAGTATAGATACTTTGGTTTTTGTCTTACTAATGGTCTGTAGCATTCGCTACTCTTGCTACATGGCTAATCCGCCACTGATTAAGGGCTAGTAATAATAACAAAACATTTATAACAGCACGATGCTGTAATATGCATGAGTCGTCGTCGAAAGCAAATTATAACCTTTGGATACTTAACCGAAGGTTAAATGACCGAGCAGGCATTTCGTAATGTAGCAGAACAGTTTACTATACCTACACGATCTCACATTCAGACATGCCACAAAAAAAAATTATAAAAAAATTATAATTTAAAACTAGATATCGATTATAATAATATGATGATTGCAGCATTATAATCCCGTCGGTAACCGAATAATATAAACAAAACAATTTTACGAGTTTGACATTTCTGGTTAAAAGGAAGTTACTGGCGTATTCCGCTTTATTATCCGTGGCACGCACTCACACACTTTAAAGATACCTCTGTCAAAGTTGCTCAAAATTCACATATTTAGTTACAATTATTTACACTTATATTAAAGTGCCTACACGTCTGATCGCCACAATATCCACGAGCACACTTCACTTTTTAAATCAATGCCATTGTGTTGCTGTCAAACTGTGAAAATTATTAATTCAGAAGTTTTCCGAAAAATAATGGTTTTTTGAGTCGATCGTTCTCGTTTTAAGAGATACGTTGCTTATTCTTAATATTGGTTATTTTATGGGGCGCCGGTATAGTAGCATAGCATAGTTGGCCTTACAATGTTCCCACTGTTGGGACTCAGGCCTCCTCTCTAGGAGAGGGAATGGGCCGTAATCCACCACGCGGGCCCAGTGCGGGCGCCGGTATGGGTGCCGTCAATGGGTAGCTCGCCGTCCGACCGTCCGGTAACCGTCCGGACCGAGCCCAAGCCGTCGACAGCTCGTAGTGATCCACGCGCGCCTCAAAGAGATGTTAGCAAAACCGTAGGAGCCCAGAAGGGCCGAAGCCTACTGGAGCCATGGGTAGTCCGAAAAGGAACCCTGAGATCCTGGAACGCCAGGCAAAGAAGGAACACAGGTATGGATTTATTCAGTAAAAGTCTGACACGCCCTCCCGCTTCGCTCTAGGGCGAGAGAAGTTATTGAATGATTTCCAATGACTTCTCAAGGAAACATGTTTTTTTTTTGTTTGCTGGATACAAAAAAAAAACATGTTTCTTTGATTTTTCAACTATACAGGTTTCTTATTCCTAAATTAATTTACGTAGCTACGATGTCAATTAAGACCTTCTGGCTAATCGTCCGTTGTTTGATTGTACGGCCACATATTTAATTGTATATGCCTTTATTAAAATTCGCGTAATAAAACATGCCTCTAGTATATAATAGCGTTTTTTTATTAATCGACATTGAACTACACTTTGAACTTTGCACGAAACAAGCTATGAACATGTCGCAACCAATTTAAAAATAATGACACTTAATAAGGTGCCCAGTTATATCAGGTTGTCTGATATAATATGACCTATTTTTGTTGTAGATAATGTTAGTACCATCAGAAATTAAAATTTAAACATGATGACTTATGAGTAACGACAAATTGCACTGTATCTCAATAAACAATAAAGTACTCGGCATGTTAATCCAAAAAAATCAGACTTAACTGCTGGTTACGTAAGAACTGAGAATATTCTAGAGATCACCATATTCGCAATGTATCCGCAACATAAAACGCTATCTACAGCGACATATAAGTTTATATTCACAGTTTAGATTTCATAACATTTATCTCTGATATCAGTGGCCTACATTGGGAATTTATTTCTTATCTTAAAAATTATTTATTCGCAAATATAGGCGGAAGTACATAGATGGATTAATATGATTATTTACAAAGGCAAATATTTATTTATTTATTTAATAGTTTGTGCACGTAGAGGGCATTTTGTCGTTGACGGTAGAAAAAGTTTGGTTAAAGAGAAAAAATATTATATTTTGTATAGCACATTTTAACTAAGGTCGTATAAAATACGGATAAAAACAAAAAACCTTATATACGAAGGAATCTAGACTCACGGCACTGGGTCAGCCAAGATCGCAAAGAAAGTGTATACTACACGAACCTGCATTGCGGCCCACTTTTGACTCCCATAAAAATTAAAATCTGTCTGAGCGAATACTTTATTAGTTTTTGTGTTGCGTATTTATTTTGTTATTTTCTATGTCTCCTTTATCCTCAATTCGTTTTTCCTGATATTTCATTTTAAGTCTCTTAATTAATTAGTTAAACAAAAATTTACGTATTGTTTTAACAATTTAATTGCATGTCATTTATTACTTTTTTTTTTACTTTCTAATGTGATTTGTTTCTTTTTCGTACGTGCCCTTGACTGCCCGTGCCTGTGACTACGATGATAGCGATGTGCTGAACACAGTGCATTGGTTGTGTAAAGTACCGACAGAAGAAACGACAGTAGCTTCATTACTTACTTATTTAATAGTGGGTTTTTTTTAAATACAGCTCATTACAAGGACAAAATTCTCATAAATAAATAAACATTTGAAATGTGTAGATGTTTAAATATTTAGAATTTGTTTTTGTTGTCATATTTTTATTGGTCAGACCGTGGTCCACATTATGTTGGTTATCACACCTCTTAATTACTATGTTAGTAAAAGACACAACAACAGATGCACATGTATACATGCTCCCAGTGTGACAACGTGGCGCAACACGACTTATCACTAATGACCCTCAAAATGCTGTTGCCACTCCCACGCACTGCGCAACATGGATGCTACTTGTATTCTTACGATGGCTTTAAATCCATTGATATGAGCATTAGCAAACCTTCCTCTAAGTACATCGCATCATACTTTTATGATAATATTTGTCCGGATATAAATTCATCTTTAGAAATTTATAATCCACTTGCTTCTGCCAGCGTCATCGCTCGCGTGATATTAGAAAACTATTACATCCCCCGCTCTTGGGCGGAGCGAGAGTATGTGTCAGACTTACTGACTAAAAACCCACTCCTGTTCCTTCGTTGCCTTTCATACCAGGGCCGAGTCTTCCTTTCAGAAGCAGACACTTGGCTCCAGTAGGCTTCGACCCTGCTGGAGATGTCAGCAAACCGTTGGGGCCCACGGTTTGCTGACATCTCCTTGAGGCATGCGTGAAACTACGCGCCGTCGACGACTTGAGGTCGGTCCGGACAGACCCGGACAATTACCGGACGATCGGACGGAGAGCTACCCATTACTCGCCGTCCGCAAGCCCGCGACTACGGTGGCCGGACATTGGGATCGGGATCCCGGCGGCTGGGGAAGGGGAACATACTCCCAGGATAAAAAAATCTTATAAACTATTCCAGGACATAGCCTTTTTGCTGAATTTCATCCAAATACACACACACACACACAAACTTTCGCCTTTATAATAATAGTGTGATGATATATGAACGAGTGATGTGAGCATAGCCCTCTCCATTGCCATTTTTTTCACTTACACTTATTAAAATTAAAATATGTGGCCCAACAAAATATCCGCATTACTTGATAAATATATACTTACGAGTACCTACCTACTTATTTTAGAAGCTGTCTCAAAATTATAAATCTTAAATCTAGGTCAATAAAACATGCTTTTGCAAATTTTACCATATTAACCTTTAGACCTCCCTAATAAATTTAAAGGATTGATTTGTAAACACATTTAGAAAAAATGTCTCAAACGCTGCATATTTCTCTAAAAGAAATTATCATACTGAACTACCTACTCAAAGTCAAAGTTATTTATTTGCAATAAATCCGGCACAAGAGATGGTAACATTTGTTTTTTTAGCGCAAAGGCACATTTCGCCGTGAGTTGGCTTGCAAAAATCATACAAGGTGCTCCAAAGTAAGCAAAACTCTACAAATTTTTTAAAACATACAATATAAATAAACATTATATCTTAAGATATTGTTACATAAATAAACTAAATAAAAACATTATACAAATTTACAATTACCTAGATTTTTTATCGATATTGTCTACATTTTATAAACTAGTGGTTAGTTTATCTAGGTAATTGTAAGTTTGTATAATGTTTTTATTTAGTTTATTTATGTGAAGTTAAAGTCTAAAATATGAGTCAAACATAAAATTTTAATTACTATTTTGGCTTAAATTACCACATAAAAATGAAGTAGGTCCTGCAACAACAAGACAGTACCAAAACGACCTACAACACAACTGACTAAAAACCTACTCCTGTTCCTTCTTCACCCCTGCGTTCTTAATCACCACATTTGACTACATAACTTTAAAAAATCACCATAACTTTGGAACTTACCAAATTAATTCATTGTTGATACATTGTGGTTCAGAAAAATAACATAATATTTCGAAAAGGTCACTTTTCTAGAAATGTTCGTTTAGATAGCAATACTATCATCGGTACAGACTGTTTTTGCCGACTAACACTAAACATATGCAATGCCATGCTTTCTATTTGTCCATTATTTGTCCGCTAAATAACTTAACTTAATGAACCAATAAGACCGTTAAATTTGCGCCCATGTGGAAAGCGTAATAAACAAGTGACATCTCACAAGCCGGACAGCTGTAGTAATGTCGTAGTTTACGACTTACCGCTACATAGACATTATAGCAACGACTTGATGCCACTGGGGCACTAGAGTACTGGAGAAGTGCCGTTTATAATATGTTTAGTGCCTGTTTCATAACTGTGCGCCATATGGGGAGAGCCGACTTGTTGTAACTGTATTGGAACTTAACAAAACATGACTTAATTTTGTTGCATTTAGTTAACTCGCCCTTTAATTAGGTAAGCTTAACTGTCTTGTTGGCCAGCGTGATTGCTGAGCGCGGATTCCTGGAATCTATGCCCTGGTCGGGTAAAAAGGGTCATTGGGTTTATCCATTAGAAATAGCTGCCCGGAGTTAGAAAGTTAGTGGTGTAACACCCCCGTCCCTTGGCTGCGATCCACCTGATGGTAAGCAGTGATGCAATCGCTGACGGTGAGGTGCACTAGTTTATTAAGAGCCTATTCACTCTAGACTTGAAGATACCTAAATTATAATCGGACAGGAAGACCGCAGCAGGCAAATTGTTCCAGTCCTTCGATGTACGCGATATAAACGATGAGGCGAAACGCTTGTTCTGGCCCGTAGAGGTTGCAACAACGGTAGGGAATGGTACTCGAAATGCTGGCTACCCTACGCCTGTACTCCAGGCTTTGTAGATTGGACTTAACCAAATCTTGATTATCAGTTAGCCTTTTCGCACGCCTCTCTACTGTAAAGGAAATGAGAGTCCACCTTTGTTTGCTCACACGCTTCAGCACAATAATATCTTCTGCGTACCTGGCTTTATCTCTGTTGAGATTGGCCACCATAATCGAAAATCGGTCGAGAGAGAATAAGTGATATGACTGGGTAAATTCTGTTGTGCGGTGATAATAATAATAACAATAACCCCATCGCGGTATCTCTACGTTGACGTCGTGGTGGGGCTTGCGTGCTCCAATATACCCTAGGTCTGTATCGGTAAAGTTTGCTTTGCCGTAATATGCCTAGGGTGAGGGGCCAGACTAAGAGAGATACAATCCGCAGTGCAGTTTTGTGGCGAACTGTTGGGCATTAGCGACCCCACGGACCCGATCTCCCGGGAGAATTCTTGTTCTTCATCTCCGGCTTGCCTTTATTGGCCGGCCTTAGTGAACACTGACGAGGAACTGAGCTCCCACCTCTCTCTTGCCTTTATTGGCTGGCTTGTCTTGAGTGGAGATTCGCAAGAGCAAACGTGCTCGGGAGAAGGATGATCCAGTAAGGTGCTGGTAGGGATCTTGACCGTACTTCCGGGATTGTCCTGATAGCCGTGGTATACCTCTCCACTCCTCAAGCACCTCAGGATATTTTGCCCTCTTGTTGCTACGTCACTTCGTGCTAGCGGCCGTTTTTGGGGGCCCATTTATTGAGTGTGCAAGTCACCCCCTGCCTTTTTTCGATGCATATTAATAACGTTGTTCAGGCAGGGGCCTTAGTCTTGACATAGTTCCATGTTACCAGTCCACTTAAGACTCCAAAAACCATAGCCCTATTATCTTTGTTCTCCATATGTCGTAACAGTTTTTCAATAACCGAGGGTTGTCCTTGGGTGCACTAGCATTGTCGTTTAGGGCGACGCAGGTGCTCTCGGGGCATGGCTGCTTCGGGAAGTACTTGTGTCGCATAAACAGGGAGCCGGACGCTCGGTGCCATCACTGCACCGACTGTCGGGAGGACACGGCGCAACACACACTGGCAGAGTGTGCCGCATGGGAGGAGTAGCGCCGTGCCCTTGTATCTGAAGTGGGCCCCGACCTGTCGCTGCCGGCCGTCGTTCGTTCGATGGTCGGGGGCGCCGAGTCGTGGGATGCGGTGATCTCCTTCTGTGAAGACGTAATTTCGCAGAAGGAGGCTGCGGAGAGGGAGAGGGAGGCCGTGGCCACTCTCCCGTGCCGCAGCAGGCGAACCGGGCGTCGGCGGAGGGCAGACAACGCCCTCTTCCAGCCCCCATAAAGAGGTCCGGAGGGACGGCGGACTCGGGGTCGTCCGCCGTCCCCCATCCAGCAAGACCCGAGGCGGCAGCGCGTAGTGTTCCACGCGCGCCCCTATTGGACGTCGCGGGGGGAGGACACCTCACACTCCCCCCGGCTTGAGGTGGCCCGCGTAGGCGGGCCGGCACTAGCCGGGGATCATGGATGGCGTATCAGCTCCCACGATCCCCGGTCCAAGTGTGGGAGGGAACACCGAGGTGGTTTTTAGTCAGTAAGAGTCTGACAGACCCCTTCGCATGCCCCAGGCGAAGGACATCCATGAGGATTTTCCACCCCGGCAACAAAAAAAAAAAGAAAATGGGTGCACTAGCATAGCGCGTACAGGGATAATCGTCGGTTGGTATCATGTTCCATTATAATTATCTAAAGGGCCTCTGCGAGTTGGCATCGGCTCCTCGTACGCCTCCCAAAGGTCCAGGACCTCAGGGTCCTGAGATAAATAAAAAATAATAATAATATTTTATTAAAATCACTTAAAAATACAAACATCAGTGTCGCCCTGGCTCGTGATGACACGAAGATTCAGATTCATTTATTTGCAAGATCATTAGATATTATACGAAAACATGGTCAACTCATAACAATTAAATTCAATTTAATTTTTTACATTACATTGCATTTAAAATACATATAATTAACCTACTTAGTTTTTACTTACGTTAAACCTATTTACACTCGCTAAACCTATTAAAAATAGTGTAACTCGCATACAATGATACATGAAGTAATTAATTAATTCAATGTCAACTTAATCTTCTATCTATGTCGTGTTCATAGAAATGAACATTTCATTGTGTCTTCAACCGTTTCATGAAATGGTCGTATTTCATGATATTTAGTGCCTACTGGCCACATCATGATACGGGCTAGCCAAATCAATGATCAGTTTGCGTTTAACGATATGAACATCTAGATGTACGACTATTTCATGATATGGTCAAACATGAGTGATCACATCGTAAAGTAGTTATGTTGTCCACCGGTAGAGGTACTGAGATCGCTTTGTTTTTGGAACGTATCAAGGTGGCAGACAATGATTCCGTATTACAAACAAATAATAATTTTCAAATGGAAGATAAAAGTGCAGTGAAATATTATTACGACACGCTAAGAGATAAGTTTGTCTTTATGTTCCTCGTTGTAAGGATTTACCATAAACTATATAATAAACCAAAAATTTGCATGTCCTAGAACCAAAACTTCGAAGACATGTGACATCCACCAACCCGCACTGGGCCCGCGTGGTGGATTACGGCCCATTCCCTCTCCTAGAGAGGAGGCCTGAGTCCCAACAGTGGGAACATTATAAGGCCGACTATGCTATGCTATGCTATACAATAAATAAATAAATAAGCTGCATGTGTTATATAATACACCTAATACGGGCCTGTACTGATTAACTAGTGGTACGAATGCAGCCATGGTGCAGTGTACCAACGACATCCATAAGATTCTATCTGTATTCTATTGTAATTGGTTTTTCATTTCAATGCAGATCATTCTTAAAGACGCCAAGTTTTATTTTAATTTTAAAACTTATGTTTATACTTACAAAAGCAATACTTAAAATCCTTAAAAGGATTTTTTAATATTCACCCCCTAATATACGAGGATCCAAAGTTACTACTATCACGCGGGCGAAGCTGCTCGCAGAAACTAGTATTATCTATATGTGGCAATGATATTTCTAAGATGACATCGATGTTTTTTTTTAGGTGGGCAATCATCCAATGACTTCTCCCACTCTAGGGCGGAGCGCGAAGGCATGTCAGACTTTTACTGACTAAAGTCCACTTCTAGTTTCTTCTTCTTCCTGCCTTGCGGTCCAGGACACCGGGTTTTCGACGTCTGAACGTATATTTCTTATTTTTGTATACAATATAATATCTTGTTAAATCCAGCTAGTTCATTCAAATGACTATTGGTAGGTACTAGCAATAAATCTCAATGTTCGAATACCCTCTCCTGTACTCATATGCGAGCGTGCTATTTATAAGTCGTTACCGCAGTGCAATATGTACCTAAGTACTCTTATTTCCAATCTATTAAAGGTTCAAGATCGAAAATAATCACTAAGTTACTGTGGTTGGTTGATTGAATGGTCAAAAGACTATCGTAGCAGTTTTCGCTTGTTTTACTATTTATCACATTCATTTTGTGATAATCCAGACAATCAGAAGTACACTGCTCTCATAACTTTTTTTTGGGTGATAACCCATCATCAAATAACCTCTCGCGCTCTGGGTGGAGCAAGAGGGGGTGTCAGGCTATTACTGACTAAAACTCATCTGTGTATCTGCAATTGCCCTTTACAGTCCAGGGTCGCGATGTCTCTATCGAACAATCACGCAGCCTGCTGCCCTCTACCATACCTAGTACTTCATTATCATCTTCCTGCCCTTGTACCCTGTTATTTGGTGTCGGAGCAACATGATTTTTTCTTCCATTTTTTCTCGTCACGCCATCACTGACATTTCTTTTCTTTCATATCACTTCTCAAACAATCCATTCATATTTTCTTTGGCCGCTTTTTCCCTCTCCATACATTCACTGTATACTCATAACTCTTTAAGTAACATGCGCTTCATCCTTACTCTTCAAATGACCATACCAAGACAAAAGATTTACTTTCAACTTTTCAATCATTGACGCCACTTTCAAACGTAAACTTGAATATACTAATTTCTCAATCTATCCATTCTCGTCACACATCCATCTCGACATTCATCTCCGCTACATGCAATCTTTTTTCGTCCGACTTTTTCACAGCTCAGCATTCTGATCTATACAGTATTTTACACGTCTTATAACAAATTTTACCCATTTAACTGAGGGGCATCCGTGGGTCGCAAGCATTACATCTCGGCTTACCTCACCACCATCTTGGACAAAAGATCCGAGGTACCAAAATTCGGAGCAATCGGTATTCTGGGCGTTCCGGTGTGAGTTAAAAGAATAGCGCTGGAGAGACCACTGAAAACGCAAAACAAGTATTCGGTAGTGGTTTTGCTCCATTTTAAGCCATCACTCTCCAGTCTATGCCACCATACCTCTAGTCTGTTCCGGACCTCTAGTAGACCACACTCGGTAACCAGCACAATGTCATCGACAAACATCATGCACCAGGTAGCCTTTTCCTGGATTTCCGTCGTCTGAGCGTCAATTACTAAAATCAGGAAGAAGAAAAAGGTCGAGTCTTGATGCAAACCGACAGCCACTTTGAAGCTGCCAGTAGTACCCACTGTAGACGGGACTTGGGTACTGCATCGCCTGTACTTACATCGCTCGGATCAACTGCACATACCAGGCACACTTTACTCCTTAAAGGTTCACCACAAAACCTCACAAGGCACCCGGTCGTATGCCTTTTCGAGGTCAACTACCAACCACTACAACCATACCGACTTTCGGCAAAATATAGGCATCATCATTAAACCTGAACCGTTGAAACCATTCAAGTCTGAAACTATCGACACACAGACGCAGCGAGCAAATGCTGGTGTACGCCCTCAGAGTCAAAATTACAAATTAGAAGTCAGTTCAAACCGCAGATTGGGATTATTCTTCAGTAACGGAACCCTGCAGTTAAAATATGGTACAGGAAAAAGAAAGATCAGACATAAACGAGTTACATATCGATATTATATTGATTAACAAGAAACGGTATCGTGTAGTGACATGATAAAGACGACCGGTTTGCAGCGTGTGCGCATTTAAGCAATGAACAGCCGCATAGGCATACGCGTCCGAGTAACGGTGAAAATGGTTAGAATATTTAAAATAAGACACATCAAAAATTAACAAACAAAAAAACTATATAAAAACTATATTTTGGAAATTATAAGTGTAAATTTTCAGTGTGGGAATTTTTATGAAAAAAGTGTTATCATTTTGCGTAAGTAAATCACAGATCATGCTGTTGTCAATAGTCAAGCAATCTGACTTGCATCATGTTACGTAGGTGCAAGGTTAGTCAATTGATTACAGTTGTATTTTCGTAACGATAGCGTAATTTGTATAATGGTTTAATTAGTGATGTGCCGACTACTCGCCGACTAGTTGGTAAAGCCAAGTATCCGGCCACTCACAGTCAACGACTATCCGGCAAAGAGGGCTGAGTATCCGTCCTATCCTATTCTTGTCTTGTATATATTTCTCAATTAAATATATCTATGTATAAAGATTTCATGATCATAGAATCAGGGTTGGAAGTTGGTATTGGATATGGTTGTTCGTACTCATAGTACATATTTGCTATTGTTCGGTGCCCACTACGAGGAATTATCATTTGGCACTGGTTACATTTGACTTTCTTTTTGACATGATTAAATTATTGAGCTCATTCGCTTTAATGAATAATAATAATAATTTCTTCATATTTAACACAAAATTACCGCTCAGTCGTGCAAAAAAAATCAAGAAACAATACGAGGTAAACAAAACATGTTCCAAGAATCTCGCAGACGGCACGATTTTGGTCGACTAGTCGACCGATTAGTCGGCCTCTTTACAACTGACTAATCAGTAGACAGAGAAATCATCAAATAACTGAGAGAAGTCTCTGGTTGGAGCTAGCGGGAGTGGCCACCTGGGTACCTTCAATTACCCTTTGCGTTCCAGATCCAGTGCCAAGGTAACTCTTTCGAACGATCGCACAGCCTAGCCGGTTTGTTTTTTTTTTCGGTGGGAAAATTATGACATTCCCCGCTCTTGGGCGGAGCGAGAGATAGTGTCAGACTTTTACTGACTAAAATCCCACTCTTGTTCCTTCGTTGCCTTTCGTACCAAGGCCGAGCCTTCCTTTCAGAATCAGACCCTTGGCCCCGGTAGGCTTCGACCCTGCTGGGCCCCTACAGTTGCTGACATCTCATTGAGGCGTGCGTGGAACAGTACGCGCCGTCGACGACTTGGGCTCGGTCTGGACGGTTACCGGACGGTCGGACGGCGAGCTACCCATTGCTAGCCATCCGCAAGCCCGCGCCTACGGTGGCCGGAAATCGGGATCGGAATCCCGGCGGCGGTTGGGGCGTGAGGATCGTTACCTCACGCGATCGGCCGCCTCCTTTGCTAGCATTACTGCTTCGCAGAAGGAGGCGACCGCCGGCCACTCCTCCTCGCTCCGGACCATGGCCTGTACCAAAGCGGTGCGGTGCGAGAGATCGCCGCCGCCGATCGCCCCCACGAGGACACGGCGTTGCTCTTCTCAAGCGGGGCACACCTCCACCGTGTGCTCCACCGTGTCCTCCGGGCGGTCCACGCAATGGTGACACCCGGGAGTTTCTTCCGCATGAATCCGGTGCAGGAACCTCCCGAACTTACCATGTCCGGTGAAGACCTGCGTCATGCGGAAGGTAAGGACGCCGTGTTGCCTTTCCAGCCACTCCTCAAAGAGGAGACTTACCGCCATAATTATGGTGTGCCCAAGCCCAGCCAGTATTGACCTTACAATGTTTTTTAAACCAGAAACACGTAATAATAATACCAAGACATAGTTATCTTGGTTGTCAACATCACAAAACATGTCCGTATATTAGAATAAACCCATTACGCGTTCTCATTTACAAATAATACCTAGTTATATAACTGCAGAACACGGGCCGGATATTACGGCATCCGGTCAATAACCCCCCAACAAGTAATCCCTTCTTTTTTTACGCTTCGCTTAATATGTATATTGTGTATATTAATATATATATTTACTACAAAAGTAAATGAAAATGACATTCAGCAATATACATACTTTTAATAAGCTTTATTTAATTAGCAATCAGAATGTTGATAATAATTTACGTGTTGAGTTACTGACTGTCTGCTGTAAAATAATGACTCCCCAAGTGCTGCAATTTTTCTGAATTTCAATCACAGAATTTAAAACTCGCAACATAATGCTCAAAATCCTTGTCCATTAACTTTCCAAGATTAAATTACAAATGCAGCACCATTAATAAATAAATAAATGATTTTAAAACCTTTTTACAACAAAATTCAACCGTATCCAAATAAAAAAGGACCTTCTGGTTTCACCATCAGATCACTTCGATGGTACCACTTGACTATCTTAATCGAGATTCGTTTAATGTTTTTTTCGTGAGAAATACTGACATAATAGCCAAATATTATGTGGTCTTCTTCATCAGTTCTACTTCACCAAATAATATTACACTAGTTGTTATAAATACCAAAGTCTATAATTGTATGCTTATAAAAATAATAAGTTTATTTTCAGACTTTACATATGTATGTTGTGTGTGTATAATGTTTGTAGATTTCACTCAATTCCTCAGATAACATCATCAGAACTGGATTTAAACGAGTCAATAAAATAGTAATGCCATTTTTTTCTAATGTCTCAAAGAGCTTATTAAAGCCAATAAGCTTCTTAACGTATATAAATAGCTCATTATTGGGTACTCAGACGTCTCAATAAATATCCAATTAAGAAAATCTTAGGTTCATTCACAATCATAATGTCGTACTTGTATTTTAAGACCAAACACTCATCGTTTTATTCGCTAGGGGCCACTTTCACCAATCTAATTTAAGATTCCATTTCATATGTTCAAATTATTGTCAATTTATAAATACTGAGTTTCTACAGTGAGTTTAATTAATGTTAGAGCCACAAGTACCTTCGTAGCTAGGTTGTGTACCCACAATTATCTTAATCTCTGTGATGAAAACCTTTGTGTTTCCACAACAGTCTAAAGTATGTTTATTGGTAATATACAGATCCAATACAAATAACAAGGAAACAAGTGGGGGAATTAATATTAGGGCTTTAACTATGAAATTGCCGTTTTTTAAAACGCTTGAGACACATTGTTTCCACGGTAGAACTCATATTACAAAATAATGGGATTTTTCTTATATTTAAAAATAGTTACAAGTACCTACTGCAATATTACAGAAAATAAAATAAAAACACAAAGAATCCAATAAATACCTAATTTCGAAAAAAGAATAACGTACCTTTAATATAAAGTTTATTTGAACTTATAATTCCAAGTCAATCCAAAGATATAACACTTCAAAGCAACTCGTTTTAAAAAACGGCAATTTCATACTTTAACCCCTATTATTTTAGAGCACCTGCAGATCTAAATAACAAAATTACAGAAAAATTATTGACGCATCATAAAATACCCAGATCCTTACCGGGCACGGCAAGTTCGGGAGGACCCTGTTTCGGATTCGGGTAGAAAAAACGCCCGAGTGTCAATCATTGTGCGGGCCGCCCGAAGGACACGATAGAGCATACCGTGGAAGTGTGTCGTAATTGGACTGAGCACAATACAGCCTGCACCGTGTGGAGATGTCCGCAACCGTGAGGGAACGTACATCCTCACGCCCCAGCCGCCGCCACAAATGACGTTCTAAGTGTTGGGTTGGGCGTCGCAGAGCGATTCCAGGCGACCGAAGGCACGAAGTTATGGACGACAAGCAATCCGCCGGAAAAATCCTCCAGTAACGACCGAGCTCGAGTCGTTGACGGCATGTAGTGTTCCATGCGCACCTTAAAGAGATGTCAGCAAAATCGTAGGGGCTTCATTACTATCCTGAGAGTCATCAGTTTGGCTTCACGAAAGGAAGGTCAACGACGGATGCAGGAGTGAAACTCATCAGTCACATTTTGGAATTCAAAGATTCAAAGCATTTTATTTCAAATAAACCATTTATAAGCACTACTGAATTGTCAAGAAGTCAGTCACTCAGAAAAAATGATGCTAATTGCACATTCCAAAGCGTAGATCTCTATGGAAAAGAATGTGCTTGAAACTCCATGGACACTCTTTTCAATCATGTTATGTATCTTCTATCTATATATTTTTTTAATATAATAAAACAGTAAAATGGTGGAGCGTTGGTATTAATTGGCGAAAAAACTACTGAACCAATCCTGGTCAAATTTTGCATACATAATTCTTATAGGCCGGGTCAACTGTTAGGCTACATATTATCACGCTATTTGCTATGGAGGGTGAGCAATAATCCAAAATGTCGATATTGAACGACATTTGCCACGAGTTCGATCCCCAGCTACAGTTAAAAATTTGTCATTATTTTATCTTCTTGTTTGTAATAAAATAACTTTTACCATTTTTTCAAAATAAAATTGACATTTCTATTCGATATCTTCTAAATATTTTGTAAAAACTAATCAAAACACATAACAAAATCAAAGCGGCGAGTAAAATCACGTACTAAAATGTTGTAAATATTGCACCACACGCAATTCAGATACTCGCAACGCCATCTAAAGACTGAAAGTAGAAATAATGATGACAATGATAGTTGAACGTCATGTTTGATAGATGGCATTGTGTATTTTACGTAATTTTCTGAGTGGCGGAAGAATGACCATCGCCCAAGTTTGCAGACAGTTTTATTGTTTAAAATTGGACGAAAACCGTTATGGTTAAACTGGAGTTAGACGGAGGCATTTTTAATCCTACTGCTTTTTCCCCCGTGGTTGTAACAAGCTAATTGACCGTGATTATTCAAGGGATACCAACCAAAGGCGATAAAAGTAAATACTTATATGTATTTAATTATTGACTTTAAAATAACACGGCCAAATTTTCGGAAGGGGTAGCATGGCACCTTGCGTTGGAAGGCCCCCAGGTGGACCGATGACCTGGTGAGAATCGTGGGAATCCGATGGATGCGAGACGCACAGGACCGGTAAATATGGTGACACTTGGGGAGGCCTATGTCCAACAGTGGACGTCTTTCGGTTGAAATGATAATGATTGCACCTTTATTTTTCTTTTTTTAAGGGTGGAAGTCATCCAATGACTTCTCCCACTCTGGTTGGAGCGGGAAGGCGTGTCAAATTTTTACTGACTAAAACCACATCTGTGTCCTTCAGTTGCCCTTTGCGACATCTCTTTGAGGAGCGCGTGGATCACTACGCGCTGTTGACGACTGGGCTCGGTCCGGTCAATTACCGGACGGCCGGACGGCTGTGGACGACCCATTGCTGGATGTCCGCGAGCCTGCGTCTACCGTGGCTGGTCATCGGGGTCAGAATCTTAGCTCGGCGTGAGGACGTTCGTTCCCTCACGCGTGTGGCCTCCTCCTTCACTAGCATTACGGCTTTGTAGAAGGAGGCGACCGCCTGCCATTCCTCCTCGCTCTGGACCATAGCCCAAAGTCACAAGGCCCGGCGCGAGAGGTGACTGACGCCGATTGCCTCCACGAGGACAACACACACCTCTGTGTGCTCCACTGTGTCCTCCGGGATGATAGCACCTTGCGGCCTAATAATGGTGTGTTTTATTATTAGCAGTCACTGTTTCATATAAAACGGGGTCGAAAGGTTTGCGTTCCTGATCACAGTTCGACAACGTATGATGTATCTCAGATTCCTTGCAGCCTTACGTCGACATCCGTACGTTACCTCCTTGCAGTGAGTGGTGACCAACACTGAAACCACCCTCTGAGGGAGGCCAGTCTCAGGGATAACACTAATCGGCTGCTACATTTGTTTACCGGAATTTCATTGTTTTATGGATACACAAGCTCAGGACTGTTGAGGGTGTTTCACGCGGTTTCTGTTCCGGATTCGGTTGGAAGTACCCTGATATTACCATTTTGCAAATCGCCCGGAGGACCTGTTGTAGCATGCGGTGGAGGTCTATCCTGCTTGGGTAAACCGCCGTGTCTTCATAGAGGCAATCGGCGTCACTGACCTCTCGGTTTGGCCATCAATATGCGAGTTCGATTGGACAGGGATACACGCGTTCAAGATTTCACCGAAATTCATTCAAAAGTGGGAGACTCTTCATAGGGTAGTTCCCACTATGTAATAACATTTGTCTGATATACGAGGAAGTCAGTCAAATACACACCAAAAAATCCTAGGTAAATGAACAAGTAATTTTTACGCCCCAAATGATCAAGCTGCAACAATCAATTCAAGCATGCTCTCGCAAATTCTTCATAAGTACTGTTGTGGAGGAAGATAATTGATGATGATGGTAATTTTTGGATTCACTGGCTTTTTGGCTTTGCACCATCAGTGCAAACGTTATCCAGCTGAAGGTCGGTGTCCCGATTATGTTCCTTCGTTTACCTCTACCAAAGCTGTCTGACGGCTTAAACTCTTCAGTGAAACATTATTGAGGCGAAAATTTTACAGGAGGTAACTCTTTCGAACAATCTCGCAGCCTTAGCAGACATTGGCCCTAGAGGGCCCTATCCATTTGCTGACATATCTATGAGTCGCGTGTAGATTACTAAGCGCCGTCGATTCAGGATTGCTTTGACCAGATGACCGGACGGCTCCACCGCAATCGCCCTGCGGCTTTCAACACCTGGAGCATCACTTCCCTCATCATCCTTCATAGTTTCAGCCACCTTCTTCGATCTTAGTGCTTCACGGAAGGAGCCTACTGGTTGGCATTTTTTCCACTAATCGCCTCCATGAGGACACGGCGGCGCCGGCGCTCCTACCAAGCGGGACTGACTTCCACCGTAAGTTCCATCGTATTCTCTGGGCGATCCGCACAATGGTGAGACTCGAGTGTTTCTTTTCGCTGAATTCGATACAGATACCTCCCGAAACACCCACATCCGGTGAGTCCTGCACAAAGAGAGGATGCCGTGACGCCTCTGTAGCCACTCCTCAAAGACAGGCATTACCGCTGCGATTGTGACGTGCTCACTGTGACAATGTTGTTTTACCA
Source organism: Mythimna impura (assembly GCA_905147345.3). Taxonomy (NCBI): domain Eukaryota; kingdom Metazoa; phylum Arthropoda; class Insecta; order Lepidoptera; family Noctuidae; genus Mythimna; species Mythimna impura. The sequence continues at coordinate 28,122,371 of LR990358.1, forward strand.
GAACATAGACCAGAAACATACATAAACTAGTGCCTTTTCCCTTGGGGTAGGCAGAAATGCCAACTGCTACGACCCTTACATACTCTTTCTATTCATTGATGTTCATACACCTGGATCTGGACAAGTACATAACATGTATCCTGAAGGTAATTTGCGTTAACCTTTAACAGTTTTATGTGAAAGTACAATAAATAATTACGATGCTTTCAGAATGAATTGCAAGCACAGAATGATTGTACAGTTTTACGAACTTAACGCAGACGAAGTCGCGGGCAACAGCTAGTTACAAATATCTCAGTTACATGTTTCGCGTCGCTACTATTATGTGAGAATAATGTAAATAAAGTAAAAACAAATTCTGAATATAGAAATTTAAATAAGCCACGGGCGGCTAAGAGAGTCTCAACTGAAAGCGCCCGTTCACGAACATGATGCATATATCAGCACCACTCAGCTCAACTATTTTGAATGATCCAACACACGCGCCACCATCAGTGAGACATTTGAGTGAGCATGACAAATATGTTTCACAGGATTTTAATCAATCAATCCAGTAACCAGCCTGGCTTAGCCAAGTCTTTTCAGGTTTTCATTCGATTTGGATTTCAATTTATTAGTTCATCGACCAGTTGATAACGTCAAAAAACCCGATGTAATACGCACTGTCATTAATTCCGTATTTTTGCAAAATGCTATATTGAAAGCTCAAACCGTGAATAATGTTATTGTTTATACGTTTCAATAACCAGTACAATCTGTTTAATTTTTATTGATTGGTTATGTTATAATAGTAAACAAAATGAAGAACTATTTGAAGTCGCTGTCGAAGTTAGCGCTGATCTCGCTGTTGGTGGCTCCGCTGGTGCTGCAGCCCGCAGTGGCGGTGGTGCAGCTGAGTGGTGGACAGGTGCAGGGCAAGATGACAATTGATGAATCACATAAGCAGTACCATACCTACCATACCTTATGCATACCTTATGCTATAATCACTCACAGATTCCAAGTAAGTTTCACTGTGCCAAAGATGATTACCATATATATTTAAAATTCACTATAAAAGTGTGCAATAATATCTAGAGTACCTACGAAAGTGGAGGATAACAAAAATAATTTATTGAATGCAAAATGCTACTGATATTAAAATACTTATAAATATCAATGTAATATAGTACGTGTACGTAGCAACAATTCAAGTTTACCGTTTATACTGCACAGATGATTGGCGAGAAGTATTCAGAATTAATGATAGCAAATAATAGTTTCCGTGAAGGGCTGCTAATGTTAGCAGCAGAAGTTATTAATAATGAACTCGCTATGATTGCTGTACTTCAAGCGTTATTTGTAGAAGGGGAAATAGAACCCATTTCATATTCATTAACTTTATTTCTCCAATTCATTAGTCGACGTGTTAATTAAAGTTCAAATATTTCCCCAATTCCAGGAAGCAGAACCGAATCCAAAATGGGAAGGCGTTTACAATGCCCGCGACGAACACATCAGATGCTCGAAGCGCTTCACTCCTACCCGCAACCTAGGTGACGAGGACTGCCTCACCGTCAATGTGTACACCCCCGTGGAGCCCAGCGACAGCCCCCGCCCCGTTATGGTATTTATCCATGGAGGAGGAATCGGTGAGGACGGATGCTCCATCGTGTACGGCCCCAAGTACCTCGTAAAACATGGAGTCATTCTAGTCACCTTCGACTACAGGGCGGACCTTCTTGGTTTCTTATGTCTAGGCATCAAAGAAGCGCCTGGTAATGTTGGTCTGAAAGATCAAGTGCAAGCGCTCAAGTGGGTGAAGAGAAATATAAAAGAGTTCGGAGGAGATCCTGATAACGTGACCAGCTTCAGTTTCTTATCATTTGATCTCTCCAATGTCTAAAGGACTTTTCAACAGAGCTATCATGCAAAGTGGCTCGGCCTTGGCTTTTTGGGCTTTACAATTTCAACCGTTAGAGACAGCTAGTCTACTCGCCCAACAAATGGGTCATACCACCACCGACCCCAAAGAAATTTACAATTTATTCAACAATATGACTGCCGATGCTCTGTTGAGCTATAATGTACCTAGAAAGGAGGGTGATGTCGTTATATCAGAATTTATCTTTATGCCCTGTATTGAAAAGAACATTGATTCAGTCGAACCATTTTTGTCGGACAGTCCTTACAATTTGATCTCACATGGCAAATATAACAAGGTCCCTGTAATCATTGGTTTCAATAGCGAAGAAGGTTTATATTTTTGGGGTCAAGAGGGCAATACTAGACTAGCTAAGATAGATTTCTATAACGCGATACCGAGAGATCTGACTTTCCCTTCTAATGATGAAAAGGTGAAAACAGCTAATAGATTAAATGTGCTGTACATGGCTGGAGAAAATATTACAGAAGAAAACTCTTCGTTGGAAAAGTCGGCACGTTTCGAAGGTGACGCTGCAATAACTTACCCTGTGATAGCTACCATAGATCTATTTCTAAAGACGTTAAACGAGCCTGTGTATGCTTACAAATTCAATTACGATGGGTGGTTAAATTACGCTAAGATAATGTATGGGTTTTACGAGTCCAATGGAGCGACGCATGTCAAAAAATTATTCTACTTATTCCGCAGCGACACCTCACTGGTATTTGCCGAAGAGAAATTTATTAACAAATTTACGACTCTGTGGACCAACTTTGCGAGGTACAGGTAAGGCAAGTCAATTAATTTTTACGTTTGCACTCGTTTACCCTAAGTTTTATGATTCCATTAGAGCAAGGGCGAATACAACATTGTGTGCACAATGAACATGCCTGCAACACTAACTGCAGTTGATAGGCTATTTTAATAACTGCCATTGTTCGCGTCTTTGTCCATATTAAATTCATAAAACTAAAAAAAAACTTAAACCCCAATTCTTTAAAAAAAATAACAATACCCTAAGTTGTTACTCTTCATAACATTAGCTATCTACTGGTGAAAGTCCCGCCAGGATCGATCCAACCGTCAGGATAACTACCGCGGAGACAACTATTGATTAAGATTTTACGCAAAATAAAATCTTGGGTATCGATAAAATTATCAACGTTTGCAAAGTAACGTAAGACTTAGAACCAATGAAAATTGAAGCAAGATCAAGATTTGTCAAAAACACAGTAGCTGCTACGATTAGATAAATAAATTTTAACATTCAATCGCAATACTTGACTTACGTTTAATTTGTGACGTGAAGATTTATTCAAGCTGTAAAAGTATTGTCGGAACTTGGCTCAGGAATGTACGATGTTAGTACCGCATTCGATACCATTTCTGTTCCCATCCGGCTTAAGAAAATGGAAAATGCAGGTGTCAGAAAAACACCATTAATTATATTTAAGGATTACCCCTCGGATCCTTATAAATGGGTAGTGTTACTAGCAAAGAGGTTGGAACAAGGTATAGTGTTCGACAAGGCAGTATTCTTGGGCCAACTTTGTTCCTGTCTTTGTTCATTACTGCAGCATTTGTATCTATACAGATCATACCGCACTTTTCGTCCAAAGTGACCACTGGTAGGTAACCTATAAAAATACTGAAGCCGCATTCATGGTCATGACTTCATGGCGGTCATGGCTTCGTTGAGAACTAATCTCCTAACGCTCGCCTATATGTACGAGTATATACATAGCATTCTTGATCATGACTAACCACCTGAAAATTACACATCAAGAGCATTCTCTTCATGCCCAGGAAATGGCAACTGAGTAACTATCGATAGAGTCGCTACTGTACAATACCTGGGAATGGTCATCGGGTGCAACTTAATTGACCCGAGCACTTGGCCAACCTAACCTCACGCATGCGAAAACTGTTGTTTGTGAAAGTTTTTAGAAAGTTTTTATTTTTCATGTATTGATCCACATGTTGTATGCTCAAAAGAACAATACTCAAAAATGTATAGACACCGTCCCCACTCTTATAGCACTTTTAAACCTATGTTAATCGAAGGGTTATAGCCACATTATTATTTTATTCTTTGAGAGCGAAACTGAAATGTTCATATGAAAAAAGTTATATCGACATGAAGAAACCAGATTCAATCACTATTATGTTGACGATTTTTTAATTCATTCCTTTTGGTCTCCTTTTTTTTATAAAACTTTTATTATTTCACTATATAAGCAGTAGTACTACCTGCTAGAGCTGCCAGAATGTTCGAAAGAGTTACTGGGGCCCTAGAACGCAACTGAAAGAACACAGGTGCCCAGTTATTTGTATTTCTAGTGCCTATTATTATGTTATTACATATTTTTATAATCTTTCAGTGATCCTACACCAGCATCATCTTCAATCTCTCCCAAATGGGAGCCAGCAACAGTGGAGGCCCCTCGTCTCCTGCTCATAGACTATGAAAACTCTATGGAACCAATCTGGGACGCCAGTAACGAAACCTTGCGGTTTTGGAACATGACATATTCTTTGTATAGGAGGAAGGATTAATAATTATGTTTGTTGATTAGTTTTAATAAAGTTGACCAAGAGAAAAGCAAATATTTAGGAACTATAGGTATATTTTGTTAGGAAAGTCCTTCATGACGAAAAATCTAGATTTTTCTGAAAAATCAACTAAAGCTTTTACAATCTGTATGTATGGTGTCTTGTACCAGTTACGGTGCCAAGTTATTTTTAAGTAGATTTATGCATTTATTTATCCCTGGAACCTGGGGTCCTGGACCTTTGGAAGGCGTACGAGGGGCCGAAGCCAACTCGCAGAGACTCTTTAGACAATTTTCATGGAACGTGATACCAACCAACGACTATCCCTGTACGCGCTATGCTAGTGCACCCAAGGACAACCTGGTGGGAAACTGTTGTGCCATAATTATGGAAAATAAAGATTATGGTTATGGTTTTGGGAGGCTTAAGTGGAATGGTTACAAGAACTATGTTAATAATACTATGGTCCCTGCCTGAACAACGTTATTAATATATTATGTAGATTATAATGCGATTAAATTACTCGTTTGGAGACCATAGTCTGATACTGATATAGATTTTCTTGCCCTGTACAGAAACAGCCTGGTTTAACAGGTCCATTACTTCTGTTAAATGTATGTCTTGGAATCAAGGTCTATTTATAGAATCAGATCTATGTCAAGTTCAGTTTATTTATTTTATACTTTATTGTACACCTCATAATGTACAATAAAATAAGTTTGTGACCCATTCCTTGATCCAATTTAATTGGCACTTGGAAAACAAGTGTTTGTACAAGAACTTTGATTCGGTAACTTTAAGTAAAGAACCTCGAGCTACAATCTACCCCTTACGGAACACTTTATTACTTCCAAAGGGAAATAGTAGACATATAATTTATTTAATGCTAATTGTACTTGCCACTTTAGTTTGGCGATTTGGCAATGGGCAGGGCACATTGCTCGCAGAACAGATGGCCGTTGGGGCCGAAAGGTTCTGGAATGGCGACCACGTACCGGAAGACGTAGCGTTGGAAGGCCTCCTACAAGGTGGACCGATGACTTGGTAACGGTTGCGGGAGTCCGATGGATGCGAGACGCACAGGACCGTTCGCTGTGGCGACGCTTGGGGGAGGCCTATGTCCAGCAGTGGACGTCTTTCGGCTGAAATGATGATGATGATGATGATAATTGTACTTTATTAGTTTAATTTATTTAATTAATGACTTAATAGCATCAACTGTACAAATATTTACAATACTGAAAGTATTTTCGATATAAAAGTTTTTATAAAATATACTAGTATATCAATAATTTTTTTTTCTATCCCAGTACTTATCTTCCCCATGTTGTTCGCCTCTGCAATGACCGTTAGTCGCCAGGTCTGCTTAGAGCGACCATTTACGTTTTCCTTGAAGATTCCAGTCTAGGATTTGCCTTGTATATGTTCAGGGTCCCTTCGGACCGTGTGGCCGATCTAGTTCCACTATTCACAAAAAAGGTGAAGCTATTTGCACGTTCCAAAGAGAAGATCTCTATGGCAAAGAACGTGCAAGAAACACTTTTAAATCAGTAAATAATTAATCAGGGCCGTAGAGGTGTTAACAACGTAAGGGTGGACACTCGCCGTACGTCGGGTTGTTCGATTGTAGAAAGATGATGGCGAAATCAAGTCATGTAACGCACTCTTTCTAATATGCATCCTGCAAAATACCGGAAGGCTGGCTACCCTACGCTTTGCAGATTGGTGTTAACCTAATCTGAATCACCAATCAGCCGGTTCGCACGCCTTTCCACTAAGTCCAAAGCTGCCAGATGGCATTTTGCTGCTTTGCTGCACCAGTCCATATGTGACTGCAGTACTCCACACACGATCGGACCTGTGCTTTGTATGACAGCTTCGAATGTTCGAAGCTGTCCCAGTGTGAAGTACCGCCGGACCTTTGCAAGAACGCCGAGTTTCTAACAGCTTCCCTGGGTTTGGACTCAATGAACCGCCCAAAGTTAAGATTTGAGAAAATTTCAACTTCCAAGAGCTGAAGGCGGTCGGTGCAGGGATACATTCTGAAAAGCAAGGAGCCAAGGTGAGCGGGCTCCTTTTAGCGGTGAACAGATGCGCTTGTGTTTTGGCGAATAATATTTTTTCCTGATAATATTTTATTTTTAAATCGCGTAATTATTTTGTTACATTATAGTCAACATATTTTTTGTTTTAGTTACGTATGGTTCGGTAGCTTTTTTCTTTTTTTTTAATTTGTTTTTGCAATTTGTCTCTTTTTCGTACACAACTAACTGCACCGTAAGTAATCAGAGGATTTGGGGAACGCAGCGGTAAGTTCCTTCTTTGTGAATTTACTACAGAGCGATGCGCCATGGTCCATTTATCGAGAATGGTATGGATTTTCATCCGGTTATTTACAAAACTTAATTAGTTCATCATCATAGCCTGTGGCTGCCTAATCTCTGTTGAGATTGGCCACCATGATCAATATTCATATTATTTATTATACACCAAGTTTTATAAAACAGCGAGCGATTTATTTATATATTTAAACTTCATGTACAATAGTGGTACATAAGCAGACTTAATGCAACAAAGCATTCAACATTTGGGTTAAAAGAGACAACACTGTGGTAGGTGTGCACAATAAATAAATAATAGATGGAGAGTGGAGTGTCATTAAATTAAGTGGCTTATAATAATAAAATACATATACAAGTAGGTATATGTTAAAATTATAAACTAATAAATACTATGTTAGTTATCTTAATTATTATATGTATAAGATAACTTATAACACAACAATTATGACCAAGACCAAGAAAAATTTTGTACATGAGGAAAATTATAAATACCCAACAAAACTTATGAACATTAATTAAATCATATTTAAAACTAAATTATGTGTTAAAATAACACACAATACGTGTGTAAGTACAGTGACCCAGCAAAAGTGCTTAGATACCTTAACGCCTATTTTCCCTTGCACGTTAGAGTTCAAGTTTTCGAAAATTAAACTAGATGGCGTTGGTTTCTTCACAGCTAAGTGGCGAGCAAAGGCAATCTCACAAAGTATAAACTTGACTTTTAGTTTAACAAATAATAGACACATGCGTCATCATTGTCGTCAACAACTGATTGTAGTTCATAATTTCATCGTTCAAATTAGAGTCATGTTGACCTAGCGGTTTAGCATGTGCAGATAGATGCGTAAATCAATGAGCCATGAGTTCAAATCTCACGTAGTACTCACACTTTTTGTAAGTTATGAATAACAAACAAAAGAAGTTGGAAGGAATATTATATCAAAGCTAACAAGTAGATATTTATTTGTAATATAATATTCAAGTGGGTAGTTACTCAACAAAACGAAAAAAATGCAGGTAAACAGGCTCATCAAACCAAAAGGCACTATTAAAAAATAATATGTTTATTTCTTACAATTTCTTAATCAAATTTAACAATCACCGTTTATGAATCACCGAATAAGATTATAATATTATATATAATTTCTTATTGAGGCCATAGCTTAAGTATTCGTTTCCAAAATTGGAAAGAGGATTGAAGCTTATGTAACCTTAACAAAAACAAACAAAAGACCAGATAATTTTATCACAAAGGTCAAAAGGATTAAAAATGAAGGCTTAAAACTATAAAATTGCACAACAACACATCAAGTGTTCATAACTTTTTTAAGTTGTTTTAAATACGGATATTAAGTTAAACACACATAACAAGGTCTCCAGTTAATACAGAGAATAAGTATATACATAGCATAGTGGTTCGTCGACCGACGTCCGTCTTCGTACTCCCTTATCATGGTTTGATGCTGCAACATGTTTATTAGTTTTAGTCTGCCAGCTCTTTGATGGTGTTTCAAAGAACCCTCTTCTTTAAATCATCATATCCATAGAACAACTGTTTTTCTCTGCAACAATAAAACAGAAATATATAATATCCAATAATGATTATTATATAGGAGTGTTTTTTGTTTAAAAGCGTTAAAAAAAAACTACTTACGTTTACACCGGTCTCTCTGGCTACTTCTGACAAGTTTTTACCTTGATTATGCATAGCAATTATTTGAGTTCTTTTTACTAAATCTATATAACAATGCATATTTACTCATTTTGGTAAAATAAGTAGACAATACACCTGGTTAAAAATAAAATTGAACGAAAGGCGCTGGAACGAGATAATCGAAATTAACTTAGTGAACAACCAATTGAGCTTAGTCATAACTCTTTGGTCTAAGTTTATTTATACTACCTACTAGTTATTTTTTATAAGTAAATCCATATTCAACCTACCCTCTCAAGTTTGAAAACTAACACATAGATAATCAAATATTTACAAATTGATATTCAATTTTAATATCTTCATCTCTTTAAAAGAAATTATAAATTATTTCAATGTTTGAAGAAACAAAAAGAAAGTACAAAAATAAGCATTAATTACACATTAATCATTTGAAGCACAGCGGCGCCATCTATTAACAGTATAATGTAATGTTGTCGATAGCAACATTTCAATCTGGTTTTACGCTAGATGGCGTCATTTCTCACTTCACACGATTTTATTTCTGTAGTACCTATGCACTTTTGCTTTTGGCCGTACATGAATTGATAAATACTTAAGTAAAAACTTATACATACATACAAATTCATGGGTCATGTTTTGTTCCCCGATTCTTCCCCTTAAAACCTCAAATGAAAGGCTAGATTAGGCCCTTAATATGTGAAATTCGGTCGGAAGAATTAAGGCTCCTTTTTCACTCGCCTATCGTCAACATCGAACATGGTTTCAAAGCTTGTTACTTCATCTAAAGCAATCCAACGCGATTTTTGACGAAGAGGCAACGTGAAAAAAGAAAGATAACGCCTGAAAACTCTGTTAGCATTCGGTAATTCAGTTATTTACTCGAATATTTCACAAATCTTGTTCCAGGAAATACGTATTTTTTTTAAACCCTTAAAAGTTTTTGAAAAAAATTGTTGTTATTCATAATCTTAATTAAAATTGCAAGACTTCTATTGTTATATTTTTTTGTCTTTTTTTAATTTTTGAGTATATTATGAAGTGTCAAAGTGCATGCACAATAGCAGATTTTCAGAGGTCTTTACTGGATTAGTTTTACACAAATTTACAAATTGTTTTCAATAGAAGCCTAGCCTTTCAGACCCCTAAACACTTCTCATGCCCTGTGGATTTTTTTTCATCGACTTTTTATTGTTTTAGAAAGGATAGCAGATGACCCCTCCCGTCGACCATTTCAATTTAGCACACGATGCACCAAACACAAAGTATGTTTATCAGTTATCTAGTACTCACAGCACAAGCTTTGCGTTTGGGACTAGATGGCGTTGGCTGATAGTTGTGGGGGAAAAAATATCTAGTTACCCACATTAACAGTTTATACACATGCTAAACCAATTAGAAATGAAGCAATAAATTAATTCATTCATGACAAATTATTCAAGTTAGGATTTATAATTTGTTACTAAATACTATGTATACAACTAGCACTTTGCCAGTGACTTCGTCCGCAAGAAAGTTTTCATTAAACCTCTCACTCCTTAAACCCTTGAAACTACCACCCACCTACCTACCCCTACCACCACCACCACCACCTACCTACCTTTTAAACTACCTCCAAGAGTACAGACTATTGATTATGAATGAATGAATAGGCGTGAATCGAACCCGCAACCTCCGGCTTAGCAGTCAGGGCCACTAACCACTAGACCAACAGGCCAGTCGAATATAATCAGTACGGATAGAGACCCATTTTTTTACTAATTAAAAAATAGTTTCTTATTTATTATTCCTTCCTTTATTCCTGGATGCGTTTTAAAATGTAACTGGATGTACCGCTATGCAATAGATACCTACTCTTATTTCCAGTCTATAATAGATTTTAATTTAATATTCTAATTTGTATATTTTGATTTGTTTTTTTACTTTATTTATTTACATTGTTCTCACGTAATTGAAGCGACAAGAAATATGTAACCGAGACATTTATAATATACTTAAAACATGATTTAAAAAAGTATCCATGGAGCTACGCTTTGAAATGTGAAATTAGCATAATTTTTCTGCCTGACTTGTTGACAATTCAAAAATACCTACCTGTAAATGGTTTATTTGAAATGAATGCTTTTTGATTGTACAAAGTTACTGTCAAAACACTATCGTAGCAGTTTTCATCTGTAGACAATTTGTCACATTAATTTTGTGATAATTTCCGTTCCAGACAATTGGGGCTACCATACGTACAACTTGCGTTAAAACATAGGTCACATCGCCCCACCAACTGTGTTCCCACGTTGTCGTCGTGGTGGGGCTTGCGTGTCTCTGTGATCTTGAGGGCTATGCCGGTAGAGCTACTCATGCCGGAAGGCCTCAAGTGAGAGACCAGACCAAGAGGAACACACTGGCGGAGTCCAGACGGACCGCCATGGAGGGTGCGCTGTCCAGAAGCATCGGCACCAACAGCTGTTGGTGTTTTTGGACAGTGGTTTCGGGAGAGTGGGTTCGCCTCGGGTACGCGTCTGCTTATCAGACGTGACCATGATGGCAAACGAGTTATTGGGGACCCCACCCCAATGGGAAAAAAAGGCAAAGCTGAGTTCAGCAACAACCATGAGCGCGGATAGTAAAGAAATGACTACCCCAGGAGGGTACCTGCATGCAGGAGAATCCCTCCCCGAGCAGAGCTCGGGCTGCCCCTCGTATTCTGGGGGGGGGCAACTACCGCCTCGGGTCTTCGGACCCTGTACCGTCCTTCGTGGACGCAAAGAGCCAGGGTGGCTCACCCACCGGTAGCGTGGAGTCCCTGGGGCCTGTTCCCAGCACGTCCGCTGCGCCGGTGGGTCCTGCAGAGGCCGGCAGGAGCTTCGGCCTCAGGGAGGTGAGCGGAGACACGGCGTCGGACTCCGATGCCGCTTCGCTCAACTCTGAGAGAATGGAGGTGGGAGAGTCCACATCCAGGAGGACGACCCAGTTCCTCAAACGCCCCATGTTGGGGGATGGCCGGAGGACATCCTCCGACGACGAACTGGGTGCATCGGCCCGCAAAATCTCCACCACTGTGCGGGGTGCGGGCCGAAAGACGGGAAAGAGGAGCTGTCGCACCACCGAGGAAGTGATCCGGCGATCCCTCACTGCACTGCACTGCACTGCACTGCACTGGGGATCGTCCTAGAGCCACTCAAAAAATCCCTCAACAAGAAGATTGAGCGGCTCGAGGCGGACCTGGCCGGTCTCTGTGAAACTGGCACCCAGGTGGCGCCAAAAGGGGGACACAGTCAAGGGCAAGGTCAGTGGCATCCCCTGCCCCAGCCAGAGAACGAGGTGCTGACCCTGCTGTGGCAAGAGCTGGCTGCCTTCCGGCAGCAGCAGCAGGAGCAGCAGCAGCAGTTCCAGGAGCGGGTCCAGCGGCAGTTCGCCGTCCTGGAGGGCATTGTGCTGCGCCCCCCGCTTGCGGCCTCCGGCCAGAAGAAGGCGGTGACGTACGCCACCACCGCTGCGGCCACGGCTGCTGCGCCCAAGGCGGGCCCATCAGGGCAAGTTGGGCGCGGGGCCCTGTTGTCGGAACCTACGAGGCCGGCCCCGGCGACCAAGCAGCGGCAGCGGCAGGAGAAGACTGCTCCTTTCCCGAAGGGTAGGGCGGCTAATGCTGCTAAACCTGCCGCGGCGGCGACTAGGCCGCGTCTGCCTGAAGAACCCTTGGCTGGCGCCGAATGGACGGTTGTCGGTGCCAGCAGGAAGGCGGGCAAGGTGGCTAGAGCGGCGAAAAAGCGCGAGCGGCGACAGCAGCGCAAGAAGCGGGCCATGGCAGCCAGACTTTGCGCCCCGAATTCCGCAGCTGTAGTGATTACACTACAGCCAGCTGCGGAAAAGAAGGGCGTGAACTATGACATGGTCATGGCAAAGGCGAAGCAGGCGGTGGTGGAGTATCTCGACGAATTCGGAGCCTCTGAAGGCTTTCGAATGAGGCGCACCGCAACCGGGGCCCGAATATTGGAGGTCCCTGGTGCGGACAGTGGCTCTGCCGCGGACGCCCTGGCCGCAAGGATCAGAGCGTCCCTGGACGTCGAGGAGGTCCGAGTGTCCAGGCCCACAAAATGCATAGACATGCGCATCATGGGCCTGGATGACTCCGTTAGGGTGGATGAGGTGGTGGCCGCCGTCGTCAGGACGGGAGGGTGCCAGGCCGATCAAGTGCGGGCGGGCACCATTCGTGCTGACAGCACGGGTATGCGAGCCGTTACGGTTAGCTGCCCCGTGTCGGCGGCCAAAGCCATCACGGGCGAAGGCCGAAGGCTCTTGGTGGGCTGGGTCTCCGCACGGGTAAAAATGCTGGAGCCCAGACCTCTGCGGTGCTACCGCTGCCACGTGGGGCACCACGTGGGGGCCTATTGCGCCGCGGAGGTGGACCGCAGTGACCGCTGCTACCAGTGCGGTCAGGCTGGCCACAAGGCCGTTGCATGCCGCCGCACTGCTACGCATGTGCGGCTGCAGGCAAGCCGGCCGACCACCGGACTGGGGGCAGGTCCTGCGACCCCCCCGCCAAGGTCAAGGGCAAGGTACGAAGGCCCATCCACCCGGACGTACTCACCGCTGCAGCCGCCTCCTTGGCTGCCGCTGCTGTCGCCGCCGCACCCGCCGCGGCGGAGCCCTCACAGGGGGCTCGGGAGGAGACTGTAATGGACTGTCAATAACGACTCCATTGCGTCTCCTCCAGGCGAACATCAACCACTGCGCCTCCACTCAGGATCTGTTGCTCCAGAGCATGGCGCAGTGGTCGATCAATATCGCCGTGGTCTCCGAGCCGTACTATGTCCTGCGCAGGGGAGACTGGGTTCAGGACCTAGACGGCTCGGTGACCCTAATTTCGTCGGCCGCCGCCGGTACCCCGACGCTCGAGGCTGTCACGAGGGGGCGGGGTTGCGTGGCAGCACGGTTCGGGGACATTGCAGTGGTAGGCGTCTACCTGTCCCCGAACAGATCTCTCGGCGATCTTCACATCTCCCTAATGGAGCTGAAAGCCGTCGTCGCTGGGTTTGGTTCCCTCCCCGTGGTCGTGTGCGGGGACTTCAATGCCAAGAACTTGGCTTGGGGTTCCCGGTTCACGAACCAGCGGGGTCGGATGGTAGAGGACTGGGCTCTGGAGACAGGCCTGGTCGTCGTAAACCGGGGTTCTGTCCCCACGTGTGTGCGGATGCGGGGTGACTCAGTGGTGGACATCTCGTTTGCCAGCCCCGCTCTGTCACCGCGTGTCGTCAACTGGCGCGTTATGGAGGGGGTGGAGACGTACTCAGACCACCGGTACATCCGGTTTGACGTCTCCGCCCAAACCTCGACCGCGCCGGTCCGACGGAACCCTTGTGGTCCGCGTTGGGCGCTGAGGCAGATGGACCGGGAGCTCCTCCTGGAAGCCGCGACGGTACAGGCCTGGGTGCAAGCACCGGACAGGCCTGTCGACATCGACGTCGAGGCAGAGTGGTTCCGGGAGGCCATGTCGCAAATCTGCGACGCGGCAATGCCCCGAGTCCATCCAGGACGTGCTCAGCGCCAGGTATACTGGTGGTCGCCGGAGATTGCGGCACTGCGCAACGCGTGCAATGCCGCGCGACGCCGGTATGCCAGGTACCGCAGGCGCCGCATCCGTCCACCGGATGCGGAGGCCAGAGAGGCGGAGCTGTACGAGGGATACAGAGAGGCAAAGCGCACCCTCCGAGCGGAGATAAGGCGGGCCAAACTCGAGGCCCGCAACGTGTGGCTGGGGACTCTGAATGGGGACCCATGGGGACGCCCCTATAAGGTGGTGCGGGACAAAATCCGCCCCTGGGCTCCCCCGCTGACGCAGAGTCTCCGGCCCCAGCTTGTGGAGGGTGTGGTGAGCACTCTGTTCCCCGCGCGAGGGGAACACTCTCCCCCGCCCATGGCTCCGCCACCAGCGGTGTCCGACGTGGACCACGATGGCGACGACGACGAAAATGCTCCAGAAGTGACCGAGGTAGAGTTGAGAGTGGCGGTACGAAGGCTGAATGCCAAAAATACCGCCCCAGGACCCGACGGCTTGCCTGGGAAGGCCTGGGTCCTGGCCATGGAGGCTCTCGGGCCTCGACTAAGAGGGCTCTTCAGCGCATGCATGGAGAGGGGCCAGTTCCCACTTTGCTGGAAGACGGGGAAACTGGTCCTCATCGCGAAGCCGGGACGCCCTGCGGACTCTCCGTCCGCGTACCGGCCCATTGTTCTGCTCGACGAGGTGGGCAAGCTCTTTGAAATAGTAATTGCAGACCGCCTCGTCGCGCACCTAACACGGGTAGGGCCGGATTTGGCGGACGGTCAGTTCGGTTTTCGCAGGAGGCGCTCCACGGTGGACGCCATCATGCGCGTGCGAGCTCTCACGACGGGGGATGCGGTGGCCCAGGGCAGGTGTGTCGTGGCGGTGTCTCTGGACATCGCCAACGCCTTCAACTCCCTGCCTTGGAGTAGCATTAGGAGGGCACTCCGGTATCACCGGACGCCCGACTACCTCTGTCGTGTGGTCGAGGCGTACCTGTCGGACAGGTACATCATCTACCCTGGTCACCAGGGAGAGTGGGAACGTCGAGAGATGTCGTGCGGTGTTCCGCAGGGATCGGTACTAGGGCCGCCCTTGTGGAAAATCGGATACGACTACGTGCTGCGTGGCGACCTCCCTGACGGGGTCAGTGTAGTCTGCTACGCAGACGACACGCTGGTCCTGGCGCGGGGAGAGTCGTACCAGGTGGCGGTCGAACTAGCGACACGCGGGGTTGCGACAGTCGTGGGCAGGATCCAGGAGTTGGGACTCGAGGTGGCATTGCACAAGTCCGAGGCCATGTGCTTTCACGGCCCTCGGAACGCGCCACCACGAGGTTCCCAACTAACGGTAGGAGGAGTCCACATCGGCGTCGGGTCGACGATGAAGTACCTGGGACTCGTTCTCGACAGCCGATGGGATTTCGAGGAGCATTTCCGACGTCTGGCTCCCAAACTAAATCGGACTGGGGCTGCCCTCGGGCGGCTCCTGCCCAACCTGGGGGGTCCAGACGCCTCCTGCCGGAGGCTTTACGCAGGGATCGTTCGGTCCATGGCCCTTTATGGCGCACCGGTATGGGCGCCGACGCTGCGGAAGCAGCCGGCGGCTGAACGCATGCCAGAGGGTCATGGTCATACGGATGGTGCGAGGATACCGGATGATTTCCCGCGAAGCGGCGAGCCTCCTTGCTGGCCAGCCACCATGGGATCTGGAGGCAACAGTCCTTGCACACATGCACGATCTGCGCATGGAGATGCAACGCCGGGGCGAAACTCCGCTGCCGCGACAAGTCGCAGCATGGCGGACAGAGCTCCGGCGGGTTCTCATGGTGAAATGGCGACAGTCGCAACCCAGTGCTGGGCACGCCACAATTATGGCGGTAAGTCCCCTCTTTGAGGCGTGGTTGGAAAGACCTCACGGCGTCCTCACCTTTCGCATGACGCAGGTTCTTACCGAACACGGTAAGTTCGGGAAGTTCCTGCACCGGATTCGTGCGGAAGCAACGCCCGGGTGTCGCCACTGTGTGGACCGCCCGGAGGACACGGTGGAGCACACGGTGGAGGTGTGCCCCGCTTGGGCAGAGCAACGCCGTGTCCTCGTGGGGGCGATCGGCGGCGGCGATCTCTCGCGCCGGGCTTTGGTACAGGCCATGGTCCGGAGCGAGGAGGAGTGGCAGGCGGTCGCCTCCTTCTGCGAAGCAGTAATGCTAGCAAAGGAGGCGGCCGACCGCGTGAGGCAACGGTCCTCACGCCCCAACCGCCGCCGGGATTCCGATCCCGATTTCCGGCCACCGTAGGCGCGGGCTTGCGGACGGCGAGCAATGGGTGGCTCGCCGTCCGACCGTCCGGTAACCGTCCGGACCGAGCCCAAGTCGTCGACGGCGCGTATTGTTCCACGCGCGCCTCAGGGGATGTCAGCAAATCGTAGGGGCCCAGCAGGGTCGAAGCCTACTGGGGCCATGGGTAGTGTGAAAACGAAACCCGGGAAGGAACAGGAGTGGGTTTTTAGTCAGTAAAAGTCTGACACTATCTCCCGCCTCGCCCAAGAGCGGGGGATGTCATAAGATGATTTTCCCACCGAAAAAAAAAAAAAAAAAAAAGGTTACATCGTCAGGAAACATGAACTGAATGGCCTGAAACTACCCATAAACAGACGCAGCTAAACACTGCAGAGATCAATGTCCATTTTGCTATAAGATTTAAGGTAGGTCACCTTCAGAGTTTCAAACTACAAATTGAAATTATTATTCGGTAGGGTAAACCCACAATTAACTTATGGAGCAGGAAACAAGTAAGATCACACAAACGAGTTACAAATCGATGTTATAAATATTAAATTGATTAGCAAGAAGCGGTATCGTGTAAAATGACATGTTATAGACAACCGGTTCGCTGCGTACGCGCATTCAAGCAACGAACCGACACACGGGCATACGCGTCCAAGTAACGGTGAAAGTTGCTATCACATATTACTTTAAAACTAAGAAACATCAAAAATAAACTATATTCTGAAAATGATAAGTGTGATTTTTCAGTGTGGGAAGTTTTACAATATAAGTGTTACAATTTTGTGTGATATCTCCTAGGAAACCTATCAGTAAGTAGACAATAGTAACACCATGTGCTTTGAATGACAATGTCATAGGTGCACTGTCTAGCAATCTGATTTGCATCTTATTACATAGGAGCAAGGCTGATAGTCAATTGATTACAGTTGTGTTTGCTTGTGAACTGACTGGGGTCAATGATAGCGTAATTTGTATTATGTATTAATGCCGTGTTAAATAGTAAATAATGTGAGCGTAGTGTTTGTTTAATGACCTGAATAAAACTTGGTGTTTAAATGAGATTGTTTACAAAGAAATCTTTCTACGCCCAAAGCAACTCGCTTTAATTTATAACTACTGTTACGATAATCAATGATAATTAAGAAACTAACTTCTCGTCTTCTTGTTTATGAACTCTTATGTATTCGATGGTAAACTCGTCAAACTGTTTGGGCCCAATAGATGGCTACATTAATAGCAGCATCGATAGCAATCATCAAATCCTCCAAAGTGCAGGTGTATGGGTACTTGGGGCATTCTGTATGTGCATGTGGCTCATGTTTTGAACACGAGCACCACACTCACATTGAGTATCCGACGGATCTATAAAACCCCATTTTGCCAACTCTTATGTTAATCAAATTCGTCTTGAAGTTTCTCATCTTCGATCTATTCGAAGTCCTTGCTTATCACTAAAACTTACACAGCAAGGTGCAAATTGGCAGACATGATGATATGCATCAGATAGTTGTCCCTACATAGAATGCGAGGCCTAATGAGTCAAGCATTTAACTGCCAACATTAATTAGGTAGGTTTTGCTCACACATATCAACAAAAGAATTTAAGTTAGATAAAATCTAAAAAGCTCTAAATAAAATATTTTCTATATTTACAAACTTGACCTAATATAAAAAGGGTAAACTTGTTCATTTTATTGAAGGAAGGAATTTCTTTTAAGTTCCGAATTCTTCTAAGATACGTGTACCTGTACGTATTTCTACATCATGCTTGAATATATACCTACTTATGTGATTGACATTAACGATGTAACCACAATTTGGTAACTAAACATTTGTTGCTTTATAAGAACGTCCGTGGAGTTTCATACACCTTGTTCTTCATAGAAATTCTCCTCCATAAAAAGCTTTAGAACGTGAAAATATGTAGTTTCATCTTTTTTCTGACTGACTTTGACGTATAAAAATTTCTTACACCGATAGAAAATCACACTATCACTGAGTGGCATGAGTAAAACTTGCCTTTTATTTCGAAGAATCTGTGTGCTGTAAGATGGGCAGCTCTCATATAGGCCTACCACACGCACAAGCTTCACTACCATTTCGTGAATGTAGTTGGTAAAACTCATACAATTTTACACGGTGTTCCGTGTAGGTATAAACCGGCCTGTACAGGCAAAACTGTGATGAAGCTTATGCGTGTGGTAGGTCCATTAGGGTGCAAAGCCACGTAAAAATCTTGTGAATTCGAATTCCCTTATTTACTTTCAATTTTAATTTAACGACATGACCGTCGAACAATGTTAAAAATAGCTGGCATTGACATTACGACGTTTATAGAACCAAAACACGTATTAATAATACCAAAAAATCTTACCCAAACATGTCGATATATGTTAAAAATCCGCTGCGTGTTCATTGACACATACTACTTTATTCGTGAACTAAATAACTACTGAATACAAGCCGTCTGGTAGGCCATCCCGTCTTTTTTTATTATTGATAGGCTCGCCACTATCTCATCTGATCACACCTGATGGTTAGCGACGATGTGGTCGACGATGGAGCACATTTACTCAGAAGTAATCTATTCACTCTTGACTTAAATACCTCCAGGTTGTAGCTATCAGGAAACACAGACTCCGGTCGGGAATTCCACTTCTTAGCTGTACGCACAATAAAGGTGTTCTCGAAACGTTTTCACCATGCATCGCCGTACGTCTGGTAGTCTGATGATGGAACGGGCGAAATTAGGCTATGAAATTCCAACGCACACTCCCCGAAATGCAACCGGTAGAAAACTGACAGGCTAGAAACTCGGCGCAGCGTCGATGCTCAAAAGCTATTATTTTATCAGAATAGTTTCAAACAAAAATGTAAGCAAATCTCCTTCATAACGGGTAGTCAACGCGCCGGGTCTGTATATGTCCCTCTTGATCGATTGTCACAATTATTTTCGCGCGTGAATAAACATGTAATTCAGCAAAATGTTAAGCTTTGTTTAATACGCAGTCAGATAGATAATGATAATTTGCTTTCAGAAATGTTGTAGTTGCCGACTATCGGGAGATTTCCATGTGCGTCTATTTACGAGTAGTAAACACCGCGACTGGATAATGTTACTTATGTAGGAGTTATAGAACCATCATCATCTCCCTAGGTTTTTTACAACTGTATTGGGGTCAGCTTCCAGTCTAACCTAATGCGGCTGAATACTAGTATTTTACATGGAGCAACTTCCTATCAAACCTCCATAATTCAGTAGCTGTGCAACTCGATGCTCTTTGGATAGACTGATGGTCAGACTTTCTGGAGTCTGACTACCTGTAACGACTATGAAAGATCTACGAATGATAACCGGGACCAACAGCTTTTACTAGGTATGGACTGTATCGTCGTTGTTTCCGAGGCACGGGTTGAACTATCAAAGAAATTTAAAAAAACTTGCTTGTAACGAGTTGACACCCAACCGGGAACCTTTTTTTTTAAGTCGGTTGAAAATCACTTACGGTGAAAGCAAATTCTCTGAATAATCTCAAACTTTTTTAAAGATATCGTCTCATAAAGCTTATTATAGCCAATAAGCTACTTCACGAATATAAACAGCTCATTATTGAGTACTCAGACGTCTCAATAATTATCCAATTAAGAATATATTTCATAATTCACAATCATAATGTCGTACTTGGATTTTAATTCCAAATACTCATCGTCATTTACTACGATCCACTTTCATTAGTCTCTTTCAAGATCCTCTTTAATATGTTGTTCAGATTGGGAATTATTATCAATTTGTAAAGACTGGGTTTTTGTAATGAGTTTAATTGACTTTAGTACCTTCGTAGTTAGGTTTCCCACAAATAAATATCTAAATCTCTATAACGAAAACTTTTGTTTCTACAACAGTCTAAATTCAAATGTTGCTGCAGTGTATTGGTATGACACATATCCAATCAATCAACTAACTGATAATTTGAAATAACAAGGAAAAAAGTAGAGGAATTAATATTCTACAGCACTTGTAGATCTAAATAACAAAATTACGGAAACATAATTAATGCTTCATAAGGTATTCAAATGACAACATCGTTTGTGTTAAACTACATAGTTTTTACACACAACAGGCAATCGTAAAACACTTGAAGGCATGCGCCGTTCAATAGTTCCAGTTACTTCTGTTGACTTGACCGGTATTCAAGCAACTATGTTCTCTGTTCAACAAATATCTGAAGACAATTACCCAGCAATGTAGATACAAGTAATGCACTCAACTATACTGATGTTGACTCAACAAATGTCACTTACACTTGTGGCGTACTTGACTTGGTTAACTAGGAGCATGCGTTCGTTCATAACTAACTCAAGACACATATTCTCATGTTAATGTTTCAGTACACCTACACTTTTAGATTGGTGGAATAATTAAAGTATTTGTTAAAGCAATATAGCTCTAGCACACTAGCTATTTCGTTGTCTTATCTCACCTGCCAAGCTAAAATGTAGCTTTCTATCACAGACAGAATCTTTGTTATAGGATCAGTACTTCTTGTTTACCTTAACAATGTTAACTCTTTATCTCTAGTTTCTCTACTTTCCCCGTCTTTATCTCTCTTTATTTCTATTTCTTCATTTATTTGGTCAAAGTTTTCATTTTTGTTTCCACATTATGTGCATTACCCTCGTTCAGATTAAAAGTATACTCTCTTCTCTTTTCAGGTTCTCATTGGATTTGAAGTTCAACCAGTTCAACAACCAGATAATGACAACAAAAAACACCCGTTGTACGCTTTATCATTATTTAATTCCATATTATAATCTCAAGCTGTTTTGCAACCAGTGTAATTGTTATTGACATCAAACCCAAGTTGCGTCATAATAATTAACAAAATGAAAAACTATTTGAAGTCGTTGTCGAGTTGGAAGCTGTTGGTGTTAATCTCGCTGTTGGTGGCTCTGCTAGTACCGCAGCCCACTGCACCGGTGCAGCTGAGCGATGGACAGGTGCGGGGCGAGGTGGCCCCTGATGGATCATACCTGCAGTACTTAGGCATACCTTATGCTACAGTCACTCACAGGTTCCAAGTAAGTTTCGCTTCGCCCAAGATGGGGTAGTAACAGTCTTCTAAATGATCACCATGTATGTTTAATATTCACTACAAAAATATCTAGTGGCGGATCCATTACGACCCAAATACTGATAAAAATAATGTAGTGATTGTGAACTGCTTCAGGAACCACCATATTATAGATACCACGTGCATGTATTCTGCAACAATTTATATGAACAGTCGATTGGCAAGAAGTATTCAGAAACAATTATAGCAAATAATAGTTTCTGTGAAGGGCTGCTAGTGCTAATAGCAGAAGTTAATAATGATGAACGTAACGTCGCACGTAACACTAATCTACTTGTGATTGCCGCCTTCCCACCTCAGCGCGACTATAATCACACCTCCCTCTGTTATGAAGTGTCGACTAATTGCTCGGTACATTTTTAATGAAATGATACATTCGATGATATGATTGCAGTATTTCAAGTGTTATTGGTAGAAGTGCAAATAGAATTCATTTTATATCCATCAACTTTATTTACCTAACTCAATAGTTCAAATATTTCCTAAATTCCAGGAAGCAGAACCGAACCCGAAATGGGACGGCGTTTTTTATGCCCGTAATGAACACATCAGATGCAAGCAGCGCTTCACCCCCACTCGCATCCTGGGCGAAGAGGACTGTCTCACCGTCAACGTGTACACTCCCGTGGAGCCCAGCGTAAGCCCTCGCCCCGTTATGGTCTTCATTCACGGAGGCGGATTCAGGGACGGGTCTGGATCCCCCTTCATCTACGGCCCCAAATACCTCGTAAAACATGAAGTCATTCTAGTCACCTTCAACTACAGGTTGGAAATTCTTGGCTTCTTATGTCTAGGCATCAAAGAAGCACCCGGTAATGTTGGCCTGAAAGATCAAGTGCAGGCGCTCAAGTGGGTGAAGAAAAATATAGGAGTGTTCGGAGGAGATCCTGATAACGTGACCATTTTTGGAGAAAGCGCTGGATCAGCTTCAGTTTCTTATCATTTGATCTCTCCAATGTCTAAAGGACTGTTTAATAGAGCTATAATGCAAAGCGGCTCGGCCTTGGGTTTTTGGGCCTTACAATTTCAACCGTTGGAGACAGCTAGTCTACTCGCCCAACAAATAGGCCACACCACCACGGACCCCAAGGAAATTTACAATTTATTCAATAATATGACTGCTGATGAACTTTTAAGCTATCGTGTACCTAGAAAGGAAGGTGATGTCGTAATATCAGAAAACATTTTTGTGCCCTGCATTGAAAAGAAAATCGATAGGGTCGAACCATTTTTGTCGGACAGTCCTTACAATTTAATCTCTCAAGGCAAATATAACAAGGTCCCTGTAATCATTGGTTTCAATAGCGCCGAGGGTTTATATTTTTCAGGTAAAGAGAACGATACTACACTGGCTAAGATAGATTTCTTTAAGGCGATACCGAGAGATCTGACTTTCCCTTCTAATGATGAAAAGGTGAAAACAGCTAACAGATTGAATGAGCTGTACATGGCTGGAGAAAACATTACAAAAGAAAAGTCTTCGTTGGAAAAGTTGGCACAATTCGAAGGTGACGCTGCAATAACTTACCCTGTGATAGCTACCATGGATCTATTTCTACAGACATCAAAGAAGCCTGTGTATGCTTACAAATTCAATTACGATGGGTTGCTAAACTTCGCTAAGATAATGTATGGGTTCCGCAAGTCCCCCGGAGCGACGCATGCCGATGAATTATTCTACCTGTTCAGCACCTTGACCTTACCGGCGTTTACCGAAGTGAGGTTTATTGACAAGTTTACTACTCTGTGGACCAACTTTGCGAAGTACAGGTAAGGCGAATCAATTATTTCTTTAGGTTTACGCTCGTTTAGCTTAAGTTTTATGATTCTGTTAGAGCAAGGGCGAATACAACACAGTGAGCACAATGGGCATGCCCACAACCTTAAACGCAGCTACTTTTAATTTATGACGTGTCGTTCAAATCAGAAAAGAACTCAATTTTGGTGGTTTCAACAAAATTGGTTATTTCGGATCTAGTTGTGTTATTGTGATTTTACACAACCTACCAAAATTTCCGACCATGATTTATTGGTTATTACATAGCTTTCCTTAATTTGATCCGAGGCGACATATTATAAAATATGGATCTCTGACGAGTCCGTAGTCTGACTCGCACTGACCAATTTTAGGGTGGGCCATGACCACAACCTTTTTTAAGAGCTGGATCCACCCCTGCGTTAGAGCCAGTTTATTGATCTAACCTTGATTTCTCGATGGACTTGGCCTATGACCCTCACAATTCTTGCAGTTTACGACCCAAAATAACTTTTTTTTTTATTACTGTTAATTTCTTAGAACGTAACCTTGAATTAAAAGCAAAAATTAAGAATACAAACAATTGTTACCTCATTTGCACAAATGCTTTGTAAAACACAATTTAATTCAGTAAAACCAAGATGAAATGCTTTCATATGTACAGAAAACATTTGTTATGTATTAAACTATTCTGAAAGCGTAGCAGCGAGATGAAGGAGTGAATGAATTACTTTGCAGCTGCGAGCTGTGGAGTGAATGACTTGGACCGAGCGATGTTTTGCAACAAAATGTTGGTTACTGGCGTTTGGTGAAAGAATATTTTAAGATGATTGGCTGTTGGCCGAGACCTAGATAAATTAATTTTCGATTTTGAACGGATTTCAATTTATTTTTTTTTTATATATCGTTCCAATCTCCTTTAGTGAGTGTTATTCAAGGTTGTAACAATTAATCTATACAAAATGCTTAATTAAATGAGGGTTTATGAACTGCCGTACCATATCTGAACCTGGTGAGGGTTGCGGGAATCCGATGAATGCGAGACGCACAGCACCGTTCGTTGTGGCGTCTTGTGTTGATATTGTTGTGTAATTGTGATTTTTATTTAATTTAATTGATTAGTCTAATGTTTTTTTTTTTTTATCTTATTGGAAATGTTTTGGCGATTTTTAATGGTTTCTCTATTATTATTATTTTAAATGACTTGGGGGTGGCCTATGTCGAACAGTGGACGTCTTTCAGCTGAAATAATCATGATGATCATGATTAATCATCATCAATCATTAAATCCCTATGATTTAATTTTTGTTTTTATATAACTTATTTCACTATGTTAGTCCTGCCATATTTCTAGCAACTACTCTTTAGTGTTCTTATTTCTTATGTATTTTATGTTATCTTCCAGTGATCCTACACCAACATCATCTTCAATCTCTCCTAAATGGGAGCCAGCAACAGTGGAGGACCCTCGTCTCCTGCTCATAGACAAGGAAAATTCTGTAGAACCAATCTGGGACGACAGTAACGAAGCTTTGCGGTTGTGGAACACGACATATTCTTTGTATAGGAGGAAGAAATAATATATTTGTATCAGTTTTAATAAAGTTATCTGAGATTAAAATGTGTGACGAGAGAAATCAAAGATTTAAGAGCTTGATGAATATGTGTTTCGTTAGAACCGTCATGACGAAAACCTAGATTTTTCTGAAAAATCAACTAAAGGTTTTAAAATTTGTGTTTATGGTGTATTATGCCAGAGGTCTGCTGGGGCTACAGGAAGGTTCGGAAAAGTTACCGTGGCTCTGGAATGCAGATGGCAACTGAAGGAACAAAGGTGAGTTCTTGTCAATAAAAGTGACGACTGTGACAAGCCCCCTCGAGCCACCCTGCGCAGGAGAAGTCATGTAATGATCTGTCACCTCAAAAAATAAAGTTGTCTTCTATCAGCAGGTTACTACCAAGTTCTTTTATGCAGATAAGTTAGAAAAAATCTAAACGTTTAATGTCAATTACAGACTAGTAAGTGTTGCCACGCAAACAGGAGCCACACAAATACCTTTTGTGATTTTCATTACTCATTAAATTCTGTTATTATTTTTGACAATATAATTGAATAATGTACACCGTTTATACACTTCGATTAAGTTACAATCGTAATTGAAAGAACTGACATTATACTTAAATGGGAATTGACGTACTACACTGGTAGCACATCAAAATATGTAATTTTATTAATCAAGAATTATTTTAGGATAAAACATTAACTATTTTAAAAATAACGAAAATCGTTTCAGATACTTTCAGGGTGTGCGTTTATTGTGTTACACGACGTGTTGTATACATCCAAGTTTAACAATCGTAACGGTAAAAGAAGACATCGGGAGTTCTAGGACTAGTGCCTAATTAATCTGTGAAATCCTGCCGCCTACTGCCTACGGGCAGCTTTACGGATTCAGACATTACATTGCTCAAAAGCAGGCGTGGTCATTGCCAGTGCGTTCTCCGTATGAGAAGTTACCCTTGCCCTGCACAGAAACAGCCTACATTACTGGCGTTACATGTAAGTCTTAGGGCCTGTGCACACCACGTTTTTTAAACGCGCCGTTGACGCGCGTTTTAGAAACATCCGTCGACGGCGCGCTTTTATCCTATTAAAGGTCTACAGGCTGCGTCTGACTCGCGTGTGTATCGCGTCTGTATCGCTACAAACGCGCGTCAACGGCGCGTTTAAAAAACGTGGTGTGCACAGGCCCTTAGAATCAAGGTTTATTTGTAGAATCACATCAATATCTAGTTCAGTTTGCGAGCCATCCCTTGGTCTAATCCAAAAAGCACTCAGCCCTCAAGTGTTTATCCAAGAACAGTATTCGATAACTATAAGTAAAGAATCTCGATCTACAATCCACCACTTACCAAACACTTTAATAATAGTAGATGTGCTTAATTAGTTCTATTATTTTAATTAATGATTTAATCCTATCAACTGTACAAATAATTGAAATATATCGTCAAATTGTTATATTTTAAGTTTTCTTAATTATAATGATTTCATATTTATCATAGTATTTATTAGTTTATTTTAATAGCATATAAACGTATTTTATTATTTTATGCAACTTAATTTAACGATATTTGAAATACCTGTTATTTATTTATTGTGCACACCTAACACAGTGTTGTCTTTTTTAACCCAAAGGTTGACTGGTAGAGAATGCCTTGTTGCATTAAGTCCGCCTGTATACCACCACTGTACATGAAGTTTAAATAAATATAACAAGGCGAAAGTTTGTGAGTGTGAGTATGTCTATGTGTTGTTGCTTTTGTTAATTACGCTCGAACGACTGAACGGATTCCAATGAAACTTGGTACACGGGTAGACCATGTCCTGGAATAGCACACAGGATACATTTTTATCCCGGGAGTATGTTCCTTGGGATAATTTTCTACTAAAACGCGGGTGAAATCGCTGGCAGCAGCTAGTTGTTGATAAAAAAGATTTTTATTTTATTTTTATTTTATTTTATTTATTTGGCTCACCAACAATTGACTACACACATACAAAGATATGAAATACACGGAATAAACTTATAGATGAGTGCAGCAATACCTTACAGGTTTTTCTAAATATACTATCTTTTAATGATTAATAGTGTTTTTTTCTGTCTAAAGAAATCATAACAACTTCTACAACCGGCTTATTCGCGTGAATTAGAAATGTTGAAACTAGTTACAGACGGCCCATTATGTCACTGAGAGAAAACTCTCCTTTTTGAAGTGTTGGCGGACTCCGAGGGGCAAAATATTATTTTTTTAATGATCGTACGCATTCGCATCACGGTCGCATTCTGTCAAAAACACTTCTAATTTCCCTACTTTATTTTGGTCATGTTTTTGACTTTGTAGCTGAGATAGATATTGCGACTATATTCACGATTACGGGTGCGTCTCATATCATACAAAGTTATTTGGTATATTTTCATTTCAATAACATTCACAAGATATAATAAACGTGAGATATACCAACTGTTGAAATAATTTCTTTACATATAAAATTTATAAACTCTAAAACTTATTTTGTATAACGTTATTGGATATAAAGTTTATTTCATCGAAAATCATTAGGTCTATCGTTTAAAATATATATTTGTCGCAGCTGTAGGTATCGTATAACACACTGTTAGTATTACAAGCGGTTTGTAAAAAGTTACTGTAATATATGGAACCGCATTATACTACATTATATTAATTAATTAGTTAACATTATATTAATAACTATTACTATTATTAGGTCCAGGTTAGAATAGTGACCATTAGAACGCGATGGTGAGCGAACGAAGCGACCATGCATGTGGGTTAGGTTAGAACAGTGACCATTAAAGATGCAGCCAGATCCCCTTCTAATGTTAGTGAATCATTTGGATTAGGTTAAGTTAAAAGCCATTATGATATATAAATAGCTCTTATTCTTTCAAATTAGGCTAAATAAGTTTTATGTCTTTTGAGTGGTAGGTATGTCTAAATATTTTATAATCAATGTATCTAAATGCTTATAAAAATTAGTTATTTGAAAATTATATTAATCGTTTATTATATTAACTGATCGTTATATCAAATAAAATTATAGATTCAGTTGTTATATCTTGTAAATATTAGAGATTGTGTAATTATACCATATATTACTTTTTTTTTTTCGGTGGGAAAATCATCTTATGACATCCCCCGCCCTTGGGCGGGGCGGGAGATAGTGTCAGACTTTTACTGACTAAAAACCCACTCCCGTTCCCTCGTTGCCTTTCGTACCAGGGCCGAGTCTTCCTTTCAGAATCAGACCCTTGGCCCCAGTAGGCTTCGACCCTGCTTGGCCCCTACAGTTGCTGACATCTCCTTGAGGCGCGCGTGGAACAGCACGCGCCGTCGACGACTTGGGCTCGGTCCGGACGGTTACCGGACGGTCGGACGGCGAGCCACCCATTGCTCGCCGTCCGCAAGCCTGCGCCTACGATGGCCGGAAATCGGGATCGGAATCCCGGCGGCGATTGGGGCGTGAGGACCGTTGCCTCACGCGATCGGCCGCCTCCTTTGCTAGCATTACTGCTTCGCAGAAGGAGGCGACCGCCTGCCACTCCTCCTCGCTGTGGACCATGGCCTGTATCAAGGCCCAGCGCGAGAGATCGCCGCCGCCGATCGCCCCCACGAGGACACGGCGTTGCTCTGCCCAAGCGGGACACACCTCCACCGTGTGCTCCACCGTGTCCTCCGGGTGGTCCGCACAATGGTGACACCCGGGCGTTTCTTCCGCACGAATCCGGTGCAGGAACCTCCCGAACTTACCATGTCCGGTGAGGACCTGCGTCATGCGGTAGGTAAGGACGCCGTGTTGCCTTTCCAGCCACTCCTCAAAGAGGGGAATTACCGCCATAATTATGGTGTGCCCAGCACTGGGTTGCGATAGTCGCCGTCGCCATTCCACCATGAGACCCCACCGGAGCTCTGTCCGCCATGCCGCAACTTGTCGTGGCAGCGGAGTTTCGCCCCGACGTTGCATCTCCACGCGCAGATCGTGCATGCGTGCAAGGCCTGTTGCCACCAGATCCCATGGTGGCTGGCCAGCAAGGAGGCTCGCCGCTTCGCGGGAAAACCATATATTACTTACCCCACGATTATTTATTACCAGAGATAAGAATAAATCAAATCACTTACAATCAAAAGTTCTAGGAAATAAGTAGAATTGATAATACCTCCTCCTATTATGTTTTAAAGTTGCCTAATTACCTGCAATCTCTATTTTAATTCAAATGTATTCAAAGCTTATGATTTCGGGCTTTTAGAAGAGGTATCTAGAAATCAGGTCAATTTAGACATCAGAGGTTACAAACGTAGTACCGCGCTGGCCCCAATATGCTGCTGCGTCCAGCAATACCCACGACGCTGCTGTACGTGTCGAGACTACATCACACCATGAAGTCTGAGGAGATCGTGGAGTATGTACGCGTGAAGACAAACTGGACTTTGAGAGTCGAGCAGTTGGAATCGCGCATAACACTAATTTTAAGTCGTTTGTGGTGCGGGTGCCAACTCAACACTTGGAGACCTTCCTCAAAGGAGAGTTTTAGCCGAAGGGTGTCGTGTATCGACGGTGTTCTTAATATGTATTAGTTTATTATTTTTAAGATTATTCTATGTATTTTGTCTATGGGCCTTGTTGCCTGAAAATAAAGATTTATTATTATTAAGCTGATGATTTGCATTAACGCCGGCGTTCACGCGCCATTGTCTTACTATTGTGTCTCTAATTACGCACTCAAAAGGTTAAGTACCTAGTGGGCAATTTCTCCTTCAGACAGTCATCGACTACACGTACCTACAAACAAAGTAATTTTGCCTACTTGTTATAACAATTCTGCTATAATCCTATGAGGAGTTCCGTTCCATATATTTTTTTATTTTTTATTCTTGATAGGTTCGCGCTTGACCGCTATCTCACCTGATGGAAAGCGACGATGCGGTCGACGATGGAGCGCGCTTACCTAGAAGTAACCTATTCACTCTTGACTTAAAGATTCATCAAATCATAACAATATTTCTGTAGGACCAATTCGGGAGCATAATCTTTCCATCAAACAAACAATTTTCGAAATCGGTCCACAGTTGACTGAGAAATCAGTGAACCTGCATAAAAAAATTACATACAGCCGAACATATAACCTCCTTTTTGTAGTCGGTTAGAAAGAAATCTATACTTAGAAGATGGCTAAGTTAACGATAGACAAAAAAAAACATCACTTCTTTAGTTTTAACACAGCATCAAACACTGAACAACTTTCATACACCACTTGACAACCAGCGACAAATATCAAGTAACAAGGCAAGTAGCACAAGTAAAAGAAGTTGACCAAATCACAACAAGATACTTCACTCAGTTTCTCCAAACTCAAGTACTGTGCACCTGAAGCAATATGTGAAGTACCCACCTTACTAACGTCAAGTAGGTAGTGATGTGACACTCTGACCGATCACGTGCAACGCATTCAGAGAGATTGCACGTCTCCGACATATAAGCGACATTACCTCAATACTACATAGGCTGATAGGCCTACTTGGCGTTATAAAACTAAATGTAACAGTTAAGATATCCCTGCGGTCAGTAAATGGCTTTTGTGGCGACACGACATGGTGACTGCAATATGTGGTACAAGCACTATCGAGAGAGCTCCGTGCCTCTCAACACACGTAGGTACAACCGTTTTGCGTATCTAGGATTTATCCACATTTTTTTAAGGTGGGATGTCCTATGACTTCTCCCGCTCTAGGACGGTGTGGGAGAAGTCATTAGGGTTACTGACTAAAACCACACCTATGTTCCTTCTTTGCCCTTTGCGTTCCAGGACCACGGGTTTCCCTTTTGGAAGTCAACCCGTAGCCCTGGCCAGAGGGTTTATCCCTGAACATGCCTGATTTTTGTATGAAGTTACCAGTATTTTGGCGTCCATCATAGAATTTTGAACCGATAACCCAACATTCTGGTGGGCGCTGCTAGACCATACTAAGGTACTACACTCGCCCCTATAAAAGCCTATGTCGTTAGTCCAAACTGACTTTTCCAGTTCGTCGTCAAGTCGTCACGGACACTTAGATACAGCTCGGAAGTCTTGAACGATCTCACCAAATCAAATCGTGTATCGTGTTATCCAATAACTGGGATGTAGGCGTCAGATGGACTCTCTCCATGGATATCACTAGTACTCAGCCGTATGCACCTCGATTGGTGAAAAATTACACTGAAAAGTGCAAAATAACTTTAATTTCGGAAGTCGGTGTTTCTATAATAGTTTTGTCTCTTCGTTATTTAACACCGACTTCCGAAATTAAAGTTAATTTGCACTTTTTAGTGTTTTTTTTTACTTTGAAGTCGGTTGTATTTTTTTTTGTAAAAAGTTTTTATTTTACACTTTTTAGTTATGGTACCACCACTAAAAACTACCCCTCAGCCAAACTTAAATACCTCATAGCCTGAGTGCATCTCATGACAATTCTAATAATCCCAAACACGGTTAGATTACATTAATTTATTACAGAGTTCCGGTGCCTAACTTCAGGCTTCATCATCAGATCAGTTCAATATATTCCCCCTCTACTTTCAGTCAGTCATCGACTACACGTATAAACAAAGCAATTTTACTTGTTACGACGGTTCTGCTGTGATCTTATGAGGTGTTCTGTTCCATATCTTCGAAGTTCATGATCAGATCATAACAATATTTCTATGGGACCAACTCGGAAGCATAACCTTTCAATCAAAAAAAAAAATTTCAAAATCGGTCCACAATTGACCGAGAAATCGGTGAACATATATATTAAAAAAAATACATTCAACCGAACATAGAACCTCCTCCTTTTTGAAGTCGGTTAAAAAGGCTATCTAATAAATAATTTGTGATTCATACATTTCGCAACGTACCCCGATAGCAAGGTCTAGAATGTTAAGAAGATGCTTGGTCAATAAGCGCAACATTCAAAGGATATCATAATGGCTAACCTTGAAGTAAGTTGGTCAAGTTGAAACATAGCTACTCGTAGTTATCATTTTATTACTAGTTTGCGACGCCAACCTCGTAATATGAAAGACACTGAGATGCATCAAAACCCCTAAGCCCTCTTGAATAGGTAAATAATAATAATATTCCACAACTTTGACACAACGTCGCGCGTCGTCTAGTCCCAAGCTAAGCAGCGCTTGTGTTATGAGTACTAGACAACTGATAAACATACTTATATATTTCTAAATATATACATATTACAGATAAATTACACCCAGACAGAACAAATGATCGTGCTCATCATACAAACATTTGTCCTGGGTGGGAATCGAACCCACGACCTCCGGCATAGCAGTCAGGGCTACTAACCACTAGACCAGCAGGCCAGTCAAATAGAACAGTCTTTATCAGCCCTGTTGACAGAACTTCTTACTGTATGTTTTGGTGTTCCAGAATACACAAAATAACAACTAAACTAATGCACAATGCATTCCAAATAACCACGCAGTACATCAATTACTCAACATTCATATTCGTGGCTCATAAATTCCGCGCGCGCACCAACACTGCAATAAGCGCCAATGTCGCGTAAACATTCGAGCCCAAGTACACGTGCGTTTTACGTAACCATTGATAACTAACCCTACCACTAGCTAGCGCCGCGGCATCACCTGTTTTATCGTCTATTGTCAAACAGCCTTCGTTGTGAAAGGTTCGTCTCGCCCCGATATCACGCGCAATGGCCAAAGTCGCGAGAATCGCGCGCAAGTGATAACGTGTGCATGCGCATACACATTCAAATCTAACTGTATTAGTAGTGATTTCAAAATACGATGTGCGAAAAATATTGTCGAAGACTGACTAGTGATGTTCCCGAAAATCGGTACTTATCAGTGATGTGTTACTAAAAAGAAAAGGTGTGTTTGTTTACGAATAATTGCAATGGTTTAGTGAATAAATGTAACGTTTTGCGATTGGCGTGTCGCAACCTAGATACTACGATATTATACTGCCGTTACTACAGCTGACCGGCGAATACCTGTTATACACATGGGCCTAATGTCGGGCGTCAATAAGAATAGGTAAATACATCATTTCGGTTCCGGCTCTTGTGATACATGATCTACGAGAGCCAGGGCAGCACAGATATCTGTGTCTAAAGGGTTAATTAATTAAATTCATTTTAAGTTGTAAAGTTAGAATAGCAACATAAGAAGGAAACAAAATAAGGAATTTTAGTAAAACACCTATCTAATAAATAAATCCTCTAACATTGGTAACTGTTACTAATCCTATCATAATTTGTAATAAAGCTGAGTTTCACAAAGAAACGCTGAACCCATACATTATGCATGTATTTCGCGGCGTTTTATAATCACAGCACAACATGACTTTTAGTTATCACTAACACTTTCTATTACAACTACTTAATTCAGCCCTATTTGATAGGCTTGCGTTTTTTATTCACTATATCATTTAACAAGCGACTCGCCCCGGCTTCGCACGGGTGCAATGCTTATACTACCGCAACCGCTATGTCCCTGCATTTTAAATCTGTAAAATCTTCGAAACTATTCATTTAAATTACATACTGTAAGGGCTATTGATCAATATTAAATGCACAATGTATTTAAGGTACTAAATTGGATAAGGATTAATGCTGTATTGCTTAAAATCGCTTCGTAAATAAGCCATTATTACTCGTAAAAAGTAAAGGATAAAAAATGGAAGTCTCCTTGACGAAATTCTTTTGTTCACACACAATCTGCCCGGCCAATTCCCGACTATGCTGAGGTCGTTCCCGTCTACCCACATGCTGCTGACCACTAGTATTTTACCAGGAGCTACTGATTCTACTACCCACTCTACCCAGTGACTTTGTCGCTTTGCAAGTATGGAGTCAAATGGAGGAATAAGACGTACAGCTAAGGAATGGTTTCCTGGTAGCTACAACCTAGGGGTCTTTAAGTCAAGAGTGAATAGGTTGCTTGTAGGCAAGCGTGCTCTATCGTCGAACACGTCATCAGGTAAGACAGCGATCAAGCGCGAGCCTATCAATAATAAAAAAGAGTCAGATTTTCCTGCTTCTGACTGTGAACACCGTAACGACTGTCAAAGATCTGCAAGTGACTGACGAGACTGAATGCTTGTAGTGCTGTCCTCCGCTCATAAACGCTTGTAACTAGGTTAATCATAAGCTCAGCACAAGTAAGGCCCTGCTAGGATTACGGGATTGTCTGAAAGAGTGACCTTGGGCATAGAACGCAAATGGTAACTGAAGAAACTCAGGGTGATCTTGCTATACCCAGAGCGGCCTCCCGCTCCTCAGTCATATGATAATTTACCAAGATAAAAACTAGAACAACCAAGGCGCTAGTCCTAATTAACAGGAAATCCACCTGTGAGTAGCTAGCCTGCAATCAGACGCGTACCGTAATTGTGTCTCAATATCCTGGACCGGCCGTTATGACGATAACATATTGTGTGGGCAACTGCACTGCAATTAGTGCAGTGACGACATCCACGGGCCCTTGGCTTGAACTGGTGTTTGTTTACCCATAACAGTACCTTTTGTTAGTGTGGCACACGACCATAAAGGCCTCATTACTATTGTCATTGCTATAAGTAATGTTTTGTCAACAGCATTCCATGACATCTGCAAATATGACTAAACATGGGTCTCCTCATCAATGAATTAAATACTTTACGTCTGAATCAGTCTCTCATTTGTTTATCGATCACAGCATTTAGTATTGTGTCACTTGGTGCTTTAAAAGACTGATGGCTGTTTCCATCTAGAGGAATAAAAATTACGATTTAACATTGACGTAAATTGAAAATGATTAGCTCGTTATTCAGACTAACCCATCGTACAACATTTTGTCTGATGGAAATGCAAACCTCCAAAAAATAAAACCATGCTAAAATTATTTTTTAGGTTAGCTGCTTTATTTTGTAAAAAAAATATATAATTTTATTTTCAGTTCTTTGTTGTGGTAACTCACATAATAATACTAACAATTACTCAATTTACACTCTGCTAAAGATAGGTAAATGAAACGTGAGTTACCACTTTAGACTACCACGGAGTTATAACTTAAACCAATACAAAAAAAAATCATGAAAATCGGTTAACATTTGGCGAAAATATTGCTGAAAAAGATATTTAAAAAAATTTAGCCGACTTAAGAACCTCCTCCTTTATTGAAGTACTCGTAATTTAAAAAATAATACAATACAATACAATGTTGAATAAATGCATTAATGAAACAGAAAGTACACCACAAGCTCAGCTGGTGCGCCGGTCGTAAACATTCTCAAGGTGAAATCTGCTGGCTGTTTCAAGGTCCATCATTATAGACAGCCAACTGTTATCTCTCAAGCTCACGGCAAAGATACAATTAGTCACGGTAACCATTTGATATGATATTAACTTTAGTGACAACAATATCGCTTTTTTAACTAAGCCTGGAATCGCCAATTGTTTATCGTGTACAACTGATTGGCTGCTGTAAATGTAAATTTTTCTTGAATAGATTATAAAATATGCCCAGTATCTGGGTTGTGAACGTCTGATAGTCAGTCGCTCTATGTAAACCACGGGATTTCAGCCGCATCCGGGTAAACTGGAAGCCTATCTTAAGCTAATTGGGAAATGGCTATGAACATAAAGGAAGGAAGGCTAGGTCATTTTAGACGACGATCTCTGATGAAATATGCAAAAATTGATTAATGGGCAAATAGTTGGACAGTCTTCATTAATAAACAACTTTTTATAAATGCAAGGGCGGAATGCGTTGGATGGCAATGAGTCAAGTCAAGTTAGGTAATGAACAATGATTCGTTTGTACATCAGCGAGGAACATGATAGTTAAGGGATCACCAACAGTACGAATCCTGACACTGTTCAGGGGTCTACTGCCAGTCGCTGTACACGTGCGCCCTGTGGGCCAGTTATACACAGGGCTCGTACAATGCTCTACGAGTCCAGTATAATAAAGCGTTCCGGGTAATGCTGGGGTTGCCGCGTTTCTGTAGCGCCTCGGGGATGATCACGGACGCGCGTGTTCCGGATTTCTTCTCGCTTCTGCGTTTGCGAATCGCATCACTGATGCGTCGGATGCGCGAGCCCCAATAGCCTCGTGGCTACGGCAGCCGGCAGGTTGGATGGCCTAAATGATGTCTGATCGTGATGATGAGATACGTGATATAGGCGTAATTAATGTCTTTTTGTTTTACTTAGTAAGTATCAATTTAATGTTTTACTCATGCTATGGATCTCTGGTCTAAAAATAAAGTTTATTATTATTGTAATAAACTGGCATCTCCAATCTGTCTGTCAAGTATGATGATTATATGTCACTCTAAATGGCTTGATCGGGAGCCTCGTGTAGCAGTGGATGCCGTGGATGGTTATGGACTAATTATTTAAATTAGAGATCTAACGAAAGTGGTTAGACAACATTATTTTTAGTACATCCGAAACGCGAAACACGTGTCTAGTATTTTTATGTAAGAAATCTATATACAAAATTTCATAACTGTATCATGAAAAATCACAAAGTTATAAACTTGTTGCGTTACCTGTATGTTCGCACAAATACATGGTCACCAGGCCATCCGGGCGACTGAGGGGTTGTTTTGCTCCTCCACCCAGCTATGCGCTGGCGCCTATTGCTCGCTATGATCTGCCGTGACCTGTGTTGTACTTAGTGTCGGTGGTGTCCAACAACAAATCTAAAATGATGTAAAAATTATTGGAATCGATTCAGTTACCGTTTCTGAAAAAACTAAAATCAGGTTTCGCATATACTAAAAATTATGTTGTATTGGAAACGAATTCGGAACCGAAGTTTTTAAATTTGATTTCTCGGAATCGGAACCGAAATCAAAGGCGGATGCGGAAGCAGAAGCGTCAAAAAAAACAGTATTAAAACTAATAACAATCTCGGATAAGTTTAAATGAAGAGTGAATTCAAAACAACAAGAGAAACACGCGACGAGTAACTATAAACTTATTTATTTGTTTATACCTTCGATATAAGTTCTGAATAAAATTTATCGAAATCGGAATAAAAAGAGTTTGCTGGCTGAAACCCACCTGTGTTCCTTGCTTTCCAAGGTAATTCTCGCAACCCATCAGTAATGATTACACTGCACTTCCAACGTGATAACACTGTAGGTAGGTACTTCAAACGTGTTTTATACAGTCAGGCCCGCGTTCAATCTAGCAGACTGACTAACAATATCATCATAGCATATTTATGCTACTTGCGGTTATCTCGTGCTGTCTCGAAAATAAAGTTCTGCGGCTAGATGACCTTACAGAGACGTATATCTTGCGCAAATCCAGCGCAAAGTTCATAGTTGATCGCTAACTCGGTTACAAGGTCGTGATAGACCGAACGGATCTTTAAATATGTCAACTGCGTTGTTTCATTATTGACAACAGATAACAGATAGTGAAGTGGCCTACGCGGCGGGTCAGCTTGCGACATCCCAGTCCACAGGATATGAATGCTTATTGAGATAGATTTGTCCTCCCTTATCTTATTGTATGGATTATTGAGAACACTAAACCCTATTTTACAATTAATCATGTTATACCTATTTAGTGACGGATGTAATTAGATGATCTGCGTATTTAATTGGCTATAGATTTGAGATAAACGTGCTCAGTTATAGACAGTACTCGTATTTCATCTACTATTTTTATCTATTGCTACTGTTATGGCATGGTTGCTACTTTCTTGACTGCTACTTAGGTGTCAATTTATCTTTTATTTAGTTAGACTGTTTGGTCTCTCTCCTGGATAAAAACCTCCTTCCATCTATCATGGGCCTATGCTTCCTCTTTCAATATACGTATATCTAAAATATATTTTTTTAAATCAGCAACGTTTGTATATATTTTCGAAGCCTAGCGATCAAAGTCTTAAAAGTTAAGAGTATCTACCTACTGAAATGTGGCATAGTGTAGTGAAATGATAAAGTAATTCCTAGCAATAATCGTAGACTCCATTAATTACTCATTTCGATGATGATTTACAGGTAAGACCCATAAAAGCAATGATTTACGAGAGCCACAGCACGTAGACACTTCATAAGTAATTAACATTCACGAGCTATTGCACAAACACAAGAAGATCAATTTGTAAATCGTGGTGAGCTCACACGTTAATCTTAACAAATTCCGTAAAGAGGTAACATTGTTTGTTTGTCTGTAAAGGTAATAAACTTTGAAATTAGTGATCCAAATAAGATTATTTTTTTCACTGGTAGTAAGCTACAAGCTCGCGGCTTAATAATAGCCTAGGATGTAACGGTTATGTCGAAACCGCATTCGGAAGTGAAGTTTAAATTTGATTGAACCGAAACGGAGGTGGCGGCGGGTAGATGCGTCAAATGAAACACTACTAAAACTAATCAAATACTCATTATCATCATCAACATTTCAGCCGAAAGACGCCCACTGTTGGACATAGGCCTCCCCCAAGCGTCGCCACAACGACCGATCCTGT
The DNA here is from genome assembly GCA_905147345.3 of Mythimna impura. NCBI lineage: Eukaryota > Metazoa > Arthropoda > Insecta > Lepidoptera > Noctuidae > Mythimna > Mythimna impura. The sequence goes on from LR990358.1 coordinate 28,160,616, forward strand.
GCGTTTCGCATCCATCGCACTCCCGCGACTCTCACCAGGCCGTCGGTCCACCTTTTGTTAGACCTTCCAACGCTGCGTTTTCTGGTGCGCGGTCACCACTCTAGAACCTTTCGGCCCCATCGACCCCATCTGTTCTGCGAGCAATGTGCCCGCCCACTGTCACTTTAGTTTGGCGATTTTTCGGGCTATGTCGGTGACCTTGGTTCTCCTGCGGATATCTTCATTCATCAAATACTCGGTTAAGTATAAATAAAGAGGGTCACAACATTCCAAATACGAAACCAAATATTAATAATCGACAGAAGGCACGGGGGACGGAAGATCCCTGTGTGGCAAATATAAACTTGTATAAAAAATTGTCACAACCGAAATCGGAAGAAAGTGCAAAATCAATCGGAATCGAACCTCTGCAGCCGCAGGTTCGTAACATCTCTGGTAATAAGAGCCGCACGTGTCATTCTTCGAGATTAAGCAACGCTTGCCGAGGTCGATCCATTGATTTATCAGCACCGAGACACCTACTTACCTCAGATAAGCCACAAGGTGCAGCAACAGGAAGCAAAGTCCTACAATCCTCCTTTGGAAAGGAAGGATCCTACAACCAAACGGGTGTTGTGTCAGCTCCTGATAACTGCTCGATCATTTGTTTCGGACTGATGTAGGTACCAGGTACGCGTATGTTCTGATCGCAAGGAGAGCTCTAAAATCGCGATGCAGGATTTTGAGTTTTAGTTCCTACGTGGCGATATAGATGTCGCTATAAGCCATCGGTCTTGCGGCAAGACCGCAAGACCGATGGCTTATAGCGACAGCTGTCATTTGTAGACTTTTGACAGTAGTTTTTTTTTATTATTATTATAACAGGCTCAAGCTTGTCCACTAACCTCATCTAATGGTACCTAAGCGATGATTATAGTTGACGATGGAGCACGCTTGCCTAGAAGTAGCCTATTAACTTTTGATTTATTTCAAAGACAACTAGCTATCAAAAAGAAAGACTCTGCCAGGGAATTCCATTCTTTAGCTGTATGCGAAAGTATTCCTAACGAGCTTGGCAGAATCAGGTGCAATGCCGACGCACCTCCCCAAAATTTAAACGATAGAAAACCGACTAGCTAGCTAGCAAAAATAATTGTTACAGTGGTAGGAATCAAAAGAAATGTCCCCAGTTTAGCCAAGGGGTATCATGATACTCAGTTACTGGGTGAAGGTCAGATAAGCAGTCGCTCCATAAAATACTGTTGCTCAGCAGGCCGCAACCGGGTGGACTGGAAGGTAACCCTGACATGGCCTCTAGTCCTAAAGGCCACATGAGCGCCACCGCGGTGAAAAACTCGTACGTAGTCATTATGTTTATTCAATGTATACTTATGTTGATCAATCGATTTGCTAAGTAAACGACTTGTCGCGGTCATTTACTGGATGGGTGATGAGTATTTACATTGTGGGTATTTTAAAAACATCGTAGGTGAACAAAAGAATAGTATGAATTAACGCTTCTCTTGACTCTCGGGTACTAAGTAGCCATCCCTTCATTATCATCATCAAGAATTTCCAAAGGCTAAAGCCATTTTCAATAAGTAAATAAAAAGGTCTTTCGTTCCACTAATTTCTTACTTTCTTTCGTTAATTTGCTTATCATGGAGTCTATTAAATAAAGCGTCCCCTTCTCGGATACCTTCTTAAATGGGAAACTCTGGTCTTTTTCTTCCTATTCTCACTTTACCCCTTACATTCAGATTATAAGCGGCTGATTAAATTTAGGTTCATTCCTTGGTGTGAAAGTGCCGTCAAAATCGCATTCTGATGTAAGGAGTCAAATTAAGGTTTTCTAGCTTTATCAACTCCTAAGCAGATATATAAATAGTTTACTCATATTTGTTAACTTCGTATTAGTTATTTTTTTGCTATACCTTTTTTACGAAATCAAAGTTGGTTTCGTGAATTGTTCGCGTGCTAGCTGTTCTTCTAAGATTTTACTGACTCTATTTAAAATGACATTTGAATGTATTTCGTATAAGTTCGTCATATGGTTAATCTTATAATTTCCAAGTTCAGCTCCGATCTCCGTTTTAAGAAAGTAGGTAGTGTGATTGTGAACTTCGATCATATTTTTTTAGTGTTTTTCCTGTAATTAGAATGATATTGAAAAAAAATTGTAGGTGTTTGAGGAGTGGGCTTTCAAAAGTTTTTTTTTTTAATCATTTAGATTGGAGTTAGTGCTTGACTGCGATCCCACCTGATGGTAAGCAGTGATTCAATCGTTGATGGTACAGCACACTAGTTTATTAAGAGCCTATTCACTCTAGCCAAACACCTAAATTATAATCGGACAGCGGTATTTCCGACCGCTGCAGGCAAAACGTTCAAGGCGTGTTGAAGTCTTATATTTGTTTATATATGCTTTATTTTACACCAAGATAATAAACGATATAATTTGAGCCTTAAATTTAAAAACACATTTGGCGGCCTATTATGTTACTATCACATTTATTTTTCAGGTTCGCAGCTCACTCAGTATTGTCACTCAACTAAATAAAGCGAACAGAAGTTTTGCGTAAGGCGCGCGCAGCATAAGCGAAAACTTCTGTTCGCTTTATTAACTTTTCCAATGTATAATGCCTATATTTTTTTTCTCGTCTAATATGTTTCTGTTGATTTTCTTGCTATTTTAAATGTAATTTCTTTGGTTCTTTTCTCTATATACAATAGTTTTCTTTGATCTAATAGGTGTTTAGTTTCTTAACTTACATAATCTTTTTTACTTTTATATCTTTTGCGGCAACGGTTACAATAAGTTATTAACTTACTTTAATTACAGTTTCGAACATGTTACATTGCTCTTGAATGCCCACTGTTAAATAACTGCCTGTTTAATAATGCTAACATTAATTTATCTTCACAAGATCTTCACTTTCTCCTGACACCAAAGGTGGGTTCTAGTAGGTATAATCGTCAGGTTTGTAGTCTCTTTTTTTTGAGTTGCAAATTCATCTAATCTTCTTCCGTTTGGAGAGGGAGTGTCAGACTTTCACTGACTTGTGCCAGACTTTGACTGATTTGTGCCAGACTGTGACTGACTGGTGCCACATTTTGACTGATTTGTGCCAGACTTTGACTGACTTGTGCCAGACTGTTTTGCCCTAGTAGGCCCCGTCCATTTTGCTGACCTCTCTTTGAGGCATGCGTGGAACACAACGAGCCATGAACTTGAATTTGCTTCTTACCGGACGGTGAACTACTCATTGCTCGCTGCCCGCAAGCCCACGCCTATGTGGCCGGCAATCGCCCGGGGCGTCACCTGCGGCGGTAACCAAGACAACCTCTTCCTCACGGTTTCCAGTTTAGATTCCACCTCAAAAAAAAATATAACCAAACTTGCTTCACGAATTCTTGACTTCTCTTCATTCTTGCAAAACATTTACAGGGCAATCCTCTAAACTCTAGATGTATGTTCTAATATATTCAGAAAAATATACAAATAATATTTTTCAGTTTATTGAAACTTAGACATTTTCTTCCATTTAGTTCATGGGTTATTTTTGTTTTGAATATATCGCCCTGAATGTTTTGAACATCTTCTTTAGTAACTGCAGGTAATCTATAGCTGTAAATAGCGCAACCGAGTTGGTTTTTTAGAAACAGTACCACACGATAAGTACCTATAAGTGGCGCAGTTGTCGTCTAATACTACTAACACGCCCGAATTTGGTACTACGGACCAAAAGAGATTGCCCAAATTTGTATGTGGATCCGTACCAACTTGCGTCAAACCAAATTTACTCTCAAGAGTATAGTTATTATTTAAATTTTCACTATCTAAAATTTTTTTGTTAATATTTAACCACATTTTTGAGATATTAAAAATAGTTCGAAAACGCCTGATCATATTTCATAGCAATTTTTAACCGTAGTGATTATTATCATTTGCATTCTATACTATAGGTATGCGTTTTAGGCCAAATTGCTGTGTAGTGTATTGCATTATTATTGATATATATATGCGATAAGTTAGGGCCCGGATTCCTTCGCTCCTGGCATTATTTACCTACGCTCAGGCTTTTGTCGCGCATGGGAAATATCTTTACGCTATACCTAGGCCTAAGACTGTTAAAAGTCGTAATGGTTTAGTCTTATAATTACTTATTTATTTATAAAGTTATCAAGACCTAAACAAACTTACTACGTGTTTTAGTTTGATTTCTCAAATCAAAAAACGCAATACTTCCCTTACAGGATGTGGGTTCTACATTCAGCTACCGAAATGTACAGTAAAGGGGTTGACTGTAATAGCCTATCATCACCCTTAGCTGCACCTAACAACCTAACCCTAACCATATAGCCACAATATATACGTATATAAATAATAGTGCGGGAAGCCTGTTGCCTGAGACCTAAGGCAACAGACGGAAGGTGGGAAGAATGAAGGGTGTATAGGACGGGATTTTATCATTGCCGATCCGCAATCTCACGGACCGACCAATAACTAAGGCCGGATAAGGCCAGAGCTATCGGCAACCATTTATAGGCGCAGTAACAGTGAGAGGAGTCGGTGGTCTCGTCGTAATGAAACAGCGTTGCTCGTAGCGTACTTTATTACATATTTACATAGTATTTATATTAATCTATTTACATTAGTTATTAATGCATTTGTGTGAAAAAACTGATGTACCTAGTCGAATTATTTTAGTGACAAATAACTAATATTGACGTCAATCCGGCTTCACCGCCACTTTCTCGCGTGAACATACTCGTAGGTATTTAACAAGGTAACACAAATAAAGAATTTGTAAGTGTTAGTCAGATAAAACATTTACTTTTAGGGTACATAGTATCAAATCATCGTGATCTTCCTGCCCTTGGCCCATGTTACTTGAGGTACGCCCAAAACATTTTTTTCTTCCATTGTATCCTGTCAACCGTCACGTAATCACTGACTCCGTTTACTTCACACGATTGTGATAGATTTATCCGACTTTTCTTTAGCCTTCCTTTCCATCTATTCACGTGTTTATTCTTTGGGTATATTCTATGTACCTATAACTATTTGGGCGTGTTCACATCTGGCGAATACGCCGCTAGCGAGCTGCGTGCGTGCATTTCAAGTTAACGCGCCGTTCCCATGCCATCATTGTGCCCTTCGCACGCCAGTTTTGCGCCATGCGCGAACGGTGCCAAACCGCGCGCAAGCGGCCCGCGCGCTTCTCCTCGCGCCCGCAGAAAGCAAATGGAAATTCATGCGCGCGAATTGCGCGCCCCTAACGTGCGCTGCGCGCGCCCATCTTACAAACCTTGCCACTTGCAACACAATGAGTCACTATCTCAACACTGTCAATAGTTATTATAGACGTATTGAATTAATTATTATTCAATAAAACTACCAGAACTACTCAAATGCAGTACAAAAACATCAAACGATATAAACGTTAGTATAACAACAACCAAAATGTCATAACCATAACCAAATTGACAGTGTCAAGTTTTCAGTTCTAATATACGCAATGTTTACTTTATAAAATGGTGAGCTAAAATAAAATAATTTAACAGAATTCATTTTTAGCAGTTTAATTATTTTCTACTATAAGATCTTATTTACTTAGATAGCAGATAAAATTAATTAGGCGAACCATTTATTTATGAGTATTGTCAGATTAAAAGCGTTAGCTTTACATACTCTTTGGTCAGATTACGAAAATAACTGACAACTGTAATCGGAACGTAAAGATTTTTGAAATGACGTAATTTTTTTCGGAAGTAGGAATTGTTAATCATTTAATATCATTTTTACGATATTTTTTAATGTGGTTAAAAAAAGTGGTGAAAAATCAGTACATCTTACATATAAATAAAACATTATTTTTGGTATTAATATACTTGTGACGCAATATGGTACGGGGTATGGGCATTCTTCTTTAACGGGCCAAATCTGTTCTCGCAACAGACGACGCAAAAGACAACCGGACCAAACCGTTACCTTGCTTACGACGTCAAGTGTAGGGGTGTCCATCTGAGATCGATTAATCGAAGAATCGATCATATATAGTTCAAACGAAAATTGAATATTCAAATCGATATTAAACAATGGATCGATTCTGTGAATCAATCTCAGAAACTTTAAATCGAGATTGGAATTTTCCTGCTGAATGCAAACATTTATTATTTAAAGACGTTCTATGAGAACTATATATATAAGAACCTATTTTCCTCAACATAGAAATTATATCTATGTTCCTCAAGCAAATTTTTATGTGAATTGTGTACCTACACCCAATTACCAGTCATTGTAGGATCACATGTGGACTGTGGGATCATTTTCTTACCTGCACGGTAAATTCGGCAAGTTCAGATAAACGGTGTCTATTCTCCAGGTTTGAAAGTCAAAATGGGTGTACCACAAGGCAATATTGGGTCCTTTCCTCTTGTTAGTATATATAAATGATCTACCGCATCTATTAAAAAAACAACCACATATTGTATTGTTTGCTGACGATACGTCGTTAATTTTTAAGATCAATAGACGTTCCACAAATCTTGATGACGTAAACAAAGGGCGGAATTCACCAATAAAACTAATTGCGTTTTAACGTTTGGCTCGCATAATCGCGTTTAGCCGCTGTCACTAGTGTCACTTGTCTGTATTTTTCTTTTGTTGTATTTTTACAAGTGACACTAGTGACAGCGGCTAAACGCCATTTTGCGAGCCAAACGTTAAAACACAACTAGTTTTATTGGTGAATTCCGCCCTTAGGCTAGCCAGCACACTCCGGCCTAATCTACGTTAAATTGATGTTGTGAACTTTATGTGTAAAAATTTTTTTTACACCTATTTGCAAAATAAATATCATTTAAACATTACAAGATTAAATTTAATTTTAGTCCAATTTCTACTAAAACAGAAGTATTTTTTCCTTAAAACAGTTTTAACAGAGCCACTACACCGAGAATTCAAAGTGCGTACTCGCTCGCCACATGTACTCGCTCGCCACATGTACTCGCTCGCCACATGTACTCGCTCGCCACATGTACTCGCTCGCCACATGTACTCGCTCGCCACATGTACTCGCTCGCCACATGTACTCGCTCGCCACATGTACTCGCTCGCCACATGTACTCGCTCGCCACATGTACTCGCTCGCCACTGTACTCGCTCGGTATTTTTCCTCGGTCAATTAATTAGACCGGTACCAGCAGATGTTTGCTTTTTTATTGTTTTATTGTACCTTTGGCTTCAGCTAGAAGACCGAATGGGTCTTGCTCGTGTAATATATAAGTACAATAAAATAAAATATTTAATTATGAAAAATAAGTTGCAGTATATAAACATACTAGCGACCCGCCCCGGCTTCACCCGGGTGCAATGCTGATACCACCACAACCGATATGTCCCTGCATTTTAAATCCGTAATATCTTCGAAAATATTCAGGTAAAGGGCTGTATTGATCTATATTAAATGCAAAATGTATTTAACCTTTTGAGTGCGTAATTAGAGACACAATAGTAAGACAATGGCGCGTGAACGCCGGCGTTAATGCGGGGATCAACAGCTTAAGGTACTTAATTGAATAAAGATTAAAGCTGTATTGCTTAAAATCGCTTCGTATATAAGCCATTATTGCACGTAAAAAGTAAAGGATAAAAAATTGTTATTGTGGGTTATCCGTAAGAAATAGACTTATACCATCGCGGACTTTTTGTAGACCTTTTTAACCTTTTGAGTGCGTAATTAGAGACACAATAGCAAGACAATGGCGCGTGAACGCCGGCGTTAATGCGGGGATCAACAGCTTAAGGCGTACAATACTGTAATACATTATTTTGATCTATCTCGTAGGGATAAAAAATGTGTTTATTTACGACATCACATTAGAAACCTCTAAAATTACCAGTACTATATTATACATGTATTATACATATAAACCTTCCTCTTGAATCACACTGTCTATTAAAAAAAAACCGCATCAAATTCCGTTACGTAGTTTTAAAGATCTAAGCATACATAGGGACAGACAGCGGGAAGCGACTTTGTTTTATACTATGTAGTGAAGAAACATTAACTAACCGTTATTAATTAAATCAATTCCATTTTACTAATGCTACTTATAAAAATTCTATTAATCTACTAATTCAATTAATGTTATTCTACAACGTGACTATGCTCAACTGTACCTAGCATGCATGCAACTTAGATATTTGTTCGACTTAAAATTCGAATACAGTGAAAGCTTTTGAAGTTATTACCAATATGAACCTATATTGTGGCCATTTCTGGCAAATAAATCATTCAGTCATTCATTAGTATTAGTCTGTCATCACCATTTATGCATTTGAAATTCATGTAGGTACCTATTTAGATAAATCTCCGAATAAAAAAGAAATTACAATAGCTATCTATGGAAAGTCATAACAAAACATTGTCATTAATTTTCCTTAAAATTCTTTGATAAATCGAATACCATTTACTGTTTACTTACTTACTATTTATATTTATTTTTAGGACGCGTGTATTCGATTTGTGTATAAGAAAGAATTTAATGCTTATATAATGTACTAGCTTTTGCCCGCGGCTTTGCCCGCATATATAAAATATAGCCTATGTCACTCAGGAATAAAGCAGCTTTTTATCGTTGAAAAATTTTTCACAATCAGACCAGTACTTTCAGAGATTATCTCCTACAAACAAACATAAAAACAATAAAACAAACTTTATTTATAAAATATATTTTGTAGTAATTTTCGCTAGACCTCAGCAGTGTGACGTCACGTTCAAGTACCTTTGCCATCAACTTTCAGAGGTCCACGATAATAGTAGACAACTGACAACAAGAGTGCGCGCGCGCAGATATTGCGGTAAAATTTTTAATTTCATACGAAAAGTGAATAGTTTTTTTTATAATTTATGTGAAATTAAACCAGGTGAGTCCATGGTGAAATTAAAAATGTAGAACAATATTTAAGATAGCTAGTCAATTGTTTTAATAACCGTCTACCAAAAAATTGCACAGGGTTGATTTTGATAGTATGTTGTATTTTAATTAAGTAGTACTATGTTATGTCCACCACAATTGCTATTGCTAGCCTAGTTTAGAGGACAGGGTCGACCTAATTGTACTTTAGCCTAAGCTTAAATAATTATTAAGAACTTTAGTTGTAATCAGTGCAATGTACCTAAATTCTTGTGGTAATAAATACATTTTATTATTATTATTTATTATTATTAATTACTCATAAATTAAATTAAATAAACTTACCGATGGTTAAGGTTAATTCCCTTTTAACCATACTCGTGTCATATTAGTTATTCAAATTATTTGTGTGACGTGCTGCTGATATGTTGTATTTAAGACAATAGCTAATGTGCTGATTATAATTTCGGTTTCATTTGAGCAATAATTAATCAGTGCTAGTCAGAAACCCGTAAAATACTTGTATTTACATTATCCTTTTTTAGAACTCAGTCGCAGCCAGGGAAGCACAGATATCAATAACTTTTTTTTTGATACGTGAAATCTTCCTATGCCTTCTCCCACGCAGGTAGGGTGAGAGGCCGTGTCAAATTTTACGAACAAAAACACCACACTTGTGTCCTTCAGTTGCCTTTTGCGGTTTAGGACCACGGGTTCCCTGTTTAGAAATTCCCCGTGACCCTGACGGGCATCAGCCCTGCTGAGCCCCTTCAGTTTTGCTGACATCTATTTGAGGTGCGCATGGAACTCTACGCGTGTCGACGACTCGGGCTCGGTCCGGACGGTTACCGAACGTTCGGACGGCGAGCTACTCATTGCTCATCGTCTGCAAGCTAACGCCTACCGTGACCGATAGTCGGGGTCGCGGTGCTGAGGCGTGAGTATGAGTATCCCTTTCCTCACGCATGCAGCGGTCTTTTTCGCATAAGGAGGCGACCGCCTCCCATTCTCTCTAGCTCTGGACCATGGCCTGAACCAGGGCACGGTGCGAGAGGTTGTCACTTCCGATCGCCTCCACGAGAATACGGCGCGTGCTCCGCCTAAGCGGGGCATATCTCTACTGTGTCGTTCGGGCGATTCACACAATGGCGACGCCAGGGTGTTTCTTCCGCCTGAATCCGGTACAGGAACCTCTCGAACTTACGTCGACCTGCGTCATGCGGGAGATGAGGACACCGTAACGCCTCCCCCGCCACTATTCAAAGAAGGGACTCACCGCCACGATTATGGCGTATCGAAATACGAAATAGACTCGTTTATGAAAAAGTGTAGTAACACTTTAAATGATAATAATGTTAAATATAACGTGGTTTATTTTATAATGTCAACTCTATAAATAGGACGTTTAATTATGTCGTTTTTGATCTTCAAAAGTGGTTGTTTCACGTACAATCCGATCTAAACTGATGTCTGGATGCCTCCCTTGTTCACCTCGACGAACTAGATTGATATCGCTACGACTTTACTGAGAAGGTATGAAATGACATTCCATTACCACTTACCAGAACAATACGAAGGAATCATAAAAATAGCAGCTGTTTTCAATTTTATTAACCTTAACCTTTTACATACAGGAAGTTCGGCAGTTTCCACATAATTGCGTTAATAAATACTTAAGTTCAATGTCGCTTTTTTTCCAAAAATGTTAAGCTATCAACTGTTCGGTGCCAAGTCCAACCAAGATTGAGATATTATAACTTAGTGGTGGCCGCGACTTCGGTCAGACTCGTAAAACGGTACAAGTACAATACCGGTTACAATTTCAAGAAGTGTTTTTTTTTTGTTGTTGCGCGTAACCCTATATTTTTAAATAAGTCGAAGTTACTTCTTATTACATTACCTATCTATCGCTGAAAGTCCCGTCAAAATTGTTCTAGCCGTTTCAGAGATTAGCCGTAACAAAAAGACAGACCGACAACGGATCGAAATGTTATTTTGATATTACAAACAGATGCTTCAATTTTCTTTATATGTGTACAAATGTATCTCGTATATACTCTTGAAATCTCCGATAAATCTTTTCTACCTTGCGGCAGGTTTTGTAGTTTGTGTCTACCCCCATGTAGCCCGCCGTCCGACCATTCGGTAACCGTCCGGACCGAGCTCAAGTCGTCGACGGCGCGTATTGTTCCACGCGCGCCTCAGAGATGTCAGCAAATCGTAGGGGCCCAGCAAGGTCGAAGCCTACTGGGGCCATGGTTAGTGTGAAAACGAAACCCGGGGCCCTGGGACGAAGGAACAGGAGTGGGTTTTTAGTCAGTAAAAGTCTGACACTATCTCCCGCCCCGCCCAAGATCGTGATTTGTCATTAGAGGATTTTCCCACCTAAAAAAAAACCCCCATGTAAAAATTGGTAACCGTTTCATTTGCCCATTTTCTAGTGCAATGAAGTGGTTGGTGCTGATGTCGCTGATCCTGGCGCGGCTGGTGCAGCAGCCGACGCAGCCGGTGCGCACGCGCGGCGGCCTGGTGCGCGGCACCGTCAGCCGCAACGGCAAGTTCTTCCAGTACTTCGGCATCCCCTACGCCACGGTGGATGAGAGGAACCGGTTTCAGGTGAGGGTGTTGGTTTCTTTGTTGTTATTTGTATATCATCGTTTGCCTTTCTTCAAACCATGTTATTTGATTAGGAAAATGGTTTTCCCTCAATTCAGCGTTTACCGAGGCTCCCGTAGAGCTCCTTCCCAGTAACCCATATTTTTTCTGTAGGTATAAACAGTTAACAAAATGAAACTCAGCGATATTATAGTGCTGCCACGTACAGCATTCTACCAGTGGGAGAATATACATAAACGGATCAAGGGTTAATTTACATTCCCTTTTTTATGTGGGAATTTATCACGTAACTTCTTCCGCTCTGGGTGGAGCAGGAGGAAAAGCAAGACTCTTACAGACCAAAACCCACAGTGAGTGTTCCTTCAGTTGCCCTTTATTGCGAGGGTTGCGGTAACTCCTTTGAACATTCGTCGACCGCATCGTCGCTTTCCATCAGGTGAGTTAGCGGTCAAGCGCGAACCTACAAAGAAAAAAAAAAAAAAAAAAAAAAAAACTGCAGGCGGGCAACTGAAGGAACAAGTTTAGGATTTAGTCAGTAAAAGTCTGGGAGTCCCTCACGCTCCACCCAGAGTGAGAGAAGTTATTTGAGGGTTTGGAACTTAAAAAGCATCTTGTGTATTGTATCAACTAATTTTAAATACGTAGACCAAATGAACTAATCATCAAAAATGGAATTACTAAAAACCCACTCCTAAACTTGTAATACATATTTATTACTGTTGCGTTATTTTCCAAGGATTAGGCGCACAATGCCACATTCGCAAAATGACACATTGGATTTTCGCAAAATGTCATATTCTCATCCAAGTGTGCGCAGTCTGGTTCTGTCCAATTTTGAAAAAAATAAATCGGCATTTCACTTATTCATTCATTAGATTCTTATTCGTGCTAAGGTTATTTGTCATATGTACATTATACTGTCAATCAACGCAAATTCATGTATATTTTATTCAGAATATTAATGATACAAAACATGGAGTTCGCGAAATTGTTTAAATGGTCATGAACCAATGAACGCACCACATTTGTTGATGTATTTTCCTGCCCTTTTCTTTCCAACAAACCTTGTGCAATATATGGATGAATTACTCCTCGTCAAAAATAACGAACTTCCATACAAGTTTTTATCTCTATTAAACCCCTTTAGGCGTAGGTTTTCCTTCTTCTTTTTTTTTGTTTTTTAATTGTTATAAACTAGTGCTTGACTGCGAACCCACTTGATGGTAAGTAGTGATGCAATCGTTGATGGTGAGGCGCACTAGTTTATTAAGAGCCTATTCACTCTAGCCTTGAACACACCTAAATTATAATCGGACGGGAAGACCGCAGCAGGCAAGTTGTTCCAGTCCCTCGATGTTCGCGGTATAAACGGCGATGCGAAACGCTTGGTCCGGACCGTAGAGTCTTCAACAAAGTAAGGGTGGATACTCGCCGTTCGTCGGGTTGTCCGATGGTAGAAATGAGATGGTGGAATCAAGTCATGCAAAGTCTTCTTCTCAATACCTACTCGCTTTTCATTAATTATAATTTACATTTTAATTGTAATATACCCAATGGTTTAGCAGTCTGCCAGTGAGTCTATGATTTTATGAAGTAGAGTTTGTTTTACATGAACCCGATCGACACGTTTACCACGTTCGGTACTCAATCAGAGACCCAAACGCGGTAAACATTTCGATTTATTTATTTATTACGACACTCCAACGAATAGTTCGCAGCAACATTTTTTATAGTTAGTAGTATTGTAATAGAGTTTAGTGTTATTTTAGCTTTTTAGTTTAATGTTAGTGTAAGATTATGACTTTTTTCAATTTTTTTTTCTCGGTTTGGCAACCACTATTGTATTAGGTTCCGCCTGTAAAGATAGTGTGTGTATATTTAATAATAAATAAATAATAATAAATAATAACATTTATAGAAAATAATGTTATTAATATCTATACAATTATCGCAACTAATTTTTCACTTAAAGGTGTGCACAGCACTTACAGAATTTGGTTAACTAATATTAATTATATTTTAAACTAGCTTCTGCCAGCGGTTTCACCCGCGTAAAAGTAGGTTTCTCCGTACAAACTTCCAACCCCCGTTTTACCCCCTTAGGGGTTTTTTTTTTATATAAGTGGGAAAATCATCTTATGACAAATCTCGCTCTTGGGCGGAGCGAGAGATAGTGTCAGACTTTTACTGACTAAAAAAGGGGGTAGAGTTTCGTAAAATCCGTTCTTAGTGGATGCCTACATCCTATAAGGAACCTACCTGCCAAATTTTAAGTTTGTAGGTGTTATAGTTTCTGAGATTTCGTGATTAATCAGTGAGTGATATTTCGCTTTTATACATGCATATATATAGATTAATTGTTGTTTCGAACGCTTTAACGTAAAAAAAACTCGCACTCAGCATGCAGATAAATGTAATTTCACTTATATCCCAAAGGAACAAAGGGCTTCCCTACTGACTAAAGTCCAAAGTTCGACATTCACGCAATTAGAGCACGAGTAACACAGGACGAGTCTATTTCCAATACCGGACACGACTGTACTGTTCCTATTGAGAATTCCCTAACATGAAATCCAATAACACTCTCCCGAAGAGGGAGTCAAAGCGAGGACCACACGAGATCGATGCTGGGCACTGTACAGGTTTAATTGAGGTATAATAAGCGTAACTACATGTTCATTGTAGAATTCTAATTCTTAAAACCATATAAGGTGGGTTTTAGTCAGAAAAAGTCTGACCCGCCCTTTCTCTCCGCACTAGAGAAGTCATTTGATGATTTCCAAACTATTAAAAACAAAACGAGTATCAAGTAGGTACCTGTTTGTTATTCCGTGTTATTCGTATATGTTTAATTGTGTTATATTTTCTTTTAAAACCATGATGAACTGTCAACAAAAGCCATAAGTAACCAGGAGCGTCTGATATTTAATACCATTTCTGTTCCAGTTTAAGGCCGCACTTATTGTAAACTTGCACGTTATTCTTCTTAATAAACAATAATAAGTAAATAAATAAATAAAAATAGTTGTAGTTTTCATGGAAACCGACACAACCACCACCACCACCGTTTTGAATGAAACATAATTAAAATTCTTATTAAATAAATAACTCATTAACAACAATGAAAAGTTCAATTATATCTGACGAGCCTGGCTAGCTATTTATCTCCTTTTTTTACTGTAGATACATAGATAAACTCTTTATTGTACACCATAAATAAAATTACAGTAGGAACTTAGAATGGGCGGTCTTATCGCTAAAATCAAAAAATACAGCTAAATAAAGCTGGACGCAGCTTAAGGATTAGGAATGAAAGATTCTAAGCATATTATGCCCCTACCACAATTTGTCTCTGCATCACCCAAAGGTTGATTTGTAAAAAATTTGTATGCATAAAGAATTAAATAAATAAACATGGCTGTTGTTTCTGCCTTCCATTAACAAAATGGCGTCAGTTTATCTATGTATATAATTTTCAAGTGGAATCGTTTTATTGACCACATTCACGTCACAATTCAATGCATATTTATTTTTTCCAATTACGCTACACAAGTTAGAATATAAAACCGCAGGCGATCCATTCATCATCGCTGAGTCAGGGTGAACCTCTCGCCAGCCTGGTCAAGGCGATCACGGCGAAAGACTTTATTTCGCGCCAGACAGACCTTGATATTTTGAATCTATCTTGTCTGTACATCAAAATCTTTCTAGCCTTCTCCCATGCGTGTTGGGGTTTGACTTGCTATCTAACCAAATGAAGTTGAATACCAGTAACATGGAGTGACTGCCTGTCTGACCCCCACAACCCAGTAACTGTGTAATATGATACTCCTTGTCTAGACAGCCCCCCTAGCCAAGTTACAATCGTACCGTTCGCGCCGAACGCCTCGAGTAGGCTACGCCTCCGATTCCTTTGTTCTGACGTCATCTCAACGCTCAGTGACGTGGTCAGAACAGAGGAATCGGAGGCGTGGCCTACTCGAGGCGTTTGGCGCGAACGAAACGATTGTAACTTGGCTAGGGGGGCTGTTGTCAAATTTATTGTCTATCTATCTGACTATTCGTCTAAGATGTTCAAATAACAGCCGGAACCATCGGGTCAGCATGCTTCCCGAGACACTCAGAAACTCGTTATGTAATAGATGATTACCCATCCATAGTCCGACCTCAAAATGCGTAGCTTAACCTCGTTGTTATTAAAGCCACCTTGTGCATATATATGTCTCTAATTTTCTAATGCAGCTAAAGGTTATACTAAGAGCCATGAAGATTATGGATCTTGTGAAAGGTTTGGGTGTTAAATAGTATCACGAAGCCAACGAGATACAAGTCAACCAAACAGCAAGGCCACGACTGTGCTGCGTGGTACCTGATAAAGTATAAAAAAAATAAGCTAACTTAGAAACGTACTTGGCATACGCAATACTGTCACACGTGTCCCACGTAAGTCATCTGTTTTCAAGCAAATCTAGATGTCATAATGCGTAACATACATAGCATACGTGGGCTCAGTTTGTAGTCAAACAATACCTACTCGTACAATGCAATTTGGTCACAATTTCAAAAAGGTTTTTTATTGCGCAAATTCCAAATTATTTTTCTAAAGTAAAATTCAAATCCTAAGTTACTCCTAATATCATCTAGGTACTATCTACCAGTAAAAGTCGGTCCAGCTGTTTCGTAGATTAGCCGGAACAGACAGACCAACAGGTAGACAAAAGTTTTAAAATTTGCTTTTTTGTTATCGTATCTATAGTATTTTACTAAATGCATATGAAAGTATATTCTACTTTCATATAAGCATTTAGTAAAATAATGTTATTTTGGTATTACAAACGGACACTGAATTTTTATTTATATGTATAGATAGAGTATAAATAAACTGCGGCATAAAGGGCAACAATCAGCCCAATGAGAATTAAATACCATCAATAGCAAGGTTGTTTAAAAATAACACCAGAATAGCACGAATAAAAACATCACCATTTACATATGTTCGATATCTTCTGCCGACCTGTACTGTATGGTACAAGTGTGACACGCGGCCCAATCAAAGCCAAGGCCGCTGGTTCCGCCATCCGCGAGGAGACCTTCACCCACTGCACAAAATAACATTACCTTCGGAACTTGTGGAAGCACGGACGTTGACTTTAATTTAAACAAGATTTCGTGAGGTTATATATTATTTGAAACCTACCACAAGCTTTAAGAGGTTGCGCGATTCATTTTACTATTTAAACTGAGCTGTTAAAGGGACGGAGCTATATAGGGTGTATAGCTCCATCTTTCTTTCTCGCTCACCCGACTGATATTTGAACATGGCATGGTAAGGTCACTGGGTAAACATTACTTTACTAGACTGAGTTTACTTTACTTGATTTATTAACCTAGTAGTTTCAAGTGGAATTGTCGACCTTAAAACTCATAATCTAGTGGATTTCCTTGACGTTTAAAGTAAAATTGTTTCATTCTTATTCCAATGTGGGACTGAAACAATCTTACTATAAACGTCATGGTAACCCACCAGATCAGAGATTTATAAAAGAACTCTTCTGCTAGAAGCTTCGCCTGCGTTTAAGAAGAAAATATGTAGCCTATTTCACTCTGTGATAAAGTAGCATTCTACTGGAGAAAGAAAAATCAGTTCAGTAGACCTCTTTAGAATAAATCTTCTATATATATAAAAGAAAGTCGTGTTAGTTACACTATTTATAACTCAAGAACGGCTGAACCGATTTGGCTGAAAGTTGGTGGGGAGGTAGCTTAGAACCAGGAGAAACACATAGGATATTTTTTTTTTAACTTTTTTTGGTGTAGGGTAGAGTAGGGTAGAGTGGTAGAGTAGGGTAGAGTAGGGTAGAGTAGGGTAGAGTAGGGTAGAGTAGGGTAGAGTAGGGTAGAGTAGGGTAGAGTAGGGTAGAGTAGGGTAGAGTAGGGTAGAGTAGGGTAGAGTAGGGTAGAGTAGGGTAGAGTAGGGTAGAGTAGGGTAGAGTAGAGTAGAGTAGGGTGGAGTAGGGTAGAGTAGGGGGTAGAGTAGGGTAGAGTAGGGGGTAGAGTAGGGTAGAGTAGGGTAAAGTAGGGTAGAGTAGGGTAGAGTAAGGTAGAGTAGGATAGAGTTGGGTAGAGTAGGATATAGTAGTCAGTTGACGGGAGCGAAGCCGCGGGCAAAAGCTAGTATATTAGTATAATGTAAATCGGCCGGTATTATGATTTATACTGTGGCACTGTCCACTGAATAACAAGTTACAGTAACTGACAAAAATATGTTTCTAATATCACACCTATGTCTCTATTGTACCAATCAGCTACTACTTTAATTTAGGTTTTATTTATTTAATTCCTACCAGAACAAATGGTACTGAAACAACAACCAAATGAAAGACCTTGCTTTTCTTCATTCACATAAAGCGCTAGTAAACACTCGCTAATGTAGGAATGCCAATGTCGTCTCGAGGCCGAACTTCTTTCGCAATATGGAATAGTTAATTTCGCGTTGCCTACAAAGCAAATTGAAAAAGTACTAAATCAATGTCTTGCGCCTCAAGCTCCTAACTTATCAAAGCCTCGCAAAGTTTCTGAACATTATTTTCAATAGTCTCAAACTTTCCGACGATAAAATTAACATACTTTTTCAATATTTCCAGGCGCCGCTGCCGCCACCGACATGGACGGGGATCTTCGAGGCAGTTGATGAGAATACCTGGTGCCCTCAGCATTCACGAGGCATCATCATTGGAGAGACGAACTGCTTGAAACTTAACATCTACACTCCTATCCGCATCAGTAAACCTCTACCCGTTATGGTCTACATCCATGGAGGATGCTTCTTCAGCGGCACTGGATCCCCATTCCTGTATGGAGGGGACTTTTTGGCAGAAAACGATGTGATATTTGTTGGTATTAACTATAGACTTAGCGTCGAAGGATTCCTGTGTCTAGGCATAAAAGAAGCGCCAGGGAATGCGGGATTGAAAGACCAGATAGCTGCTCTGAAATGGATTCAAGAGAACATTGAAGCGTTTGGTGGAGATCCTAACGATGTGACTCTATTTGGGGAAAGTGCTGGTGCGGTATCCACATCTTTCATGATGCTGTCCCCCGCTGCTAAGGGACTGTTCCATAAAGCTATTTTACAAAGTGGGTCTTCGTTGGCACCCTGGGCACTGCAGCATGACCCTATCGGAACAGCTAGCAATCTAGTCAGAAAACTGGGATACAATACCAAAGATCCTAAAGAAATCCACAGTATCCTATCAACTAAGACAGCCGAAGAAATTCTGAAGACCATCAGCATATTTGAAGAAAAGTTCTGCGTTGCTGAGAAACACTTATTTGTTCCTTGCGTTGAAAAGTCAATAGAAGGTGTAGATCCTGTTGTTACAGAATACCCAGCCGATATAATAAAATCTGGAAACTATACCAAGGTGCCAATGATAATCGGATACACAGACAAGGAAGGAATATACTTCGTTTCAGCTGATTATGGAACCAGTATTAAAAATAACTCAGATGCCATAGATCCTTTGACGACTTTGCAAAAGGATTTAGAGTTTCCTAGCGAAGTGGACAAGAACTGCACCGCAGAAGTGATAAAGCGACATTACTTTTCGTCTTACGAGAAGGATTTGATTACAGATATGGTAGATTTATACTCTGACGTACATATCAAGTTTCCTTTAGTTTTAGAGTCAGAGTTATACGCCAGGACTACAGACCAGCCAATATATTATTACCAATTCAAATACAATGGCTTGAGGAACATGCCAAAGATAGTATCAGGGTTTCGCGAGGTGGTGAACGGGGCCTCGCATGCTGATGAACTGTTCTACCTGTTCAAACCTCATGCTTTCCCTCTGCTGCACTCTGCGGAAGAGAACATGATCAGCCGGATGGTGACCATGTGGACTAACTTCGCTAAGTATAGGTAAGCATTAAATATAATATTATGGCTGATCTAGGTTTTTGCGCGGTTTGCTTCCATGGCCTATACTTCAGAAACTGTACATTTTACGGGATGAAAGCCATGGCACACACAATTTTTATACAAACAAACAATAATATTAGTGACCATTAGTGGCCCAGTGGTAATTAACGGCCCCGACTTACGAACTGTAGATCCCGGGTTCTATCCAGCCTGGCGCATAACTTTATGTAATTTATTTCATCACTGTTGCTCTATAAACGACGAAGGAAAACATCATGAGGAAACCGGCATGCCCTAGAACCAAACATTCAAAACCATGTGACATTCACCAACCTGCACTGGACCCGCGTGGTGGATTACGGCCCATTCCCTCTCCTAGAGAGGAAGCCTGAGTCCCAGCAGTGGGAATATTATAAGGCTGATTATGCTATGCAAAGTTTTTATTTGGAAGTCTGTAGTAGGTAGACGTCATCATCATCAGTAGGTACACGTTAATATTATACTTTTCAAGTCTATTTGATATGATGTTAAGATAAATTTACTAATGTTAACATTCTGTATGGTTGTAAAGCACCTTCATTATATAAATTCATTTATTTTATTTTAGTAGATACACGTCGCTACTGAATTGATTTAGATAGATTTGTTTCTGATTGACCTCAAAATGAACAGTCTGCATTATAATATTTATAATCGGTAAATAATGACAGATTGGACAGAATACATTAACCTCCAAAGTTAAATATTAGACATGTTTAATTAAATAACAAAATCACGCAACTCGTTCTAGTAAACAATTAACACAATTTAAAACTAACAAACGAGCTAATTAATGCAGTTATTAACTTGATTAAGTATATAATAGTGTACCTAGTTTACAGTGTTAGAATGAGCTTACCTATGTATGTTACATAATATCGATCAAACAAACGTCGCTCAGATAGTTCATACCAGGGATGTCTTGGGCAGAGCAACGCCGTGTCCTCGTGGGGGCGATCGGCGGCGGCGATCTCTCGCGCTGGGCCTTGGTACAGGCCATGGTCCGGAGCGAGGAGGAGTGGCAGGCGGTCGTCTCCTTCTGCGAAGCAGTAATGCTAGCAAAGGAGGCGGCCGATCGCGGAGGCAACGGTCCTCACGCCCCAACCGCCGCCGGGATTCCGATCCCGATTTCCGACCACCGTAGGCGCGGGCTTGCGGACGGCGAGCAATTGGTGGCTCGCCGTCCGATCGTCCGATAACCGTCCGGACCGAGCCTAAGTCGTCGACGGCGCGTACTGTTCCACGCGTGCCTCAAGGAGATGTCAGTAACTGTAGGGGCCCAGCAGGGTCGAAGCCTACTGGGGCCATGGGTAGTGTGAAAACGAAACCCGGGGCCCTGGGACGAAGGCAACGAAGGAACAGGAGTGGGTTTTTAGTCAATAAAAGTCTGACACTATCTCGCGCTCTGCCCAAGAGCAAGATTTGTCATTAGATGATGTTCACACCTTAAAAAAAAAACAAGGAATGTAACGGAAGTTCGATGTCGATTCCGAAAGGACGGAACTTCCGAATGATTTTGCACCTCCGATTCCGGTTTCGGTTCCGAAAAACCTTAATCGGAATATCGGAGATTATACTTGACGCGCGAAGAGCCTCTGTATTATAGTGTATAACTAGCGTCTGCGGAACTAAAATAGTTATGAGTGTACATGTGGATGGATGGAGAGGGAAAGGGGGCCAAATAAAAGATGGATGGATTATCTGAGGAGTA
The DNA here is from genome assembly GCA_905147345.3 of Mythimna impura. Classification (NCBI taxonomy): domain Eukaryota; kingdom Metazoa; phylum Arthropoda; class Insecta; order Lepidoptera; family Noctuidae; genus Mythimna; species Mythimna impura. Next base: position 28,181,810 of record LR990358.1, read on the forward strand.
ATATGAAAGAAAAGGGAGTTAGTGATAGCCTGACGGGTAACACACCGAACAGAAAGAAAAAACAACGTGCTTCGTCAACCCCAAGTAACATGAGGGCAGGAAGATGAAAATGATGAGCTAGCTTCTGCCAGGGACTCCGCCCTCGTGACAGTAGGAAATCATCCTGAAAGAATATACCCCTGGGATAAAAGAGTATCCTATGCGATATTCCAGGATGGTGATGGTTGCCCATGTAGGTACCAAATCTCATCCAAATCAGATCAGCAGTTAGAGCGTGCAGGAGTTACATACACCCACAAACTTTTACCTTTACAATATCAGTCATCATCATCATCATCAGAACAGTTATCAGTTAACAATCAGTATAGTTTAGATTTGATTTGAAACCCAGCCACTAGGCATATTCATCCTACTACTTCATTGACCACAATTTTCCTGTGAGCTGTAGTACCCATCAGTGGCGTAACTACACCATCTGAGGCCCGTGGCAAAATTATAGGATGGGGCCCCAGGAAAATCATCAACTTTTTAATTTAATTTGGATAAATCACTTTATAATTAGTAAATCGGCAAATTCTCTAATACACGAGGACTTTTATATTTCGTCTCTGAAGGTGGGCTTTCCAGAGGCGAAGGCTGTCAAAATAGTACGGGAAATTGATCTTTTTCTTATGAATGCGTTTAAACAATCTTAATAATTTACTTGAATTTGTATATTTATTTCTTCTGAGCTCAAGGCTTCTCGGACCGGGGGCCCCACCGGACTAGGGGCCCGTGCCATTTTGCTAGCCTTGCCACCTTATAGTTACGCCACTGGTACCCATACTTATTATACTTAGATTTAAACAATTTATGGTGTACGGCCTTATTTACATCCGTCACCATTCGCGTCACGTCTACATCGTAATAAACCGTTCAGTAAATATTTCATTTGTATGCAAAACTGTGCGTTACAGTGCAATAGTCATATCTATGAACATGGCGGAGGCACACCATGTTGTAATTACAGTAAAAACGCAATGCGATTATTGTAAACAGTTTTATTAAATTTTAAATTAGGTTTTCAATGTCATCTTTTGTGCGTGACCATGGGTTATCCGAAGGGGACCCCCGGGGTCCTGGGACGGAAGGCAAAGAAGAATCTTTGCCTATATTTCTACATAGGAGTGGGTTTTAGTTAGAAAAAGTCTGACACGACATCTCACTCTGCCCTAAAGTGAGAGAAGTCATTGGATGATTTCCCACCTAAAAATAAAAAAAAATCCCTTGTGCGTGTTATTGTTTAATTTCAAGTCCATTACTCATTTTTAACAAGATTGTACTTATACCTACATAGCTATATGTAAAGTGCACCTATGACTTTAATTCTCTTTGCCTATGACAGATACTTGGTACTTTGGTACCTCCTTTACAAAAATAATGTAACTATCATAGCAAAATAAAGGATCCTGTGCTAGGTACAAATGCATATTTTTTTGAATTAGATAATTTGACCCTCCTTAGTTCTAATCCTCCTTTACATAGGTACGTATGGTATTGAGACGATGGAACACTAAGAGGTGACGTAAACACCGTTTCACAAGTTTTCAACTCCTGAAGAAGCAGTTCCAATCCATCAGACTTGACCTCAACCACTCCGAATGCGAAGTTTTTAAAGCAATCACATCTCTTAGGCTAAATTGATCAAGTTATTCGATGCACAGTAACGTCCATTTTAACTGTGGGCCTGACTTGCCGAGCGTGGCTGCAAACCACACTATACCCACTACGCTTTAGTGAAGTGAAATTTTCTAGTGTAAGCCCACCTGTATTCGGTCCTCATCACTGAAAAGTTGACCATAAGAATTTTAGCTCTGTCACGGGTCAACTGTAAAATGCCGTGCTTCAACGATGCAGTGAACGATAGGAAATTGGCTTGCCCGGACCGGCATTGCCTGAGAAGCCATCTTCCTAGCGACAGCAGGATGAACCGCTCTATAAGTTGATACTTAATAACCTCTTGAATACGTGAATCAATACTGATGAGCTGGCCCTGTCTGCTGGCTATGGGTGAATGGGAGTCACGCCTCTGGCTACAGACACTACCTTCACCATTGGTGAAACGATTTTAGGTGACACTACCTTCCGGATCGCGACATGTCTGTGTCTGAGTGCTCCTAGTGGAGCTCCACATTGCTGCCAATGAAGCAGTCCACTGCCTCGGACACCATGGCTTGTCCTGCAGTAGAAGCGCAGATCGAATTGCATGACATGCCAGTGTTAAAAACATCATCCACCTGGTTTTTGTCACCAGGCGTTTTAGAACACAATGGCTTGGTACGTGACGATGGGAATAGGATAGACGGGGTGGTCTTGTAATTTATCTATGATTTATTAATTTTATCTGCACCGTCATCATCTTGTGTATTTTCTCTGGGTAAATATTGTCTTTGATGACTTCTCTTTTTGTATTACCTTGTGGATAGTCCTAACATCATTTTTCTTATACTTCCAGCGACCCAACCCCCCAACCCTCGCAACTGACGCCCTTCCGCTGGCGCCCCTCCCGGCGCCAGAACCCCACGGCGCTGATCATCGACGCGCAGGTGTCCACGGCGCCGCTATGGGAGGAGACCTCCGTCCGCCTCTGGAACGAAACCTACAACAAGTACCGCCGGAGAGACTACGGGGAGAAGCAGTTCCAGCATTACACTGATGTGGTGGCCGCTGAGCAGTTGAAGTTATAAGATAATATGTCTTTAATTTGGTGTCATATCAACACATAAAACGATTTGTCCTGTGAACTGCCCTGTTGGTGAAAGAGGATATTGGTTTAATCACCACGGCTTGAAAACAGATTGATTATATTATCACAATTTGGGGAACTAATCACTGTAAAAAAGAGGAAAATCGAGAATATTTTAATACTGGGTAAGATGAGTTCAACACACACACAAGACCAACACACACAAGTCACAAGTCTTGTCACAGTGGGGGAAATCAGGAAATGTAACATTTTATCTAAAATGCGCGAAATCTAGCGAGTATGTATGTTCTCGTATTTGTAACAAACGTGCAATGTGTATCCTCACGTGCCTCGCGATTAAACCGTACGTAATTCGTCTACAAATCACTAGGTAAGTAGCGACTGTATTCGAACTCGCGTGTGTAATAGTGTCGGTCTCGATTTGATGACACTTTCGCAATGACAATATTGGTAATTATTGTCAATTATCCAATTCTAATATTTCTACTATTAGTCCTTGCAAAACGCCCGTACCTGTGTCTTACTTTATCGTAATGCTAGAAAGTGTAAACAATGATGACGCGTGTCATGAAATGTTACAACTACTATCTGATTTCAAGTGCGGCATTCGTCCGTGAATATCTTTGTTCCACAGACGAGTCATCGAAGATCAAAATATAAAGTCAGGTCAAAGCACAGTCGCACTTCCCCAAAGTCTATAAGAGAATTTCTTAAAATTTATTTAAAAAGAACTCCAACGGCTTACGACAGATTTAATCTATAGTATAGAATCTAAAATACTAGATTAAATTAGTCATGAACCATTGTCGTTCTACAAAACAGAAAAAAGAACATATTTTATCTTCGGGAAAATGCGACAACACTTTTTTTGCTTTTTTAGATTATTTATACTAACCTAATAGATGACATATGGCTCCGAAACGTGGTCGCTTACAATGGGCCTCAACAGAAGGCATAAAGTCACTCAAAGGGCAATGGAAAGGGCTATGCTCGGAGTTTCCTTGCGTGATCGCATCAGAAATGAAGATATCCACAGGAAAACCAAGGTTACAGACATAGCCCGAAGAATCGCCAAACTTAAGTGGCAGTGGGCAGGGCACATTGCTCGCAGAACAGATGGTCGATAGGGACGAAAGGTTCTGGAATGGCGACCACGTACCGGAAGAATCAGTGTTGGAAGGCCTCCCACAAGGTGGACCGATGACCTGGTGAGGATCGCGGGAATCCGATGGAAGCGAGAAGCGCAGGACCGGTCATTGTAGCGACATTTGGGGGAGGCCTATGTCCAACAGTGGACGTCTTTCGGCTGAAATGATGATGATGATGAACCTGAAAAATAGAATAGATCTTTGTTGTCTGTTGATGAAAACAAATTATTGTTATTATTTTAACAATTTCTAGATCTCTTAACTACTGAGCACTAGCAGTTTCTGAAATCTTCTCCTTTTTAACAATTCGAAAATGTGATGCTTTCTACTCACTATCATGTACTAACACATAATTTTGAGTATTTATGCACTTCGATCGACTATAATTATGTTGTCTATATCGACCTATAGTTTAATACTTCTTAATATTAAGTAATGAGAAAGTAAAATTATTATATTATCTATTTATCTGTTGTAGTAATATTCTGGGCCTACCTAGTGACATATAAACATAATTATTCTGTATTGGAATCTACTGTACCTGCTATTTAACTTTAGGAACCTATTTATTAAGGTAATTTAAGAGGAGAGTCCTTAAGAAACACCTAAAATGGCACATAAAAGTTTTCAAAATTTCTAAATATTCACCGGACTGAATTACACAAAAATAAATAATGAAGAACCTAAATAGATGTGTCAACAGGTTAACAACAATTTTTTTTTCTCGAATTTAAGGATAGGTTTGCAAATATCTCGCGGTGAAACTGTTGGAACATCTATTTAGGTTCTTCATTATTTTTTTGTATAATTCAGTGCGGTGTATTGTTAAAAACTTTGAAAACTACAAGAGGTGTTTCTGAAGGACTCTCCTCTTAAGGAGTTCTGTAATTATCTGTACATAGGTATTGTAATATTGTTTGAACTACTTTAAAAATATATTTTTCTCAAATTATAAAAATATGAGACGGTCCATCATTTACTTCGTGATCTGTATTCAAAATGAAATCTAGAACTTAGGCTAATTAATCTATTACAATAATGAACGGGTTATCACAAGGTCATTGAACTGCAACCTCCTTAGTTTTAAGTAATTGTATTTTAGTTAATTTGTGTGCGGTGATAATAATCTAGTCTAATTACTATGGAATAGTTGATTAGTTAGAAATAATTGCAATAATAATTTATGTCAGTTATCCTCATAAGATTTGGAGTTAATTATAATAATTATTGTGATTTTGGGTGTGATATTAATATAATAAAATAATATGTACCTACGTAAAGTAGTGACTGCCTTTTTTTAAACCCCCTACATGCATGAGGTTTTTTTTTATAAATGATAGGCTCGCGTTTGACCACCATCACACCTGATGGTAAGCGGTGATGTGGTCGACGATGGAGCACGCTTGCCTAGAAGTAGCCTATAGGTGTAGGTATGATAACATTTTTTTATTATAGCAAGTTTCATCCTTTGGATGCAGGTACTCCAAGATAAAGATAAACAAATTCAAAATGATCGATTTCTCAAATTAACTGATTATTTTAAGTACTGCTATTCCCCGGTATGCAGCAGATGTGAACCTTTATTTTGGTTTCAATCAATCGAACCTCTGCGCCATCACCCATGAGGCCATGACAGAGCAACGGAGAGGCATGTGGTTTTCAGTTATGCACATACTGGAAACCAAAGCCTTAGTGCTTTGTACATACAGGTGAGTACAAGTTATTTGCTTCAATAAAAATCTTTTAGTCTGTCTCATTCCCTCGTAGACATCGCTTGTAATCGGACAAAAAGAGGCTGACAGACCCTTCAATACTAACTTGATAACTTAATTGAAAACCTAATACGATTCTTACCAATATACAACACCTAAACTCATTGACATATACTCTGTACGTAGTACATACTCGTATATATCGATGCCTAAACTATACACAGTATATAGCTCCATCCCTCTTTCCCGCTTCTCGCCTGACATTCTAAGGGCGCTTTCAACTTATGCGTTTTTGGACGGCCTGCTGCGGTGCCGATGCGGTGCGTTAGTCGTACTGCGTACGGACTATCGTATTTTTCATACAAAGCGCGCGGAGCGGCAACCGTGCGGCGGCGGTGGCCCGGTACCGCGAAGGGTCGACAACAGCAGCAACGTCACAAGCACCATGTGTTCTATTCGGTGTTGAATAATGCATCACTGGCATACAAACGCACGGCAGCCAGATATGTTTTCAATTTAGGCGCTTGTTGTCGGACTGCTAACGTACTGCAACCGGCGTTTGTGGCACTGTAAACGTGCGGCAACGGTCCGACATGAAACGTCTAAATTGAAAGCGCCCTAAAACGTCCAAGACGTAAGGCCCCAGTTGGGCAGAACATTATATTTCACCTTAACAACGTTATACAAACAAAATGATACTTCAAAACACCAAATCTTCCATACTCCCACAATCCTTCCGCCAAAAATTCCACAAACCGCCCTCTCTGGTCGATCTTTGTTCTATAAAAGCACGATTTAATGAAAAGCAAATAGGTCGGCTCCGATGCAGCGTAATAGGACTGACCCTCAGATATTTGAATAGGGCGCGCCTCTAATTGAGCCGCAGCCGGCCCTGCGCTGAGCGACCTCCACTGTTTGATCTTATAATGTACCTATTGATACATCAGAACTGCGGAGGGCAGGATGGACCGAGGGATAGCCCAATATCTATACTAATGTTAGTTGAAGAGTTTGTTTATTTGTTTGATTGGCTGAACGCGCTAATCTCATGAAATATAGCACCAGCAGGTTCGCAATGGAACACATATTGATATAGATAGCTCATTTATTAAATTTTATATTGTCTTTATATAAAGTTGTTGGGTACTTTACTACATTGTCAGCGCGTTAGTACACAATGTAGATTACGTAAAGGTTAAGGGGTGGGAACCTGGTGTCGTGGAACACAGGCCTAGAGAGCCTAGCTTAGACACCAGTCGCCTTCAATATATTCTAACTGATTTTTTGTATAGATACTCATTAAACTGTTTGACGTAAACTGTACATACCTATACGAGTATTGTAGTGAGAAAATAAAATTATTATCTATTATTTATCGAGGGAGGCTTTAAGGTCGTGGCTTGATGGGCTATACATATAACATCCGACACGGATGAGACACGGTTGAAACCGCGAGGCACAGCTAATGGGATATAAAAGAATAATTAAATGTAAATATTTGTTTCTCAAAAGTAAACATTTCGTAAACTTTAAATTATATGTATATTACAATTATTTATTTCCATGAAAGATGGGTAGGCCTTTAGTGTGGGACGCTACTTGTGTCGATACTCTTGCGCCATCTCATCTTCCTAGCTCGTCGTGCTGTGCCGGTGCTGCCGCAGCGGCTGCAGAGAACCTCAAGCGGCGGAAATATAATAACCTTGTTGGTAGTTATATTTTCGAGCCGTTTGGGGTTGAAACTCTCGGATCGTGGGGTCCGAGTGCTCACAAATTATTTTCAAAACGCCTTGTTGACACTTCGCATGACCTAAGGGCTGGCTTTTACTTCGGACAAAGGATAAGCATTGCCATTCAGCGTGGCAATGCCGCCAGTCTTTTGGGTACATTACCAGTCGACAGCGATGTGGAGGAGTTTTTCGACGCCGTACTTTAGATTGCTTTTTTTAGTACTTTATGGCTTTTATTTTTATTTTGTAAGTTAGTTTTAATTACGTTATTATTAGATTTAAATGTACATATTATCGATTTTAATAGTGAGATTTCAATAAAGTTTATATTAAAAGTTTGAATCACTTACAATGTTCTCAACACAAAAGAGTGAGAAGCTCCAAACATCACAAAACACAATTTAAAAACGAACGCCAAAATACGTAACTAAGTAAACAATCGGATAACTATCAATTGTAGTCGAGTGCAATAAAAACTACGGCCAACTCATTGTAAGACAAACTACAGACTCCAAGTCCTACAAAATCCACCGAATGGCCGCCTCGGGATCTCATAAAGATAACACTAGCTTGTTCCAGCAATTTAAAATGAGCAATAAACGTAAATAAGGAGTTAGTTTGTTGCATGAATGTGGTCGCTGTCACCAGGTAATGGTGGGAGCAAGTCACGAGGCCAGAGAACATATGAGAGCGTATTTGCAGTGCCGTAAGTAGGGCGGTGACAGCGGCGCCCAAGCACAGGGCGCAGACCCTGGAGGGGCGCAGAAAAAACCGGGGTCAAATTACGTGTTATGTTGGTATTTAGTAGCATACATACAATATTTATCGTATACCTAATAAAGGTGTAGAGGCGCCCTACCATGAGTGCTAACTATGAGGGCGCTCGCGAGCTCCAGCACCCACAAGGGAGTGAATAGTTGGTGTCGAAGTTACAAGATTAAAACTATTTTCATGGGGTGCAGGTACATAGAAGGGCGTAAGATAGAATAGTTACGGCACTGCGTATTTGACCTCAGCCTCACTTATGAAAAAACTAACAACACAGACCGAGCCACTATTCCTTAGTCACAAACCATATTGAAAAATTAAAAAACCTTTAGATCTACAACATCCTATAATGTCCTCACATGGCAGGGGTCTTTGAAGGGATCCCCCCATATGTGTAAAAAAAAACGCCTGAACCATTCACACATAAGCTGTTAAGTTGTCGAAATGCTACTGTGAACAGAATGCGTGACTTGACAGAAATTATGGATTTACTTATTATGGTAAAGGAAAATACTTTACAGGAAATCAAATCACAATTGTGATCGTTATAGTGTCTAAAGGGACCCCCTTTATACTATAACGATCACAATTGTGATTTTGACCAATTTGCTTAAGGTAAAAATATTGGCAAAAGTGGAATCAGCAAGCAACAATTGTAAAATGAATAAATAATACACATTACATATACATACTGGTTGACTGGTAGAGTTGCCTTGTTGCATTAAGTCCGCCTATGTACTACTACTGTACATGAAGTATATATAAATAAATACATACTGTTACAGGTCATCGTCAAAACCTAATAGGTATAATAAGCAAGTGAACCGTCGATCTCACACAAACGAAACGACTGACAAACACTAGTAAGAAATATTTCAAAGTATAATGAGAATTAAGACGAGTTTCAAAATTCACAAGGTAAGTATAGACATATTTCTGAGAAAGTTTTCAGAACTTTCTCTAAAACCTTGAAAGTAATAAGGGCCATTGAACTGCTTTGAAACGATATTATACGAATCAGAATATATATTTCTAAAAGGACATTATTTATGTATTTGATTTAGTCTGCGAGGTAGACACAATGCGCGTAGCTAAGTGTATTGTGGTACGTTATGAGCAGGCGCTTTCTGTGCGTACGTTTACCTCAAGCTGTCTGAGCGAGCTCCACATTGCTCTGGCAGACACAATTTAATGCATTTATAAGAACATGCATCAAGGATGTTATGGAGCTTTGTAACCGTAACTATCGGATATTACGAAATAAAAAATATCCGTAAACTTAACCGAAACCCCGAAACCGATATACAGTTTCGGTTAAAGGCGGAGTCAAAATGAGGTTACTAAAGGGTTTTATTTGTTTTACCCGGCCAAACAAATGATACTAGAAATAAAACTCAAATATTGTATTGTACTATATTAAACTTTAAAATTTTAAAATTCTTATATTATCCGACACTAGAGGAAAATCCGAAATAAGTAAATTCATATCTGTAACCTCTATAATATTATTCGTATATCTGTATCCAGATTCGAAATTTCGTACCTGTAACATCCCTGACAAAGATATCCGACCTAGGAGGTACACGTTGATATGTTTGGTACTTACCCTTATCGGCACTGTGTCTGCATATTTAGTTGTGGCCACATTTATTCATATTGCCATTATTATTATTTATCCATTTATTATTCTTTAATAATCCTAATTTACATTAATTATTAATAAATTCATTTTCCATGCAATACCTACATAAAATCAGATAGATAAAAAACAATATTATTTAAAAGTTTTTCTTTGTGTTTTTTCGACATTCAAGGACCTCTATTCGAGTAAAGCCCTCCTCCATTTTACTCCACAGCTTCCTGTCTTTGACTTTTGACACCCAGTTATCACACTTATCACCTCCCGATCGTTTGATTTCATCAAGCCATCTTTCATATTGCCATATTGTAATCAAAATCAATATGTTATTATAGTTGAAATATTAATTAATTAGCAAGCAGAAATTATAACTTCAAAACATCTTTACCGTCTCTAAACTAGTGAAGTAATAGTTTGGTAACTTGCAACGTACAAAGCAGGAATCGCGTCAACCGTACTGACTGCAAATATACACACGTTGTGTACAATTGTTTATATATTTGTATTTAATTGACATTCTATCCAAGGACTGCACGAGTCGGCAGCAACTTGTCCTGATCAAGTTTGTGGCAGTTAGCATCCCCCTGCCTGTTCTCCGTCCGTGTCCTCTTGCAGCCCCTAATACAAATTGTTGCAACACCACACTTCTCTAACTTAAATTAAAAATTTACAAGTACAAGTAGGGTCGGCTTCATAAGTTGAAGGAAATAAATAATACTAGATGAACTCTAATGTGAACAGTATGTCTGTCTGTGTGAAACACTTTTGCTTATTGGGCGAAGTTTCGAATAAGAGTCTTCAAAGTTGTATTCAGAAAAAAAAACAATTGTCGTAAGTGGACTGAAATTTACATTTATGTAAGTCATTATTATTATTTTAGTGTCAACTGATATCATCAAATTAACATATTGAATGCCAAAAGAGTAGCTGGCGTCTTTATTAATCAAGTTAACCAACAGTGCCCATATACGAGATATGTCGTATACGAAATATCTCGTACTTAAGCACTAACAATATTAATACTTTCATTAGAGGCCATCTACTGTCTTAGAGAACCTACCGTAAGATCGTAGGACTCCTACGATACGTCTCTTGTGTGACATCTGAGAAGAAATCATCTACGAGATATCTCGTAGCTGGCATGCAATGTGTTAATAAGATTAATTACTAGGATTAGGATTATTAGGATTAGGATTATTAGGATTGCTATAACCAATTACCTATAGATAGTCTAAGTCGAAGTGATCTTTAATAGGGGTACTTGTGAGAACTTCAATTCCCTTTGTGTTTTGCCCTGTATGGGGCGCCGGTGTGGGCGCCGGCGGGCGCTGCGGAAGCAAGCGGCGGCCCGGCGGAACGCATGCCAGAGGGCATGGCCATACGGATGGTTTCCCGCGAAGTGGTAAGCCTCCTTGCTGGCCTGCCACCATGGGATCTGGAGGTCTTTGCACGCATGCACGATTTGCACGTGGAGATGCAACGGCCCGGCGCGCCGGGGTGAAACTCCGCTGCCGCGACAAGTCGCGGCATGGCGGCCAGAGTTCCGACGGGATCTCATGGTGAAATGGCTACACTGGCCATAATATAGAATGTTAACGAGTAATCAGAACAAATCAACAGCCATAATTTTAGTGAAAATACCGAAAGAACTTTAATTATGTCTTACCTTGAAATTGCGCGTGCCACGGGAACGCGATGACTGCCTCTGATTGGTCAGCTGTCGGACATTCTAGCTCATTCAATGTTGCCGTATAACATTACAGGTGCACACATTCAAAGCTTACCCGATTTAGGGCGTATACCCGTTTTAGGCGTACTTTCCTTACATCCTCAGATAAACTTAGGTGATTACGTTGAGTAACTTCTCAACTTGCGTCACCTAAAAGGGCTGCGACTGTTACTGAAAGATCGCGCGACTGTTACAACTTCCCGTACGCTTACTGAAACGCACGCGTTAGCGTTCAGTTGTAATTGTGTTAATGTTAGAGTTATCATACGCTTGATTAGTTGTGTGGAGTTTCAGTGAAATTAGATTAATTGAAGGTGAGTCTTATGTGCCATTAAAGACGATGGATATTACGTATGCCGAGGGAATTTATAGACATAAGTATTAATAAGTCATATACTGCACTACTCAATCTCTTAACAAGAATTATGTTTATAATTTAGAATAGCTGTTAGAGTTCACTATAGGATGGGATGCTCAAAGAAATTACGTGTGGAAGAAAATGTGTTTCAGTAACCAAATTATTTAATCGTTTACTACGACTGTTCGCATGTTGTACTGTAATCCGTCTCAAGATTAAACACTGCGTTAACAAAAACCTTACTTAAGAGCCATTTACCCATATAAAACTATGCAAATCTGCCGACTAAGCACAATAAGAGCTATTTAACTGCGCAATAAACGAGGGCAATCGCACAGCGTTCATATATATAAAGCATAATGAAGCGCAAGTCGGTACCCTTGCGACGCGCGCCGAGCGGCCGACGAGCCGCGCTAATCCTGGTAATAAAGAAAAATACCCGGGAAGCGGCGGCTAATTGTTATAAACTGGGCAAACATGCAAATTGGACGAGGAAAGGACTTCCTCGGCGTTTTAATTCAAAAGTTATCTCGTTGGCCGGCCTCCACACGGGCGGCGCGGCGCAGGCCCGGGCCGCTCAGCCGCCCCGCCGCCCAGGCGCTGACCCAACGATCAACTTCGCTCGGGAAAAGCTGCGTGAATTTGTTTTGATTGATTAAACAACAATTTAGTTAAGAGGGCTCCGCTGGGCCGTATTCATGATATTGTAAACTTTGAGAAGGAATTCTTTGAAAGTAATTGCTCAAAGAATTTCGCTCTATATTGGTCGGATGAAGTTTCCACTTCATACAAGTTCGTAGATACAGTTAAAGCCATCGCAGCTGAAACATTCCGACGCTGAAAGTATCACTTGAAACTTATCAAGTGATTAAAACTTTTTCACTGCAGTTTTTAACTGTAATGAGAAAAATCCTGGCTCTACCATCCATGAAACTTGTAATCCTCAAAAGGGTAAAGCAGTGATGGACGATGGAAGGTTCACCCTTGCTCATTTTTATGTGACGGGGTGTACTTATCAGCTGGTCACACACAAACACTCCGACCTATCATAATAATTTTGTAATTAATGGAAGACATTTATGATCCTTTAAACTTGCAAATACACAGTAGTGGTATGTACCTGGCTTGCCTGAACTACCAACTACATTTAGGTACGTAGGTACATACTCATACCTTTAAACGAAAATGATTACAATGTCCCCAAAGCTTACATATTTACAACCAGCCATTTTCTCATGTACCTACCTGTTGTTTTACCGACCTTGGAGAATTAACATCAATCATTAATCATCATCATTAATTATTCTCGATCATTTATCACTGGAGAAAAGAAATAGTAGTTTTGTGTGATGATTTTGAATCATTTTGAACTCGTTCTTAATACGAACCTTATAATCTACATAACCTTTTCCCAGTTACGTCGAGGTCGCATTCCAAGTGAACTGGAACCAGATGCACATGAGTACAGACTGATTTTACAAAAGGACACTACCTGTCTGACCTCCAGAACACACTAAACTCTTAGCAAGACAGAATGATCTACAAATAGCAGCCGAGTCCGACGGCGTCACGTAGCTGTCCAAGCACGATGCAGTCTCGGTACATATTGTATGATCATCACTCATCCGCGTACCGACCTTGGCAATCGTTCCTAAGCCTCGAAGTTCGACCGGTTTTTTTTTGAGGTGAGGTTTACATCTCCACCATGTCCTCTCTCCGGCACAATGGTGACACCCGGGAGTTTCTTCCGCCTGAATCCGGAACACGAACCTTTCCGGAATTACCATGTCCGATGAGGACCTGTGTCATACGGAAGGTGAGGCCACTGTAGGGCATCTCCAGACACTTCTTAAAGAGGGGACTTACCGTCATGATTGTGACGTGCCCAAAGATCGATCAGTGCACCTGTTATTTCCTAGCTACGGCTCCTCTTAATAGGAGGTTAGGTAGGTACCTAAGCAGAACAAAATAAAACACAACGGCATAACAAAAGGCTCCAGTATGAAGCCGCCTTACTGCAGCTAGCAGCCAGACGAACCCTTTTTATTATATGACTATTTATTTTTAATGCACTTACTATTATTGTTCGCGACTTCTCATTCGTTAAAAACCTATTTGCGCTTCAACTTTACTCAAGAGGTTTCTGTGAAATCTGTCTCAAAAGTTTCTCCCAAATTGTTTTCTTGCAAAGTAAATTGTGTACGTCTTACTTTAAAATAATGTCGAGATTTTTAACTTTTTAATGGATGGACTAGGATTCAAAACATTACGAGGTTAATATCTGCTATTGCCACAAAACAACCTATTATTGATTATTTATAGGTTATAAGAATTGTCATCGCTCTCTTCGGGCCCGCGAAAACTGGGTGGTGTGGAGCAGCCATACTCAAAGTGTGTCCTGCGGAGCCCCTATATGGGTGGTCCACGAAAATAGGTATTGATTAATATACGCATCTACAAAAAGTTAGGACGTGAACGAAACGAGCGACGCGAGCTTCGATGACGAGACTCGAGAGGGTTCGTTACCGGCCCGCACTGCCGCCCTGGCAACGTGTCTAAGATCTAGCATGCACTGGTTACTTTTTGTTTACTGACACCATGCTTTGGAACCCAATATGTGGTGCGATGTGCAAATTATTGTCACCCTGACAAAAGTCACCAGTGCGCGCTAGCTCCAAGGATCTTGGCTATCTCTCACCGCATCCTTATTTTGTTTGCTGCCAAAAGTCAACAAGCGTCAGGCGGCAGCGGTCATTTCGTATGTGAAATGCGCGCAGTTCAATCGTGTTTATTGTTATTATTGGTTGCGAAGTCATGATAATATTCGTTATAATATTGTACCTACAATTAAATTATTAATAACGAAGAATGGAGCGCTGGCTTAAAGACCTAAAAATTGATGCAAAAAATTCAACCGATAGTTCAAAAGTGTTACTCGCAGAGAATGTGGCTAGTTCCGATCAAGACAGTATTGAGACGACGGCAAACTCTACAGTTTCAAGTAATAAAATATGTAACGACACATTAGGGGCGAAAAAAAGAAAATATGATGAATCATACGTCAATTTCAGATTTGTTGATTCTAACGATTAACCTCTCTGTATGTTATGTAGTAAATTGCGTTCTAATAGTTCTATGGTACCTGCTAAGATGCGCTGATATAAGGAAACTATACACCCCGAATTTAAAGACAAGACTGAAGACTTTTTTATGCGTAGAAAAGAAGAATTATTGAAGAGCCAAAAACCGTGATGCATACTACCCAAACTGTAAATGAAAAGGCCACAGAGGCATCGTATTTAATTAGCTATCGCATTGCAAATGTGGGTGAAGCGCACACTATCGCTGAGAATTTAATAAAACCATATGTGTTACAAGTGTTACAACGTAACACACATGGTCGACGATAAATCTGCAAAGTATCTTTCTACAGTGCCGCTTTCAAACGATACCGTTTCACGCCGAATTCATGATCTGCCCCCCTAGCCAAGTTACAATCGTTTCGTTCGCGCCGAACGCCTCGAGTAGGCCTCGCCTCCGATTCCTTTGTTCTGACCACGTGACTGAGCGTTGAGATGACGTCGCGAACGATACGATTGTAACTTGGCTAGGGGGGGCTGGCAAGCTACGTCAAACAAGAACTCATGCGTGCACTTACAATAAAAACCATTCGCCTTGCAAATGGATGAATCGACTGATGTTATTGGTCTGGTCATCTTGCTAGTTATTGTGCGATATCCATATAAATTTTCTTTTGAAGAAGACATGCTCATGTGCACACCACTGCCTACTAACGCTACCAGAGGAGAAATTTTTAATAAACTTAATATATTTATTGAAGAAAACCATCTTAATTGTATTGATTGCATCGACATTTGTACTGATGGTGCCAAGGCAATGACCGGTAAAATATCAGGAGCTGTATCTGGAATAAAATGTTTTTTTTTATTATTCTTGATAGATTCGCGCTTGACCGCTAACTCACCTGATGGAAAGCGACGATGCGGTCGACGATGGAGCGCGCTTACCTAGAAGTAACCTATTCACTCTTGACTTAAAGATTCCCGGGTTGTAGCTATCAGGAAAAACAGATTCCGGCTAGGAATTCCACTCCTTAGCTGTAGGTACGCACTATGAATGTGTTCCCAAAACGCTAATAAAAAAAAAAAGCGCTAATTGTAGTTCCAGCCATTATATCCTCATGGCAAATGCCACCAAATCTAAAATTGGTTATGGATGAAGCGTTAAAAATAATGAATTTAATCAAATCACTTCCACTGCAATCCCGATTTTTTTCATAGTTGTGTGAATATTATGGTAGCAAACATAATACACTTCTGCTTCATACACAAGTGAGGTGGCTATCTCGGGGTAAAACTTTAGTACCTAAGTAAGCAAGTAAAAATTTATTTGTTTAAACATGGTTTACATGATACATTGCATGCAAGATAATAATGAATTAATATAAGTTCTGGCATGTTGAGCCGCATATCGTGGCGTACAATTTTTTTTTTTTTTAGAAAGACATGGTGCATAATCTGTGATCGCCAAATTTTATAGTTACTTATTAAATTTAGGTTAGGTATAATTACATTTCAATAGCATAGATTTAAAAAGGCTATTTGAACTTAGAGCAGAGTTACAATCATTTTTTACAGATACATCATTTAATTTGATAGACCGTTTGTATGATAGAACTTGGTTGTTCAGAGCTTTTATGGCAGATATATTTCAAAAGTTGAACGAATCAAATTTGACATTACAAGGTAAGCAGACAACAGTGTTCAACGCTAGTAACAAATTAACTGCATTCAAAAGAAAAATAGATTTTTGGATTATTTGTGTTAGTAATAGAGAAATAGAAAGCTTTTCATTGCTCAGTGAGTTCGTTAGGGACTCAGAAATATTTCAAGATGATTTGTTTGAAGAATTGGTTCAAAATATCTCAACTTTGTACGGGCATCTTTTGAGACGTATTTCCCGAAGAACATAATACACAAATTAAATTGAATTCATGAATTCAAAATCCTTTTGTACCTAACTTGCAAAAGCCTGAAGAAAGTATGTTAAACGAAATGTATGAATCATTTTTAGAAATAACATCACATACAAGTATGGAATCACTATTCAAAACAATGCCTCTGAATGATTTTTGGTGCAGAATTCGTGATGAGTATCCACTTCTTGCCCCAATAGCCTTGACTGTTCTTCTTCCGTTTACAAAACAGGATTTTCAACCTATGCAGCTGCATAGCTACGTAAACAAAATACCGCAATAGACTGAATGCCAAACCTGACATGAGACTTCAACTCTCTTCTTTCTTTCGAGCCTGACATCAAACAATTGATAAAAAATAAAAACCAATTTCATACCCTATTAACAAAGACATTAAATACATACCTATTAATTACTTCAATGATTATTTTAATTTGATTATCAATACAGAAGAGTGAGCGAGACAAAAACGGCTAAAAAAAAAACAAAAAAAACATTGACCTTTTGCAACTTGTTTTAAATGTTACCGATTTAGAATATTAAGGTCAGATCAACCTTTCTAGTCTTTTAAAATTGCGCATAATAAAAACTTTTAACCGAATTAACTACAAATCAAGTGCGAGTCGGACTCGCGCTCTGAGGGTTCCGTACAAACTTACCTATGTAAACAGTTTAATTCCTGAAGAAGTTTCGAAGATTTTTCCGAATCGCAATTTTTTGTGACGTAACAAAAAATTTACTGTTTGCAGATTTATTCCTATATCTGTACGACCGTATGACCTTGTGTAATGCCAAATTTCAGGATTCTAGGTCAACGGCAACTACCCCATGAATTTTGATTTCCTTGAGAGTGTCGAAATATACTTTTTTTGCGACATAAACGACCGTATCTTTTTTTTCGTTAACTTGGAAGTTTTATTATTTCACAGCATCAAAGGAACGCAGACTTGACTATATGGTTTTAATTTCAACTCGATACCTCCAAACGTTCCCGAGATAAAGGGTCTTGACATACAGACAGACAGACAGATGGACGGACAACAAAGCGATCCTATAAGGGTTTCGCTTTTTTCCTTTTGAGGTACGGAACCCTAAAAAAGTACGGTTGGTACAAGTCGGTGTTTATTTATTTTATTTTAATAAGTGCAGTGACAGACTAAGACAATCAGCACAGTTAAAACAACATACAGTACATAAATCTGAAGTCCAGTTATTACTGTACACAGTATTTAAAGTTTAATAAGAGACAATATAAAGGTTTCTGGAATTGTTTTCTTTTTGTTATTTAACACCGACTTCCTATGTTAGAGTTATTTTGAACGTTTTAGTGTTTTTTTTGTAGTGTAAAATAACCGACTTGGTTATTTTCTTTGTAAAAAGTTTTTTATTTTACACTTTTTAGCTGAGATACACTTATAGCCAGAGTACCTATTTCACATGACAATTCCAACTAATGCTAGGATACATTGTTTTATTAAGAAGTTCCCGTGTCTACCTTCCACCTTCCTGCTCCATCATCAGATCAGTTCGATAGTACCTTATAGCCAAAGTGTATCTCATGATAATTATAATAAGCTCAAACACGGCTAGGATACATTGATTAATTACGGAGTTCCGGTGCATACCTTCCGGCTCCATCATCATCATTTTCAACAATACTATTCAAAACCATTTATTTATTTGTATTATTACAGTTGCTTAAATATCTTCATTGTGATATCACATGCGAGTGTGAATTCCATTCCAATTCCAGGCCATTCCTGGTCTTCTTCACCAGTTCCACTTCATCAAATGTTACTTTTTGACTGTAAATAATTGAGTTCTTGATCAAAATACCAAAATCACTATATGGTTGCCTATAATATTAGAGGAGTTCTCTCGATTCCTTATAGATTCCATCATCAGAACTAGATTTTGAAAACAATGGGACCTATCTGGAAGCATATCCTGCAAATCGGTCCATAAACGACGGAGTTCTGAGGTAACAAACATAAAAAAATAATGATGAAAAAAAATACAACCGAATTCAGAACCTCCTCCTTGAAGTCGCTTTCCATCAGGTGAGATAGCGGTTAAACGCGAACCTATCAAGAATAATAAAAAAAATAGGATTAACAAAAAAAAAAACATAATTCAGACCAATTTCAATGTCCATATTGTTAGTCATTGAAACTTAAAACCAAATTAGCATGACACACTTATTTCGCATCTTGCCCTCTTCAACCTTTATTTATAAGTTTAAATTTCGTTGCCTCTCGTCCCTTGTCATGGATCAAGATCATTTTCTTGAGATCGTACTTTCAGACCCAGCTGCAGGGTTTGAGGCACTGCGTGCCGAAATACAGGCACCAAGCCTAGTTCGGCAGTAGATGCAAAATTAAACACAATTGTGACTGTCTCGTGTAAATTTAAATTGTTTATAGACAAATTTTGTTAACATGTATTTTTCTGGTGTAATAAATTATTATTATTATTAAGAATCTGTCACGGTGGTCACATGCATAAAAATTTGTAGCCATAATTCTGTAGATATTTGTACATCAGCTCAGTGGGTGTGCGACGGAATGCGACGAACCTAGCCTAGCCGGTGTCCCAATAGAATCGACATTTCATCCTTAAACCTAAAGACTGATTTAAGGTCCCATGGAATTAAATAGAAAGTAGATTTATGTCTAGACTACTCTAAAATCTATACATATAATAAAACAGTAAAATTATTTTGCGATGGTATTAATTGGCGCAAAAACTACTGAACCGATCCTGTTCAAATTTTGCATACATAATCCTTATAGGGCATCTGTTAGGCTATAAATTATCACGCTATTTGCTATGGGGGGTGAGCAATAATCCAAAACGTCCGTGTTGAACGACATTTGCCGTGAGTTCGATTCCCAGCTACAGTTAAAATTTTTGTCATTATTTTATCTTCTTTTTTGTAATAAAATAACTTTTACCATTTTTTCAAAATAAAATTGACTTTTCTATTCGATATCTTCTAAATATATTGTAAAAACTAATCAAAACACATAATAATAAAATCGAATTAGTCAAATATGGCACCACACGCAATTCAGATACTCGCAACGCCATCTAAAGACTCAAAGTAGAAATAATGATGACAATGACAGTTGAACTTTATATTTGATAGATGGCATTGTGTATTTTACGTAATTTTCTGAATTGCGGAAGAATGACCATCGCCCACGTTTGCAGACAGTTCTATTGTTCTAAATTGGAGGAAAATAGTTATGGTTAAACCGGTGTTAGACGGAGGCATTTTTAACAATCCTACTGCTTTTTTTCCCATGATTGTAACAAGATAATTGACCATGATTATTCAAGGGATACGAACCAAAACAGGCGATAAAAGTAAACAAGTATATGTATTTAATTATTGATTTTAAAAATAACACGGCCAAATTTTCGGAAAAGGGTTGCATGGCACCTTGTGTTGGAAGGCCCCTAGGTGGACCGATGACCTGGTGAGGGTCGCGGGAATCCGATGGATGCGAGACACACAGGACCAGTCATTATGGCGACACTTGGGGAGGCCTATGTCCATGATAATGATAATGATGGTACTTTTTTTTTTCTTTTTTTAAGAGTGGAAATCATCCAATGACTTCTCTGGTTGGAGCGAGAGGGCGTGTCAAACTTTTACTGACTAAAACCACACTTGTGTCCTTCAGTTGCGCTTTGAAACATCTCTTTGAGGAGCGCGTGGATCACTACGTGCTGTTGACGACTGGGCTCGGTTCGGTTAATTACCGGACGGCCGGAGGGCTAGCTACCCATTGTTCGATGTCTGCAAGCCTGCGTCTACCGTGACTGGTCGTCGGGGTCGGAATCTCGGCTCGGCGTGAGGACGTTCGTTCCCTTACGCGTGCGGCCTCCTCCTTAGCTAGCATTGCGGCTTTGCAGAAGGAGGCGACCGCCTACCATTCCTCCTCGCTCTGGACTATAGCCCAAACCAGGCCCCGGCGCGAGAGGTGACTGACGCCGATTGCCTCCACGAGGACACGGCGGTGATCCGCCCTTGCGGGACACACCTCTGCATGCTCCACTATGTCTTCCGGGATGGCACCTTGCGGCCTAATAATGGCGTGATTTATTGTTTGCAGTTTCTGCTCCATATAAAACGGGGTCGAAAGTGGTTTACGTTCCTGATCACTGATGTATCTCAGATTCCTGGCAGCCTTGCGTCGACATCTGGACGTTACCTCCTTACAGTGAGTGGTGACCAACACTGGAACAACTCTCTGAGGGAGGCCAGTCTCAGGGATAACACTAATCGGCTGCTACATTTGTTTACCGTAATTTCATTGTTTTATGGATACACAAGCTCAGGACTGTTGAGGGTGTTTCGAGCGGTTCCTGTTCCGGATTCGGTTGGAAGTATCCTGATATTACCATTTTGCAAATCGCCCGGAGGACCCGGTGTAACATGCGGAAGAGGTCTATCACATTTGGGTGAACCGCCGTGTCCTCATAGAGGCAGTCGGTGACAGTGACCTCTCGGTTTGGCCATCAATATGCGAGTTTGATTGGGCGGGGATACACGCGCTCAAGATTTCGCCGAAATTCATTCAACGGGGACGTCAGTTAAATACACACCAAAAAATCCTAGGTAAATGAACAAGTAATTTTTACACCCAAAATGAGCAAGCTGCAACAATCAATGCAAGCATGCTCTCGCAAATTCTTCATAAGTACTGTTGTGGAGGAAGATGGTTGATGATGATGATGGTAGTTTTTGGATTCACTGGCTTTTTGGCTTTGCACTATCAGTGCACGTTATTCAGCTGAAGGTCGGTGTCCCGATTATGTTCCTTCATTTACCTCTACCAAAGCTGTCTAACGGCTTAAACTCTTCAGTGAAAAATTATTGAGGTGAAAATTTTACGGGAGGTAACTCTTTCGAACAATCTCGCAGACATCGGCCCTAGAGCGCCCTATCCATTTGCTGACATCTCTTTGAGTCCGGTGTAGAATACAACGCGCCGTTGATTCAGGATTGCTTTGACGAGACGGCCGGACAGCACCACCGCAATCCCGGTTTGCGATGGCTGGTCGTCGCCCTGCGGCTTTCAACACCCGGAGCATCACTTGCAGCGACAGTTAAGGAGTCAGAATGTCCCTCATAGTTTCAGCCACCTTCTTCGATCGTAGTGCTTCACTGAAGGAGGCTACTGGTTGACATTTTCTCCACCAATCGCCTCCATGAGGACACAGCGGTGCTGGCGCTCCGACCAAGCGGGACCGACTTCCACCGTATGCTCCATTGTATTCTCCAGGCGATCCGCACAATGGTGATACCCGTGTGTTTCTTCCCGTTGAATTCGATACAGATACCTCCCAAAACACCCACATCCGGTGAGTCCTGCACAAAGAGAGGATGCCGTGACGCCTCTGTAGACACTCTTCAAAGACAGGCATTACCGCTGCGATTGTGACGTGCTCACTGTGGCGAGGGGTTAAAATCATACAATGTTGTTTCACCAGAACATAAACCAGAAACATACATAAACTAATTTCTTTTCTTTTGGGGTAGGCAGAAATGCCAACTGCTACGACCCTTACATACTCTTTCTATTCCAATGAATAAAAAAAAAATTAAAAAAAAAAAAATGTATAATGTCAATACATTCATACATTTGGATCTGGACGAGTACATAACATGTTTCCTGAAGGTAATTTGCGTTTTTACTTTTAACCGTTTTATGTTAAAGTACAATAAATAATTGCGTTGCTTTCAGAATGAATTGCAAGCTCAGAATGATTGTACGTTTTTACAAACTTAACGCAGACGAAGTCGCGGGCCACAGCTAGTCAATAATATATTACTCTAGCTGCTAAGAAGTATAGTTTAAAGAACGTTATAATCAACATTTCCACAGTCGAAGCACAGATCAATGTTCAGTATAACTGATACACAGACACACATTATGTTGCTTATATGAAACCCTTTATAGAAACAAAACTGATGTCCTGCGTATAGTTTAGTCAATGGTCGGCCGAAGAACCGAACTGACCTACTTAGTTAGCACCTTTTAGTAAGAACTACCTAAGCCTATACCGGAGATTTATCTAAGGCTAATAACATAGACCTTGTTCGAATAGGTAACTGGAGCACTGACTTTAGACTGAAGATCAATCGAACGCAAGTGATTGTTGTTGACAGTTCCAGGACTATCTCCAAAATCGATTGGTCGACACTTCAAACCATCATTCCTTTAAGTCACACTGTGAAGAATTGGAAAATTTATATCGACAGCTCTTTTATTTTTTGGACCAAACCAATTGCTTCAGTGGGCTCCCTGAAACGCTTTCGTAATTTTCATCCCATCACTCCTGAAATTACGTTAGCACCATCTTTTCTCTTCCAATCCTGAACTATGCTTCTGTAAGCTATCTTGATGTCAGCCAAGATCAATTTTATTAGATAAACTTGAGACACTTTAAAATCTCTACGTTTCTGAATTACATACTAAGCTCAAATGGCATCCTTTTCGCTTTCGCTGGAATGCCCATAGACTTCCTTTGCTTTATAATTCGTTCTTTAATCCGTTTACACCTTTTTTATCTTAAAGAAGACTTTCAGTTTCTTTATGACACACATTCTAGTTCCTTGAGATCATCGGAAAATCTAAAATTAAATATTCGCATACATTCCACTTCCTTCTTTGATAAATTTTTCATTTGTGGAATTACCTATAGAAGTGAAGCATGCTCAAAAGTTACCAACGTTTAAAAAAAAAACTAAGCAAGTGCGAGTCGGACTCGTGCACAGAGGGTTCCGTACAAATTTATCTGTGTAAATATCCCGAATTGAATCTCGAAGATTTTTCCGAATCGCAAAAAAAGTCGGCCGAATCTTTTTTTTCTTTAACTTAGATGTTTGATTTTTTCTGGCGAATGAGCATTACCTCTCATTCAAACTTTTCTTCTCTTTTCTCAATTATAGTTTTTGATATTTAGTGTGTTACTGAACGAAAGGACCAAATAATATGTTTGGTCCTTCTGTTCAGTCCAGCCAAAGGCCATTCATAAAATAGTGCCCTGTGTGTGCAATAAGACCGCTCATTGTACACTTATTTTCATAAATGTATGCCCTGTGTTTTTATGAGGTGTACAATACATAATAAGTCAATGTGTCAGTGATAATGTCAATTTACGAGTTACGTGAGCAGAATCTTTAGGAAGGTAACGGTTACTTTTTGAATTTGTTCGTATGGACGGATTTGACGTTGAAACCGTCAAGTAGTCCGTACCTTCATAACGGGATCGCTGATTCACTCGGCTTACGGTACACCTAAGTCGTATGTATTTACCTAATTATACCTTTGAAATAAAAGATTATTATGATTTAGAAGTGTAATTGTTTTTTTTATTCTACGCCATGAACTATCTACCTCCTTCTCCTTCAAATATAATAAATAAGTAAAACCCAAGCGTTACCTTATCCAAAGAATAACCAATCAAAATGTTAAGATCCGTGTTACGACATTTACTAAGAAACACATTAAGATTGTTACAAAATCAGTTAACGGAAAAAACTGTAATAGACACACTGTCACCAACATCAGCAAATAATGGCTACAACAGAGTGCAGCCAGCTCGCAAATATTGCGGTGTACTTGCGCAAGCGCAGGTACTCGCGCCAGAAATCGAGTACTTTCCCTATCAGTGCGCAGCAGACCGCCACAAGCACAGCATCTCGGCTTCCACTCAGATGAACTTCATCTTTGAACTTGAAGTGAACCGGAAAGTTGAACGGCAAAGTTTCTTTCAAAGACTTTGAGTTAAAGAACTTGTCGTGCTAGTGTTCTAGTGGTTTAACAGTGATTCTTTCTTACAGTTTATAACCAAAGCTAGCTTAAACTTAACTCACTTTATTATATTGTACAGGATTAAAGAGAATTGTATTTTTTTTCTCAATAATTTATCATGTCATTAATCCAGTGTTAAACAAAATTAGTAATACTATAAAACCAATTAATCAGACTTATGTATTCCGTTGCACAAAACGTAAGAAAATATTGTTCCATTGTTTACTATTGAGTAAAAATGTAAATAAAAAATAACTGATTATCAGATTTCTTAACGTTTATAACCAAAAGCTCGATCTAGTCAACTCAAAATGACACAAAGTTCATAGATATAATATAGGTGGACGTTGCACTTAACTGTACAGTATCTACTTAATGAATCCAAGCTTTTAATCGCAAACCGGTTAGCCGCTGCAAATCGTCCTTCTAGTATATATGGACAACTCCAAAGACAAATAAAAAATTATGAGTGTTGTCTGTCGTCGACAAATATGCGATACGGAGTGTCGGTGCATATCGTGTGTTGGTGGTGTGTTCAGCAAGTGTGCGGCTTATTCTTGTACACCCCCGTTGTGGAAGTAATCCAGGGGAAATTAAGGGGGCTTCGGAGCTTCTCCGGGCAGAACCGGTATTACGGGATCCCGTACGCCGTCAGCGACAGGTTCCAAGTGAGTATACGGCTCGTGATATCACAGCGGAAGTAATCTGCATAGTGTACGAGTCGGGACATATTAATATGAGAAATATTTAAATGTTAATCTCCTTCCCCAGGGGAAATGATTCGAATGTTTTAGGGCACTAGGAATGCCATGTTTAATATATCTATCCCATATCTAAATATTCTCCACTCTTTAAATATAACAGACAAACTGAATGACCAAAATAAAAGAATAGTTTTTACACTGTGATTACAAGACTTTAAAAAAAATTACAGCTCGTATATTGATGGTACTTTTCTTCCACTCTCATAATTTTTTCACATTTTTATTATTGTATAATGTAGAAGCATTTTTTTCAAAGTTTGTAAATGTGAGTACCATGGAGCTATTTTATGGTTTTTTATGTTACTATTGGACTTGTTTGACATAAATCAGCATGGCAGTTGAGAGTTTATCATGCTCACTCAAATGTCTCACTGATGGTGGCGCATGTGTTGGATCATTCGGTTCCCTTCAAAAGGGTTGAGTTGAGTGGTGCTAATATTGGCGTCATGTTCGTGAACGGGCGCTGTCAGTTGAGACTGGTCATCTCTTAGCTGCCAGTTGCTATTTTAATATCTATATTTAGTTTGTATTTTTACTTTATTTACATTGTTCTCACATGATAGCGACAAGAAACATGTAACAGAGATATTTGTAATTACAAAACATGATTGAAAAGAGTGTCCATGGAGTTTCTTGCACATTCTTCTCCATAGAGATCTACGCTTTGGAATGTGCAATTAGCATCTTTTTTTTTTCTGACTGACTGACTTCATGACATTTCAAAAGTGCCTGTAAATGGTTTATTTGAAATAAAATGCTTTGAATCTTGAATCTTTGAATAAAAATGTTGTTGCAATTTTGCAACACTGGCTTCTGCCAGCGGCTTCGCCTGCGCGAAAGTTCGTTTCTCCATACAAACTTCCAACCCCCATTTTACCCCCTTAGAGGTGGAGTTTCGTAAAATCCGTTCTTAGCGGACGTCTACACCATATAAAAAAAAAAACAAATTTTAAGTTTGTAGGTCTTATAGTTTCGGAGATTTCGTGATTAATCAGTGAGTGGTATTTCGCTTTTATAGATTTGTTTGATCGAGCGGCACTCATCGCACATTCATTCTATCGAAATATTATTATACTCAATACTTTTTATATAGAATACAAGAAAAATACAATATTCATTAATAAATCACATTTCAATTTTCAATTATATACTGCTTCGCTTCTGCGAAGCAGTAATGCCGCCTCCTTCTGGAGGCGGCCGCCTGCCAAGCTCCGGACCATAGCCCGGTGCGAGAGGTCGTTGCCACCGATCGCCCTCACAGGACACGGCGGTGTTCCGTCCAAGCGGGGCACACCTTCATCGTACGCTCCACCGTGTCCTCCGTGTAGTCCACACAATGGTGACACCCAGGCGTTTCTTCCGCACGAATCCGGTGCAGGAACCTCCCGAACTTACCTTACCCGGTTAAAACCTGCGTCATGCAAAAGGTGAGGATGCCGTGACATCTTTCCAGTCACTCCTCAAAGCTCCGTTTGTGCTCATCAAGCAACAACTTCTGTGTTATTCAATGCTGTTTTCAGTTATAAGAAAACCCAGTGTATTATTTTGAAACAGATCACAGCGAGGTCAGAAATACAGGTGAGCTTGCTATAAGTAGTTTATCATTTCCCGTCTCACGAGAATTAATATTTGCCCAAACATAATATTTTCCAACCCAGTTGGTGATATCATTTGTCTCGTCGGACAAGGCTGCTCTCAATGTTCGAAAGCATCTGGTATCTCTTCTTGGGGTGAATAAGCAAGTGCTAATGTGTCTTAACTTGACAGTAGACTCAGCATGCTGGCCATACATACTTTACAAACCATTTTGTTGAATTTGACGCCATACATTTTGACCTAAGTGCAAGCATTTCCTGTCTGCATTTGCAAATGCTGTCTGCATTTGTGTTGCGCATCAGGAAATGCTTGTTTGTTAATTATAAATTTAATTTATTTGTAAACAATTTTCAATTTATATAAAATCGTAATGCGCCCTGCCCATTGCCACTTAAATTTGACGATTCTTCGTGCTATGTCCGGCACCCTTGGTTCTCCTGTGGATATCTTCATCCCTGGTTCGATCACGCAAGGAAACTCCGAGCATAGCCCTTTACATTGCCCTTTGGGTGACTTTAAGCCTTCTGATGAGGCCCATTGTAAGCGACCACGTTTCGGAGCCATATATCATCACTGGCAACACGTACTGGTCAAAGACTTTCGTCTTGAGACACTATGGTATTTTGGACGAGAAGATACCGCGCAGCTTCCAGAACGCCGCCCAGCCGAGTCGGATTCGACGGTCGACCTCTTTCTCGAAATTAGATCTACCTAACTGGACTGTCTGTCCGAGGTCAACGTAATCGTCCACAACTTCGAGTGTAGTCTCCGATCTTGATAGGAGTGCAATTCACTACAAAAACCAAAACACTAAAACGTTCAAAATAACTTTAATTTTGGAAGTCGGTGTTTCTGGTATTGTTTCGTTGTTATTTGACACCGACTTTCGCATAGTGGCGCTATATACGCATAGTTGAAGTCAATAAAATATAATAACATAAGAATTAGTTTAACTATTATTATTTGGTACAATCTTTGAAAAACTCTTCTATGCTGTAATAACATTTCTCCAACAACAATGACTTTAATTTTCTCTTGAATTCGTTTGAATTTATAGCGTTTTTAAATTCTACAGGCAGTTTGTTGTATATATTTACTGACTGCACTCTTGAGGCATGTTTAACGACATTAAGCTTAGGCTGTGTGAGATTAGGTAGATCCTTTCTTCGCGTTTTTATTCTGTTATGTCTCTATTCTTCTGTCATTTGAGACAGAAGAATAGAGACATAACAGAATAAGTAAGTATGAAGATTTTTAACAAAATGACTAAGCAGGACCAGAATATAGATGCATGGTACTGTGAGAATTTGCAGTTTTCTGAAGTGATCTCTACAAGATTGAGTTTGTTCCCTCATGGCTCTTTTTTCATAACGAAAGCAGCATTAATGTTGTATTGGTAGCTATTGCCCCAGAAATTTATGCTATACCTAAGCCTAGACTCTATGAGGGCAAAATATACCATTCTGAGGTGTGCAATGGTTAATTCATCCCTAAGACTCCTGCATAGCATAGCAAGCACTACTCATAGTGTTAGTGACCACTTCCAATTCCTTCTTCCAATTCAGACTGCATCTATTTGTAAAAAAGAAAGAGAGAGAAAGAAAGATAGAAAGAAAGAAAGAAAGAAAGAAAGAAAGAAAGAAAGAAAGAAAGAAAGAAAGAAAGAAAGAAAGAAAGAAAGAAAGAAAATTTATTTGTCCAACATGCGTTTACATAAACTGACTAATCAGACATACAAGGTATTAAATTAATATGTTGAGAGCGTCCATGTTTTACCAATAACGGCGTAATAATTATGTAGGTACAAAAATTACATTTAATTGCATTTACTTATAATCATTTTAAATTTCATTACAAAATACACAAGAAATAAATTATAATTGATGTCAAAATATATCCCAAAAATTTAACATCGTCTACAATATCTAATTTATTTCCTAAGAAATGTACGTTGACGGTAACGTTGTTCTTTACGGTCGATTTAAATAATAAACAATGCGTCTTTATTACATTTAGTTTGAAATCGTTCATAGTGAACCATTTCAAAAAGGTCATAGCATAATGTAAGCAGATCTGAGAAAGCCGCAGTATTAAATATGGTCTTTAGTTTTGTGTAGAATACCTCTGCGAATGTCAAACATCTTAAATTTTAACCTAATCTGTCCGTGTCCGGGTGCCCTAAAGTTTCGATCTCACTTTGCTCGCTTGGATATAAAAAACCATCATCAAAACGTAATAGTACATACTTTGTAAACTCGTAGTAGCCACCATAAACCAGACATGAAAAATTCATCAATTTAACTAAATGACTTCACGGCATTCAACCATCTGGTTAAACGTTAGTTGTCCAATAATTAACTTAGGCTGCGACATGACTACCACCACCATTACAGGTCTCTATGAGAAAGTAATATCTTTTCTTGTTTCTACATTTGTCAAAATATTTTTAAATAAGGTTAAAACTTTCTTTCAGCCACCGAAACCACCGAAAAAATGGAGAGGCACGTTCCACGCGGTGTCGCAGTTCGACTCCTGCGCACAAGCTGTCGCCATCTTCAAACTGGGCACAGAGGACTGCCACCTTCTAGACATATACACCCCAGGTCATGCCCGACCAGGCGACAAGCTGCCCGTCCTCGTCTTCATCCACGGAGGAGCCTACTACTACGGCAGCAAGTGGAACTACGATCCCGAGTTTCTAGTCAAAAAGAATGTTATAGTCGTAACAGTCAACTATAGATTAGGAGTCCTAGGTTTTTTATGTTTAAACAACGTTGCTAACCTCGGACTAAAGGACCAACTGGCAGCTTTAAAGTGGATACGAAAGAACATTGCTGCTTTTGGGGGAGATCCAGATAATGTGACGCTATCCGGACACAGTGCGGGGGCTGTCTCCACAGCGCTGCACTTCCTGTCGAAACGCAGCAGAGGACTGTTCCACAAAGCGATCATGTTGAGCGGTGTGCCACTGACAACGTGGTCGTTCAACCCCGAACCACTCACTCCCGCGTTCGAAGATGCTGCTAAGTTGGCAACAGTGCGCAGCGAACAAGATGTTTACAATACTTTCCTTAAATCGTCCTTAAGAGACTTACTTTCAGCAACGCATGGCACTTCAGTAGATCCGCGGTACTTTAAGTACGCGCCCTGCGCCGACATGAACTTTACCAAATCATTTTTCCATGACACGCCATACAACATCATCACGTCAGGAGACTTCTACAAAGTGCCCATCATGATCGGCACCACAAACACAGAGGGAACCATTTTCTACGGCCTCAATAACCCAAAAACATTAGAATATTTGGAGAATAACTTTGTGGACAGGCTGCCGTCGGTATTTTCTTGGTGTTCCGACGACGATAAAAGAGAAATAGCCAACAAAATTCGTTCGCATTACTTTGGGAGAAAAAGGCTTGATAGCAAAGCTTCGATCAAAGGTGCTGTGGACTTTTATTCAGATTGGATAACGTACGGAGCGGTTGACGCGTTCTCGAAGCTGGTAGCGAAGTATTCCGACCAGCCGGTGTATAATTACATGTTTTCATACGAAGGAGGTCGTAATTTCGCGAGTGCCGTGTTCGGTCGGAGGCTCGGAGTGAAGGGCGCCACTCATTCGGATGACCTCTTCTACATGTTCAAACCGGGAGGCCTAACTTTACGGCTGGGTGACTCCGACAAGTTAGTCATCGAAAGACAAACCACAATGTTGACCAACTTTATGAAGTTTGGGTGAGTTTCCCAATATACATATTATCCTTAATTATGGTAATCTAGATGAATTGATAAGGAAAATTACTTCTGTCATTTCAGGAACCCTCGTCACAAAACTTTTTACGTGCCTATACAACAAGCAGGTTGTCCCTTAAAAATGATGACATAAACCGCACCCATTTTGAATGACTCATTTAGGAAAAATAAGTTCATTCTCATAAACATACGTTAACCTGGCTTGCTCAATAATGCAGGCTTTTCCATGCTTAACATAGCATGTACAGATGACGTAAACCGACACATTCTGTTCATGGGGTTACACCACCGAATGCACATTGGCAAACATCAACATTATGGAAGTCATTAAGTATTTATGAGAGTAGTTTAATGATTTACTCGTTCAATATGAGTTTGTGAGAGCCATAGTGAAGCATACGCGGCTGTGGAACTGATCACTACATGACGTTAGGGACGGTCAAACTGTTGCAGATTATTAAAAGACTGAAAGAACACTATTTTTCCATTTCGTCATAAAAAAAGATACGGCCGTTTATGTCGTAAAAAACGTATATTTTGACCCTCTCAAGGGAATCAAAATTCATAGGGTACTTCCCGTCGATCTAGAATAATGAAATTTGGCATGAAGTAAGGTATCATAGCACAAGTATAGGAAAAAGACTGAAAACAGTAAATTTGTAGTTATGTCACAAAAAACTTTTTTTTGATTCGGAAAAATCTTTGTAATTCAATTCGGGAATTGAACTGTTTTCATAGGTAAGTTTGTACGGAACCCTCAGCGCGCGAGTCTGACTCGCACTTGCCGGGTTATTTTTTAATTAGTTATCCTAATTGTAAACAAATAATATGGGAATCGACACACTTCTAATAATTCTTGATTAATTTAGGACAAAAAAAAATACCTATTTTAAAATAGCTGAAATTGATTAAGTAGGTAGGTAAGTGATTCTCGACATACTACATTCACGAGGTTCCTTAATTTGGTTACATGTTGTATATAACCGTATTTCTTACATTTTATGTTATACTAGCTTTTGCCCACAACTTTGCTCGCGTGAAAGTCGTTTATAATCTCAGGTATAAATTTTTCCAACTCTCCTTTCGCAGATATAGGTACCTACTGGATTTATTTAGAAATAACCATCACTTTTTTCACCCACTACTTTATACATAGGTAGGTTTTGTTTCCATCACCTTGTAATATCGCAACGACTGTAAAAGCTCGTACTTAATAATTTTATTAGTTGTCAACTCAATAGGTTAGGTACCTACTTAAATCTTAAGTACAAACATCGATGGGCTTGTTACAAATTTACAACAGCAGTTACCTAATGTACGTAATGAGAGAAAAAGAACTTCCAGAGAACTTCCAGCTAGTCTCGAACTGTCCGGTAATCTTTACCATTATTTATTTTCCCTAAAAACCATATTCAAACATCGCATAGGTCCAGTTACACTCGAACAGTGCTGGTAACAAATAGCATTTCGTTCTCATGAAAATCAAAAAATAATAAGTGGTGAGGTGTTGTTAGAAACAAACCGTACCAAAAGACCAAAATTATCTGTGAAGATTACTCGATATAATATCTAGTAGGTGACCATTTCCTCCATTCAGTTTCAGTAATGGTTCATGCGGTTGCACACGAAAACATTATAATGGTAAACGTACCCACACACCTAGTATAATACGCCAGGTTCCAACAGCAGGCGTACCATTTCTTTTATGTCGTCATTTGAAAACATAATAATAGGAAGTGTCGAAAGAATCGAATGCAATGTCCTATCCAACCAATTATTACGAAACTACAGAAAAGTAACAATAAAGAAGATTTTTTATTTTGTTTTACTGACTTAGTTCAATAAGTAGTGTTACTTAGTTTAGTCTTTGCGCCTCTGAAACAATATCTATAGGTTTTAATCTAACCCCTCATTTCCAGGGACCCAACCCCACACACAACCTCGCTACTCCCAATCCGCTGGCCAGCGACCACCGCCAACAGGACCCAGGTGATGCACATCGAAGCCCAGCTGACTGTCTCCGAGATGCCTTCCAGCCACCAGGGTCGATTCCTGCGGTCGCTGCTGTGCGAGCACGGCCTGCAGGGGTACGTGCCCTGCGAGAGTGCCATGAACTGCAATATGTAGATTGAGGAGAGTAAATGATTGTTTCCTAGTCTATGGTGTTGTTTTAAATGTTTATGACCTTCTTTATGACAGAATGCAGACTGAAAAAGAGGATCATGAGCAATAACATATTTAATAGATGTCACCGGAAAATTACATTGCTTTATTTAGAAAAAATAGTTTACAATTTCTCGCGATATTTTACAATCTTACGGCGGCGGCGGGCGTTTGTAATTTTCCGGTGTTATATAGGGTGACTGGTTATTAGTGTACGATACTTTGATTCAATCAAAGTATCATCGATCGACAATCACGACAATCGATCGATTCGATTCGATTGTGACAATCACGTGTTTAAGTATCGTACACTAATAACCAGTCACCCTATATAGGTACATTGTCACATTTTCAATCTATCTTAACTTCTGCTAGTCAAGAAATAACTGCACGACAAAGGGTTCTTAATTACCTAAGCATCTAATGGGTAAATTAGAACCAATTGTCATATTCTCTTCTCAACTCATAACTGTACAGGTCAGGATCAAACACGTAGTTATTATTGCCAGTACTTTGATACTATAAGCTTTTCCCAGTCCAGTGTTCACATAATTAATTGGATATTGCTCTAATGAGCCAGGTCCATGAACAGCAAGTCGTGGTAGATATCGACTTGTCAGTTTATTTATTTTTTAATCCTTGGTTGTTTCCGACTGCTGGGTAGAGACTTCCCTTTTACATATGGAGAGTAACAAAGCCCTGCCTTGTTGTTGAAACTTGCCTGTTAGGCCATGTTCCCACTATGTCTAATCGATTAATTTAAACGTCGAACGATTATCGTCACTAGCTGTTCCCATTATAACAACTGTTTGTCTTGGCCACGTCAGATACTCGCAACGCCAACACATGATTTACCGACACGGTTTAGACTTGACAAATTCTAAGCATTTTACGACTGTCGTGCTAGCCCACCCGTTATCGTGACAATCTGTTAATCGTGTCGTGAACACCTCCATTAAAATATATGAGCCACGACACTTAAAACTACACGATTATCTGTTGTCACGGCAAAGTGGGAACGCGGCCTTAGTCCGGCGAGATATTTGCACAAAACCAACTTGCGCCATCCACGCTTCACGTTCGCCAAGTTTTGTAACTAACTAATGTACAGATAGTTGCTGTTAGATTAAGTACCAGCCTAGGTTCTACCAACTCGTCCTACATATTATTCATTCTTCTCACATACGTATCTCGACAATCGTTGGCTAAGTACGTTACTTCACATTCACAGAGGATATCTATACAACTGCGGCAGGAGTTAGTTTCCTTTGACTAGAGAGCCACTCTCGGGGTTTAATGAGTCGTCGTCAGCTGTTAGCTCGGCACACCAACCGCGCAGACTAGATCAAACTTAGGTAACTAATTAGTATTATATAAATAGGACAAAGACTTGTTATAAGTGTTATAATTTAATCTTAAAATATTTAGAGCAACCTCGACCAGTCATTAGAAATTGCTCTTGGAATTCACAATGACAATAATCATATATTTTAAATACGCACTTACGTACTTTAACTCCCGATATAATGAAAGGTTGTTAAAGTCAAAGGATACTGCAAAATAAATATATTTTCAAACAAGGAGTTTGATTTTTAGGTACTTAACTTCTTGAGTAGCGTAATTAGAGACACAATAGTAAGACAATAGCGCACGACCGCCGGCGTTCGTGCGGGGATCAACAGCTTAAATGCTAATATAACTGTTTGAGGCAATAAATATTGATCTAATAGTATAGCACACTTGAAAAGCTATTGAAATTGTGTATGTAAGAAAACCAATAGTATATTCGCAGAAATTGCATGACATGTTGCGAGCATAACTGCGCTTCACAAAACAACATTACCGGAGTACTAGTGTCCACTTGCATATAGCGTTATTGCTCCATAAATACAAAATTCTGTAAAGATTGCGGACAAATACAAGCAGTATATAAAATATTCCAGAGCATACGCTTCCTGGAGAATGGTCGGTAAACAATGGGATGTCAGTCGAAGGGGTCCTCACACGAAATGAAATAAACTATAAATCTGCAAACACGCTTGAGGGGCGGCGCAAACAGTCCGAGCACGATTTATAAATATGCAGATCAAATATTAAAAGGAGAGCCACAAGATCATCCCGGAACGGCAAAGATTTGCGCTCGCAGACAAGACAAAGCGGTTAACCAGAAACGCCAATCAATTGTCAAGTTTTTAAGGAAATAAACGCGAAATCAAAACCTAAAATGCTGTTGAAGAACGGAATGAAAGATGAATTAGTGGACGATGGTCACGATTAGTGAATTCTAGCTACGAGTAACATTAAATCTGGGAAGCTAAAGTCGTAGAACCAGTCTGTTAGCCAATGAACATTTGCAACACGACCTGATCATACAAGTAACTAGCTGCGGAACTAGTTAATACCACAATAATAATTACTTAGGTATGCTAATGCAAGCAAGAGAGAACAGAAGGATGTTCATCGAGATGTCATGATGTTAGAATAGACTGTAATGGGGGCTTTTTTACAAGAGCTGACCCGTGTGTCGCATCTGCTCCACCGTATGGTCCTAGCCTGGGGCCCGCAGCGGTGCACTGGCATCGTCTCAGAATAAATATTCAATGTTTTCATTCAATTTCTCGCGGCCCCCTCCCCCCCCACTCTCCACGGCGGGGGGACACACTGGACTTCAGGTCCCGGAGCTGTTGGAACAGAGATAACGTGATATTCAATGAATTGACTACCACTGTCGTATTGCGAGCGATACGACTTTTATTTGTTTGATTTGCCTCAACTTTTTCAAGGAGACACCCGAGTCGTGGGCAATTGAGTATAAGTAGCTGTTTGCTGCGGTAGTTACGTAGTAGTACTACAAATTATGTTGACCGTGATGAAGTACCTACCTAACTTTTAGGGCATAAGTACATATAAGTATGTCGTAAAATAGGGCGCTCTTAAAAGTTACGCACACTAGACTTTAACAAACATCATAAAGTGTTCGGGAAACTGGGAAGACTGAAATTGGCGGAGGCCTGTCCAGCCCTGCGGGGAACTGTGCTAGATTGAGCTAACTTTTTCGATCATGATGCTCCAATGTGAACTATTGTTAAAGAAAGACTAGTAATTTAACTGGCAAGTATGGAAGTTACGGTACTTTCGCTTCGTTTGCAAAGGTGATGGGAATTTAAGTAAGAATATTTTTTAGCAACAATTAAGTAGAAAGCCAATGAATTCCTGGTAATCTCAGCTTGCGAGTGTACACTAATGATCTAGGCCAGGGTTTCTTAAAGTGGGGTACGTGAACCCCTAGAAGTTCGCCATTCGACGGTAGGCGGTTCGCGACATGATTTACGTAATGGTGGCTTGATGATTGGCAGGCACCTGAGGCACATATGATTCTAGGACTGTTGATAAAATATCGATATTATTATTTCGAATTATCGATATTTATTACTAATACTTTTTTGTAATAAATATCGATAGTTCGATATTGAAATGTAGATATCGACACTCAAAATTTTTTAAGTAAGTTTTTATATTTTATTTTTTCTCGCCAATTATTTAAACTGCTATATTATGTTTTTCCTGCTTTAGTTTATTTATTTGCTACATCTGTAGCAGCTGAACGAATTGCTTCAACAATCAATCTTTTAGTGCCTAATAATCGTAGTACCTTACATTAATTTAACATTAAACAGCTGAACATATAAAACAACGAGTATTTTTAAAAACTCTTACTGAGAAATATTGGTACAGATAAATGTTTTATTAAAATTGAAGAATAACTGCTAAGAACCTTACATTTATAATTTAATTTATTTAATAAATATACTGAATTATAAACGGAGTAAGTAGGTACTTAAATTATTTTTGAACCGACTTACGATTGTTTTTTTTTTTAAGACAAGCCGATAAAATAAAATTTAAAAAAATATCAAAATATCGATTCAAACTCCGATATTGGTATATGTATTTATAAATAACGATATATCTAGAATTCGATATTTAAAAAAAAATTAACGGTCCTAGGTTGTACGCGCCCCATCCCACCCATCACATTAGTATTAAAAAGATATATCAGCACTATTTGTTACCTTAAATTGAAATAAAAACCTTTTTTTTCAACAGTGAATTTTAATATTTTCTTTGGGAGGGGGGGAGGTTAATTAGTTAAGGGGTTCGCTGTCATCTGGAAACATTGACAGGGGTTCATGAAGCCCAAAGTTTGAGAAACTCTGATCTAAGCATCCTAGTTGTTTGCCTATAGCGAGATGTTCATAAGCTAGTAATTATTAGACAGATATTAGTATCGTCTTAAAGTACTTAACACATTTTCTTTCCATAATATTATGATACTAGTATAGTGTCGTTACTTCGATGTTGCTTATTTATAAAGTAAAAATGTATTGCTTTATACATTTTAGACAAAGTGCATACCTACTTATAATTGGTTAGTAAGTATACACACAACTTCAAAACTAGTGTCAGTACCTACTTGTCCTCGTAAGTAGTAAAGGAAGTTCATGTTTAGCTTATTTAGCTTCTGGGAGCGGCTTCGCCCGCGTGATAGTAGAAAATTATCGGAGAAAAAATAGATATCTAATATAGGTAATATTGTAAGATGTTACGTAAGTACACCCGTTTCAGCGTGAAGGAGTTATAATCGTTTACATACACACACATACAAACACTCATACATAAAAACTTTTGCCATTATAATATTAGTGTGATACGACGCAGTAGCATAAGCATAGCATAGCATAATCAGCCTTTTAACGTTCCCACTGCTGGGACTCAAGCCTCCTTTCTCTAGGAGAGGGGATAGGCCATAATCCACCACGTAGGCCCAGTGCGGGTTGGTGAATGTCGCATGTCTTCGAATGTTTGATTCTAGGACATGCCGGTTTCCTCGCGATGTTTTCCTTCACCGTTTTGAGAGCAGTGGTGATGAAATAAATTACACAAAGCATTGCGCCTGGCTGGGTTTAAACCCGCGACCTACAACTCGTAAGTCGGGGCCATTACCACTCGGCCACCACTGCTCACCGGCCACCACTGCTCATACGACGCAGCAAGATCCAATGTTAAGATTCAAAGCCATTTTTTTCATATAAACCATTTACAGGCACTTTTGAAATGTCATGAAGTCAGTCAGTCAGAAAAAAAAAATGATGCTAATTGCACATTCCAAAGCGTAGATCTCTATGGAGAAGAATGTGCAAGAAACTCCATGGACACTCTTTTCAATCATGTTTTGTAATTACAAATATCTCTGTTACATGTTTCTTGTCGCTATCATGTGAGAACAATGTAAATAAAGTAAAAATACAAACTAAATATAGATATTAAAATAGTTACTGTGGGGCTGTCCCACCTGTCCGCTACCTATAGTGTTCAGGATGCCGTCGCTCACATATACCTTTGCTCATGCTGGAGGCGCATCGCTTGCGCATGATGACGTGTGTGTGCGCCATCAATATCCGCTTCTGCGAACATTCCGAACTTTCAGTATATTACAAAGTACTCTGTGTTCCGAACTCACTGCAGTAACGCGACATGAATGCATTGTTGTATTAATATTGAATAACGCGGAGAGCGCTATATGATCTCTGCGTGTAGTTGACCCACAGACTATACATGTATATAATGACTGTTATGTACGCTCTTAACAGCCTTTACGTTAGACGAGCATTTTGCAAGCCAATTTTTTTTAAATTGCGGTCTTTATAGAACCTTCACATAATAGAGCTTTTATAATATTATAAATACAGACTCACACCGTTTTCTTAAGGGGTGATAGACTCTGTAGCAGGCGACCTGCTACGATCCTTGTCATGATCTTTATAGAATATAGATCCAGGTGCGAGTAGTTTTTTATCTAACTTGTTGAACCAAGTACTGTTAAGTAAGTATGCATAAGGTAAGTCCTGTCCTTCCCACATCGGTAAATGAATTCTACAAATAATGTTTCCATAACAATACGAGGCAAATGAAAAAAGCTGTAATTTTAATTTCCGCCGCGACATTTACCGATTTTGTCAAAACCGATTGATTTTGTAAAGAACGGCCGCGACCGGCTCGGGGGTGATCCTCAATCACCTTCCCCTTAATTTATCGAATCTGTCCCTCAATAATTTTTGCACAATTAACATAATTATTCAATGAATCGTTATCTGCAGGCGCCATTGTAAATTCGTGTTTTATTAAGCCATTTCCATATTGATGCGATATTCAATAGAGGCATTTTTTGTCGCGTAGGCGAGATTCATGAGGTCGTGCAAAACGACTTTGTGGAATATGCTTCGCTGTACAATCTAATTGAACGATGGTGATGCCGATACTAGGTCGCGTAGCTAGTGCGTAACTTATCATCCGAGCATGTTGTTCCGATATCTTTTTCACAAAGACGCACATTTAACGTTACTCCAATACACTCTTACGTGAACAATTTTCACCAACTATTAGATTACGATATACATACATTCAGTCAGAAAAGTATCGGGAATGGATGATTTGTTTATGGTTCCAAATTCAAATTTTTGTTTTTTTTTTTTTTTGTTGTTGGTAGATTGGCACAACTGTTTTCCATTTTGGCGCGGAGTTTGAGTTGCATCTGTTATTTATATTAAATACAGTGCTGTTTTTAGTTATATCATATCTAGTGTGTATTGCGAATTTCATAATGGACAAAAACATCGAACAAAGAGTTTGTCTTAAATTTTGCATCGCCAATGGAATTTCGTGTTCGGATTCACTGAAAATGTTACAGATCAAGGCTTATTACGGTGAATCGACTTTATCAAAAACACGTGCTTATGAGTGGTACAAAGCGTTCAAAAGCGGTCGAAATGTGATGGAAGATTTGTCTCGCTCTAGTAGGCCATCAACGTCTTCAACTGAAGTTAACATCGCAAAAGTGAAGGAAATAGTGACTAAAAATCTTCATTCAGCTTTGAGAGAGATAGCCGCCGAACTTTCTGTATCTCACGAGTCGATCCGTACCATTTTAACCAAGTAATCATTTGGGTAAGAAACATGTTACCGCTCGGCTAGTCCCAAAAGACCTGAATTTTCTCCAAAAACTCAATCGCATAAGAGTCGCTGAGGACATGCTAGAACGAGTCAATTCCGACCCAACATTCATGAAACGCATTGTTACTGGTGACGAGACGTGGGTTTACGAGTTTGACATGCAAACTAGTCAACAAGCTTCGGAGTGGCGCCTTTCAACTGAAAGGAAACCGAAAAAACCACGCCAAAGTCGATCAAAAGTCAAAGTCATGTTCATGTTTTCTTTGATTATCGCGGTGTTGTGCACTCGGAATTCTTGGATTTTGCACCAATGCGCCTTCGCACAAGGCTATCATTGTGCACGAATTTTTGACCAAACACTCAACAAATACCATCGAGCAACCACCATATTCACTAGATATGGCTCCAGCCGACTACTTTCTTTTTCCTAAACTCAAATTACCACTTCGTGGCACCCGTTTTCAATCGGTAGCAGACATAAAGGAGAATTTGTGGCGAGAACTGAACTCAATTCCGGAAACAGCATTTAAAAACTGTTTTGATGATTGCATTATTCATTGGCGTAAGTGTATCGTTTCTGAAGGAGCATACTTTGAAGGTGATAAAATAAATTTGGATGAATAACAAACATTTTGTGTATTATTGATCTTTTCCCGGTACTTTCTTGACAGAGTAGTATATATTGATATTACGATAAGTAAATACATAGATAGATAAGTAAATACATAGTTAGATATGTATAATATCAATTTGGTATTCTGTTTGATTCTCTACTCTCGCTCCTGGTCGTCGTCCAGTCCATAGTGAGGAGCAAGGATTTTGTCGCCTTCTTTGAGTGATATCTACTCGCAATTACTTACTTGCAACGGAGGCGGCGGCAGGTCCGCATGAAATACCTGGCCGAGGTAACCAAAGGATCGTAGGTAACGAACTACAAAGGCTACCATCAACCTGAACAAAGGAGAGTAGATATAGGTACTGTGTGGTTCAGTTCTGCTTGTTTTCAGTCGATGCAGTGAGCATTGTTCGGGTTTCAACTTGTATTTAGACGAACGTTAAAAGTCCAGCAGCTTACTTTTACTTACCGACCTCGTGTCACAGAATAAGAAATAGTACAAGTACTCGTGTTAGTGACACCAAAAGTACCTAAATAATTAGAAAAAAATAGTTTAATAGTAGTCATCGGCGATGATACACTAGCCGAGTTAAAACTCCAAAGTCTGACGGTTTTCTGTTGTTTACATTTCGGGGTGCGCACTGGAATTGCACAATTTAATTCCGCCAAGCCAGTTCTGTCATCGGACCACCAGACGTACGGCAACGGCGTTGCGCCACCGGTATATGGTGAACAACCCACTCATACGCACAAAACGTTTTGGAAACACATTCATTATGCGTGGATTTCCCTATCTGTTTCCTGATAGCCACCACCTAAGAGTATTTAAGTTAAGAGTGATTTGATCATTTCTAGGCGAGCGTTCTCCATCATCATTGACCGGACTATTGTGCGGACAGAGTCGTTAGCGAGACTGTAAGGGCCCAGCAGAGCAGATGCCCGCTAGAACCACGGGGAGTTTCTAAAAATGAAACCCTTAGTCCTAGAACGCAATGGGAAACTGAAGGACACAGGTGTGGTTTTAGTCAGTAATAAACACCCTCTCCTATCCACCCTAGAGCGAGAGAAACCTTTGGATGATTTCCAACCTCAAAAAAAAATGTTTGGCTGGCAGCGGTCACGGTGTCCAATTTTCATTTCATAATTTCCTTATTAATTTTTTTTTTATTCTTGTTAGGTTCGCGTTTGACCACTATCTCACCTGATGGAAAGCGACGATGCAGTCGACGATGAAGTGCGCTTGCCTTATTTTGCACTGTTTGAAATTCGTCCGTTGTGCTTAGCTGCCCCGGGCATAGTAAATTGGTGTATCGTTGCATTGCGCGCGCTGATTGCGGTGCCGATGTGTTGAGATTGAATCGCTTCAAAACCGGTTTTTCTTATGCGCATGGAATGATGCACGATTAGATTTACGTTATTTTTATTTCTTAAAGTTTTATGTATTTTGTACACTGAACAACTATCTATTTATTTATTTGTTATTCACCACTTATTTAAACATGTACTTATATGTATGTAAGGTAAATAACCTAACACTAATAACTATAAATAATCTAACTTTTCTACCGTACACTCTAAATAAGGTTCAGTTGAAAACCAGCGTCAGGCAACTACCACGAAGTTGTCTAGCATTTTTGCTGAACTGGACCTATTTGGTGCAGACGCGAGACACAATGTTAGTTATTTTATTTTATTATATTTTTTTTTTATCTTAAGTGTTTACATGTTGTTTCTACATTGTGTGTATCTGTGTACGTGTGCCAAATAAAATATTTTTCTTTCTTTCTTTTCTTTCTTACCTCTAGGTAAGCGCACTCCATCAACAATTTTAAGTAACAAAAAACTTAAAATTGTGCAAATAATAATACCCATAAAGAAGTAATAATAGTGATCAATATGTCAAAATCTAAGTGTTATATTAAAAAAAAAAAAACTAAAATTTTTAAAAAAACCCCGACACAAAAGTAAAAAATAAGTTAATAAATTACTCTTTCAGCCTTTTAACTTCATTAAAAGAATCTATAAATATTTTAAAGATGAGTCACTGAGTCAGGAGATCGCTAAGTAAGGAACCTATACTCCATCTGTTTAGGTAGTTAACTAAATGTAAACAATCTTACCATGTCTTTTATTTAAAAAATTGTCTAAAAATTTTATCTAAAAATGTTTACAATTAGGTACCTATTTACCTATATCGATGTTAGGTAGGTAATTAACTAAAAAAGGCTATGTGTAGAGGTACCTACTAATTATTACGTACAAACTTATCTATGAAAACAGTTCAATTCCCGAATTGAGTTACGAATATTTTTCCTAATCACATTTTTTTTTGACGTAACTACACATTTACAGTTTTCAGATCTTTTCCTACACATGTGCTATGAAACCTTGCTTCATGCCAGATTTCAGGATTCTAGGTCAACAGGAAGTACCCTATGAATTTTGATTCCCTTGAGAGTGCCGAAATACTTACACGTTTTTTGCGACAGAAACGGCTGCAACTTTTTTTTGTTAACTCGGAAGTTTGATTTTTTCACAGCTTCAAGAGACCGGCGAAGCCCTGAGTATAAGGTTTTAATTTCAACTCGATACCTTCACGCGTTCCCGAGATAAAGGGTTGATAGACAGACAGACGGACAACAAAGTGATCCTATAAGGGTTCCGTTTTTTTCCTTTTAAGGTACGGAACCCTAAAAAATTAGTATAGTGCATTAAATGTCGAAGTTACCAAGGTTCCCTTTAAAAGAAATGGATAGAAGCTTATTTGGTTTGTCAACTTCCGAATTGCAGAAGTTAACTATGAACTAGTAGTTCGTAATAACAATCAACATCAATTTAATCAACTCAAGGAAAAAGCTGGTAAGGTTGCGTGGATTCCTAAGCCGCCATCCAGCCCCCCTAGCCATGTTACAATCGTATCGCTCGCGCCGAACGCCTCGAGTAGGCCACGCCTCCGATTCTTTTGTTCTGACCACGTGACCGAGCGTTGAGAAGACGTCAGAACAAAGGAATCGGAGGCGTGGCCTACTCGAGGCGTTCGGCGTGAACGATACGATTGTAACTTGGCTAGGGGGGCTGACTTCGAGTTTGCGAGAGCCAGAAAACACGTTAGCGGCTCGTGCTGC
Organism: Mythimna impura; assembly: GCA_905147345.3. NCBI lineage: Eukaryota > Metazoa > Arthropoda > Insecta > Lepidoptera > Noctuidae > Mythimna > Mythimna impura. Next base: position 28,225,490 of record LR990358.1, read on the forward strand.
TGGGTTTAATAGGTAAATTGTCTGTTGGAATTTTTTTCGAACTGCTAGGTAAATGAATCAAACCCTTTTACTCCGGAGATTAATAATTGTGACGAGACAGACGTGTTTGTGAAGATGACGACGCGACGATTAAATATTTAATACCCCATCTTACCCTAGGGATTACCCTGTCTTGCCCTATAGGTGAGGCAAGACGGAGAGATTTTGTTATTTTTTTTAGTTGATATTTCTATGAGAAGATTTTGATATATTTTTTTTTGACTTATTATAATCAAAGAAAGAAAGAGTGATTATTTTCGTAATAAAAGTTCCTAATATGTGCAATCAAAAACAGAGGGTTTTATTTATGAATTTCCGTCCCCGTCTTACCCCAGCTTCCCCTAGATTCTATCAGCAGATCATTGATATGCAGCAGAAAGTTGCAGACAGAACAGAGTACCGGCCGACCGGAGTTCCTCAGGGGTCTCCCTGAGGAACTCCGGTATTAGTCGTCATGGGCTCAGATGAGCATCCGTCGACAACAACTCAGGAAGTCTTTTACCCAGATAATCAAGTATTATATTGTTTTGTTCGCGTACCATTAGTTCCAATTGAGTTCTAATTATTATTTACCACATTTAGAAGCGATTGGCGATGCCACCATCTGATCGCCAAGATGCCATAGTCACAGTCATGAAACGGGCATCAGAATCCGGCAGACCCCTCCGCCCATACGTAGTAATTTGTCTCAAATCTACTGAGTAAGGAAGTCGAGGTCGGTGGTTCTTCATGTAACCAGTCTGGCGATGTGCTCACTCCCGCAGTGTGTGTTGAACCATTGTACTGTGTGAACTATTTTACTGGCAACGAAGCAGTGACATCATCAACCATTGATATGCAGTTATATCGATAACTATGGAAAATTAAATTAACTTCCAAGTTAGGGACTATAGCCTATTCGCGTCAAGAAAGTGATGTGACATATTCGTTGTCACTCAGCTAAGCCGAGCCCCTTGACCAATCAGATCATAGTAAATTAGAAATCCGTGTTCACATTGACCAGTTAAAGTAAAAATGAATACGTCACCTCAACTCAACATTTAAACGTAAAGATATAGAAATGCTGTTTTATGACGCAATAGCAATCATAAATTCAAACGAACGGAAGAAATGCTGTGACCACGTGGTTAGTTAAGAAAAATATCCTAATAATCATATATCTATACTTACACAACACTTACTTACAGTAGCAATGATGACTCACTATTTTCTTAACGGGAATAGACTCCATACTGTGATCGTCAGAATGGCCGCTCAACAGTCGTATTTAGCTTTGAAATTGTGCCTAAAAACATTTAAGGTTGACCGGCCATTCAGAATAGCCGGTCAACCTTAATGTTTAAATTCTTTTAACCTATGAAATAAGCAATTATCTTATTATGATAACAATTTTTAGGCACAATTTCAAAGCTAAATACGACTGTTGTCCGGCCATTTTGACGCTCACTCTATACTCCATTCTCAATAAGATTAAACATTAAAATAAACCTTTTTTACTGTACGTTCAACCGATTTTGACTTATTGCGTTGGTGGCATGATAAATGGTAGATGCCGTAAATAGTATTGTAACCACTTTACTGCTTTTAATGCCATCCTTATGCCTTCGGAAGAGAAGTCAAAATCGGTTAAAACGACAGTAAAAAAAAAGTTTGTTTAAATGTTTAATCATATGTCGAATGAAATATAGTTATAAGAAGAGCCTAAGGTGCGTGCTCGGTACCTACCGAGCACGGTTTTGATTGGTACCTACCTAGGTACGCTACGTTTTAGGCGGTCAATAATATGTAATTATTTGTTTGTAACGAGGTGTGAAATCAAGCTCAAGTAAGCGGTTTAAACATAATATATTATTAAAAAAGAAAACAATACAATATAAGAACAATATTGTAGACTGATCTTTACAGAACAAATTACATGAGGCGTCGGCGGCGAGGGTGCGGTTTCGCTCTACCCAGATATTGACGAACCCAAGAGAATAATGTATAATATTACATGTAGTCTCGTTAATATCTGAGCGCATTTACACACAAACTTATACAAATAGTAATAAAAGAAATCGTATTTTTTTTTAAATATTTTCTCATCGAAACTAGAATGCTATTAAAATCAGACTTTTGCAATTTGAATGAATATTCAGGAACTTTTACTTAGCGTATTTCATAAGATTGTTTTGATTGCCAAATCATTGAATAAAAACCACTCTCGACTTTCAATTATACAAAATATATTTTCAGATTTACTAAAAAATATGAAACTAAAAATTAAAATACTAACAGTAGATGCAACTTACTGATTATTGCAAAGTAAATAAGTACCATTTTATGCTTCAAGTGACAGTTAACTGAATGTATAAGTTTGATGTCAGCTTGCTTCGCCGTTTGCCGTGACTCTGCCCGATATTATCGTTATTGCATTTAGAGCTACATACCGCGAGACCTACGACAAATACGACATTTGTGTTTATTCTCCTGACTTGCACATATGATGAAGCCAGCTTCATAACCCAAATGCAACAGCAACAAATCAAATTCGTAAATCTTAGTATCTCTACTCTCTGCTCACGTTATATATCTCTATATTAATGTTTAGCGGGAACACTGTTGCGGTATCGTCGAGTCTTTCAAACACATCAGTTATTGGTCGATTTTTGACTAAAAATAAATTGCTTCTACAGTGATCTGTACAGTGTTGCGCCGAATCGATATTCGCTGCGTTATAAACAAAAATCGATATAAAAATAATTGATGATAATAATCTTCTTTCGTATACATGCAACTTATCGAGATCTCTAGCGTCGTTCAGTTCGTTTGACTAGAGAGCTCCACCGTTCGTGTATCGATAAAATAATCATGAAAATAAAAAACATATTAAAAAAGTATCATACGACAACAGTGTGTCGCCGCGAGCGTTACAATTACTTTGTTTAATATCTATAACAATATAATCTATAATATACGCTAGAGACAATATACAGCGCATTTCCGACACGTTACAGCTACATTCGAATTTAAACTCATTTCACAACGTCCATATCGTTGAGGTCATAGCGGAGCACACAGTTAAATATTTACTTTTTATTACACGTTTATATTTCTCACTTCATAAATATAAAAATGCTCGAGAGAGGCCGGGGCGCGGGCCGGGTCGCTTACGACGATTTACTTAATATAAAACAGCCCGAATGTTGGTGCATTGGCAGTTTAAAAGCAGTCATTGTTTTTATTTTTTGTATAATAAACTATTGTAGTGAATGGCAAAGTGTTGCCAGCGTGAAAATTCAGCCACTAGTGAGCAGAGTCCGCTCGCTAGGCGGCCGGCCCCGGCGCCGCTCGAGCCGCTTATCATATCACCATAGTAAAGCTTAAGCAACCACTTGCTAAGCGTTAAACACGTCTATATTACACATATATTTGGCGTCTGAATGTCTCACGCGCGCCTCGTGAATATACTCATAACTAAATGAATCGTCACTAAGGCATTCAATGTGCGTTTATGTTGGGCCGCCGCAGATCGTTGCATTGGAAATTGATCTTTATGTACAATAGTAACACGATCTGTTTTGGTTCACGCCTCCTCGCGCCCTCGCTTGCTCCTCAGTCAGTCCATAGCTCTTCGCTCGCTAATTTAGATTTACGTATAATCAGTCAGCCAGGCCATATTACGAAGATAATTTTGTTTTGTTAGTTTTAAGACGCAAACTTATGTTCTCTATGAAAATTAAGAAGAATTCGAGAACAACGTTTTTAAAATTATGATTAATTGTAATTGTTTCAGTTGCTGTTCAATTGCCAAACAACAATTCACAGTGCGTTGTATTTTTCGTTTTCTAGCTGATTACTGGCGCGGCAGGTATTTTATGTGGCTAGTGCAAGTTTGAAAATTTGACAGTTCCTCTGTAACATATTCAGTCAATTGTTCAATTTAGCTGATCTTTGTATATTTTGTATGTAGCGGGGCTTTATTCGCAACGCAGACAGTCGTCGGATGATTGATTCCTGGGCTCGGTCAAGCGGCGTAGAGAAGATAGGGTGCGGTAGCGGCAGACGCGGCGTGGGTCGCGCTCAGTGGCGCGGGCGGCGCAGGCGGCGCCGGCGACTGAGCTTGCGCGGCGGCGTGGGCGGCGGCGGGCGGCGCGCGTGTCAGCGCCGCAGCAGCGCGCCCAGGTCGGCGAAGGCGCACGCGCCCAGCCCCGCGCGCGCCATGCGCCGCAGCAGCTCGCGCGAGTGCGACACGCACGCCTCCACCGGAGAGATCCACTTCATGCCTTGCGCCTCTGCAATGCGGAACAAACTATGTAACACTGCACACGGCTGAGCTTTTCTTCGTTTTGCTGGTACAGTTCAATTCTGCCCTATACTTCGAAACCTTCAGAATATCGACGATGGCAACACATATTATGTCGCTTTTAACCATTCCCACACTTCCACCACCACTTTCCCGAGACCTACATACGGCTACTCACCGAGTATGGCAGAATTGAGCGCCTCGCACACAGCCTCGCGCCGCACCGGCTCCAGCTGCCAACCCACAGGACTGTCCCACGGATTACTATACGCTAGCAGACTGAATGCGTCCTAAAAATAAGACAAAACGGATTCAAAATTCTCATATATCTAACGAATACACTAGCCAATATTTACATTAGTTTTCTCATGAAAACTTCGCACGTTAAATAAATCATCATCGACCCAAATTCTTGATGACGAAACACAACAAAATAAACTCCTAAAATATTGACTGGATAAAAGATGGATAATCAAGAATTTGAAACATCTGACTCTACATAACTCAAATAACACTCAATGATAACAAAATAGAAATTCAGAAAAACACCCTAAAACTTCAGATACACTAAGAGACAAAATGTCCCCTAACATGATGCGCAACGCTGTCGATTTGTCAAGTGGGCAAGTAAACCAGGCGTTGCGCGTCACTAATGTGACTGAGGTTTTATGGGCTGGAAAAAAGACTAATAGTAGATTATAGAATAGAATAAACTTTGTACACTAACTATGATTGTGACTAGGAGATAAAGCAGTGTCTTTAAGTAGCAGGTGGCATGTTGAATACCGAACGAAACGAAGGTTGCTAAATTTTAATTCCCAATGGAAAGAGGGATTTTTATAATTAACTCCCGAGCACTGCGAGGGAGTTAATATAGAAACTTGAGTGACATGAGGAATGCAAGCCGCGCAAGACAAATATAGCTGTATCTCCATGTTGGTTACTCTAATTTTTGCACCTTCTGCGAGATAATTAAGAGACAATATACTTTAACAAATTACTAGTACAAAAAAAATTGTTACATTTATACAGCTAAAGGATAAAGTAATATTTTTAAAACAAAAAAATTCACAACTTAATTAAACTATAGCTTTTATTTTCTATAATGCTCCAGCTCACTCATTTTTTTATTTTTAAGATTTTGGAAATTCAAAAGACAAAACTCTCTAGGGAACGCCCATACTACATTAATCCCTAGGGACAGAATGACTAGTTTTAGGTGAGGGTTGAATGACATATAAAAAGGCATTATCGAACAGGTGGTGTAAAAAAAAATATAACATCTTTGAATTGAATACTTATAAATGATTACTTAATACACTAAATGCTCGGCCAGAATGTAAGCGCGGGCGCGGGCCGGGTGCGGCGCGGCCAACTTAAAAATAAGAACTTGTTTGAAAAGTTCATAGTGGGCACGCGCGCGCCGGCGGCTCCCGCCATAGCGCGCTCATACCGCGGCCGCAGTGGGCGCGGCCGCCTTGTTGTGACGGCTCCAGTGCCGACACGCAGCAAGCGCGCGTGTCCACATCCGCAGCGCGCGGCCAGTCTGGCCGACCTCTACAAGTCTACCAGGCGTCTCCTCAGGGTCCCGTGCGTGCTAAGTAGTAAGGACACCGTTTCAGTGAAGTGGTGCGTGTAGTTAGTAAATATCTCACCTCAAGCATCGACTTGACGAACTGGTCCTGCTGCAGCTTCTGGCTCATGGCGTACAGCTCGCGGCCGAAGGCGAGCATGCGCTCCACGGACGCGCGCGTGCCGCAGCCCTCCGTCTCTGTGCAGCGAGGGGACGTAAGCGGGGAGGCGAGGGGGAGGGGGGTAGAGGGACACGCTTCCTAATTACTTTGCGATTGCGTATTTTGAATTGGACCCCCCGCACGGAAAATAAGCGCTTGGACGTGGAGTTGCGCACGAGTCCAATATACAATACGACACAAGAATTTGACCCTTGATTGGTAACATAAGCATAGAAATTATTTTATATCTTTTTGAGCTTGTAGCTCTTAGGTTAATGCTAGTAAAATTCTAAAAATAATTGAAAATAAGCTTTAGACTCTAACATAATAGCTTCTAGTTTTCGTGTCGATGTCGACTCTTGTCTAATAAGTATGTTGCCTCGATCAATCTAACATAGCATCATAATTATGGCATAATTTTTTTCCGTGTCCCCCTACCAAGTCATCTATACAGATTAGTATATTAAACTAAGACTAGAAAATAAAACGATTATAAGTTTCTTATCCGATGATGAAATTGGGGAGCGAAAGAAATGAATTAAAACTCAGTGCTAAGGAGATCAAATAAAACCGTGTGACACAAACTGTATACCGAGCGGTATGTCGGACCGTCCATGCGTTTAGTGTAGCCCCTGTGTCGGTATATCATACGTAAAATATATTATAAATATAATAATATACTTGGTGTATAATAAGAAGCGTTACTCTGTCATGCCGGGACGCGCCCGCGCCGGCACACCCATGAAGGAAATACCAAGAGGAGATGTGGTAATTAGATTTCCCTAAGAAACAACGCGTGACACTTTGCGGGGTGCGGGGGTGTTAGACTCCGCCCATTTCTTTATTTGCCATCTGCCAGTCAATAGCAAAACTACTCGCTCGTTCTGTCGATTTTATTTTGTAGTTACGTAACTATCTCACACTAGATGTCACTAAGTGCAGGATGCAACAGGGTCATACTCAGAATTACCAGGGAGTTCTGTGTTCTTTTGAATTAATTTTGCGAACCATCTTGATACGTATTTTTTTATTGAAATAGTGATACTATTATTTGATGAATGACGAATGAAGATTATTCAACATTGCTTTTTTCTTTTTCAAAGGCTTATTTTGACAGTAAGACTTATCAAGATTGATTACAAAGCTAGTCTTTTTAGAAAAAGAAAACACCTCCCGTTTATGTGGCGGTCCATCCGAAACCCTTATATAAATAAATTAGTAATACCAGACTAAATTAAAAGCAGCATGACGCATGATTGTATGTCCAGCGTATTTAATGTTTTAAATGAGACAGCCGTCATTTGGTAAAATAATTGGCTTCTAATTACTGCCCTGTCTTTTTGTTATGTTTATGTTTGTTTTTCATAGTTGACGATAGATGGCGGGCTGTTTACAAAATGATATAAAAACTACAAAAATAATATTTTGGCGATTAAAGGATCTTTAGGAATGACTGTTGAACAAATTTCAGTACATATGATTATTAAAATATATTAAGACTAAGCTCTACGTACCTAAATACATTTAGTTCCCGTGACACAAAGTGTCGCCATCTAATGTCGGGTAGAATTATATTTGGAAACGCTGACGCTAAGAGATTTTTCTAGAACTTTTTTAATAAATTACGTTAAAATAACTTGCAAATGAAATATGATGCCACCCATAGCATCAGAACGTCTATCCAAGTAGTTTTTACAAGATAAAACACAACATTTCATTCATTTTTTCTTCTATCGCGAATATGCTGTAAAATGAATAAATTTACGAAGATGTGCACAGGACGAACGCCAACAATACACTGACTTAAGCCACGCCCACCGTGGTGACGTCAGGACCTAGCTGAGAATCACAGTGCACAGTTGTTTACCCCATCTCCTCTTGGTATTTCCTTCATGGGCACACCTCACATCCATGCAACATTCTCTACAGGCTGCAACGTTATGGCAAATCAAGTGTAACGCGTGCGTCGTTACCTCAACTTAATTTACAAACTTTTTGTTAATTTCAATAGTAATGCCTCCAACCCATACAATCCGATCACCCTTAGCGAAGCCGCTTTGTTAAAAACCATTCATTCCAAAGGAAACTGTGATTAATTTTGTAAATTAAGCTGAAAATAATTATTATAATAATCTGCTAATAAGTGAGTACTTACTGTCTTTACCTCTAGACACGGAATAATACAAACAACCTTACCACGACCACATTGTGTGATAGTTAATGATGACAGGGCTGTGAGAGAGGACTGTGCGCTGTGGCAGGTCTTAACGCAAGTTTGTCATTATTCAATCATTTTTTTTACGCGGCGTCACGTGGGCGATTCGACGTGATTGCGGTTGCGAAATAATCCGATGCGGTTCACACGAAAACACCACGACGTTGCGGGATTTAGCTACGTGCGCGCGAAGTCACAGTTTCAGCCGCCATTTATATAAATCAAATCATCCCCACCGCAATAGTTCGCGCGAAAATATCAAACTAACTAATCGCGCCCGCTTCGCTTCTCTCGTCGTCGCACCACTACTACGTGCGGTTGGTCACGCAGGCCACCACAATAGAGTATCAATTATTTGTTCCATTCGTGCCGCATCACTTCGCATTTCCCCGTCGCGTTGAATCGCCTACGTATTTACCGCGTTAGCTTTCTAAGGCATTGTTCAGACCAAACGTATTGTCGGCCGCTGACTGAGAGCGCGTGTTACTCAGTTTATCGCTTTTCCATATAGAACTTCTCGTTCACACCGAACCGACAATACGCTATTACGTAGTCGTTGTTGCTGACTCTCAGTGGCCGATTATTGTACTACGCTTAGCAAGCCTACTCTTTTGTAACGTATTCACAACAACAACAAACAACATACAAAAACAAGTAACAAGTTTACAAGCAACGTATTCTACGCTATAGCGTATTGTCGGCTTGGTAAGAACGCATACTCCAGACTGAGTCTACATTCACACTGGGGCTAACAGTGAGCATACTCACAGTCGGCGGTGGATAATACGTTTGGTGTGAACGATGCCTTATCTCTATAAGGCAGGCAAATTGTCGTCCTTTATATTGGACAAAAAATTATTAAAAGACGATGAATATGATCGGCCACAATGCACAAAATCCAGACCCACTACAGAAAATTATTGATGAAAATGATTTTCCACAAGGTAACCCAAACAGCCCCATACACGTGCACAGATGCTCCGACCGTGAGGTTAGTACTACGTTACAAGCACAACTAAACACCGAATCATTTCAGCTACCACGTCTAGTAGAGAACAGGCCATATTTGACAAGCGCAGGATACATCAGGGTATGCGGCATCCAGTGGAACAGAGAGGGTAGACACCGCAGGATGAGAACGTAACGTGAACTACCAATGAAGGTGAATACAGTTGAAGCGATGAGACCAAGGAGTGCTCTGGTTCCTTTAACCTATCAAGCCTCGAGTAGACACAATAAACTACGTTACTGTTTGAGATCGGGTGAGGTATCGTTTTGAGAGCTGGCACCTTGTGATCCACCTCACAAAACGATAATTAAGGTTAATCTTTTATTTGCTACGACTTAAGTTACATGATGATAAGAAGACTAGAATTTTGACAATTCTTACCATAATTTTTTACTATCTATCTAATCGAATCAATTGATTTACTGACTACATACTTGCATTTCAGCGTCAAAACATGAATAATCATAGATAGTATTGACATTGTTTGACCATTGGCAGCTTCTACTCAATAACTGATCAATAAGCAGAAGAAAACTACATTCTGCATTTTATAGCTATTCGTCGGAGAAACTAACTGGCATAATCTCGTGAAAACAATTGCAAAGTCCCTGAAATCAATTGATATTATAAAAGCAAGGAAAAGGTATAATGAGCATCCATGGGCAGGAAGCAGAGCACTTGGGCGATGAGCACATTGTCATAAGGTGACGGTTACCCACCCGTGTGGAAGTCGGGCATGAGCGCGGCGATGCTGGCCGTGACTCCCGGCATCCCCTTGACGAGCGGCAGCGCCTGCACACCTACAAGCATGCCGCGTCAGCTCCGCTGCCCTAGCGACCGCGACTCCTAGCTGGGCCATGCGGCCATGCGGCGGCCGGCACACTATTCTTTACGGTTCTACAATTCTTTAACTACCCTATAGTTACGACAATAAAGATCAAAATCAGTTGCTGTGAAAGGACTATACGGTGAGAGGAAAGATTTGTATTTTTGTTTTTAATGAATAAACTCAAAAACGACTGCACTGATTTTAGAAATTATTTCACCAGTTACTTCCATCACTGAGTGTAATTGATTTTAATTTTACAAACTGTGATTTTAATTGTGACTGTTTTGATTATTATTTTTTTAAATTTATATATGAGTCAATGTTACTTGCAATAAATAAATTATTATTATAGGCTATGTGTTTTCTACTTTCACTCGGGTTAAGCCCATGGCAAAAGCCAAAATTTTGCAAAATGTATCTTTGCCCGACATGCCGCGGTTCGTTGCCACCGATCGCAGTTTCTCCAGCTAGGACATGGCCATACGGTCACCGTACGGAGACAGACTTGTACTCCGTACATAGAGATGTTATTTCAAGTTCGCGGTCGCTGTGACAGCACCTTAAACGTAACAGTAGCGTGCTTGAGATGCAAGTTACCACTGATATACATACCTAATTATTTCTTACCACAAAAGGTTTACTCTACAACAGGTAAAATCACATATTTTTTTGAGTAAATTAGCTTCGAAACGAAAATGTCCCTTTACCATTGCCGTTATTACCACAACTTGCACCTCATAGGTTACTGGTCATGCGTAAGCGACGCCTCACGCGAACTTAATCCAACTTAATGGTAAAAATAAAACAAAATATGCATTAAGTGCCGATGAGTGATCTCGAGTCTAATGCGATGTTAGATGAGAGTTAGTTAACAAGCTGAAACTTTACTGAACTCATGCCAACTTACTATCGTGTGTGCCTCACTAGATGCTCAACACGCTTTACTTTGTACCCACATGAGTTATGTGATGCAGTTACCCCAGAAAATAAAGATAAATAAAGGAAAATCATATTTTAAATTGACGTAGCTACGGTTCCTTGAATTGCAGGATTGTTTAGAAAGAGTAACCGCGGCCCGGGAACGCAGAGGGCAGCTGAAGGAACGCGGCTGGGTATTAGTCAGTATAAGTCTGACACACCCTCTCGCTCTACCCAGAGCGGGATGAGATATTTGAAGATTACGCATCCAAAAAAAACTTACATCATTTGTCTGCAATTCGCGACAAGCTTACATTACATACTTGTAAACTGTCCTACATCCCGTAGCAAGAAGGTTGGACACCTGCTCACGGTGTTTTACCAATTGTACCCTTATTTCTACCTAAATACTGCCCGAATTACTATCTAGCTTGTTAAGAGGTAAATAGAAATATCGTCTGTATGTTGTTGTACACTAATATGTTTCTATGTACCTCTAGTCACAGCGTAGTAACTACAGCTTATTACTAGCGCTTAATTTTATTTTAGTAGCTAATTACTCCTCTACAATTTTAACTAGGTGCAGTAAACTAAAAGTTTCTTCAATTAAAGGGTTAAAATTAAATTTTAAAGTCAATTGAAGGATGGAATGGTACTTGCGGACTGTTGCCGCAACGGAACGGATACACACGAGATAAAACGCATGACGCGTTATGACAGTGTGAAACCGACCTTAGGCAATAGCATAGATATTATTTATACTTTTCTATATTAATTTGAACTAGCTCATTATGTACATATTCATGCAAAACTAAAATAAAAGGGCGAATAATAATAAAAGTGATAAATGTTACTAAATAAAATAATAATAATGAATGAGTATGGTGTGCAAATAATATATAAATTCAAATAAAAAAAAAAACATAATGTTGTCATTTAATAATAATAAGGTACACATAATATTAATAATAATTATCGTAGTTTCACATTATCTAAACTATCCATACTTACTTATAATTAGATAAATAAATTTTTATGGGTTGCCAATTTGTAAATAAAATATTTGTACTTTAGGGACCATATTTGAAATTAAAAATAAACTGTTTTTTTTCTTTATTATTATTTATAATTGTATACTGTAAATAATTTACCATAATAATTTTATATACTGGTAATAGGTAAACTGATTTTGATTAATATTTTTAAAGGACCCCAATTCTTGTCATATTGATATGTTTTATCATCGGATCATAATCGTTTAGCTTTGAAATTGTTTTTAAAACAATGGAACAAATTAAAAAGTCAATATTTGCTTTTTTGGACTGCAAAAGATATTTTGCTGCAATCCATACAATACCTTTGCATCCAATGCGTGTTAGCTATCACACGCACATTAGAACCACTATACGGGGATAGTACTAAGGGCTGATTTTTCAATAGTTAGACAACTTTTATTTGAAGAATAAATATAGAGAATTGACAGTTTTTGTGTGGAAATTATGTCAATCGGCCATATTCTTCTAGCAAGAGTTATCTGACGTTTGATAAATCGACCCCTAAGCATATAATTCACCTTCACATAGCAACTGTTCAAGTGCGATCTTATCTCGCATTACTAGAACGTGGTAACATAGACAACGCTCCAAACAGAAACTTCATAGATTTAGTACTCGTGTGTTATCGATTAGTTGATTGTAGACAAAACTTGAAGCGTTGACGTAAGCGCTTCAAGTTTCGGTTTTTTTTATCAATTTGACTGGAAGTAAGAGCAATTTCCGTAATTCGATTGCCAATACCGCGGAGGTGCGATTAAATTCTCTAATTCAGTCTTGAGTGTTTGCAGTGTTACCGAATTTCAGAAAATTCTGTGTGATAAATTATCTGTGGAAAGTTGTAAGTCGGTAGACAGGAATAGTAGTGTAGTTAACTGGAAGTAGGTGCGTACCTGCGTGCGCGCCGTTGGTGTGCGGCGGCGGCGACATGTCCACGTCGGCGCCCGCCGCGCCGCTCTCCTCCAGCGCCTCCGCCACGCCTGCCACAGACACGATCTCTATATTATTACCACATCGGTGCGAAATTACTAACTGAGCTTTTCAGTTTTGTTTGTGATGGCAATGTATCTTAGATAGGATACAGACAAGTTTTTGCTAGTTATTGCAGCCTTTGTATGCCTCAGTATGTAAAACACCCTTGTTTTACATACTGAGCTTAATATTGAAATTATTTTTATCTTTAGATAATAAGAATTGTTGGGATTTAATTAATAGGAGTCTAATGTATTTGGTTACGGCATTTTTATTTATAATTTTATTATACAAGTGGAAACTTGTAATAGGCCTTTTTTTACATATAACGTCTTTTATTTGGATATGTTATAAACAGAGGTTGGAATTAGGTAGTACTTACACTGATTACATACAGAGAAAGAATAAAGTGGATATGCCTTAAATCCCGAAATTATTTTATTTATGGCATTATCAGAAATAATTCTTTTTGCATTAATGACAAGGTGGAGGAAGTGTATAAATTTGTTAAACCCACCTTAGTTAACGTAGAACTTTTTTCCATGAAAAATACTAATAAAAATTGTAGGTTAATTATCTTTGTCTTATTTATCTCTGAGGTTTTATTTGTATTGTTGTTGGTCACATGGGATTTTTCAGTAGAAATTTCGGGAAGATATGTTAACTTTTTAATGCAAGTAAAAGATTAACTCTATTTAATCTCGACTTTTGGTTGTAAGTTTTGTTCATTATCCTTCAGTGGAAAGACGTTTCATTGTTGGACATACGCTTTTGTTAAATGTGTCGCCGTAAGGACCGGTTCTGTGCATTTCGTATTCATTGGATTCCCGTGATCCTCATCAGGTCATCGGTCCATCCTGTGGGAGGTCTTCCAATGTTATAAGTTTTCTTAAAATTAGTAATATAATTTTTTCTTTTTTCTCGAGATGTAAAGTTTCAATGAGTATTTTTTTTTATGAAAAAATGGGTTAAATCGTTTATTTTTAAATATGACATAGTATGTATGGTTTCATTTATCAAATGTAGGCTAGGATATGTGCAGCGGTTCGGACAGGCCGTGGGCTTACTTAGTGCAACATATATTACCGTTGGTGTGCGGCGCGCGCTCCCCGTTGGCAGCGGGCGCGCGGCTGGTGTGCGCGATGACGGACGTGGCCACCCCGTTGCTGGCGCCGCCCGCCTCGCCGCCCGCCTGCAACACACGCGTCAATTAAATCGTGCGCCCCGCGCGCAGTGCGCGGCGCACGGCGGCGGGCGCCCGGGCGCGCGCCGCCGTGCTAAAGTAGAGCTATGCTATGCTCCTCCAAAATAAAGGTGTCTATTACCTTAAGTTAATATTTACTGCATTCAACATTCCTTATATTAACTCCCTCGCTTCATCTGTCATTCAAACTTAACTATAAAACACTTTAATATAATCAATACCTATTCAACATAACACTCAATAATAAATAATCTATCCCTTAACTTCACCACATCATCTTGCCCTTATCCCATGTTACTTGACACCGACGCAACTTTTTTTCTTCTATTCAATCCTGTCACCCATCACGCTAACTCTCTTGTCATTCATATCATTCCTCACACAATCCATCCATCTTTTCTTTGACCTCCCTCTCCAACCATCCACATGTCAGTTTATTCCAGAACAAGACCAATAGGAATTGTTTTTCTTCTTCCCAGAAGTCTCCATTAATTATACAATATCAACCTAATAGAGATTTGGAAAAAGAAGTAATAATCCTCACCAAATGTAGTTGTTTCTAAATGATCAAATCAATACGTTTAATTAGATAAGTAATTATGTTAATACTAGCTTTATACTCACAACCCTTTTAGTAACATACATTTCATCCCTCCACTTTACATGACCATACCAAGATAAACAATCCCCTTTCATCTTTTCAGACAATGACAAAGGGATCTACTATTATCATAAAATATAACAAACAATTAATTATATAAGTGACATTCACTGAAATAATTTGCTAGCTCGCTAAATAATCAGAAAATAAAAATAAAATGAACCAATTATTTCTAATTTAATTTGCTGCCCTGTTCCACGAGTACAATGTTAGCAGGGCACGTTACCTCAGCGTCGGAGCCGTTGACCATCTCGACGAACTGGCGGTACTTGAGCAGGAACAGCAGGTCCACGTCGCGCTCCAGCAGGCCCGGGTACAGCGCCCGCGTCACCTCGATGGCCTCGCCGATGCGACCCGACACCACCAGCTTCGATACTCCTGAAATACCACAAACACATGCTTTAAGTTACGAATATAGATGCTGTACCCACACAAACGCTGTGTGGTAACATGCGATGAAGTTTTTCAAAATACTAATACTAATTTTCTAAAGACCCTTTACTTCAAGAGTTAGTAGATTAGTTCATTTAAAAAAAAGCCCACTGTTTCCTAGTAGACTGAGAACACAGAACTGAGAGAAGCACCAAGTCAAAATAAGAGTAAGTTATAAACTGTATTGATTTAAAGTTGAAATAGGGCTGCGGTATTGTTCGAAAGAGTTACCTCGACCCTGGAGCGCAAGGGTTAACTAAAGGAACACGGGTGAGTTTTACTCAGTTAAAGCCTGCCATTCCCTCTCGGTCCCTCCAGAGCGGGAAGAGTCATCTATCATCTTTTCCACGTAAAAAAAAGCTACAATATTGACTTGTGAATACGACATTGCTATGCCTGAAAAACGCTTGATTTCTTTTATAAGACTCGGTAAGTAACATCACACACAAGACAAATGGGTGCGCTGGATGTGTGACTGATTGTAGCCTCACTTGGACTACAAACGCCCACCTGGCTCAAGCGGTAAAGTAACAAAAAAAATCGCTCACTTTGTCTATTTTTAATGGAGGCAATATCCTCGTCGATGGTCTGTCCGGTGGCGCGCGAGAAGGCCTGCGCCGTGCTGCAGTAGCCATGGTGCACCAGGTACGTCGACACCATCCTGTGGGGACGCAACATATTATTAAAGGTTATCTATCTATCTATCTATCTATATATGTTTGGTTTCCGCACTTAGTCCTATGTGGACCATTATACGTGGTATTAAAGGTTATTTTAGCTATCTGGCACTCACAGCTAAGTCATACAGTATATAGCCATAAAGGTGGAATGTAGGTAAAGCTACGCTTGTCAAAGGATGCGTATGACTGTACTACATTACATGTCGGGATACTTTCGTGCCTTGAAAAGCATGTGAAACCGTTAGTTCAGGGTCACATTCAACCGAACGCTGGCTGAATAAAGGTAGAACTACACTGCGTACACGTGTGCCACGTGCGCCAGTCTGGGCGCGTCGGTCTCCATACATTTTATATGACAACTAGACTTGCAGAGCTACATTAGATCCACGCCACGCGATGCCACGCAACGTAACGGTGCGTCGTCAACGTAACATAGCCAGTCACTTTGTGTACATTTTTAGAAGCCTTCGGAATAGAATAGAATCATTTATTTCTGAGTATGGTACATGGAGATCTTAATATTAGTCGGAATCACATATACTACCTTTGCCAGTGCAGAAATATTAAATGAGTATCAGCAGCGGATGTTTAAACAGACACTATTAGAACTGGCGGTAAAAAAATATTTTTAGTGTTCCGATCTTAAAACGAAAACGGATCCTTTTTATATTACTGACCGGTGTAAGACTTGCTGCCACTGGCCCTGGTCGTCGGGCAGCGGGAACTCGTCTATGGCGAGGCGGGTGCGCGCGCGCAGCTCGCGGAGCATGTCCTCGATGTCGAACACGAAGGGCTGCTGCCCGAAGTTCGCGTCCACCACCTCGCCCGGGGTCTGTAGTCCCACTGTCGGGTACAGGTTTGGCTGCAACAGAACAACGAGGATGCACTACTCAGCCGTAGGTAACATACTTAATGTAATTGAAATAAAAAACGGCTTTGTAGAGCGTAGTCCCTGTCAGTCACAGCTGTGTGGCTACAGCATCACAATGCGAGGAACAAAAACAGTTGAGATGAATGTCGTCGGGCCAAAGAATAATACGGAGATTTGGTAAATCAAAAAGATCATTAATTTTTTAATTGGTCATACTTGTCGCAATCGATTGCCCAGTATTGTCTGGCCTAACGGTTAAGGCATCCACCTCTCATGCATGAGATAGCGGGTTCAAAACCAGGCAAATACAGATGTGATTTTTTCAATTCATATACTCGTAATTCTATATCGGATCAACGCAGGATGGATAAAATGGCGACAGGTCACGGGAACAACTTGTGACCCACGAATGCCCCTCAAGTTGAAGGGTAAAATCTACAAGTCCGTGATAAGGCCTGTCATACTGTATGGGTCAGAATGTTGGGCTGTGAAAAAGACGGATGAAAAAAGATTGCACGTAGCGGAGATGAGAATGTTAAGATGGATGTGTGGTGTGACGAGAATGGATTAAGTGAGAAATGAGTATATTAGGGGAAGTTTGAGGAGGGATGAAACGCATGTTACTAAAAGAGTTATGAGTTTACATGTGGATGGATGGAGAGGGAGACCAAAGAAAAGATGGATGGATTGTGTGAAGAGTGATATGAAAGAAAAGGAAGTTAGTGATAGCATGACGAGTGACAGGGCAGAACGGAAGAAAAAAAAACGTGTTGCGCCGACCCCAAATAACACGGGACAAGGAAGGTGATGATACTATGTACTCTTCTAGTTTTTCTAGGACATTACTGACACCCCGTGCCTCGGAAAGCTCGTAAAACCGTTAGTCCCGGTTGTCATTTTTATTAGATCTTTGACAGTCGTAACAAGTAGTCAGACGCCAGAAAGTCTGACCATCAGTCTATCGAAAGAGTATCGTGTTGCCCAATAATTAGGTTGAGGAGGTCTGATAAGCAGTTACTACACCTAAAATCCGGGTACTCAGCCGCCCTAGCCTCCCAACTAACATGAGGTCGCATGCTAGATGGTAAAAGGCTATGGACATGGTAAACGTGGAAACTGAAGACGAACAAGACGCAAACCGTTTTAGAAACTTCTTACCCCAAATACCTAAGAATATTAGGAAAATCCCCAATACGATACGTTATCCGTATCGTATTGGGTACCCGGTACGGATATAAATCAGCACGCTCAGTTGTCTTGTTCTGTCGGCGACCCACGCGAGATGGTACTGATATAATAAGCCGTAGGTGGTGAGCAGCTGTTGCCAGCGACGAGTTTGTTTACAAGGGCAAGAGAGTTGCACAAATCCAATGTAATACCTACAAATTAAATGAGACAAAGAACTTAATGCCTTTAAGATCTCAGGCATCACTTTAATATCCGTTTCGCTTTAAATAGTTATGGTCAGTGAATAGTTTAGAAGAATCATTAGAACAGGGTTTCCCAACCCAGGGTGCGCGAAAATGTTCCAAGGGGGTTCCCCTTGAAACATTCTACTATTACTATTCAACAGAAAAAAATTAGTCTAAATTACAAAAAATCATAGCGCTTTACGCGAAACTATTAATTGAAGACAGAACCAGATTTGGGGGTGAAAATTATCACAAATTTTTAATACCAAATCTGGCGTGATCTTACGATCAACCCAAATATAGCACAACAACCACCACGTTACAATACAAAAGTTTTAAAATATAGCAATATACATAATTATAGCGATTTCAATAATAAAAATATTTATTGGTTTTATTTTATGGGGTTCGTGAAAACCGTGCAATGGTCCTGAAACTATCTATGTCTTTATATATTGTTAAGATGCCGCCTGCATTAGACTACATAAAAGAGTTTTTGATTTAACCAGTAACATGGTAACTTTACAATCAAATAATTTTCTTTTTCGCAGTCATTTCAAAGACTCTTTTTTTTCTTAGAAAAAGCTTTCTTACCTCCACTCAACCTCCACTATTTCCTACAGAGTTGAGCATGTTGTCAACCTACCATAAACTAAAGCAATATTTAAGAAAAACTGGACTATGCTCAGGTGACCACATTGTTTTACCATGTGACCACCCACTTCGAATTTCCTAGCAAATGAGTACGAGAGAATCAGTAGGGCAGAGAATCCTACAGTCTAACTAATCATACCGGTAGTCCTCTGAAAGCAATGCCGAGGTGGTGTCCATTCTTGGTGTAGAAGCAGGTGTTGTCGACGAGATTGACGCCGCAGCCGATGACGTCGCCGGTGGTGAAGGTGGGCCCGTACGGCTGCCCGGTGCCCGACGAGCAGAACGAGTGCCCGTCGTCGCCGTGATAGCCGTACGAGTGCTTGTCCCAGCCTGGAATAGTGGTTAAACAACTATCAATAATAATATTAAAAAATAATAACTTTTTCATCATGTCACATCAATCAATGTTTTTTGTCATGTCAATTTCGGTATTTTGCAGGATGCATTTCCGTCATCTCCTTTCTACCATCGGACATCCCGACGTACGGCGAGTATCCACTTGTAAGTTGTTGAATCATCTACGGTCCGGACTAACTGTTTCACCTCATCGTTAATACCGCATACATCGAAGGACTGGAACAATTTGCCTTTTGCGGTCTTCCCGTCCGATAACAACTTAGGTACCTATCTTCAAGGCTAGACCCTAGGCTAGCGTATTAATAAACTAGTGCGCCTCACCATCAACGATTGCATCACTCCTTACCATCATGTGGCATCGCAGTCAAGTACCAGTTTATATCAATAAAAAAAAATGTTATGTCAAAATTTCGATTTTGCATTATAGAAAATTTTCTACAGAAAGGTTTCGGTACTAAACTGTCGTTAGATACTTTCAACAAAGCCTATTTACAAAGCTTTTTTGTCTAAAAACAGGGCTGCAGGTAGAAGAGCACCGATGCAAAAAGTCTCGTTTTGTTTGGTGGTACTAAGATGAGTTATATTCTTTTGTAGTTCCAACTGCCCGCCATGTGCACTACAAACCAAACAACGTTAAAAAAAACCTAACATTGCTTATTGTAGCGATGGGTTTAAGAATTCCATTATTTTTAACAGTCAGCCAGCATCATTGAAATTATGGCCTCCCAGAGACTTTTCACACAAACACAAATTACGTGCCCAAAAATTTGCTGGACCCTTTTTTTTTGTTTTCGGCGAGAAACCTTCAAAAGGCGCCTGGGCATTGACAATAAAAACTGATGGGTTCTACCTAAACTACAGACAATGACAGAGGCGCACATTCAAAGCCAAACAATTGAGTGTTCAACTTACCAGGTAATCTGTTCATGTTAACTCCGTGCGCGGACAGACCGATGCCCATGTAGCCGTCGCGGCCCTTGGACACGATGCGCACCTCGAAGTAGTAGAGCCCGCACGCCGCCGGGATGGGGTGCGTGGCGCGCACGCTGGCCGCGTCCTTGTGTGTCTTGCCATGACCTGTGCATGCCGCACCCATGTACTCTGCGGTACTCGGTATCACAGTTAGATTCCCATTGTTAGTCACAGGCACAGAGCACGGAGTCGCAGTGACGGCACTCTCTAGAGGCGGCACTGCTAATAAAATTCGTGTGACGAGCGCACAATTTTTATCATCAGTCAGCATTCGGTTTGTATGACAATGCCGCCTGTAGTAAGACCGCCAAGGCGTCTCCTTGCTGTGTCAGAAGATTGTAGTCTAGTCTATATATAATAGGGCAGATCTAAGTCTATGCTTCAGCAATGTATTAAGTTTGAAACGCTTCAGGCAAAATAAACGCTAGAGAAGTAAATATTGGCATTCAAAGGCTGGAAACTGTTTTTATGTGTTTGAACAAAAGCCACTTTCGACTATGGTAGTTAAAGAACGTGTACATTCTCAATATCATATAGGAAATACTTAACGACGAGCTTGTAGAAAGTGACTATGTGTACAGGTTCAAAAGCGAGAGGAATATGCAAGCTGTTAGCGTTAATATAACTTAACGACTACCGAATACAGCAGAACAGCGCCTTTAGTAAATACCTAGTCTACAGACCCTAGCACATATAGTTTATATTCTGTGTCAGTGGCAGAGTGAGAGTTGGTTCGACAGAAATTGGCACGTTTAAAAGGGTAACCAAAACAAATTGTGCATTATCAAGCCTTGCCCACGTGGTGCAAGCTTAACTAAAACTAATAGTTTTACAGCGAACACCGGGGATCGCTTGTCCTTTAAGTGCCATGAGAAAGCAAAGTAACTCGATGGAGCACTTTCGCGGAGCCAACACTCGAGTTTCCAGTGAAAAGGCCCCACTATAATATATAAACACCGTTATTTACCGAGCCAAGAGTCTTCAGAAGTCAATTATGACTTAGTAACCGTATTTACTAATTCGCTTTTAATACAATGCGGTTACAAAGAATATGAAAGTTTCAAATCTAGTATTATGGATTTGCTAATTTATTTAGTCAGCACACGTATGAGTGTCTCTACGTATTTGGCAGAAGCCTTTAAACCGTAAGCTATTTTTGTACAGTCTACAAGTCTGCAATATGTTTGGAACATTAATATAAATGTTCCGAACATATTGCATACTTGTGCTTCAGTAGCCTTTCCTATCAAAAACAAGACAGCAGGTAACGATCACAAGCACTTATCTTGTGTTCATTTCTAGATAATTATTCACACACAACATGAATAACAAGTGTCCGAGAATCTGAATCTACGAACAAACACCCTGAACGTTAGCCAAATACGAAATGTGGACGAATTTTAAAACAAGGCCAATGGGGAATGCTAACGACCTCCAGTTAAAAAGTAAACACGGTTTAAATTCAATACCATAAATTATGGGAAGTGCAAACTGCGAGTGCCGCGGTCACACAACAACAATGCAGACCAAACTATTCTTATCGAGCAGACGAAAATAAAACTTGAGCGAACTAACTACGACTCACATTTGAATAACTCTCGCACGTATATTGTGGAAAACGATTAGTCTATCACAAGGCCAAACACTTGAAACGATACAACGCCACATAACGCTAGGAGCCAACACGCCAACAAAGCCAACGTTGGCTAACAAACACGTGGAACAATCGAATGTTGATGACTGAGCCGTTTTATATCACGCCTTTGATTCATGGTTTAATGAACAAGAATCATATTATGTTAATGCAGTGGGCCTAAACGATATACTCGTACCTGTGCCGACAGATGGTAATCTGTTATCAGCAAAACAAAATACGATAGCAGAACACACTGGTAGAACACAAATGATGATTGCAAACCCAAGAGACGGTTAAGCAATCGTCTCCATCTAGACTGAAAAGGTCGAAACATTACGAGCCTATAATAAACGGCAATTGGAACAAACGATTCTCGAAATAGAAATCCAATTCTGATGCGGAAGCATAAAATCAGTTAAAACGACTGCTCGTGCCAGTCATTAACGAATAATTGACTAAACACTAAACAAAAGCAATCGAATGTTGTATCATCCTGTTTCCACGAACACTTCGGTACATCCATCCCGTACTACCCTAGTACCTGGTGGTGTAGTTGTCTGTCGGCCAATCGGCACAGATGAAGCACGCGCACACTCCGA
This sequence comes from Mythimna impura, assembly GCA_905147345.3. NCBI lineage: Eukaryota > Metazoa > Arthropoda > Insecta > Lepidoptera > Noctuidae > Mythimna > Mythimna impura. Next base: position 28,248,020 of record LR990358.1, read on the forward strand.
GCTGAGCGTACGCATGAGAACAACAACACAGGTTAACGAACCGCCACGTGTTTACACAACAACGCGTAGATAAAACCACTGGATATGTGTGGGACGAAACACTCGCTCACAATACATGGCAGTTTCTAAAAGAGACGATGAGAAACATGCATTCTGTTAAATATTTTTGACACATAGAATAATTACAAAGAATCGGATCTTCGAGTGTTTGTGTGGATATGCTAATTAAGGTGTTTGACCGAAAAGAATATCTGCTAATGACTGTATTGTAGCCATTCGCAGCACTACGTGGATATAGCGTCAAATTGTGGTAGTACCTAACGGTAGAGTTAAGTAGGATGAAGGAAACCGTACGACTATTTGCCCAAATACTCAAGTTGTTTAACAGCAGAAAGAATGAAAAAGAAACAAATCGAAGTATTTCCATACATAAACCGACAAACAAATGCACAAAGCATTCAGGAATCAATAGAGCGTTACCTTCAAAGCTACAATGAAATCAAACGGCATAATGACTGACTCACTACATGCAACCACTTAGGTACAACGAAGGTTCAGCTCACGCCTGAAGGAACAATCACATGAAATAGCTATAATTATGTAAAATCTATCTAACGCGTGTCCCAGATATTTTTATTTTAAGACGTCAGAAACGAAAGTCCAGTTTAGAACTACGCAGTGCGTACCCAGTTAGCTGCAGCTACGGACTTACCAAACGGTACGTTCTCGATTTAAAGAGTAAAGTCAGATCAACTTAAATTAAATTCTGATTGGGTCTGATTGAAGAAATGAAATTAAATTGGGTGAAAACCTGAACTACATTGAAGAGCGTGATCCAAATGTTTAAAGAAACGTATGCACTCCAAAACTAAAAACAAAATAAGAACATAATAATACGTATTACTGTTCAGTCAACAGCTATGTAAACATTTTTTCCATCTCAAGGAGCCAATACTTGACGCGAATACCATCAGTTCATCGAACTGGGTCGCGGGCTCCCGTCACTCGCAATCTTGACCTTCGATAACTTGGGAACACTTGACTCAACATTATCGCTAATGGATACGTTCAACATTTTACGAACATAACTTTCGAATCAGTTACGAATGGCAGCCCACGATGAAAGGGCACCTTCAAGGGCTCGGATCACGATTACTGAGCTGTGTTGGGCAAAAGCTTGGTTCGTTGGCGACGGCCCAACTGGTCTTGTCAAACATTCGACAAATGTCAAGGCGTACGCGAGGTCGACACACCCGCGTTTCCTACAAACAAAGAAATGAGAATCAGCGCTCAATATGCTCAAGCCAACAATGCCATGTATTTGTATTTAAAACAATTAAACGGTCCAATGGGTCACACAAGTACGAATAAAATGAACGGCAGTAATAACGCGACTATGTAGAACTCTACTCGGAATGTATCGAGTACTGCTGACGATATTTCTGGATACGTGCTGCAATAATAATGCGCTGTCTACCAACGTCGCAGGCTTGTGTATCAATAATAAATGAGATAATGATCGGCCGGCCTGCATAAAAGCTTTTACTGAAACCTCTGTCCTTGCGTATTTCGATGAAATACAATGTACAAAGCATTTCTAAATGAATTTGAATATTCTACTTGATGAGAGCTCGTTGACAACTGAAGCCCGCCCTTAAATAGGGTTTCCTTGTCGGTGACCTATGACTTTAAGTACCTTTACGCACCAGCAATAACGGCAATCTCAGATTCCCGTCACGTAATTGTTTCGTTCTATTTACTAATGTAGGCCACACCTAATTGAAAATCCGACAAAACGAGCAAAGCAACGTCGTCACTTGTCTAGAACAATGGAAGGACTAGGGAAAAATAGCAAGCCGCAGTAAGCGCGGTATGAGTATGGACAAAATTAGCCACAATCGTTAGCGGACCGTTGCTCCCGGCCGCAGGTAGCTCCCGCTGCAGCTCTGACTCATGCCAGCGTGCTGATGTTCATACTCGACCGCAGATTACACGCTACACTACATTGATGCCCTACACTACTTTAAGGGACACTCAAACTAACGCAACGTATACGTAGGATCTAACGGGGATATAAGTAGACTCGGCAGCATCGTGTACGCGGGATGCCTTGCAAACGGCGCTGTGTATATGTGCGTGCGCTGGAAAGCAAATGCAGGAAGTGCAGCATCTCGATAGAGAGGCGGAGTACCCGGCGTGAGTCACTCATTTCGATTAAGACATTCCGTTCCCGGAGCGATGCGCATCACCGCGCCCGCAGAGCTCGGCCCGTGTGGACACGTAGCCTTATCTGAATGTTTATGTTGTGCCAATAACCTATCTACGTTGATGGAGTGCACACCATCCTTACGGAACTGTCGAGTTCATACTGGGTCGAAAAAAGTTACTAGTTATGTGACTGTCTTAGGTAGGTACTTAATTTAAGTAGTCACAAGAAAATGCTAGCCAAGACCTTCAATTGATCCACCGTATGAAACACGCGTTAGTCAACATGCAAATATCAAAAGCAGGAAACAGTGAATAACGCTGACATATGAAACTATGTGGAAACAATAACAACACTGATATTATTATACAACAGTTCCCCGTGCACGAGCTCCACGTATCATGGACGTTTAACTGTAATTTGCAAATAAACCACAATCATACATTCAATTCAACAGTTTGGTTGATTCATTAATTACTCAACTAGAAGTCAGATATTAAAAAAGGGTCAACTAATGAGTAGCGCTAACCGGGTTAGGAAGAAATTTTTATTAAATTAAACCAAATAGAGCATAAATGTAAATGTGCGCACGTGAAGTATTGATCACGTACTACCAAGATTTCTAGCAGCGTGACAGAAATAAGTCGACATGTGCTCCGCTCAGCACCGAAGAAGAGATCATACCGCCTGACGTAAAAACGAGCCGTCTGGCTAATCGGGAACGTTTGACAAAGCCGGAGCACATGTCGACGCGACTAGAAGAAAAGCATACAGAGATTAAGACACTCGAGACGTTTCCCGAAAATGTTACAGAACACACAATGACGGTGACACACAGTTGCTAATAAACAGTTCCGCAGCTCCGTGTCCTGGGAGCGCGCGGCACTGCGCGGCCGACACCTCTCGGACTACTTGCGCACCCGACCACTACACGCGATATGTACTCGTAATTAATTATTTAAATATTAAACAACAAGAATAAATTATCACTGTTTATTAGCAAGATGCGTGAGCACAGATATATATTATGTAGTTGTATGTATGTTGACGTACGATACATCCAGAGGCGTAAGTGGAGGTAGGGCAGGTGGGGTCGGCGGCCCGGGCCCTGCGTCCCACCTTACAACAAATAGAGAAAACATCCATGTCCATTAAAACGATCCACAGTCGGACCCCATACACACCACTTACGCTTCTGGCTGCTCGGCGAGACGACCAACGAGATGCCGCTCTACGGCAACACGCGCCCTCGACGACGACCACGCTTAGCTACGTTACATTGCGCGCAAACGCTAGTCAAGCTTCCTCGATTGGAAAGCCGCGGTAGCAATGGATGCATGCGCTCGCGTGAACACGTCATGCAATGTCCTGACTACCGGCACACGAGCGTTTAGAGCATAGTGGTGCTATGGAGCCGAATAATGTCTATGCTACGATTACTTCTAGAGTTAATACTATGATTATTCTAAGCCTTATCAACGAGCAGTCTACGTTCTGTACATAAATTAAAACAACAATCGCGACAAACATTTATGCAGAACGCATGGCAGTGTGTTGTTTCTTGGGAAATGTGTATTCTGTACCGTATAGCCGCGGGAAATAAATAGTTGAACACACGGTGAAGGTCTCCCCCCTACAAAAATATCCTGTTCGGTAATAAAGAGGAACTTGTCACGTGAGATATGATTTCATGACTATCAAGTAATTAGTTCGCAAGGATGCGGAAGGAGGCACACTATGATAAACATACCGGTGTTAAATAAATAAAAAACGGTTTTACTTTTGAAGACGGTTGCATATTTTTGTAAAAAAAAAACTTTCGTTTCTAGGTTTAATTTGTAATACTAATAATACATATATATTAATATAAATAATAATATATAATTTGTAATAATATAAAATAAAAATATTTATGTTTTACTTTTGAAGTCGGTTGTACTTTTTTTAATTTTCACTTTTTAGTTCTGGTATCAAGAAAACCTTAGTTTTAAAATTAAACTCGTACCAAAGAGCAATTATCAAGTTAATGAAATAGCTTGTGCAGATTTTCCTCAATTGTTTTGCACGCGAATCGTACTATACAAAGGTATGAAAACCATCAATCACAAACAAAGAAATAAAAATGATAAAGGTAAAGGCGAAAATAATCGATATTTCTCTACACATATTGGAACATAAAAATGTCAGAAAACATTGAAAAAGAAAGTCAGAGAAAATATGTAATAATAACAGTTTAAGGATTCGTTGAAAGCGATGGAAACCACCATGAACAGCTAAAGTTACACAACAACCTGTTAAAACCACTGCTCCTAAAAAAGAAAAAAGAAATCCTTTGTAATAAACGCCAAACGTGAACGAAAATAAAAGAGAAGCACCGTGGAAATGTGCGGTGCAGCGTGAAAGGCAAGGGTGAAACAGAGACAGAGCCACAAACGTCAATAACTGTAGACGAAAAAAAAAAAAAAACTGCAACGTGTAAGTGCATAGAATATGGCGAAGGTATTGGCTGACGTGAGCGTGGAAACAATTAGCGCGTGGAGCGGTTGCCATGCGGGCGCGGCGCACCGGCCTCGCTCCCGCCAAAGCCGCCGCTTCCGAGCGATTACTTTAAATTAAATTAACTGCGATACATGTTTCGACACAAATCCTTAGCACGCTGCCTTAAACACAAGCTACGTCTTTATCACACAATTAACATCTAAGAAGAACGTGTGGTTGCCTTACCTGAGCCTTGGACGGCCGGTAACAGGAATTTTGTGACTGAATTTCGACAACTTGGAACGGATAGGTTTAAAAGCCAACTAAGATTAAACGTCAAAAAAAGACAATTAAGTAGGGAGCATTAATACTATAATCGACCTAACAAGAAACACGACAGGAGACCATGCTTAATAAGGTGTTGCAAAACTGCGTAAAGATAGTTTCAAGGCTTGATTTTGGAAATGTAAACGTTCCTTACTAACTAAGCTAAATAAATTTTCAAGAATATGTGCTCTGTGTTCATCTATCTTTTCAGCCTGTTAATTAACTGTCGATGAAATGGATACCTGTCATTATAGCGCTTAATACAATACACACAGTTTATGATAACTCATAATGAAACCAGAAAGACAGGACACATTGCGTCAAACGCCATTAAAGAATACTTAATAGCAAATCAATAAACTAGTTCATATGAAAATATGTAAACAATACAATCCATCAGAGTTCCAAGTATTTTTTTCCCTTTAAGATATAACTGGAAAGGAATATCGAATATTCGCACAGAATGTTTTGTAACCGCAACGAAAGCAATCGAATCGGACCGACGCTGAATTAACAATGAAGTAAAGCGTTAAGCAGGAATCTATGTGATGTAATGCTGCGATAATCCAGTAAGCAAAAGAACAAATAGAAGCTAAGCATTCACATACAACGACTGCTAAACAAAGGGGTCGCCACAACATCAAAGTTTAAGTCTGTCCATTTTTCAATCCAGCTAAAATATCTATACAGAAATATTTTTAAAAATTTTACAGAATTTAAACGTATTTGTCAGTGTAAAATATAAGAATTTATTTCAAGCCGTACCATGCCCGTGCACAAGCACCATAGCGACCCAGTGACCCAATTTCCTCAATTGATCTCACAACTGCGCAGCAGATAAGCAGATACTCTCCATGACCATGTTCTCCTATCAGACTGTTGCTATTATGAAGAATCCGAAAAGATTTGCTGTAAATTATTCCGAGTAAAAAATCGCATTGCGGTTGAACAGATGCCTAAGCTCATTAATCTTTCGTGTTTAGGATCCCAACGGGACGCCGGCCAACAACTGTTAAGCTGCGGTTCGAGCCACGGATCCAAAACGGCTATCGACAAGTTACAAATAACTTCGGAGTCAATTCCAAATAAGCGCTGTATTCTGTACTAACAATTGACAATGCTATAGAAATTCGAGATAAGATCCAACAAATTATTTCCTTTAGCACATGTACTTGATGTACTGTATAAAAGGCAGTTCAGAAATCATGATTTCCAATATTATGTGTATTAATGCACATACTGGGCAGCATTAACCTGTAGACTAATAACATTCCAGTCACCTATTGGCCTGCAAAGCGTAGCTGTTACGCTTACGCCAGTATCCCACGTTTATTTATGTGGTGATCTGTACATTTTCCGTTGCCAAGTAAAATCTATCCACTGCTTAGGATTCGTTTAGTTCTGATACATAACTTTCGCTTACATTCACCGGCGTCATAACCGTTTAAGTTAACGACGCGGCTTAATGTCGCTTTCCATTATTGTTCACTGGTTCTTGTACCGTAACATTTTACATTTCTTTGGTTTTAAATCTTAACGACAGCTAATTGAGTATTACATCAATGAAAGTAAAAAAAAATTCTTAATGATATTGACAATAACCAATTGACGTACTGGAGTTTGGTAGTAATATGTTCTTATATATCTTTCTGCAGAAATGACGTATTCCAAACTTGCAACTACTTAAAGCTGTAAACACAAGTAATGTAAATGAACAAAAGTTGAAACACAAAACGCGCTGCATAGCCCGAGCTCAACGACGAGCTTGTCGACGTCAATTTATATGAAGACATGCTAGAGCCCACGCCACGTCTCGCGTGCCAACCACTGATTGCTTTCCGACTGCTGCCTCGCTAATCATAAGTTTGTTGCTAGTAGCACGCTTATTGAATATGCAAAAGGAACAACTCAACCTTCAGTACATGAAAGAATCGACGAGCACCTTACCAAATAAATATGTTATACTTCCGAAAAGATTTCAGAAGCCAAATTCATGCTGAGAAATGTAAAAGCTTTATTTTATCTTGACATAATGAAAATTTCCACGATGGAGTACAATACAACGTCTGAATAATACATACATATATCACTACGCGTAAATTAATTTATCTTTAGGTGGCTGCGTCTAAAACTCTCAGAAGTGTTGAAATATTTCACCAGATCTCGTGTTACCGAGTATCCTTATAAAGAGGATGATAGGGCTATGTTTGTTTTGAACTGAACGTGATTGAATCTTGTTAAAAAGTACTCTTAGAAATGCACCAGTTATGACAATTCGATATAGAATAGTGCTTAGAGACACAGATATAATATTAGAATCAATGTCGGTGTCGCAATACGTAACCTCACTCAAGGAGACGACTCGGGTTTCAATACGATATTTAATTATGTATTTCATAATAACATTGTAAACTGTCACTTAATCAGTACCGTCAGCTATTTGTACAGTGACTCGGAACTGTACAAGCTTATTTTTTGTCAATGCTTTTGATCAAGTCGTGAAAGGCAAGCCGAATAATTACTGCGACTTAAGAAAAGAATTAACTTCATTTACGGCTATATGTAGCATTGCAATTAAATACTCGTATTCTTCACAGAGACTAACAGTGACTGTAATCAACCAGAATAAAAACCCTAACAGAAAAAGCCAGGTTTAAAAATATTCCAACAAACTGAAAATAGAACTTCATTAGTCGATGCAAAACTAGCATGAATATTAAATGTAACTAAAGCTTCCTGGAATGTACGAGGTCGTACACTCAGGAAAATTATTTTCCATCTACAACCTGACCAGAATTTTATTCATCAAATTTATTTAATTTATTGAAACACCATAATAAGAAACGGACGTGGTCACGAAAATGGCCTTATTTGTCACAATCGTATCGACGCTGTGAATGATAAGAACTTTCCCAAACGTAATATCCGACCTTATTTACGACTACGGACTCGGGTTTCAGCTGAATAAATTGACCCGCCTTGGAGAAAAATTGCACCTGACTCTTGGCTCGGCTTCTCGTTAAGTATACACATTTATCAATATTTACATAACTACACAACACACAAATCACACGGTTGTACCACAAAAATAGTTGTCAGACGAAGGCGTCGAAACTAGGAAGGATTTTACTGGGTGTCGAGTAACAACTTCGACAAGTCGGTACTTCCAATTGATAATACAATTTCGGTTCGACGTTTTTAAATCAGAGGTTAATAAGAGGTCTAAGCATAGCAGCAGCTGCGATCAACCTGTATGGCAAATTTAAGCATGTTTTTTTTTTTTTTTACGGGTGGGAAAATCATCTAATGACATCCCCCGCTCTTGGGCGGAGCGGGAGATAGTGTCAGACTTTTACTGACTAAAAACCCACTCCTGTTCTTTCTTTGCCATTTTTTCCAGGGCCCCGGGGGTCACTTTCACATCACCCATGAAATTTAAGCATGTAACGCAGAGAACCCCCTCCCCATATGCTTTCTGTCGTCGATTACTCTTTCAGTACTATTTGATCAGGCCTTGCAGATCTTTTCTGCCGCCACCTCCAATTCAACCCCCGCCCCTGTCCCAACTCCGACTTTGACAAACCAAATTTTTAACCTCCGACTCCGGTTCCGATAAAACTTCTAATGTCGTTAGTTGAGTAAAAGCAATATAAGACAAAGCGTTACAAGACATGGCTTTACCTGGTGCGACTCATGGTAAAGATATACGACCTAGTGGCAAATAAAAAAGATAGTGTAGGAGACATATGGCATCGCCTGCAGACTGAACTTGACCTGCCATAGGCTGTCTTCGCCCTACATCGCCTCAGGTTGAGGCTACACTAGACCGCGATGCGACCGGCGATACATGAGCGATTAAAACAAATCATTGAAATTCACGATTATGGCTACACTGTACACCAAATATTACTAGCGATATTTGATTTTTGTTAGCGATTGGAACAACAGTACTGTAATCATAGCATCGGCTACATCAAATTATCAGCGATAGCAAAAGCGAAATTTAAGCGAATTTATTAGATAGTTTCTCACTTACGCGACAAGTTCAACAGTGCTACTTAATATGTCTGTGGCTACATTACATTATAGTCAACGGCGACAGACAATTGATCGCTGATGGATACGCTCGAAAGTAATATTATGTGGCAGGGGCGCCGACTCCGTGGGTGCTCGGGGGCTCGGGCACCCATGAGACATAAACAGTGGGCGCCGAGCACCCCTGAGAATAGACATCAAGAAACAGATCAGTAATCGCCTTTTAGGGATGGGCGTGTTTTCATTACTCGTCGACCCGTTTAGCGCAGTGGTTTATAGCGCCGGTTGAGAACCGAACCAAACGAGCTCCACCCGCGCGCTTTGTGTACTTCGCCTCTGTACCGCTTCTATGTAGCCGCCTTGTCGCGATTAGTAATAATGCGAATTCGCAGCGAAATCGAATTGATATAAACCAGCGCTTGACTGCGATCCCACCTGATGGTAAGCAGTGATGCAATCATTGATGGTGAGGCACACTAGTTTATTAAGAGCCTATTCACTCTAGCCTTGAATACACCTAAATTATAGTTGAACGGGAAGATCTTTCTCATTTTACAGTGTAGCCGCATGAATTGCTCATCTATTTCGTTGTAAAGCATATGTGTAGTGTAGCCACATCATCGCCAAATTTTCGCTTCTAATGTAGCCACACCATATTTAACTTGTTTCACTTTTCCAGTCGCATCGCAAATCGCTGGCCACTGTGGCCTCAGCCTCAGACTTATTTGGCACCGATAAAAACAATGCGATAAGCACTCTCTGACCTCTCTCACTCAAACGATTCCGATAATAGTGTAACAATTAATTATTCGTTGTGACTAGCTATAGACACGTAACGTTAGCAACAGTTCGTATTCTTATTGCATTTCCAATGCGTTTTGAGGCGACTGGAAGGAATAAATGAATCACTGCTGGCCCTCTAGAATAAATACATCTTTGTACACTATTAAAAATGACAGGAGAATTTAAAATTAATACAATAGAATATGTTACAATTGCGACATAAATAAAAGCGCTAGAAAACACTTCTGCTTTATTTTCAGAATATGGACTAGAACCTAAAACAACATTAGAAACCAGAATGACCAAACATCCTTATTTAAAAAAACATAGATACCACTTCACGAGTTCCTTTCCCTTTTTTATTAAACTTTCTTCTAAACTGATATATTTAAAAAAGAATTATGGCAATAACCATAGAACAATGACACGTCATAAAAATAAGTAACCAATTTTTGATGTACAAGTGTAACATGCGCGAACTTACTGGCCCCTGGATGCCACATTCTTGCCGGCGACCGTACTACTCGAATAAAAGAATCAAATACTAGAATGACAGAATTTGATGGAAGATCTGAAATCAAAAAGAAAATTCTTAGATCCAGCAATGGATAAAAAAATGCAGTCACTGCTAAAAAAACATACCAATTTGAACCCGGAAGCGGAAACTATAGATAACAGACTAGTCTCAAACGTCCCTTTATTTATATGTATAGACACGAGGGTCGTCAGCAAGGCAGCTGTACATTTTGAACTATAAAACCGTCTGACGCAAGAAAAATTGGGACTTTCAATAACGGTAGTAAATCAAAAAGTGTGTCACGAACAGGCTGACTTTCACTATCACAGCCTAGCGCTCTGTTGCATAATTATGCTCAGCCGACTTACTACTTATCCGTTTATAATTCACATTTGCACATAGCTCACGCATGTTCGTTTCGATATTATTTTATTGTTTGAGAAAAGAGCCTGCATATTCGTCCCCTTTAATCTGACTCTGGCAGCACTAATAACATCGGCCACATAATATATGCCTGAAACGAGAATGCTGCTCGGCGGCAGGAATAGATGGCTACGGTGGTAAAACTCCTTGAATCCCCAATCCAATGGATAAACTCCTTCACAAAGTGCTGTATCGCTTGGAAACGATTCTATTTTCTTTCACCGGTGTAAACAGGTCTTTAATAATATTAATGGAGTCGCTCTAAGCTCTAACTGAAGTAGATTACCGACTACCGTCAAGACCAACTTAATTCACTACAGGCCTACGTCTTGTTGAACAAAAACTTCGTTAACTTCCAACCGAGTTATTTATATGAACTTGTAAAATGTAGGACTATTATGCTTGCTAAACTGGAACTGCGAGCAGATCCCAGTAGTGATGTGTCGTTCGCGAATGAATCCTTCAACTGGACTACTTCAGTTGCGTTTAGTTCTTCCTTCACTAGTCCAGTTCCAATACAAACATATCTTTAGTTCAGTAGTTCACGTAGTTCGCAGCGGGGGACGACGCGATGCGCGCGAACTAGAACTAAACCGAACACGGCCGGGGCCGCGTTGTTTAAGTATTTAAATATATGTTCGATTATAAATATGTATTTATTCAAATCATTGTAAATATCAGATTTTTAAATACGCCAGTCTAGATTGACATTTTTATTTAATTAGCGTTCATTATCTATATCAATTAAAATAAAATACCTACATAATTAAATAATAATTCTATATACATAATTCAATAAATATTTAAATAGATATGAAAATAATCTAGATTGTCAGTCCTGAATAAAAGTATGAAGGGAAATCTGCTAATCACAGTAATATTAAAAAAAAATATGTATCTCGTCGCAGCCAAGACAAAATCTCGTTCGCAGTTCTCAGCAATCGAAAACACCGCACGAGCCATTGGACTAAATGAACTACTGAACTATAAGAGTCGAAAACATCGCGCTGATCGATGAAGTAACCAACGAAAACCAACGATAAGATAAAGACCTGAGCCATTGGACTAAATGAACTACTGAACTAAAAGAGTGATATACTTCACTATGGTCAAAAGATATGTACATATCTTTTCAATTCAAAGACACATTCTGCGCATCTCTAGATCCCAGCTCTACTTCCTGACCTCAGAAATTTTAAATGCGAATACTCAGTGCTTCTTGATAAACAATTCAGTCATTATGAACAACTCATTGTTATAATTACAAAAGTTACGTGTCCAACAAAATGTTACTCTAACACAAAGGGCCAGAGTTCCAAATGGAGTTGAGTTAAATAGATTCGTATATCGGGGCTTCGACAAGGCCGACGATACTAGAAATAGACACAAAGAAAAATAGACGGTAGCACGTCAAGTTTGGGTGTATTTGTGAATGAGGAGTATTAAGAGGTGGCAGCGGGGGGGAGCACGTGGCGGCCGACCCGACGCAAGCGAGCTTGACCCAGTTACTAGATGCACCATTTCGGTCCCGTTTTGCTTTCGCAAGGGCGGCCCTTTGCCACCGTCGCTATGTTCGGGGAACCCTGATTCCTTTGTTCAGTGAAGACCGACACTTGCGTCTTATTTTGACACAGCGATAGTAACATTTTCTCGAATACATGAAAACCGATTAAACACGAGCGGAAATCGCTAGGAGTTTGTTAAAATGCCCGTGGTCACAGTAAACATCAATAAAACCAGCATTAAGATCACCCTTAGATTTGGATCTCAACATGTAACATTTGGCAAGGTGCCGTGACACGAGCGCGGTATCGCTTCTCCGCAGCTTTATAAACTCTACAATTCTCATAAATATTAATCATACTCGTAATCTGTTGACTGTCCGAACGAAACATCTGATATATTTTACAGGTGGGTTTGTTACGGCTACTGAGTAGTATCTGTTAATGTGAGAGGCCCTAATCGAAGAGCCGTAAAAGATAACGCGAATGAAATAATAATACCTAATTATGTAAAAGTAAAACAGTGCGCAGTTGAAGCGGTCGCGGAACAAAGAGTGGAGAACAATGCATCGCAGCGATATTTGCTAATCAGTAAAGGGTGGAAGTGAATTATATTCAAAGCATGGTTCATCGAGTGGCACACAATGGGCCCGGAGACACGCGTGATAGCGACACACAGCACTCTCTCACGCGAATTTAATTACATGACCAACATCTTCATAGCCGGAAATACAAAAACATAGGGTATCAATGGGAACCGAACAAAACAAGAAGCGACGTTATAAATCTAAAGATCTTCAAAAATCCATTCGGCGCTTTAAATCAATGTAGCCAATATAATTTATTCGCACGAAACAATCTAGCTTGTTGTGATGACAAACAAAAAAGTCAATATTGTTATCTAAACGAACAACAATTTAATGAAATTCAACATAAGCAGTCGTTATCTTCAATGTGTTCTTTAACCAAGAACCATTATCGATTGGATTACCTATATGGTTCGATGCGAAGAAAGTCGTACCTCCAAGGAGAAGTCGTGTAAGACAATTTTTATGGCAGAGAAAATAATCTCGATAGTATCGTTCGCCTATTATCTCAGCTCAGATGTCAGCCGGTCATCGGTACGCCACTAATTGAACCAGAACCAGTTCATAGCCGACGAACATTCATTCATATTATGCTATCATAGATCGTTTCGCCCTCGTGAGCATCTACGCAGCGTTGGGTGAAATGCTCTTCAGCCCGTGTGACCTCATAACCACAACACCCCATGTGAGATCGGTAACTTCGAACTTGTTATACAAAATTATATTCTAACCGACATATACAAATAATGGTGATGCGTAATTCAAAGATAGAAACGTTTCATAAAATCTAGGATCAAGCAAACAGGTGTAGTGGAATTTTAATTTATGCATATGCGCGATACTTGCAGACTCGCAGAAGAGTTCAGTTAGCTAGTCTGCAAGCCTGTTAAGCCGGGAAGAAGTCATGGCTCTCTGACGAGAACAAAGACTGTATGAGTGGGCTTGAAAATATTAAAGTTTCAGTGAAGAAGATTTTGGTTGAAAATTGTGTAAGATGAATTGAACTGTGAGGCAAGTTAATCAATTTGATGCTCTAACAACATGTTACATTATAAAATGGAAATAAAACTAATAAAAAATTGACCTGCAAAAAATTGCAATTGGTCAATTTCTTCATATAGAGATTTTTGATAACTTGGCCTGGTTTTTGTCTGTCGCCAAGTAGACGAAGAATTTCGATAGTAAAAAAGACTGGGGTGCATGAGAGCTTCGGGACTTGGCAAAATTTTGTGGCTAGGAGCTACACGGTCAGAGTAAAGAAGACGTTAAGGTAATATCATTTCTGCCATGGTGGTGGTAATTTATTTCTATTCAATAAGTAGCCCTTAAAAGCTGCGACATGTCGGAGTTGCCTAATATTTTTGTCCAAGATTGTATTTTACTGTTAAGTATTGTTTGTTTTTGTGACCGGCGCGATGTATGCGACTTAACAGCGAAATCACAACCAACAGTTAAAGGCAAAAGCAGAGGAACACGAGTGGGTTTTTAGTAAGTAAAATTCTGACACACCAGGTGCCACAGTGCAGTTCAACTTCAAATGATGAAATAGTAAGTCAGACGAAGACCAGCCAGCACTATTTTCCTTGGTATAAAGAAAATTCTATACACAAGATAATATTAAGAGGGTTGAGCAAAAAGAACTGATGTGCTTGGCCCTTTGTTAGCGATGCTATGGCATTACGCACACAGAAAACCAAGTTAAAGAAGTTCAACCAACCAAATAACAGTCCTTTGAAGTTCGTTTATTACAGAACACGAATTTTGGACACAACATAATTGAATATTTACCACATTTTCACGCTATCTGCACAGATGCAAAGAACAACAGTTCAACAAGACCAGTAATGGTTGATTTTATTGAGCTACTAAGAGAAAAAGTTTCGGGTAATTTGTAAGGGGGCCGAGAGGAAACATGAATTTGTTCGGCCACTGTGAAAGTGGATCATAAAGGGCAGATGGAGCGGCCGCTATAGTGATTCGATTCGGATTTTCTATATTTGATCTCATTCATATTTCAGAACAAAAGTTAAAGCTGGCCATAGCTGACTCCGCAAAATTGTCATGATTTAATTTAAATTGCAGTGCGCAATAAATCCATAATATAATAGTTTGGCTGCAGCGGATATACTCGATTGAGAGCTAACTTGACAGCTGCCCATACCAAGCCTTATGAATCTGTGGAATTTTAAATTATTACTGTTTGACTATTCAGGCTTACTCATTTCTACTATATACTTGAGGTATATTTATACTATGAGGTATATTTTATAATATTTATGACCCCAGCGGTTGAACCGTCGGTTCCAGACAAAAAATTGCCAATACAACATGACCTTTACCGTGTAATCGCAGACAGCATTCAAATTATTAATGTTCTTGCCGCACATGAAACAGTTTCTCGTGAATACTATCGCTGAAATCATCTTCACTCGAGTGCCAGATCCGAAATTTAATATAATTTGGCTGAGTTTGGTCGAGTTGTCAGCGTCATCACTCATCTACTACGACTGTTCTAAACTGGTAACATCATCATTATAAGTTTGATGAAGCTTTTGTAAATTCCTTTCTGCCATTCCAGAGACACTGCGGATGCGGATCTACGGGGTATCAACTCCCAGATCGTGCAAACTGTAATTGGATTTCCTCGAAAAGCAATCCCTCCTCATCCTCTTAGGTTACGTTTGATAAACACACCATAATCGGCGACTGACTTGCAAGTCAGTTCACTTTCACACTAACCAACTCTACGGAAATGCGATATAACGCTGTTAGTTTTCTTTTACAGCGCTATATCGCCTGAGTTCGACTCATGTGATTGCTTAACTGAATTGTTGTGGCTTTCGAGATAACTTGAGATTTCCTCGGAGCCCCTTAAAGCTCGTGATTGCCCGGCTCAATCACAACATTTTGACTCTGTTCAATCTATGACCATATTGCCTGTGGTTACTAATTTAGTGACGTGCTTTTAATTATAACGTATTTATTTTATTTTTAAAATCACATAATCGCTGGCAATATTTTCAATTTCCTTTTTTACTTAGAACTTTGAGTTAATTGTCAAGACGCACATTGTGCTCCTTTTACATTGAATTTTTTACAAAAAGTACAATTTTGCTGTAGCAACTCTAAAGGCAGGTTTTTTTATTCTAAACATATTCATTCTATTCAGTTTTATATTAAGCTATTGAAACTTATCCGTTTCTGCATTATTTTTATAACCATATCAACTTAAAACAATGATCTTGTTCATTAAAGCCATCAGTCCCTTTACCTACGGATTTCGGTCCTACGACCGTCACCACACTCGTTTCGTCGAAAGCACTATAATGGAAATATTCTCCAACAACAAATTAACCTCGGGGCGACTTCTATCATTTCCCTGCAAACCTTCAGACAAACGAACGCTTGCATATCACGGATCATATATTTACATTTCCTTTGAAAATACATATGTAGTTTTCAAAATAAATTAGGAAATATAATAATAGTTCGCATTGCCAACAATTTAATTGGCTTTGGGTCGCCCTTGACAAGCACCAAGCGGTGTACCGCGCGAACACAAAGGAACACAAAGCGAGCATGCCCCCAGAGAGTGTGGGACAGGGCACTGATCCCGTAACAAAACTAACAATTTTTTGTTGAAAAACATATAATCTGGTCAGTCTGTTTACCATCGCAAGAGAGAAGATAGACAAGACAACTGTCGAAAAGCATACGCGTAATTTACAGGAGCGTGAAGGGAAAATATGAAATGTAACATATAATTAAATTGTACTTCTTAGAAGCCGAAAAGCTTTTTCAAAACAAATAGAGTGCTGCGCTCCTGCATGTATTGATCTCTGTAACGCAACAAAGCCGAGTCCTCTGCATAAAAACCAGGGTAGATTGGAGTATGTTGCACTCACGGCCCCATTCTCTCCTCAACCCTCAAGTGCCTCCCACAGAAATATGGCCAACGACCTAGTATAGCTTTTGTGTTGCAAGTAGCGCACGCTCTCCCATAAAAGTATTACTTAGAGAAAAGGATGCAGGGAACTGAGTCCAAAATTTACTTGGATATTTTGTAGGTAATGCTTTATTTGTAAGTAAGCATGTAACTGTGACGCTGGATTTACATCCAAGTATTTTCAATTTAAACTGATCCATCCTTTTCATGATACCCACAGGATTACATAGATGAGCTCCTATAGCTGTGATCGCCTGGATCGCTATACGCTTTCCATTAAAGAAACTGTTTACGCAAAAAAAATGAAATGATAACCGAATTAGCATGATTTTGTGTGATGAATTATTCAGTGTGCTTTACGTGTCGTCTGGAACCCGACAGTAAATTAATAAAATATTAATAAAAACTTGTTGCTTGTTGTCGCTGTATAATCCGTTACCTTGAATCTAGTTTGATTTTATCGCAAGGGTATTTTTTTTAAATAAAATGCGACGAGTTGAAAACCTTGAATAGTTATTTAGTACGTTTTCGATCGATTCATATTTCAGAAATGACACCCAGCTGCATGTGAAGTCTTGACGAGAATTCATTTTTCACGTGATATCTGTATAGTACAGTTAAAGCTTTCTTGGCGAACCGGTTGGCAATAATAGCGTCATAATACGGTATCACCGCGTCCGCACTCAGTGTCACCGGGGAGCCAAGATTTGCCATAATCTATGTATTTACTCCCATCGAAGGAAAAGGATCTGTGTATAATCTTCTTAAACTACTTATAAGTGGACGTTGCATCCTTAAAGTTTTCGAGTAGTTTAGGATTTTGCATTCCTATCTCATTCACCTTCTTCTGCAAAAAAGTTTTGTTTTTAAAACAATACTTTCAGCCTAATTCTTCTGGCATTTCTAATTATAACATCTCTGCTCAAACTTTATTATTGCTATTATTTTTTCTCAAAGCTTCCACCTAAACCCCACTGGTCTGAATAATGTAAACATCAGCTATTTGAATTACTTAAAGTTAATAGTGTAGCATTCGCTTAAGTATCTAGGTGAAATTGATTGCTTTACTCTCTTTCAAGTTTCAACTAGCTTGAGGGTAAGTAATTCAGTTCAGTGAGTGATTTGATTCCCACAAAGTCAAAGCCGGGGACCCTTTCATCGAGCCAATCAGTGTCGTTTGCGTAATGTTCGCGCACACGTCCCGCAAAGTATTGCTATTGATTTTATAAATGTCCCTCAACATGTACCAAGTTATTTTACAGATAGGAGTACCGCTGGGTAGTGCGCACAGCCCTCTGTTAGCAGCATAATACCTGCCTATCTAATAATAAGATGGAGTCGAACTACTCATAACATTGAATCAAATAATGGTTTTCTTTGAACAAGACTATGTTATTACCCGACTACGGACGGTTATGATTTTGACAGGCTATGTATGTATGTGAGTATGTTCATCTGTTCCCTCATAGCTCCTAATCTACCAATCGGAACTCGACATATGAGGTATCGTTAGAACCGTCTTCATCGTCCGCTGA
Organism: Mythimna impura; assembly: GCA_905147345.3. Taxonomy (NCBI): domain Eukaryota; kingdom Metazoa; phylum Arthropoda; class Insecta; order Lepidoptera; family Noctuidae; genus Mythimna; species Mythimna impura. Next base: position 28,266,359 of record LR990358.1, read on the forward strand.
ACATAGGCTACGTGACGTGTCACAAAACTCGACATGGCGCCCTCTAGCAGACAAAAAGTATGTGTTAAAAAATAAAAATGGAGATAAATACGCCGTGTTTGGTATCATTTGAAAGGGCTACATTTGTACATTTCGAAAATATTGCTCTAATTTAAAGTAACGCCCTCTAGCGGACAAAAAGTCATGTGTTAAGTTTAACACTAAAATTGTTTAAATAAAAATAAAGTCAAAAACTAAAACCCGACTACGACAAAAAAAAACGACGCTGAAAAAGTATGAAACAAGATTTTCATACTTCGAACAGAACAAAAAGAAAAACCGTAGTCACACGTTATTAAAGTGTTTCGGTTGGTACCTATAACGTGTGACTGCGGCTTTTCTTTTTGTTCTGTTCGAAGTATGAAAATCTTGTTTCATACTTTTTCAGCGTCGTGTTTTTTACTTTATTTTTATTTATTTCTTGTAGTTTATTTAAACACAATTTCTCAAAGAGCGATATAAAAGTTTTTTTTTTAAACTCGGTCGCTTATACATATTATATTTAATCCCAGTCCGATTTGGACGGACCATTTGGTCCGACCATTTTTCTATCAAATATTAAAAGAAATCTGAACTGCATTTACCTAAGTCTCGTTTCAGCTACTTCGCAACACTAAAAATACTGCAACCAAAGTTTGGCATCAGGTTCAGTTGAGTAGTCCGTGGATACGAAAATTTGCGACACAAAGTGAACGCTTCACAAATGCTAAGTCATCGGTCCCTTCAAAACAAACCGAGCTCGGCAGTCGGCAAGTCGGCACACACTTCCTCATAAAGTAATGCTCAACATATGAGCCGAGCGCGATACGCACTTAATCCTCATTAGTATTCCCTACAGTTCACATATATTGCCCACGAACGCAACTTTGTACAAACAAAATGTAAACGCACAAGTTTTAAAATAATTTGTCACTTAGTATTCACCTCTACGTTGGGTTCCCTAATGAGTCTCCTGCCACAAAATTCATGTCTAGTCTAAGATACAATGACATAACATCATGAAAACAATTTGTGACTCTGTTGCGGGTTATCTAGCAAGAAGACATCACGAAACAGTCAAGAATAGATGGAAAATATGAAAACCTATAAATCAATCGAGAATGTGACCATAAAATTTTCTAAAAACTCCCGACAAAAACTTACACAACTTGTACTTAAGCGAGTCTTGCCTTACTAAATTTATTTGTAGTTTGATTCAAAAACACACAAAAAGCAGTCCGGGCAACATGAGCGATCAACCTAGAGCAAGTAGTTGGTTAACTGGTTTCGTGGGTCGATAGCCTCGCTGCTGCCACCAACTGATCCCAGGACTATAACACCTTTGTTTGTATGTTTTGAGAGTGGAAAACGGTGACCACTTCAGGCAGAGTCGTGACTCGACAGATGTGAGCTGAGTTTCTGTTGTTGGGACCTTGACGCGCTGCGCTGGCTGTACTCCGACCAACGTTACGTTCTAATACTACAATGTGTAAATGCATGCTCTTGTGAAACGTACTAGTTCATCGTCCTTTTCTACGATTCCAGAGTATTAAACAATATTACATAGTATAGCATTTACGAATTAATTGAGCAACTCGCGACCCAGTGCCCTATTGACCGGGACGACCTTACTTCCAGTTCTATTTTTTACAACATTCCCGAAAAGTTCTCTGAATACGCAGAATTAGTAAATGTCAGACGAAACACCTTCATGTGCCCTTCAAGTTTACTCAGAAAGGCAATTTATACGTCTAGTGATGTTGCAGTATTATTACAAGTTACCAAGTTAAGGAACAACACCCACTCAAGTAATTACGATTAATGTTCGCCGGTGCACAGGCCCGATATCATCAACACATTACAGTCTCAACTACCAAATAAGATTCGCTTCAGTAGCCGCTTGGAGTTATGAAGACGACGCCACAAAAAGTGTAGAGCTCTCAACGTCTAGTTAAGGAACACCAAAACACATCAGTGTCAATGTGTCTCCATAGTGTGTCGTCGCAATGCGCTGATGATAACGAATATTTAATTGATCAGCAACTGAAAAAACCCAAACTGCTGCCAAAACTAAAGTTGCCAGAGCTCACATGCATGCAAATAGCAGCTAAGTGACATCGAGTGGGTGGAGGACATTAGCAAAGCCACGCGGAAATATTAAAGGCAGCAACAAAAGGTGGTAGGTACAAATTGCATTGTCAGCACCCTCAGGGTACTTGCCCCAAGTCTAGACGCGGAATTAGGCGGAGTGCACCGGCGTGAACCGACGTGAACCGGACCCGGGCAGCCTGCAAGCGCATCGGTCAACAACCGGCGCGGCAGCCCCCGGTCGATACAGGGCCCCGAGCGCTCCCGACCTCACGAATCCGGTTACAATACCAAATTCTACACTCGACATGTACTTCAATAAATCAATAGTCATGTCTGTCTATGCAAATTATGTTCTCAAATATTGCGGAGCTTGATACTTAATATCACTTTCATTTGTGCTTCGTCTGTCTGCATCGTCTACCACACCAAACTAATACAAGGGAATCTTATCGCCAGCGACGGAATCAAACAATGGACATTTTGAAACACTACTTTGGACATACGTAATGCAATAAAAATAGTCTTTATTTTAAAACGTACGACAAAAGCAAACATCGCCAATGAATGAATCCTGGGGTCAAAGTACGCATCATTTATGCTTTAAAAAGAAAAATTACACCAGCGAATAAAAAAATTTTGCATGAAATTAATATTGTTTACATAATTTACTCCGATCATTCAACTAAAATAGGTTCCTACTTAGTTTAATAAATATATTGCTTAGGTACGCAGCTACGTCTGCAGTAATGTTCTTTGCTTGGAATATTTGGGATTTGGTGACATTCATGACGCTTTAGAGAAGACTAACCAAATTAAATTCGTGTAGAAAACTTAGCTACTAGATCGTGCTTTTGGATCCAGCGTTCCCAACCCAAGAAAGATGGCAAACTGAAATTAGTTGTGTAAGCAACACACGCCTAACTTTATAGCTGAAGATTCGTCACCTAGAACATGCGCTGCTGCTGCTACTGCGGCCACCTCTCCCTAAATATCCAAACGACACTAATCACTAAAGACGTTCACGTCACCTCGACACTTCAAGGAATGTAAACCAATTCTTTTTTTACTCCGCATTCCAGCTATTTTTGACAACGAGCTTGTTTCTATCCTACACTTTCACTTTCTTTTGTCAACATAACATGGTTCAAAGTGTCACCTTTTTGATACCTTTCAGGCATCGTTTGAAGAATATGCCAGATGGAAGTAACTTTACATTTATCTACAAACTAGTGCCGCCCCAGCTTCGCACTGCTGTTCCTAATCTTTGTCATTCTCGGTTTTTCTCTACTATAATATTCATGTATCTTTCAAGCAAGAATCACTCTGTCTATTGGTAAAGACTTAAAAACTGAATGAAAATCCGTTCAGTAGTTTTTAAGTTTATCGCGTTCAGATTTAGACAGACGGACGCGGTAGGAGACTTTGTTTTAATATATGTAGAGACAATGAAACCTGCATTTCTATCACACACAAACTGATGCTTCCAGTGAAGATGAGGACTTTTGAAAGCACAAACGGAAAGCGAATACCACTTCGGCAGTAACGAAATTGAACACCGCAAATCAAACACAAGAACAAAGGACCATCTATATTAAACTAAGGTCCCCAAAGGACCCTTAATGGCCCAGGTCCAGACTAGGCCAGATAAAGACGTCAATACCTCGCCTTTTCATAAACTAGCTCGGATTTCGATATCGCTGAGAGTCTGATACAGAGAAGACAATTAACGTAAAGTTATGCTTTTATCGTTCAAAATCAGTGCTTTTTGTCTTGATTTCGACAGATCGAAATGCTAAGGGTGTTTTAATATCGTGCGGATTTCATTACACATGCGGAATTGCTCCGCATGCGGGGCAGCTGCCCGATATCATGCCCTGCATCCCGCGTGCGTATTCCACGAATTACAATAAATACTTGTATGAAAAGGAATTTGCGGGGGCTACGCGTGCGGAGCAATCCCGCATGCGTGATGAAATCCACACGATATTAAAAACACTGAGACTTCCTCGCGACAATAAGATAGCGGTTTTTAAAGAAATTATATTAAAACTGTTCTACAGACAGTACTTCAGCTGGAATAGCTGCTTTTATCAAGAGCAAGTTCGACCGTGTATGGAGTACTGCTCTCATCTTTGGGATGGATCTGCCAAATATCTGGTTGATGCTCTTGAGTCAATTGAGAAACGATCCAAGAAGATCATCGGTAAGTACTCGTCGAGTCAAAACTCCATTTGAGCATCGACGTAGAGTTGCTAGCCTGTCGGTTTTCTATCGTTTACATTTCGGGGATTTTGCATCGGAATCGCACAATTTAATTCCGCCAAGTCCGTTCCATCATCGTACCACCAGACGTACGGTGTTGCGCCACTGCTTTACGGGGGACATCTCACCCATAAGCACTAAACGTTTTGAGAACAAATTCATTGTGCCTACAGCTAAGGAATGGAATTCCCTGTCGGAGTTTGTGTTTCCTGATAGCTATAACCTAGAGTGAATAGGTTACTTCTAGGCAAGCGTGCTCCATCGTCGACCACATCATCGCTTAGCATCAGGTGAGACAGCGATCAAACTCAAACTTATCCATAATGAAAAAAACCGGGCAAGTGCGAGTCGGACTCGCGCACCGAGGGTTCCGTACAAACTTACCTATGAAAACAATTCAATTCCCGAATAGAGTTACGAAGATTTTTTCGAATCACAAAAAGTTTTTTTTTGTGACGTAACTACAAATTTACAGTTTTCAGTTTTTTTCCTGTACTTGTGCTATGAGACCTTGCTTCATGACATATTTCAGAATTCTAGGTCAACGGAAAGTACCTAATGAATTTTGATTTCCTTGAGTGTCGAAATACACGTTTTTTGCAACATAAACGGCCGTATCTTTTTTTTCGTTAACTCAGAAGTTTGATGTTTTCACAGCTTCAAGGGACCGCAGACCTGAGTATATGGTTTTAATTTCAACTCGATACCTCCACGCGTTTCCGAGATAAAGGGTTTTGACAGACAGACAGACAGACGGACGGACAACAAAGTGATCCAAGGGTTTCGTTTTTTCCTTTTGAGGTACGGAACCCTACAAAAGACGGAACCTGGTGTATAAAAAAGAGTTGTCGTGCTTAACTTTGGGTAAAGTTTACGCTAAGCTCCGTCTCGTTACGCTCGCTTCATCTAAAACCTAGTTAGCGTTGTCACCGAACAAGTAATAGCACGCGTTGTAAACATCGCACTTTATTTGTATTGTTAACGTAAATAATATTAATAGTGAATTTAGATAAGGTGCGGTTCGACATAGTTATCGCACTTACCCGCAGGTCACCGTCGCGATTCATACGCCTTGATAACTATGTAGCTCATTATGTACGAGGTTCATTGTTGATGGGCAAGCTTTGCCAAAATCTTTGGTGAGTAAGGCGCCCATTACACGATACGTTTTGCTGTCAGTTTTATTTGAGTCAATGTTTTGGTTGACGAAAAACCTACTGCCTAATGCGATGATTGTCGTTAGCATGGTACTGACTGACGAAAACTATCATTCATGATTGATGGAATTGATTGACGACTGCATGACCATGTACTAGACGCCTAACGTAGCATGCGCGCGGGCAGCTATGTGCTCGTCTAGATCTTGTCCCGACGACGCATGAACACTTATGATTGCCATCATAGGGCAAAGACCATAGTATGTGAAGAAAGTTAGAATAAACGTGTTGCACCAATACCAAGTAACGCGAGACAAAGGCAGGAAGATGATAATGACGATATTTTTTTTTTATTATTGATAGGCTCGCGTTTGACCACTATCTCACCTGATGGTAAGCGATGATGTGGCCGACGATGGAACACATTATTTTTTAGTTACAGGTCTTTAGAAATGAACTTGTGAACCTATGGTATATAATATGTGCAGTGTGGGTGGGGGTAAGGTTGCCACTGACACCTGTTTTATATTATAAATTAGGGAAAAGTTAGTTTTTTAAAAAATCTATAAAACTGTTAAAGTGGCAGGAATGGATGGCAAGAATGACAATCATTTTGTAAATACTCTCCATAACTACTTATTTCGATTTTTTCTTGCAACTTCTGTGATGTTGCTTAATTCTGAAAAAACTTTTACTAAAGTAATTTCCTCAAAAAGGTTGTCCAAGTAAAAAAGAAGTTTTTGTGTTTTAAAAGTTTTAACTATAAGAATAAAATGCAAATACTCAAGATATTGTTTCATAATCAGTGTTTTAAAATGTTACTTAGTGACATTTTTTTCACATACTTCATTGCCCTCACTAAGTATAAAGTGCATTTGCCCAAAATAAAGTACAATACTTTATATATATATACTTTATTGTAAAGTGTGGGTAGCAACCCTAATGAGGTAACCAGCCCTGCCTACCCTTCAGGGAATACATGTGTGATGGTTTGCATCTAAGTAATTAAGCTTATTCTTAATCATTTTTGTTATTTATACCATTGTGGAGTGAGGTTCCTTTGAAAGAATAATTCATAATACAAATGGATTAAATGATATGACATCTTTGTTTATTTAGAAAAAGATATATAACCTGTTTTATAAAATTAGAATTCTTAGGTTTAACCCATAACAACACAGTGGTAGGCAGGCAGGCAGTATTACTATTGAATTAAATTAGTTTTAAATGAACTTGACAACTCATTGAAAATAATCACAGCTAAAGTGATTAATTAAGGGCAATCAATGCTATTGAGTGGTTCTCTTGCGTGTCATTATTACAAGCTTTTATTTAATTTCACCTGCCCCCATGTAATTTTATAATTAAACGACACAATCCCATGAAGTTTAAACTCGACTGTTTTTTTTTTTAATTTTTGAACTTGTTTTATGTCTTAGATGTTAAATGTGAGGCTTAAAATAATAATAATGATAAACAGTTCCATTAACCAGGTTTATTAGGTTTCTTGACAACAAACATAGATCATAATCATTATGCTCATTTCCTCCTGTTTCTTGGTAAAATAGAAGGAAATTACTAATATGTTGATATCCATATCTTTAACTTCCTGCTACGAGTATGAATGACAAACATTCTGTTTCATTTTACTCTTTTTATTTATCAAAGAACAAACAGATGTTGGATTTATGATTACTAATAAACACAATGGTCAAACGCGAGCCTATCAATAAGCAATGCAAAATTGGTTAAGAATAAAAAAAAACATTACAGTATTTACATATAAATTATAATTTTGATGCCACATTAAGGAAACGGGAATTCTTAATGTGGCAATTATAATTTTAGATAAAATTTGGTAGCTTGACATCATATTTTTATTTTAACACATGTTTGCAGAGAAATTGGTGATTTAATTTTTTTGGTGGAATTAAAATCAAATCATATTAATCAAAATGTGTTTACAGTCAGGTTACATAGGTTAGTAATTACACTATGTGTATATGTGAAAAATCAACAAATCATATCAACACTGAATCATAGAGGACTGATGTCGGCCATAATATAATTTCCCAGCACTTGCACTATGTTTTGATATCGCTGATAACCCCAGAGCCTAGGCCTTGAACTAACATGAGACATATTGACAGGTGAACACATTGCATTCTGGAATAGCAGGTTTGTAGGGAATATATATAATAATGCAATCTTTGTTGCATTGAAAATATTATTTTCTCAATGAAAACGGTATAAAGTGGTGATAACCATGTGGTATATTTCAGCTACTACGTTGGTGTGAATGCTGGCATGCAAAGTGTTGATTATCAGCCTAAATTGTATATATATATAATATCATTTTATTAATTCCTGCATCACAACATGTTAATTCACCATTTAGCATAATTTGTATAACTGTTGATTTTTATATCTACAAAATCAGATATTAAATATAGTTATTTGGAAACCAGTAACACTAATTTTTACTAGCATAAAGTTTAGGTATTGTTGAGAGTGATGAGAATTAGACAAAACTCACAAGGTTTAAATAGTGCTTGCCATTTGTGTTTAGGATCAACAAAAATAGGAAATGGTCCACCGTAAGGACTAGGTACAGAAATAAAACCCCATGAGATAAATGCCAGTACAATAATTATCAGAAATAGTGGAAGAAGGAAAGAAAGGCCTTTGTTAAAGAATTACAATATTTTAAATGAATAAAATGCATTTTTTTCGTATTGTAACAAGTTATTGTATATTTATTATGGTAATACTAAAGTTTTTAACTATTGTGTGCCATTTTATCAAGAAATAATCATTGTAAAAGTATGTTAAAATTACTTATTACCTATAATGCTGGGAAATACTCCCTCTAAACGATAAGTGCCTCTTCAGGAAAGTATACTTTTGAAACCATTGCCTGCCATTTTATAGGAGGAGACCTTGTAAAATAACACATGGACTTTATTGTTTAAATCGACTGGAATCGACAATTACAAGCTTTTATGGTACTTTTAAATCTATTTAGGTTGTGATAACAACAGCTATCATTTATTCCTGTGTTGTTACAAAATATACGATCAGCTGATTTCTTTGTTTGACTACTGCAACGATAGCCACCGCAATAGAAGATGATAGGACACGTCAGACGACTTATTACTAACATAAAACTACACAAAACTCTACTCAATAACATGAGAATTACTTAGATGTGCATTGACGAAGAGTTTTGCAAATTACTAATCCATAAACAAACCTTGAAAGTTCTTACCTTTGTAATGGACTCGAAGATTATTTTGCGACAACCCGATGTAGCTGAATTTATCCTTAGTACTCCATGATCTTGGTAACGGCGTTTCTTCTTCGTTCACATTAGGATAAAGCAATTTTAAACGATCTACAGTGTCACTTTGCACTTGATTTTGGGAATCCATCGTTCCCCGTCCACTACCCATCGCAGCCATTTCTAATTTCCGTATGTTTCCGTAATTTCATGTCATGTCAATGACGTCATGAAACTAAATTTCAAAGCTTTCGAAAGATGGCAGCACACTTCGCACTTTGTTGTCTCTATTTTAGAAGTTTTGTGAGTTACGGTTTTGTTTATGGTTGAATATTTAAAACCGGAAACAGAAATAAATAATATAAAAAACAAAAACTATTTTTTTAAGTTTTACGATCAAGCTTGCATTTCCATAGTTCTCTGTTGTTGTATGAGTACAATCCAATAACCAAAAGCTCTGCCCGTAAATGTTTGATATACCGCAACGAGATAATCACCACCACAACTGTAACAAACCACTTCAAAAGTTCAAAAATAAAAGAGTAAAAGTTTTGTTACTATTTTGGTGTACATTAAAGTTTATTTTATTCTATTCTATTCTAAAAGAGAATTAGTCGACGATTACTACATTTTTCGAAAATTCACATAAATTATGACTAGTCTTCCAAAACACGTTAAAGTTATCGAAACTGAATTAGTAGATAAACTTAAGCGGCTTAAAAAGTCCGATAGTGAATTATTAGAAGTTCAGCAATTACACCGCGATGAAGTTCTGGAGGTGAGTCAGATGATTTTCTACTACCATTTTGCTTTAAAACCCTTCAGTTTTTCATCAATTCGAATTCTCATTCATTTAATTTCAAATTCATATATTTTTAAGCCGTACGGTAACCGTGGAGTTTCTGCTGGTCCTTCTCCATTGGAAACCACAAACTGAAATCGTGCTCTAGCTTCTAAACTTTTATAAGTCCATAATATAGTATGCGATATAAACTAATCTGAATTGAATTATTCTATTTTTCAGATTTATCAGGAAGCTTTTAAAAGCTTAATTGACACAACTGTAACATATTCTGGAATCCTCAGTGAAATAAAACAAGCTTACGAAAACGCAATTCAAATAAGAGATGAGCGTATTTGTCAGTTTATTACACAGGATGTGAGTAATACATTGTAATATATTACTTGTTGTTCTTTTTTTATTTTTATTATAATTATAGTCTTTCCCCTTTAGTTCTTTATTCAATATCTGCTCAAAACACTGTGTTCTAAACCTGATTTATTATTTACCTTAGTGAAGCTTACCGAGAAGTTTGATTCAAGTGTGTATGGATTCGAGACATTTCCTGCCAAATACTGCAAAAGCATTAGAATGTGTTACATCCGAATGCTAATTGAAAACAAATTATATTGTTATTATTATAAGAACACATGGCTTTAAGGATTCAGTATCCAAACCGACACAGTAAAAAAAACAATTGTGACAGTCACTGCTGTATAATCTATGGTCACTGCGTTCCGAATCACGTCAACCATAGATATAGAATTCTATATCTATGACGTCAACACAGGTAGTATCAGCACGTTCTTGAAATCGCTCCTTTCATCCCACTGCCTTCCAAATCACATAAACAGGCATACAAACATATAGCTACTGTCTGTCAAAACCTTTTATCTCGGGAAAGCGAAAAGGTATCGAGTTGAAATTAAAACCATATACTCAGGTATGCGGCCCCTTGAAGCTGTGAAAAAATCTGATTTCTAAGAGATACGGCCGTTTATATCGCAAAAACCGTATATTTCGACACTCTCAAGGGAATTATTAAGGTACTTCTCGTTGACGTAGAATCCTGAAAGGCATGAAGAAAGGTCTTAGAGACGCACAGGACCGTTCATTGTGGCGATATTTGAGGGAGGCCTATGTCCAGCAGTGGACGTCTATCGGCTGAAATGATGATGATGATGATGAAGGTCTTATAGCACAAATAATAGGAAAAATCTGAAAGCTGTAATTTGTAGTTACGTCCCAAAAAAAACTTTTATTTTATATTCTTTATTGTACACACAAAAAATACTTAACATTAATATTCTATTATTTCAGACCTTTCCATCCATAATATATCTATCCCCATAATATATCCATAATATGTATAAAACAACACACAACAGAAATACCAGATGTTAGTAACACAAAAAACTTAACAACTATGTTAGTAGACAGTATTTACAGGAGCATGTAGTTGTTAGGCATGTTATTAAAAACCAGTCTGTCAACTAACACCAATATTGAGATTTAAATTGACGATTGTCATATTAAAGTTTTCAGACTTTTTCCTATACTTGTGCTATGAGACCTTGATTTATGCCTTTCAGGATTGTAGGTCAACAGAAAATACACTACAGGTTTTGATTTCCTAGCGAGTATCAAAATATGCTCCTACACGAAGCATAAACGACTTTATCTTTAGATTGCATTGACTTAGAAGTCTGATTTCTTCACTGCTTTCAAAGTCAAAGTCAAATGTTTTTATTTCACATAGGCCTACATGGGCACTTATAAATCGTCAGAAAAAAGTGCTGCTTGGGATAGTGCACCTGAGTATTTGGTATTAATTTCAACTTGATATTTCCACGCGTTCCTGAGAAAAAGCGTCTTTCCTATTTTACCGACTTAGGTATAGAACTCTAAAAACACACGATGGACACATAGCATACGTGACACAAACCATGTTTTTAAATCCAAGTTATAAGGTGAAGAAGTAAGAAATATAATCGGGTCCCTAAACAACACCAACTACTACTGCCTCTATTATTTATTATCCCCCAATATATTGAACACGATCGAATTTATTAGATTCTGGCAAAGCAGTTTTCCAGACAAACTTAAACGGTCCATCCATTTTTGAAAAACGTGTAAAAAAAGGTCCCACAACATATAGGTACTTAAATAATTAAAGAGCCCTCTTCACTCGGAATTGCTTTTGATGAGCTAGCGATTTTGACCGTGAAATAGTTCGGAACGCGGCGATTTACACTGACAGACAACTGACAGTCTGACAATTGCATTGACAGTGATTGACAGACTTGACAGTTTGACACAAACAAACAAAAACAAATTCTCTTGTATGAAATGTACTTTTAGCAAAAATCAAATAAACAGTTACAGAGTTTCCTTATAATTGCTACTGTTCTGACGTCAGTAGATTTAAACAATTGGCTGTAGATATATATAAGTGGTTCTCCTGTCTTATGCTCAATGTCAGCGACAGGCGACGTAGCACCACCGAGCGTGTTCGTTCTGGACGGTGGCTTCTCAACGCAGCTGTCATGTCATGTCGGCACCTCTGCGGACGGACACCCGCTGTGGAGCGCACGCTTCCTGCAGACGCAACCAGAAGATGTTGTCAACACACATCTTGACTTCTTGCGCGCCGGCTCCGACGTTATCATGACCAATACTTATCAAGCTTCAGTCGGTGGCTTCGTGAACCATCTCGGCCTTACTCCTGAGAAAGGATTCGCTCTCATTAAACACGCAGTGGAACTTGCCCAGCGTGCTCGCGACACGTACTTAGAAGAATGTCGTGAGACCGGCCACCATCCGGCGACTCCTCTGATCGCCGGCTCGATCGGGCCGTACGGCGCGCACCTGCACGACGGCTCCGAGTACAGCGGCAACTACGCCGACGTGACAGCTGTTGACACCATGCGGGAGTGGCACATGCCCAGGATCAGGGCCCTGGTGGAAGCTGGAGTTGACTTCTTAGCTTTTGAGACAATACCTTGCCTGAAAGAAGCTGAAATGCTTGTGAAGATATTAAAAGAGTTCCCTAAAATGAAGGGCTGGTTGAGTTTCAGTTGTAAGGATGAGCATTCATTAGCACATGGAGAAGACTTCAAGACAGCAGTGAAGAAGTGTTGGGACTTGAACCCCGACCAGCTAGTGGCTCTGGGTGTGAACTGCTGCTCACCTAAGATTGTTGCAGAGTTATTCAAGGGTATCAATGATGACAGGATAGAGTCCCCCATTCCATTCATAGCATACCCTAACTCTGGGGAGAAGTACAACGCACAGATAGGGTGGATAGACCGGGACAAGTGTGAGGCCCTCGCTAACTTTGTGCCTGACTGGCTGGATGTTGGAGTGAGATATGTGGGAGGATGCTGCAGGACATACGGAGCTGACATCTCCCTCATCAAGAACCAAGTCCAGATCTGGTTGGATAGTCACAATAAGTCTGACTAACGTCTCTCTTGCACTACCCTGGCCACATCTTGAAGAGCTTTATATGTTACAAGAGAAATAGTAATTTATGTAAATATATTTATCTAAAATCAGTTGCAATATTAGAAAATAGAAACTAAAGTCAGATGATTTAATCTTTGCTTCTATTGCAGTCCTGTCTACATAATAGACACCAAGTTCTCTATTGTAAAACAGAACAAGTCTGATGCTATAGAGTCTAGACTGTTGTTTTTAAAAGTAAATATCATGTTATATTATGTGTGTTATTGATTCTTAATTAAACCACCTTCTAATGGTATCAGTCAGCTATACATGGGATATTTAAGAAACTCCTGCATTAAGCTAGCCCGCCTAACTAGCAGGAATAGTCAACATATTTGAAAAACAAAACTTTACAGAAAGATAGCAAATAAACTATTTTTATAGATTGGAATAAAAAAAATGAACACAGGCAATGTAAATTGTTGTTATCATTGTGTCATATTGTAATATAATAATTTTATTTGTAAGGAATCCAAAGACTTAAAAATGACTGAACTCATTTCCAGAGGGTATTTGGAATATCTGTAAGGAAAAAGCAGAGAGATGACAAAGTTAAAAAGTTGTTGAAAGAAAATGAAGATTTGAGGGAACAAAACTTGAAACTGACTTTTGAAAGTAACAAACTGAAGAAGGAAATGGGGAAGGTACTGTGGGGAGTGGACCACTTATGCCTTAAACAGTTAAAATATGTTTCCTGTCTACATACTTGTATAATATTAATGATATAGTTTAACTTACAATACAGAGTGTTAGGATAATAGGAGTTAATGTTGTAGATACTGCTTCTGTTCATTTCCATAGGCAGCAGAAGCAGTATCTAAAATATGCCCGCCTATTTTCGTTACACTCTGTATGTCAGTTTTCCTATGTTTTTGTTAACCTTATCTTTCTGCTACATTATGACGTCGGAGATGGATCTTAGCGATTCAGAATTATATGGCTTCCACTGCTCTATTATCACAATTTGCATGCCACTGCCTTCCACATCACTTACAGATTTGTTTTGTTACGTTCCCGCGCCTGGCGTGCCAGTGGTGTGCAAAATGCGTCATGCACAACTTGTTAACTACGATAACACTTGCATGATGCAACTATTGTTAAAATGTGACGTCGATATACTCTTTATTGTTATTTAAATAAAATATACTGTTTTTATGTACGTTATGTTGTCTTTTACTGTTGTGTAATTCTTAAGCACTGCTACAAAGAAACATAATCCCTCCCACAAAAATGATGTTTTGACTGATTCAAATCTAGTCTCTAACCAAGACCTCGTTTCCTTTCAATTGATTTTGCAACTTACATCATTCAACTGTTCTTGATTTTTTACCACTTTTCACAAGAACTGAATTTAATTTTATCCCTCTGTTAAGTGTGTGTCTCATAATATAATATATATATATACTTACTTACCAGTTGAATGACAACAAGTTCTCGGACTACCTGTCACTGATGCGCGAGCGCGACGCGCGCTACACGTTATACTTCGAGAACCTGGCGCTGCAGCTGAAGCTCAAGGAGCTGGACGGCAGCTCCTACCCCGTGGACGACGCTTACGGAGACCCCGTCGTGCTCAGGATCGCGCTGGATAGATGCAGGTGATCTATGACAAGTTCTCAGACAACCCGCTGCTGCAGATGAAGCTCAAGGAGCTGGACGGCAGCTTCTACCCCGGTCATATCATTTCAGCCGAAGGACGTCCACTGTTGGATATAGGCCTCCCAAGTGTCGCGACACTGCGTGTTCCGATGCGCAGTCGCCACTCTAGAACCCTTCGGCCCCATCGACCATCCGATTTGCGAGCAAGCAACTAGAAGAATCGCCAAACTTAAGTGGCAGTGGGCAGGGCACATTGCTCTACCACGCTACTTGAAAGAATTCTATCAACCATTGGACAGGACTAATATAATTAACTTCCCCAGGGAACAGCTGTCCATAACCCAGACAGACCTGAAGAAGATGACGGACGAGTACGCGGACACGGTCCCCCGGAGGGAGTACGACACACTGGAAGCGAAGCACTTCCACCTCTGCAAGGCGCTGGACAAGCTGGAGGACGAGTACAAGTTGCTACGGAATCAAAACAACAGGCTTTTGGGTACGCAGGAATTTCATCAACAAATTAATAATAGTTGTTTTTACTGGACATTGAGAAGGGAGTCTTTTTATGGTGCCATAAAAGAAGACCTCAAAAGAAGAAAAAACGGAAACTTCTTTGTTGTCCGTCTGTCTGTCCAGAGCCTTTGTCTCGGGAATGCGTGGAGGTATCAACTTGAAATTAAAACCATACTCAGGTCTGTAGTCCCTTGAAGCTGTGAAAAAAAATCAAAATTTTAAATAAAAAAAAAGATACGGCCGTATACCTATGTCGCAAAAACGTAAGTATATTTTACAAAATAAAATACTTTTTTTGCGATTTGGAGTTTAAATAAACGAAATCTTTGAAACTCCATTCGAATTGTACCTACTATTTACATAGGTAAGTTTGTACCTACGGAACCCTCGAATCAATGCGCGTTTCGACTAACACTTGCCCAGTTTTTTGGGTTCCGTACCTCTAAAGGAAAAAACGGAACCCTTATAGGATCACTTTGTTGTCCGTCCGTTTGTCTGTCAAGACCCTTTATCTCAGAAACGCGTGGAGGCATCGAGTTGAAATTGAAGCTGTGAAAAAATCAATTTTCTAATGTAACGAAAAAAAAAGATACGGCCGTTTATGTCGCAAAAAACGTACCTACATTTCAACACTCTCAAAGGAATCAAAATTCATAGGGTACTTCCCGTTGACCCAGAATCCTGAAATTTGGCATAAAACATGGTCGTATAGTATAGATATAGGAATAAATCTGAAAACTGTAAATTTGTAGTTACGTCACAAAAAAAAACATCTTCGTACTTAACTCATTTCGGGAATCGAACAAAAAAAAGGTAAGTTTGTGCGGAACCCTCAGAGCGCGAGTCCGACTCGCACTTGCTCTGTTTTTTTAAAGTTTGAATCAAAAACTGCTGTTGCGGGTGGAGTATCCCAGAAGGGGATCTAGTTTTGATCTCCAAGTTAGACGCAAGCATATAGTAAGATGTTGATGTTATCGCATCGCCCCAGCCCCATGTGACATGTCACTTGGGGCGATAACCTTACCGACGCTAATCAATTGAACGCTCTCAGGGGTAATATGCGCGATATTTTTGTGTTATTTACGTAATCACATACATCATCGCTTACCATCAGGTGAGATAGTGGTCAAACGCGAGCCTATCAATAAATAAAAAAAAACACATCTTATGTAACCTTTATCTTCAGCATCAAAGAAGTCTGTCGAGGAGGAGTTGTTCGAGACGAAGGAGCGCTGCAGTGAACTGGAGCGCGCTGGCACGCCGCGGCCGCAGTGGGAGCTGTGTGCCGACTTCATCGGAGGAGGGCGAGACAGGTGGATACTGACCCTTATTGTTCGAGAGCAAGGAGCGCTGCAGTGAACTGGAGCGCGCTGGCACGCCGCGGCCGCAGTGGGAGCTGTGTGCCGACTTCATCGGAGGAGGGCGAGACAGGTGGATACTGACCCTTATTGTTCGAGAGCAAGGAGCGCTGCAGTGAACTGGAGCGCGCTGGCACGCCGCGGCCGCAGTGGGAGCTGTGTGCCGACTTCATCGGAGGAGGGCGAGACAGGTGGATACTGACCCTTATTGTTCGAGAGCAAGGAGCGCTGCAGTGAACTGGAGCGCGCTGGCACGCCGCGGCCGCAGTGGGAGCTGTGTGCCGACTTCATCGGAGGAGGGCGAGACAGGTGGATACTGACCCTTATTGTTGGAGAGCAAGGAGCGCTGCAGTGAACTGGAGCGCGCTGGCACGCCGCGGCCGCAGTGGGAGCTGTGTGCCGACTTCATCGGAGGAGGGCGAGACAGGTGGATACTGACCCTTATTGTTGGAGAGCAAGGAGCGCTGCAGTGAACTGGAGCGCGCTGGCACGCCGCGGCCGCAGTGGGAGCTGTGTGCCGACTTCATCGGAGGAGGGCGAGACAGGTTGGCCGTTCGGTCGGATGGTGGACCGTTATTGCAACAGCAATATATACTTTTACTACTGACTCGGCAAACGTAGTTCTGTCATTAAATTATATGCTATTATACTAAATATTATAGGCTATTTTTACCCTCCTACCTGGGGGCACGATGGTACAAATACAAGTTTCTATATACTCTTCATTGTGTGTGCCTGTGCTAAATAAATTTGTTTTCTTCCTTTATATTTGATCGACAATTCCGCCCAGCCTATGTGTCCTACCACTGGGTCATGCGTCTCTGTGCCTAATGAAAATCATAGAATGTTGTTAAAATGCGTAATTAACTGTGGATGACGTCTTTCGGTTGAACGATGTTGAACATCCAAATATTCAGATTTAAGATTTTGGTGTACAATAAAGTTTATTATTATTATTATTTCTTTATTGTCAGGCAACTAGGGCCCATAGATAAAATACATAATATTACAATCTTATAAACAAAATAAACTAATACATATTAAAAATAACACAAACAATTAACTATAATTATACACGTAACATCGGCGTCGTGTTCCGCTGCGTGGTGTCGCGTAGCCGTCCTCGGAAACGTCGATACACGACACCTTTCGGCCAAAAGTCGTCTCTCAAAAAGGTCTGTAGATGGTGGGTTGGAACTCGTATCACGAACGACTTGAAGTTGGTATCATGGCACGAATCCAGCCTTTCGACCCTCGAGAGTCCAGTTGCTCTTTATCTGCATAAACTCCACGACTTCCTCAACCTTCGTAGAGCAATGCAAACGCGAAATATACAGCTGCGTCGTAGGCACAGCAGGACACAGCAGCATATTTGGTCCACTCGGTGCGGTACCGCACAGGTTACGGGAACAGGGCTTCTTCTTCTTCTTTTCTACTCGAGTGAAACCCTCTTCATCAACTTCGCCCTTTTTTGGCAAGGAGCTACGGACAGCAGTCAGGGGTTTATTCTATTCTATTCTGCCAGAGGTTAAGCCTTTTGATATATAATAGTAATGAATGTATTTTCCCCAGATGGTGGCAGCTAGCCAGCGGTCTATCCTCGCGGAACATCCTGAGAGTGCTACTGAAGGAACTCGGGCCGGCTGCCGAAAGTGACCAACTGGAGCATTTCGATGGACTTGTAAGAGCAATCACTTGAAACAATAACGCTTCGCTTACCTTCAGTTATAGCATGGAATAAAGGTCTTTTAGCCTACAGTGAATAAATAACTTCTAAATAAGCAAGCATAGGTACACCATCATCGATCATTTCATCGTCAAGACGAAATTTTGTAAATGTGTATATGTTTGTTAGTTCATTAGTGAAGTATTTGATGTACCTAATGTATATTTTTCCTGAACAACAAATAATAATTATTATTATTATCACGCTAGCACAGATTTAGATGAAATTAATTAACCCACAGGTAGACCCATATCCGACCCATATAAATAGTACACAGGAAACTTTTTATCCTGGATCTACCCTTGAGACAATTTACAGCTTCCACGCGAACGAAGCCATTGACAGCCACTAGTCATATAAAAAGAAAATCATGATGTATTTTTGTTTCCCTAGGGCATGGATCCCGCAATACCACCGTACTTGCGCTACGAAGGCAAGGTCCGCAACTTGCGGCTCTCGCGGCGCGAGGTCAGCCTCGTCATCAACGACATCTGGCTCGGCAAGAGGGACAGCCAGGACGTGGCCATGCAACACTACGTCACGCAGTACTTTGAGGACAGGTGGGGACTTAGCTACTGTGCTGTTAGGTGTGGAAGACGCTTCTAAAGCCAACAGTTGAAGCAGTGAGTTGTATGTCGGTGAATTTGGTTTTCTTAATAACAGTCATTTGTTTTTGGATCAGAATGTTGGGCTGTGAAAAAGACGGATGAAAACAGATTGCACGTAGCGGAGATGAGAATGTTAAGATGGATGTGTGGTGTGACGAGAATGGATAAAGTGAGAAATGAGTATATTAGGGGAAGTTTGAAAGTGGCGCCAGTGACTGAAAAGTTGAAAGGGAATCGTTTGTCTTGGTATGGTCATGTGAAGAGGAGAGATGAAACGCATGTTACTAAAAGAGTTATGAGTTTACATGTGGATGGATGGAGAGGGAGAGGGAGGCCAAAGAAAAGATGGACGGATTGTGTGAGAAGTGATATGAAAGAAAAGGAAGTTAGTGATAGCATGACGAGTGACAGGGCAGAATGGAAGAAAAAAACGTGTTGCGCCGACCCCAAATAACACGGGACAAGGGCAGGAAGATGATGATGATGAGTCATTTGTTTTTGGTACTGCCTAACCAGCATAACATCTCTTTCACATTGTACCGTTCGTGTGCTCCTTCTATCTATTTTAAATATATCTAGGCATACCCAACTACAGCCTCGTTTGAAGTCAGAATAAGATCGTTATTTCTCCCGAACTTTTGCATTGACTTATCGTTTCCCTGCCGGTAGATACGGCCAGCCATCAGTCCGCGCGGAGTGGGCGTACAACCTGTGCGCGGGCGCGGAGCAGATGCTGGACGAGCCGCAGGTGAAGCTGTTCTGGGGCGTGCTGCACGGCCACCTCAGCGAGCACATCTACTGGGGCCACCGCCGCCACTGGCAGGCGCTGCGCGACAGCCTCTACAGGCACAGCAAAGACCAGGAGGTATGATATGGCCTTCTTGGTTTACTTGCAACCCTGTGCCGAGAACCACCAGCTCTACTTGTGTTCTGATGTGTTCTCGTAACCAACCTCGCAGCTGATGCTGCTATAAAAACTTCTTTTAAATCTAGTTCGCCATCCCGACTATATCAAAGTCAAAGTCAAAAGTTTTTTATTTCACATAGGCCTACATGGGCACTTATAAAACGACAGAAGCTAGTGCACGGTTCCAAATTGGTCGTTTCCTATGGAGAAGAACCGGCAAGAAACTCCATCGGTAGACTAATTTTGATGAATTTAAATTTTCCTTTCCACATAGACGATAACAATTGAGGAATTCGAGAAGATAGCGAAAGCAACGTTCCCGCTGAAGAGTGAAGTGGATATCAAGAACCTGATGGATGTAGTGCGCAAGCAGCTCAAACTGAAGATCAACAACAATGACATCAACCTGGATAAACTATTTCAAGAGGTACTAACACTATATTAGATTTATCTGGTCTGTTAGTCTAGTGGTTAGTGGCCCTGATTGCTATGTCGGAGGTCGTGGGTTCGATTCCCACCCAAGACAAATGTTTGTGTGATGAGCACGATCATTTGTTCTGTGTCTGGGTGTATGTATTTATTTAGAAATATATGAGTATTTTCAGTTCAGTATATCAGTTGTCTAGTACCACAAGCTCTGCTTAGTTTGGAACTAGATGGCGTTGTGTGAAAGTTTGGAATATTATTATTATATAAAATGGACTGCTTTATCTGGTTCTGCTTTAGCGACCGCATACTAGATACCTACACAGTGTTAACGCGGCGATTCAACGCGACTACGGTTGTAAAGCGATCCGATGTGGTTCACGCGAATTCGACGCGATGCGGCGGCTTAGTTATACGTCGCGCAAAGTCGCTGCTTCATTAGTTCGCGCGAAAATATCAAACCAACTGATTATGTCCGCTTCGCTTCGCTCTTCGCCGCACCGCACCCACGTGTGTGCGGTTGGTCACGTAGGCCAACACAATAGAGGTCAACAATTTGTTCGAATCGCGCCGCATCGCTTCGCGTTCGTGTTGAATCGCTTATACATATAGGACTCCGCGTCCACAAGGTGGACCGATGAACTTACTTAACTTAGCGTAACTGCGACTATTTTTAACGTAATCGATCGCGCGATTTATACTAAAGTTGTATAAGCGATGTCTGAATAACGGAAAAAATCTTTTTTTTTGTGATACGTCAACACGATCGAGTCTGTTCAAAAACTCGCACCAAGCCTTCGGCGATGGCCGCCAGTCCGCTGGTTACTGCAGTTGCCAACTGGGGGGAGATATTCACTAGCGCATGCCCAGCAGTGGACGTCTTTCGGCTGAAATGATAATGATTTACGATAGACACTTACTACTACTACTACTTTGTAATATTTATTTCTTACGATCCATCCTAAGGTTGTCTGGTAGATATCGCTGTTAGCGATGAGACCGCCTTTGTACCCATAGATTTATACTCCATCGGTTTAGGTAGTTAACTAAACGTAAACAATCTTAATATTATGTATTTTTATTTAAAAAAATCGTATAGAAGACATACAAAGATTATTTAAATTTAGTTAATTACCAAACATCGGTATAGGTAAATAACAAATTGTAAACATTTTTAGATAAAAATTATAGACAACTTTTAGATAAAAGACATGTCAAGATTGTTTACTTTTAGTTAATTACCTAAACAGATGGAGTATAAGTTTATGTATAAGTTGTGTTACTTTTTTGGTGTACAATAAAGTTTATTCTATTCTTACATACAACTTTGCACAGTTTATTAGAGCCTTGTTTTTGTCTGTTAGTCGAATAGTTTTTCAACACATTAATTATATGTCAATTTTGATCGATTCCCCAGAATGAAGAAGGCTTCGACCGCGTAGAGTTCGCCCGTGAGCTATTCCGGCAGCGGCAGCTGGCGCAGGACAAGTACATCCGCGAGGTGCTGGCCGAGCTCGGCGGGAAGCACGGCGCCAACAAGACTGTCACTGTCGAGAATGTCAAGCGGGCCTTTGCTATCGTCGATCCGGCCATTGGTAATGACATAAAATAAGTATTTACTTAATTTATTATTTATTTATTTATTTTATTAACCTTCATGCAACATAAAGTACAAAGGCGGACTTAATGCCTGGCATTCTCTACCAGTCAACCTAGGGTGGTGAAGAGACAATATGGTAAGTGCTTATAACGAAAATTTTATACAAAAAACAAGATTTAAAAAAAAGTATACATATAATTAAAATAAACATACATATATATTTAATATAATATATACATACATATTAATATAAAGTAACGAAGGAAGTTTTGAAACGATTCTGCAATTGGTGGAGCAAAAAAAAAATTGTAAGAATAAAACAGGAAATATAAATTTGAATAACCATCATCCATCATCATCATCAGCGTCCCCACTAGACTACTGGAAACAGACTTAAACTAAACAAAAGTCTGTTTAGGATTTTTGTTGAGTAATAGCGACATCTGTGGTGCCATATAGGAATTAAAAGATACAAAATCTTGCATCGCGGTATTAGTGTTCTCCGCGCGATTTGAACAGCAGTCCGTAATCAATTATCGGGCAGTTTTTCGGACTAGACAACATCTGTTTAGTCGGCATTAAAATAATAATAATAACACCTTAGGAGGCTCGCGTTAGGCGACTGGATCAACGACTTGATTCAGAAATCGGTACTCCTGCGGGGCTATTGCGTAACTCTGTTGACAGTTCAAGTGATGACATCATTGAACTGTCAAACAGCTAGTTTCGTATTGCCTATCTTCAGTGACCAACTGCAGTGACGTCATTAGCCACTGGTGCCTTTGATAGCCACCGTAACACTTTTTGACAGATGTTATTGTATCGATACTTTTAAAATTGCGATTGTGTAAGCTTTTGAAGCTGTATAATAGTCGATAAAATTTTAGAGTGGTCACAATAGGCAACGTAAATTTTTATAATTCACCACATTTCCACCGTAATTTGTTAGTCACTTGTGTGATACGTAATACCAATTTTATGAAATTGTCAGTTGACAACTAAGTTTAGTGTGCAACGAATGCTAGTTGTCAACTGTTATTGAAAAAGTTAGCCAATGGCCCCCCAGCTCGGCTCGTATTTTTAGAAGTTTGCTTTCTCTGGAGCCCTGACCGCCGGTAGCTTGGACTCTGTTCCCAATACCGGTGGGTCACATAGCACAAGTATAGGAAAAAATCTGAAAAATGTAAATTAGTAATTACGTCACAAAAAAAAAACGATTAGGTTTAAAAAAAATATTTAAAAATGTAATTTATATGTATAAACAATAAATAAAGGAAATATGATAATAATCATTTATTTTGCTAGAATATGAGTAAAGTAATTAGCCGGCAGTTCTAAACATTCTCCGTAATATGCAACCACAATCTGAATGATTTTTCGAAATAGCCATTCAATTGGGTTTGGCGAACTGAGAGGCTTGTATTGATTATTTTAATGACTATAACGTATAACCACAGTATTACAATATTTCCTACAGTAGCGCAACGCCTTTGATGTCGCGCGATGCCGCCGCCAGTGTAGGTACTTACGCTATCACATGCAAATATGCTAGGGTTGTCATCAAATGGGAAATAAAACAATTGTGATTATTACTATTATGATGTAATTATTTATTCATATGTACATTCAAAATAATTGTGATTATTAAATCTAATGTAATTATTTATTCATAAATATATATTTACATACGTTGCACTGCTAAATATTTACGTGACACTTTATTTTTGGATGTTCTTAATTGTCTATTATAAAATTTAACTACATAATGTATTCGCATTCGGATGAACAATCTGATAAGCCTGTGCCTACCTTCCGGCTCTATCATCAGATCAGTTCGATAGTACCTTATAGCCAAAGTGCATCTCATGACAATTCTAATAAGCGCAAACACGGCTAGGTTACATTGATTAATTACTGAGTTCCAGTGCCTACCTTCCGGCTCCATCATCATCATCAGTTCACTTCGATGATACCATTTTCAACATAACTATTCAGAACCATTTATTTATTTGTATTGTCATAGGCGCTTATCTATCTTCATTGTGATATCTATGTGAGTATGAAGTTCCGTTGGCCATTTCTGGTCTTCATCACCAGTTCCACTTCATCACATGTTACTTTTTTACTGTAAATGCTTAAGTTATCGATGAAAATACTAAAATCGCCATTTGGTTGCCTATAATATTTGAGGAGTTCCCTCGATTTCTCATGGATCCCATCATCAGAACTGGATTCTGAAAAAAATGGAACCAATCGGAAAGCAACTCCTATAAGAGGAAAAAAAAATTTTGCAAATCGGTCCATAAACGACGGAGTTCTGAGATAACACACATAAAAAAAACGTACAACCGAATTGATAACCTCCTCCTTTTTTTGAAGTCGGTTAAAAATATAAGGAAGTGGCCAAAATTGTGTGCACAAGTCAGTTTTGTCTTAGCGGGGGCGGCGGGGCGTCTGGAATATTCCACAAGTCTATGTTACACAAATGAAAAACCTACCTCTCGTCGCGGGGAAATCTATGAAACTTTAAGTCCTTCTGGGATTTCGATGTCGATTTACATCCATACACAGAACAGTTTGTGCGCACCATTATAGAATAAGTAAGTTTAATAAAATTATTACACAAAAAACGAGCCCGCGTCTGCCCTTTGCGCTCGGTACCGCAAACTAAGTAATGACAAGTGTGTTTGCGGTACGCGGCCCGCGCCGCCCGACCCCCCGCGAGTTCCCCTCCGTTGCTCTGCGCAAGTACATTCGTCGCGCTACTGTAGGAAATATTGTAATACTGTGGTATAACGTCCGCGAATCATATTTTAAATCAACATACAAATTGACTCACTACAAATTGAAAAAAAAAAATAAGTTCGAGTTTCCCGTGCTACCCTAGCGCTTTCACCTTAATGCACGTTGTTTTTCTAGATCATATCCGCATGGAGCGCTACATCCGATGGGCGTTTTCTGATACAACTACTGAGCTGAAAAATATTCCTCCGATACCTCTAAAAATTCTGGCCACTCGGCTGGCCGCTGGAGACATAGAACGCGTTGGACCCAGATATCGTGGTGCGCATCGCAGAACGACCTACAAGTAATACCTAAATGTATTTTGTATAATTAAATAGAGGATTTTATATAATCATGTGGTATGTGCACGCAAGAGACTAAGGTTCTGCCAATGCCAAAGAAAAGAGAACATTAATATGTATATCATTGCACTTTATATATCTCAGGACCCTGGAATCCTGCAAGATTCTGGACCTTTGGAAGGTGTTCGAGGGGCCGAAGCCAACTGGCAGAGACCCCTAGACACTTTTCATAGAATGTGGTACCAATTATTGTCGAATTTGTAATAATAAATTAATATAAATATTTTGTTTATCAAATAAACCATATTTGCGTAGGGGTCGGTACTCTCGGCAACACTGTTTTTGCTGCACATAAATGACTTACTTAAACCCGGTATCTTTGGGTATGCAGACGACAGCACTGTTACCGAGAGATATGTGTCTGACGCACGTGCTAGTGGGTCACCGATCCAGTCATCCCGAGAGGCTATGGTTGAACGCTTGAACTCGAATCGTCCTTGAAGGCGGTCTCCGATTGGGGCGATGCCAATCTATCTTGTCAAGTTCAATGCAACTAAAACCCAAGCGTGTCTTTTTTCCGCTAAACGGAGTCAATTCCACCCGGCTCCATCTTTCCGAGGTGTACCCGTGCCAATAATCGACCACCTTGAGCTTCTTGGGGTTACGTTGTCGTCTACTCTCAATTTCGGCTCTTACATCGAGGCAAAGGCTCAACTGGCTGCCAAAAAATAGGGGATCTTAGCAAAGGTGAGACGGTACTTCACGCCGGAACAGCTGCTCAACCTTTGTCAAGCGCAAGTACGATCGTGTATGGAGTACTGCTCTCATCTTTGGGACGGGTCTTCCAACTACCAGCTTGATGCGCTAGAGTCGATTGAGAGGCGAGCCAAGAGGATCATCGGCAATGATGCACTTGTTGAGTCGAAGCTCCAAAGCCTTGGGCATCGCCGCCGAGTTGCTAGCCTGTCGGTTTTCTATCGTTTACATTTCGGGGAGTGTGCACTGGAATTGCACAATCTAATTCCGCCAAGTCCGTTCCATCATCGGACCACTAGAAGTACGGCGTTGCGCCACCGGTACATGGTAAACATAATAATAATATAATAATAATAATAATAATAATCTTTATTTTGTACGTTTAACACACACAGTAACAGTATATGAACAGATATAATAGTTGTACAAACATTGATCAGTAGAAATAAAATGAACATTTGACTCCTAAACTAAGTAAAATAAATACTTGTATCTCAGGAGTCAGATCCTCCTTAGAGATGATCAAAAATTTGATGTTAGGTACAATTAAGATAGCCTTTGTATAGACGTGTAACAGTATAGGGGAATAGTTATACGATGATCGTTAGTAATGATTCGGTATAATCATAAGACAGTTTTTGCAACCAATTAGATAGCTTAGTTTTAAGTGAATATTTGTTTAATGTATAAATATTGATCAGATGGTGAATCTTATTATAAATGCGAGCGCTTAAGATAACGAATTGCCGACCTGCGAAAGCGGTCCGACTATTTAGAGAGTCACTGACCGGAAAACCTCGACGTCTAAGAAGAATGCTAGTGTCTAGCATGGAATGACGGCGTAAGACTACACGCAAAACAAACAGTTGCCGCACGGTGAGGACTTGGGATTCTGAGTACAGCTGAGTAGTTGGGTAATCTCTTCGCTTAAAATGCATAACCTTAAGAATTGCCCTTTGTTCACGCTCTGCTTGAAGCAGAAGGCATTTATAGGTGCCTCCCCATACAGGAATGCAATACATGAGGATCGATGCACATAAGCTTTGGTAAACTAAGGACAAGGTTGCAGGATCAGCAGCATGTCTCAATTCCTTGAACAGATAAATAAGCTTCCTTGTCCTCGAGCATAAAGCCTCAATGTGTGAACGCCAGGAAAGATTTGAGTCGATGTACACCCCCAGATATTTGATACTTGAGACTAAAGAGAGTGTCAGACAGTGACAAGAGGCGTCGTGAACTGAGCAAGAGTGGACTTGTACTGCACTGGATTCAGCTGGTTTGGGGTCTGAACTGGACAGCGAGAAGCGTATTAGCTTTGTTTTGTCGATGTTAAGAGTCAGCAAGTTAGCTGAAAGCCATTCAGTAACAAGGCGGAGGGAGTGTTCTGTTCTATCCTTAGCTTTATTCCAGTCAGTATCATAAACAACAAGTGCAGTGTCGTCTGCATAGGTGAATATTTCACAGTTAGGGATGGACATTTTGCACAAGTCGTTTATGTATATCAGGAACATGGTTGGACCCAATATACTTCCCTGCGGAACACCGAAACCAATACACTCCTCTTCACTGACAAAAGAATTAATTTTTACGCATTGGGTTCTATTAGTTAAATAATCAGTGAAGATTTTCAACGAGAGCCCGCGGATCCCCAAGTTTTCCAGCTTTGAAAGCAGCATAGGAACAGAAACAGAATCGAATGCTTTGCATAAATCGAGGAAGACACCGTAGCACTTAAGTTTTTTATCCATTTTAGAGACAACGCTATTAGAAAGACCTAGGACAGCGTCTTCAGTCGAGATTCCCTGTCGAAAACCATATTGATTTTTTGCAATGATGTTGAATTTGGAAAGATATCCCACCAGAGCATTATTCAATATTTTTTCAAGGATTTTAGACAGGGAGGTCAGAACCGAGATGGGTCGATAATTAGAGACATTGCTTCTGTCTCCACTCTTAAAGATTGGGTGGACCACTGCCTTCTTGAAAATTGTAGGAAATGTACCGGTCTCAATTGCACGATTGCAGATGTGTGTTATGGGTGGAGTAAGAGTAGCAGTAGATTGCTTCAGGATTTTTACTGGGATGTTGTCATGTCCAGTGGCGCAATCTGAACGTAGATTGCTTAAAATTCCATAAACTTGAGATTCGTCAATCGGCATGATTACAAGTGAATTAGACGGAGATGGGTGACTAAACGGGGCGGGATTAGAGGGCGGAACGATTTTAGAAGCTAGTTTCTCGCCTACACTGGCAAAGTAGCTATTAATTTTATTAATCGAGGTTTTGGCATCAGACGCGCCCCGGATAAGTTCGTCGGGTGACTGATGCTGGACAGAACAGTTAGTTATGGCTTTAAGGGCCTTCCATGTAGCTTTGATGTTATTTTTAGCCCTTAGTAATTCGTTTCTGTCATGAGCTCGTTTTAGTTTTTTTAATATCTTATCCAGGAAGTTGCGATATCGAGAGTACGTAAAGTCTGTTTTTTAATCAGAGATAATGATTTGACAATTCGAATGTTGCATGTTTTTTCCATTTCATAAATAGTGAGGTACCGTAACCGATATTGAACAAAAAAACCGAAAATATTCGTAAAAATAGTTTCATTTTAAAATGCAACTAATTATGGTAAGTTTTTGTATTTTCTGAAGGTAATTTGAAAGATGCAAATGTCTAACTCATTAAGCCTAAGAATTAAAGACTAGCAAAAGCTGCGTCATTTTATTTTTTCGTCTCGATTTGTTATCACCAAACCCAGACAAAAATATAGAATTACCCAGTGATATTTTTGCTGACATTTTATTACAACTTTAATAATAGGTAATGATAGGACTTCGGTTTGAAAACTAATAATAGTTAAAATTAAACAATCATAAGTCCTCTTTTTGTACTATTTTCGCATGGATCTCTTATAAAATTGTAGCGATAAACGAATCAAGTGTCCGTTTCTTGTAATGCAGTCATGTGAATTCACAGCTTGACAACCAATGGGCACGCCATAATCATGACGGTCAGTCCCCTCTTTGAGGAGTGGCTGGAGAGGCGTCACGGTGTCCTCATCTTCCGCATGAAGCAAGTCCTCACCGGACATGGTCAGGTTCTAGTACAGGCCAAGGTCCAGAGCGAGGAGGAATGGAAGGGGGTCGCCTCCTTCTGCGAAACAGTAATGCTAGCGAAGGAGGAGGCTGCACGAGTGAGGGAACGAACATCTTTTCGTTCCAGTCGCCGAGACCCCAATCCCGACTACCACAATGTCAATACCAACGTCAAGCAATGGGTAGCTTGCCGTCCAGCAGTCCGGTAATTGCCGGGACTGAGCCCCATTCGTCGACAGCGCTTAGTGATCCACTCGCTCTTCAAAGAGATGTCAGCAAACCGGAGGAGCTCAGTAGAGCCGATCTGGTTTTAGGCAGTAAAAGTCTGACACGCCCTCCTGCCCCGCCCATACCGGGAGAAGTCATTGGATGAATTCCCATCTTGAAAAAATATTGACGACCAATGATGATAACTTTTTTAATTCTAACGCATAAACTGAGACTGTCTCGTTCCGCTCTTGTAAACCGGATATAAAATTGTGTTGTGACTGCTCCCTGGTAAAAGAAAGTAGCTAAGAATTCATGATTTTCAACCGCGCCCGCCACGGTGGAGCTAGTTTATTTCTAAACTCACGAGACCGGAGTTTTGTGTGGTTATACAGCCGTCGCAGTTGGGGTTATCGCTTGAAAACTTGGCAGATGACAATCGCAAGACGGGCGGTTCATTATCAATTGAGCTCCAGACCACCGTGGACATACACCAGAAACGAGCTGTTGCGTTATACTTACTTCACAAAAAAAATGAAAAAAAGAAGGCCTATAAAGTTCTGGGTGCATCAATCGATTTTTGGACTTCGCATCGGATTTTTCTACCCCCTGAAGGCCACTACGGGTGTTAACCGACCGCAGAGAGTGCGGGCGCAACCTGCTGAGTCTGCGGGTGACCGTGGCCCACACCATTCTACTAGTTGCCCGCCGGTGCAGCGGGGAGCGGGATACATATATCTCTAGCATTCTACAGAAGCTGCGGGCCCGCAACCGCAGCGGATGCGGGTAAAAACGGTTTTGTGAGTTCTCAGTATAAGTAAAAGTCCGAGTGTAAAAAAATATGGTAATATTTTTGAATATTTCTAATTATTACAATCTTCAATTCATATTACACTTTGCTATTAACAAACACTATCGTATTTTGGGCCTACTTGCCTTAGAGGTTGTATTATTAAAAGAACCGGTATAAAAAAATCGAATTTGGAGACATCACTTGTATCAAAAAGCAGGCAACATATTTCTGGAGTTTGACATTTGGACTTGTCAAATCATTATCTGGGATTAAAAAACGCACTTTAGTTTTTAGGATCAGGTTATCTGGGGACAATTTCGATTTTTGGTGTAGCATGTCCCGGTTTTGAATGCAACGAACAAGACCCGGTGTCATCCAGGGTTTGAGCATTCTCGTTCTGTTAGATACCCTTATGGTTGAAGTGTGATTTGAACAACTTTTCTGAATCATATCAACGAATAGATCAGCAGCAAGGTTTGGGTCACATTCATTCATTACGGGACGGAAATCGGTGTGGTCTAATTCGTTACGGATGCCTGAATAATTGTAACGAAGAACAGTTGAATTTTGTGCCTTCACGGAGTTCCCATGGGTTTTCAAACTAAGGACGATGGGAAGGTGGTCAGTTATATGAGTGTTAAGTACAATTACGCTAGCCGAATTAGTTGTTTTTAACATTATGTGATCGAGGGAATTTTCTGATCTAGTGGGAAGTGTATGAGCCGTACATCCCAAACATACGCACAAAACGTTTTGAGAACACATTTATTATGCGTACAGCCAAGGAGTGGAATTCCTTGCCGGAGTCTGTGTTTCCTGATAGCTACAACTTAAGGGTCTTTAAGTCAAGAGTGAATAGGCTACTTTTAGGCAAACGTGCTCCATCGTCGACCACATCATCGCTTACCATCAGGTGAGATGGTGGTCAAACGCGAGACTACCATTAATAAAAAAAGTGCTTTTTTTTACTTGCCTTTGGAATTATAAGGTTTTTACTCTATTTTCCAAAAAACCGATATTTGCAAAATGATAACGCGTTTTTCGCACTGGTGTATCCGAACGTTTCGCTCATGAACAAGTTGCTCCAAAAAAAAAAATGAACAAGCTGTCAATGTCAAACAAGCATGTCTGTCATCCGGACAACATAACCTCAAAATAAAACGAAACATGTTTGTTTACACCACATGACAACACAAACTGAATTTAATTTGCCTCTTGAAAACGATAATACTGACTAAGCCGTCAAAAAAATGGCTGATATAGTTGATAATGAAGAAGTCGATAGAGATACTGTGGCACCTGAAATTCTAGAACAACAGTTCCAAAAGAAATACAAGTTACTAACAGAAAGTGCAGTATCACTTAAGAAATCATACATAAACAAATTACACGCTACAAAGTAAGTATATTGGTCATATTATTTAAATTCCTATACGTAATTGAATATGCTATACCTATGCAAAGTACCAATAAGTCATGCTTTTGTATGTTTTAAGTGAAACTATGATTTTGATCTATTAAACATCTTTTATCTATTCGTGTTATAGCTACTTATTTAAAAATCACATGTTGAAGAGTGACAAGTGTTCTTTCATTTTATTTAATTGAAATCTGCAGATCATTAAAACTAGCAGTGAGTCTATCAGACAACAGCATAGAAGTGTATCAGCTGAACAACACATCCCTGACAAAAGTGTGTCGACTCAGTGGACATGAAAAAGCTCTCACAGAAGTTGTCTGTGACCCTAAAGAGGACCACCTTGTGTATTCAGCTGGGCAGGATGGACTTGTGAAATTGTGGGACACTAGAAAAAGTGGCAGTTGTGTACAGGAGTATAAAGGTGATTTACTTGCAAGCACTTCTATTGATAACTTGAGGCCTTGGTGAACATAAATCTAAAATCCCATTTAGACTGATCTATTTGTGTATTACAACTTGGTGGATGCCATGCCATACCTCTTGGGAGCTTATAAATGGTGTTATATTTAATACTGTCAGCTTACATCATCCTATCTAAACACAAACTTTAGTTTGGTGTGATGATATTTTTGGGAAAAACTTGCCCAGAGACTTTGGAAAGTTTTGGAAAAAGGAAAGGGAAGCTTTGCCGAGCAGTGGCATACAATCTAGACTAAATAAAATGTATGTTTGAACTAACAAAAATATTCTGTATTTTCAGATAATGAGGAAGAGCTAGTCAGGCCATATGAATGCATGGACGTCTCCTGTAATGGCCGGGTCCTGTGTGCAGGGAGCCAGCTGGTGGAGGACGACGCCTACCTGGTGTTCTGGGACAACCGCCTCACCAAACCACTGGGAGGGTACTGGAATTCACACACTGATGATATCACACAGGTAACAGAAACAAATGTTTTTTTTAAGCTTACTGCTAGGTATGAGCTTTCCCAAAGTTCATTCATCTATCATCAGTGCCTTTCGACCCCGCGCTATTCTATTGCGCAGCACAAATATGCAGGCTTGCAATCCTTTCAAGCTGTGAGAAACATCTCTAAGTCAACACAATCAAAAGATACGACCGTTTATACCGAATATTTTGACACTCTCAAGGGCATCAAAACCAAGAAACAAGGTCTCACAGCAAAGTTTCCTAGTAAAGGAAAACATCCAAAAAGGTTCATTTGTAATTTTATCACAATAAATATTTTTTTTTACAATTACTTACATTAGCAGTTAAAAAATTTACCATGATGTATGGGAGAACACTTAGTGAGGCCGACTGGCATGTGGCCGTTTTTTTTTACATTTGGAGCATCTATTCAGATCACTCACATCCATCTTTTCTTTGGCCTCCCTCTCCTTCTCCATCCATCCACATTTATCTATGTTCATAACTCTTTTAGTAACATGTGTTTCATCCCTCCTCTTTACATGACCATACCAAGACAAACAATTCCCCTTCAACTTTTAAGTCACTGCTGCCTCCTTCAAATTTCCTCTAATATACTTACTCATTTCTCACTATGTCCATTTTCGTCACACCACACATCCATCTCAAAATTCTCATCTCCACTACATGCAATCTTTTTCCATGTCTTTTTCACAGCCCAACATTTTGATCCATTCAGTATGACAGGTCTTATCACGGATTTTTAGATTTTACCCTTCAACTATTAACTATTCTGACCACTATCTTCCCAAATTACCTATAACTTAAGTCACATATCAGCGGTAGACACCAGTAGGCGTCTAAGTAAACTTGACTTTATCACCATACATTACACAACTAAGAACAAACACCCTTAAATCCAGGTTAAATTTCATAAAACAAAAACAGAGATACTAGCGACCGGCTCCCTGGACGGACTCCTCAACATATTCAACGTGATGGAGCTGACGGAAGACGATGCGCTAACATACTCCCTAAACGTGGAGAACTCGGTGGAAAAGCTGTCGTGGCTGGATGAGAAGCAGGTGGGCTGCATCACGCAGTCCAACGACCTGCAGCTGTGGGACGCCGACAGTGGGGATATGCTCAGGAGCTTCACTAGAGACAAAGTGTCGAGGAGTATCAAGGTGAGCTGTCTGAAACTGAAATCGTACATTCTGATGCAAGTGGACAAATTAATGCCCACATGGCAGGTTATCAATACATTTACTGGAATCAATGTCATAAACATAATATTTAGTAATTAATTACTAAGACTTATTTTGCAGTCTCTGCTTCAATTACAGCAGGCCACTTGCATCAAACTGTACTATTCTCAGTGTTTTATTAGATTGCCAACTTGCCATATTGTAGACTTACAAGTCATAAAGTACCTTTGGTCAATTCATGTAAGTATGTATGTGCCCTACATTTAGTCGACACAAATCAATCCATGCTTATGATTTGCAGAGAAGTAAAGCCGACGACTGTTACTTGGTGGACACGTACTCGTCGGCAGACGACACGCCTGTGCTGCTGGCCGGCTCCTATGAAGGCAATGGGTAAGATACCAATGCTTGCCATCAGTATGATCTACATAAACGAGATAAGCTCAAAGTGCTGTGTACCTAAACTGCTCGAGAGATGATTTTGTGCTGTTGTGTACTCAAATCGAGTGGAGAATTTCGAAATTTTAGTTCTTATGTGACGCCATAGATGTCGCTACAACTGCATAGAGAGGCATAGCGTGAACTAATTTAGACGTGGGACCCAACTTGCGCGAGGTCCCTTTAGGTGCGAGCCCATGGGCCGCTACATCCACGTCTAGCTACGCTACTGACTGCATACCTACTCAAGCCACAAACAAACAATGTAATTCAAACATTACTAAACCTACATGAAGTCCTGACTAGCCTGTTGGTCTAGTGGTTAGTGACCCTGACTGCTATGCCGGAGGTCGTGGGTTCGATTCCCACCCAGGACAAATGTTTGTGTGATGAGCATGATCATTTGTTCTGTGTCTGGGTGTAATTTATCTATATATGTATGTATTTAGGAATATATAAGTATGTTTATCAGTTGTCAGTACCCATAACACAAGCTCTGCTTAACTTGGGACTAGACGGCGTTGTGTAATAGTTGTGGAATATTATATTATTATTATTATTTGGACGTAGTTAAAATTACCTGTAGATAACTAAATAACCAACCAGCCTGTATTGTCCCACTGCAGGCGAGGCGTCCCTCTCATTTACGCAGTAATAAAATGCTAAGGAATTAGTTCAAATTACAGTTCTGCTCTTGAGCTCCGGTTAAGATGGTGTAGTTCCCGTATAGTTTGCTTATGTTATGTTGAACCTGCAGGCAAGTGCTGCGCTCCGTGACGATAGCGGACAGGAAGCTGCAGCCGAGCACGAACTTCGGCGACAACAAGCAGGTGGTGCGCTGCTGCTGGTACGATAAGGACGTAAGTACTTTTAATATCTGTATGTGTTCTAACATATATACAATAGGGACTTGAACTTTTGTTTAGTACAAGTTGGCCTAGTCTAAACTAATATTATAAAGAGGAAATTGTTTGTATGTTAAGATTTAACTCAAAAACTACTGGACCGATTTTCAAAATTCTTTCACCAGTAGAAAGCTACTTTATCACTGAGTAACATTGGCCTATATTTTCTATTTTCACGCGGGAAAAGCCGCTGGCAAAAGCTAGTCGTTAAGATTTTTCTACAGTTTCTTTACACGATGCCACGCTCCAAAGTGCCACGAAATTAACTAAATTGCGATGAGTGACTAGGTCAATTTTTATATGAACTATAGTAGGTATGATATTACTTCTGGTTATGTCAAAAATTATTTATAGCCTTTATAGGCTATAAAATATATATGAAAGAAAATACATCTTGATCTTGTATTGAAAAAGCTATTCATTTAACGAGTCTTCACTTGAATAAACGTGGGCTCACAGACCACAGTTTACAAGTTATGATGATCTCACACAGTCCCAAGTCCCAGCAGCAACACTATTCATACAAGTCAAGCATATCAGTGAGCGCCACCTTTATCCCCGCTTGCCCCAGTAGCCAGTAGTAGTGCTGCAGAGGGCAGCGATAGTTCTATGCCGTAAACATGTCCTAACACAGCCATGAATGTTTCATCACGGCTCAACGATTGCGCGCTCTGTAGTAGGTTAGTATTGACGTGAGTTGTGCTTGTACTCCTAGCGCGACATATTGGTGACGGCGGGCGAGGGCGGCGTGCTGGGCGTGTGGGGCGGCGAGCTGGGCGTGTGGGGCGGCAGCACCGGCGACGAGCGCGTCTCCAGGAAGATGTCGCAGTCGCTCAACAAACTGCACGTGAACCGACACAAGCCCTACTGAAGCCGAGCTATACGGGATGTTAAATAGTTTAATAAATCCGTTTAATTTCAATAATAGCACTTTTATTTTAAATATCTATGAGGTTGTATTTATTTGTCGTAATATTCAGTGGCGTCTGTAAAAGCTGATCTATACGAATCCAAACCTAATGTAACTGGGCGAACAGTAGAGAAAGCTCGAAAAAATTCAATATACAATGCGTTCCAAATAAGAATAGGATGGATTTTTACGCAATGTTGTGGCGTCATACTGTCTAATCGAAGAAATTGGGTAGGGTGAGCAAAACAATAAATTTTTAAAAATTAATTTGTTGCGAATCGTGAACGAAAAAAGTTTAATCAGAATCCAGTTCTTCAATTTTGCACATCTCTGTGTCACTGTGTGAAGTGTCCGAATAGAAGAAGGCGAATTGTTCCTAACAATGAAAATAAGAAAGAAAATAGTTTTTATTTTAACTAATTATGACTTGTATATTTAGCTATAACATTTTTACTTCACCTAGATTTAACTAAGACTCAGTAACACAAAGCAAAAAAAAAACCATTATTGATACGCAAATAAATTTTCTTTGCAAACCGTACTTTTCAATCAACATTTGACAGATCGAGGTTAATGGCTTTCCTATTCTTATTTGCAGCGCATAGTACATTTCAAATAGGCCTACATGGGCACGTATAAAGCGACGGAAGCGAAAGTGTATTACCGGTGTTTAATTATACATACACTTTTAAGCTAGGATACAAAAGTTGGGGAGCTGTTAAAGGCCGCCAGTAAAGGGTTGAAAGAAAACCACATTTCATCAATAACTTAGCACTTTAATCGAAACCAAAAATTATGACTATTTGTAAATAAAAATAATTCGCTATATAAAATTATTGTTGCAACCTGGCCCCAAGGTTACGTTTAAAAATAATAATTTAATTGATTACACATACAGTCATGAGCCGAACTAAAAGTCACGCATGCAAAATACATAAGATTTATAATAAACACGACTCTTCAAAATGCTTTTATAAATACGTATATACATTTGTATGGCCATCATTACCAAATATAAATACGTATATACATTTGGATGGCCATCGTTACCAAATATAAATACATATATACATTTGTATGGCCTGCATTACCAAATATAAATACGTATATACATTTGTATGGCTATCATTACCAAATATAAATACGTATATACATTTGTATGGCCAGCATTACCAAATATAAATACGTATATACATTTGTATGGCTATCATTACCAAATATAAATACGTATATACATTTGGATGGCCATCGTTACCAAATATAAATACGTATATACATTTGTATGGCCATCATTACCAAATATAAATACGTATATACATTTGGATGGCCATCGTTACCAAATATAAATACGTATATACATTTGTATGGCCTGCATTACCAAATATAAATACGTATATACATTTGGATGGCCATCGTTACCAAATATAAATACGTATATACATTTGGATGGCCATCATTACCAAATATAAATACGTATATACATTTGTATGGCCATCATTACCATATATAAATACGTATATACATTTGGATGGCCTGCATTACCAAATATAAATACGTATATACATTTGGATAGCCATCGTTACCAAATATACAGACACAAGTAATAATGTGCGTATTCGACACAGCCACTCAGATTTCGTTCACAATAAGGTTCCAATAACAGTTCACTTCAGATGCTTATTTAATAATCTATGATGATTTAACACGCTGATGAGATTTTTATGAAGAGCCATTGTCTCACGTCCAGAGTAACCGCACCAGACGTCTTCTCAAGCGCAAAGCTGATACTAGTCATTAATATCTATAAGTCAACACTTGCTCCACCATCGAATATAACCCCAATAAATATAAATTTGTACTCAAAGATAATCTCAGACACCTGCCTTTAGAATTTTGCTTCGTTTTACCATTAATTTAAAAAGAAAAAATTAAATAACGTTAGCAAAAATAATATTATACAAATATTGTAAAAAGCGAAGAATGAAAGTGGATCGTGATCAGTGATTGCAAGATCAATCGCAACATGTAAATTAATTATTTAACGACTCGGATACACCTGATAAATGAATATTATATTACAAATAGATCAAACTGTTGTGCAGTACTGACTATTGATCGGGGAATGCGATAATTCGAGTTGCATTGCTGTTGGATTGATCTGCAAAGGAAACGTGTATGTGTTGCGGGTGGCATGATTGCATTGCATTGCTCTTTGGTAATCGCACTATGAGTGTAAAGCGGTACAAAACGGTCGGGCGGGCCGGAGCGCCGGCGCGTCACTTCGACGACAGGAACATTATGAGCCTGCAAACGAGACACAACATTTATCATGCACTACGTATACGTTCCAGCAGGACTTGGAGGAGGCCTCGCTCAGAAAAGGGACATTATTGGAATAAAAATAAATCTAAAAAAAAAAACAAAAAATACAATCACGCAGCAGTAAGCTGTGGCAACGCAGACAATATCATGCTGCTAATTGCATAGACGCTACGAAAACTCAACAACGGATTTGTTTCTGCTACAACTACAAACAAATTATGGCATTTTCATTAACACTTAACTAGTCATTCTGAAATCAACTTAATGTACATCCGCTTTTAAAGTTGTCAGTTGTATGGTGGATATTACGTAAAAAAACAACTATTACAATAAACTTTAGAGCATAATATCATGGTACAGCTGACTCGTATATATCCCACAGAGCCACTACGCAGCAGAGTTGTTGTCGTGGAGAAGAAGACGAAAACTATAAGCACTCTTCTAGAACCCTGTCATATGATGCGGTGCGACTGGTGACGCACTTCATTTAAGGAGGAACCTTACTGCCAAGTGCATTATATAATCGGTCTTCTTCTGCAAAGATCTCATCGTGAGAACTTAGCCCGTCAATTATTCACCCGATGCAAGGGAAGGTTTCAGTGTGATCTTTACAGAATAGTCTATGGTTAGTTGGTGGTGAGATTATCGTGTTTTTTAAATCTACCGCTATGTTAGTTTTCTGTTAGCCGGTGGTCAGGAGTAATCTGTAAAAAATGCATTAGTGTGTCAGTACGGTAAAAAAAACTGATAAAAATAATACTTTTTTACAGGTCCGCGTAATGTTACTTATGTTACTGACAGAAAGCGACTCTGTCTGTCGTTAAGTAAATTTTTTTTTCTATACATTGTATGCCTTCTCATGTTAGTCATATTTGATGAAAATGAAATCAATTGAAAAGTTTATTTAATGTGATAAAGACCAGCGAACGATTCAGTAAGATGATTGTAGTACTGCAAACGTGTGCGCGCACACGTGCGGCTGCAGGCGCGCCTCGCCGTGCGGACAGACTGAGTGCGTGTGTCACCTGAAGTGTATGGCCTTGTTGGAGAGCAGGCGGTTGGTGTCGGCGTCGTCGGCCAGCGGCAGCGGCAGCGGCGCGGCGTCGGGCGCGGCGTCGTGGAACGTGTGCGGACAGACTGAGTGCGTGTGTCACCTGAAGTGTATGGCCTTGTTGGAGAGCAGGCGGTTGGTGTCGGCGTCGTCGGCCAGCGGCAGCGGCAGCGGCGCGGCGTCGGGCGCGGCGTCGTGGAACGTGTGCGCGCACACGCGCGGCTGCAGGCGCGCCTCGCCGTACGGCCCGCGCAGCACCACCCACTGCACCGACAGCCCGCACACCGTCTTACTCTTCAGGATCAACTGCAGGGCAATCTGACCGCATTATGCTGCTCCAGTATCTGTTACGTATATGCACTTCTTTGTGGACAGAGGCCTACCCGACTTACTCTACAAACCTTTTCGACACGTTGGACATCGAAACCGATTGAAAATCTTGATTGCAATATCCTGCCACAACGAGCAACATAATTAAGATGGATTTAAGTAATAGGCATGAATTTAGCAGTGCGGTATGGAGACAGCGTTAGTCGCAACAACCCAACGCTGGAAAGGCCACAATCGCGGTGATAAGTCTCCTCTCTAGAAAGGTGCCACGGCGTCCTCACTTTCCATCAGACGCAGGTCGTCACGTTGATAGTATTCCACGCGCGCCTCAAAGAAATGTCAACAGCATGGACGAGGCCCAGTGGGGCCTGCTACCTAGGGCTGCGGGATGTTTCGAAA
Organism: Mythimna impura; assembly: GCA_905147345.3. Classification (NCBI taxonomy): domain Eukaryota; kingdom Metazoa; phylum Arthropoda; class Insecta; order Lepidoptera; family Noctuidae; genus Mythimna; species Mythimna impura. The sequence continues at coordinate 28,306,040 of LR990358.1, forward strand.
GAGTTACCGTAGCCCTGGAGCGCAAAGGGCAACTTAAGGAGGAACAAGTGGGTTTTGGCCTTTTCGCTCCACCTAGAGCGGTATGGATGGCAAAAGTGACGAGCTACAGCTCAAAAATTGCTTCAACTTGTACAAATCACAATCGTAAAGTACTATTCATCCCATAAGGTTCTGTCGATCAACATAATCATGATAGGCGACGTGACCAGCACTTACTACGGCATCAACATTCCTAAGTACCTATTGCTGTTCACGCAACTGATACGTGAGTTTTACATTGACAATGCGAATAATAATGTGCTTGCTCATTGTCAGGTCCTAAAATGCGGATTATTTTGGGGGCACTTCGGGTTCTACCTGCTTACGAGTTACTAGTACTCCGAGGGTAGACAGTCTGCATACGAGCCTGATCCTTACCTGATAGGTGATCTCCCGCTGCGAGCTCTGCGTGGGGTCGCGCTGGTTCTTGTTCACGAAGGCCTTCACCACCCACTGGTGGCCGAAGGCGGAGAACCGCGATGTCTCGTAGTACAGCTTGTGTACGAACTCCTCCGTCCGGTACGGCTTCAGCTGAAGGTCTGCGACACATTCTTCGTTAAGGTCGTTAGTGCGCACTGTTCTCAAGCCTCGACGTAACGGGCGACACAACGTGCCAGGGATTAAGCCTCGTTTACATAAGGCGTTTCGTCACTCTCCTTATGTAAACGAAACTCCAGTTGGAGGCGCGGTTGCTGGAAGCCAATGTTCTGATTGATTGTGAGTAGGTATTTTGTTCAGTCGACCACAAGTAGCTAGCATAAGATCTGACAAGATTATATAGACAGTTTTATTTATAATAAGTTTTCAAAAGCTTTTTACAAAGTATTAATTTTGGACTCTAGATTGTTTCCATCCATCCACTACTGACTTTATCATTGGGATAGGGATCATACGAGTTTGTGTCATTACTTTACCCCTCACTGTGGCCGCGGAAGGGATCATACGAGTTTGTGTCATTACTTTACCCCTCACTGTGGCCGCGGAAGGGATCATACGAGTTTGGAAGTGTTTGACATGTTGCAGTATAAACTCACCATTAAAGGTAATTTTTTCGTAGGAGAGCAGGTCGAGCACCTGGTTGTAGACCTCCTTGTACCGCTTGTCGCGCTCGGCCAGCACGCTCACCACGTCGGCCGCCGACTTGCTGGGGTGCGCGCACGCCGCCTCGTGCACGCTGCCCTCGTGCGCCGGCCCGCGCCACGGGCAGCCGATGCACGCGAAGCGGCAGCTCGTCAGCCTGCGCCACACCAGCGCTTTCAGACAAGGCTCACGCCACGCCAAGCCATTAGCGTTAGATACTATACACTGGTTTAGAATAGCATAGCAGCCTAATACGGATCCGTACAATTGTGTAGGATTTCGAGATGTTATAAGAAAATGAATAGCTCCAATCCATACCATCATGCGTTAGGATATAAAAGCCACCTGATAACACTGGGTTACTTCCGACTTGCTATATGTAATAGTACACGGATCAAGCTAAATGCAGGCGATGAGTTCGGTTCGCATTACACCAGGTGTTACAAGCGACACTATGATACGTTAGTGGAGCGCGGACACACCTGCGAACCCTACGGCGCTTGGGCGGCGCGCACGCGGGCCCCGGCGCCGCGCTGCGCCGCAGCACACGCTGCACCAGGCAGTACACGCTGGACACAATGCGAACCAAACTATCGACGTAGTAGCGCCTGTCGGGGCACGGATCGACTACGATTTGCGAGAACTTGAACTTCCTGGGGGAACAAATATGTAGCCTCGTTTAGTAGTCGTCTGGCGCCACTGCGCAGCTGCCTCGCTCACTACTCAGGAGCCTTACTAATTACCTACTGTCCCCTTTTTGCTTCAAGTATAATCTTTCTAATCTAATTTAAATGTTAAAATAATTATGTGCGCCGTAAAGTAATGAACGTCTGTCCATAAACGTGTGCCAGCAACGCTACTAGCGTATTGTAGTGCGATAACGAGATGTGTGTGTTATGACACGGAGTAGATAAAATAAGCCAAGTGTCGTCACCTGTCGTCGCACGTGTTCTCCACGTGGTGCTGCAGCGAGTGCCGCGGGAACACGCGCGTGCAGAACTTGCACTCGGACGGAAGCTCTGACACCGTCTTCTCCACGGCGAGGTTGCGTGATGCCGTCGCCTTGGAGATCTCTACGCGGCAGTTGGGGCACGTGGCCGCCTCGTCACGCAGGCGCGCGTCCGCCAGCAGGTGCGTGAAGCAGGGCGCACACATCAAGTGCCCATTGCTACACTGCAATACAAGGCCTGTGTCAGTTCGCCGCAGTGGAGGCTGGCACTACATCTCTTGTAAAACAGTTATTTGTTTGTGTACTATACTAATAAGTATCTACAATGTATGTGAAAGGTGTAAGGGTCTTTTAATGTTGTAAACCAAATAATTCTTGTAAATGGAATGAAACTTTCAGAAACAATGCCTCTCTTGCATTGAAGTAGATATAAGTATATCAGAGAAATAAAAAAGCTATGTATGTGTGTGTGCTACATGGTCTACCTCTGGCCGTGATTGCGTGTGCCTCCTGTAATCAAACACTACATAATAAATACTGCTGTAACAGAAAAAAAAGGTTAAGTATGCTGAACAACTGATTTTAATTTTGACTTTTGACAAATGATTTCTTTTTCTAAATATTTAATAACATTTATATCATGATTTTTTTTTTGTTACTAAGAATTATTGTTTCTTAGTAATTTAAAAAAAAAAAAGTAATTGAATATTATATTAGAAATTCAGACTAAGTATATCTTTTACAAGGTACATATAATATGATGTAACAAACTCTTGACTCTCAAAATGATAAAATATATTCATGTGATATATAAGAAATGTTAAGCTTTTAGTAAATCAACAAGGATGTTTTAGAAATGGGGATGAGGATTGTAAAGGGGATTTCTGAATAAAGAAAGAAGTAAATCTCTCAAACATTTCTTTATTAAAGTGAAATGTTACAAGAGTGTATACAGGCTAAGTTTACTTGCTACACTATTGACCATACATTCTAGTTATCCTATACAATATCACAAATACTTAACTCTTACATGTACTGACAATTTGCTCTGATTATGTACACAATACATACAAACAGGTCATAGGTCACACATACATTGACTAATTGAATAATAAAATAAATGAACACAATCCATAATACTAGGTAACAGCAGCCATAACAAAGGGCTATCACAGGGACTTAGCTGTGGCAACTTTACAATGACAACCAAATGATTCAATATAATATACATTGACGCCATTCTTTCTACTCAACTGGTGAGCGATAAAGCGACGTCGTGTAGGCGTCGCCACGACGCGAATCTTAGCCGTGAGCTGAAGGCGGAAGGCCCAGCTGCTTACGTAACAAAGGAAAAGAATTGTAAAACAGCTGATGCGAGCATCGACACTACCAGCTGTTTTAAAATACCTGATACACGGCCGCCGGAGGCAGGTCCAGGCAAACTGCGCAGCACAGGATGCCCCCCAACCTGTGCTCGAGCTTGTCGCTCCCCTCTTTGTCAGTAATTTTACGTTTTTTAGTCAACGGCTCGTCGTCATCTTTCACGTCAGGTCTGACCGCGCCCACGCTTGACGATGCCATGGGCTCGCTCTCGGGCGCCTCGGCCATTTCACAATGTAAATAACAACAATATTACGACACAAACTGTGCGCAACTGCGTCAGATGGACGCGAATTGAAATGACGCGAAACGAGTATCGACGAACTTCGCGACAAACAAAGGTTTGTTGTGTTTATATAGATATGTCATGCTCGTGTACGGGCGCCGTCAGTTGCAGGGTTGCCATTACCACCCGTTATTTATAATACTCACAGAGTACCTTTTGATAATACTTTATTGTACTTTATTTTACGAAAATGTACTTTATGCTTGAAAATACTTTATTTCTAATAATTTAAATTTTAGAATACAGCTGTTTTAATTAGGAAACCTAAATGTTAGTTACGTTGAATATAAGCATTTTTTCACATGGACAAAACTGCAAAAACTTTGTAACACGTGAATAACCTGAATAAAGAAAAGAAATTATTATAATTATGGACAACTTTAATAATGATTTATGTGAATAATCGACATTATAGAATTTGTAAAAATATTTATAAAATTGTTAAAATTTTGCTATCCTTTTTCAATAATCGAAACGAACAAACTATCAAACATCACTCACAACAGCATCGTCATCCCGGGGCTATTGCGTAACTCTGTTGACAGTTCAAGTGATGATCACTTGACAATGTGCATCATTGAACTGTCAAACAGCTAGTTTCGTATTTCCTATCTTCAGTGACCAACTGCAGTGACGTCATTAGCCACTGCTGCCTTTGATAGCCACCATATTACGTTTTGACAGATGTTATTGTATCGATACTTTTAAAATTGCGATTGTGTAAGCTTTTGAAGCTGTTTAATAGTCGATAAAATTTTAGAGTGGTCACAATAGGCACCGTAAATTTTTATAATTCACCACATTTCCACCGTAGTTTGTTAGTCACTTGTGTGATACGTTTTTTTTTTTTTTTAAGGTTGGATATCATCCAAATGACTTGTCGCGCTCTGTGTGGAGCGCGAGACTTTTACTGACTAAAACCACACCTGTATCCTTCAATTACCCTTTGCGTTCTAGGACTACGGGTTTCCCTTCCAGAAATTCTCCGCGGTCCTAGCTAGCGGGCATCGGCCCTGCTGGGCCTCTACGGTTTGCTGACATCTCTTTGAGGAGCGCGAGGATCACTACGCGCTGTTGACGACTGGGCTCGGTCCGGTTAATTACCGAACAGCCGGACGACGAGCTACACAGTGCTCGACGTCCGCAAGCCCGCGTCTACCGTGGCTGGTAGTCGGGGTCGGAATTACGGCAACTAGGGCGTGAGGACCTTCGTTCCCTCACGCGTGCAGCCTCCTCCTTCGCTAACATTACTGCTTCGCAGAAGGAGGCGACCGCCTGCCATTCCTCCTCGCTCCGGACCATAGCCTGAACCAGGGCCGGACGCGAAAGGTCGCTGCCGCCAATTACCTCCACGAGGACACGGCGGTGCTCCGCCCAAGCGGGGCACATCTCCACCGTATGCTCCACCGTGTCCTCTGGGTGGTCCGCACAATGATGACACCCGGGCGTTGCCTCCGCCTGAATCCGATGTAGGAACCTCCCGAACTTGCCATGTCCGGTGAGGACCTGCGTCATGCGGAAAGTGAAGACGCCGTGTTGCCGCTCCAGCCACTCCTCAAAGAGGGGACTTATCGCCATAATTGTAGCGTGCCCAGCATTGGGTTGCGACAGTCGCCGTCGCCATTCCACCATGAGATCCCGCCGGAACTCTGTCCGCCATGCCGCGACTTGGCGCGGCAGCGGAGTTTCGCCCCGGCGTTGCATTTCCACGCGCAAATCGTGCATGCGTGGAAGGACTGTTGCCTACTTGTGTGATACGTAATACCAATTTTATGAAATTGTCAGTTGACAACTAAGTTTAGTGTGCAACGAATGCTAGTTGTCAACTGTTATTGAAAAAGTTAGCCAATAGCCACCCAGGTACGACTAGTAGCTTATTTTTATTTTATAACTAAGTATAAAATATTATTATTCACTGTGACCTCTACTATTCAAGTGCCCTATATAAAAATGTACTCTGTGTATTTAAGTGGTATTACTTTAGTATAATAGTAGTAATTTTTAATTATTTACTTACATTGTAATTGTGATCACACAATAGAAGCGACAGGAAATATGTAACCAGGATTTTTTATTAAAAAAATTCAGATATTTGATAGAGGTAAGTATATTTGTGTTTGGAAAAATTAAAGAGTAGGTATTTGTAATATCAAAATGTCATTTTTTTTGTAAAGGTTAAGAAAGTATATTCAATACCTTTAAAAACGATTTTTTATTATTATTTAGGATACCTACCGCTTTGAAGTCGTATTTCTTACACTTCCAATAAACACATACAAAAATGAGACACTGGGTTATAGCTAATGCACAAACATTTTTTTACCGTTTTACACAATTACCTTTTTTTTTTTTTTATTAATGATAGGCTCGCGTTTGACCACCATCTCACCTGATGGTAAGCGATAATGTGGTCGACGATGGAGCACGCTTGCCTAGAAGCAGCCTATTCACTCTTGACTTAAAGACCCCTAAGTTGTAGCTATCTGGAAACACAGACTCCGGCAAGGAATTCCACTCCTTGGCTGTACGCATAATAAATGTGTGCTTAAAACGTTTTGTGCGTATGGGTGGGATGTCTACCATGTACCGGTGGCGCAACGCCGTACGTCTAGTGGTCCGATGATGGAACGGACTTGGCGGAATTAGATTGTGCAATTCCAGTGCACACTCCCCGAAATGTAAACGATAGAAAACCGACAGGCTAGCAACTCGGCGGCGATGCCCAAGGCTTTGGAGCTTCGACTCAACAAGTGCATCATTGCCGATGATCCTCTTGGCTCGCCTCTCAATCGACTCTAGCGCATCAAGCTGGTATTTGGCAGACCCGTCCCAAAGATGAGAGCAGTACTCCATACACGATCGTACTTGCGCTTGATAAAGGTTGAGCAGCTGTTCCGGCGTGAAGTACCGTCTCACCTTTGCTAAGATCCCCAATTTTTTGGCAGCCAGTTGAGCCTTTGCCTCGATGTATGAGCCGAAATTTAGAGTAGACGACAGCGTAACCCCAAGAAGCTCAAGGTGGTCGGTTATTGGCACGGTCACACCTCGGAAAGATGGAGCCGGTTGGAATTGACTCCGTTTAGCGGAAAAAAGACACGCTTGGGTTTTAGTTGCATTGAACTTGACCAGATTGGCATCGCCCCAATCGGAAACCACCTTCAAGGACGAGTTCAAGCGTTCAACCATAGCCTCTCGGGATGACTGGATCTGCGACCCACTAGCACGTGCGTCAGACACATATCTCTCGGCAACAGTGCTGTCGTCTGCATACCCAAAGATACCGGGTTTAAGTAAGTAATTTATGTGCAGCAAAAACAGTGTTGCCGAGAGTACCGACCCCTGAGGGACCCCGGCATTAATATCCATTTGACCGGACGAGTAGCCATCAACAACCACTCGGATGGATCGATCCCTCAAGAAGTCTGCGATCCAATCACACAGACCAGTGGGTAGGCCGAAGGAAGGAAGCTTAGCAATAAGGCTTTCGTGCCAGACCCTATCGAAAGCCTTCGAGATATCAAGGGAGACGGCAAGCGCTTCCCCATGCCTCTCGATGGCCTCGCTCCAGATGTGAATGGCATACGCTAGAAGGTCCCCAGTGGACAGATTTTGGCGAAAACCGTATTGCCGGTCACTGAGGATGTCGTTAGCTTCTAGGTATGCCAGAAGTTTCTTGTTAAGCACCCGTTCCATACTCTTACAGAGAATGGACGTAACAGAGATGGGTCTGTAGTGTGCTGGGTCAGCTCGACTGCCCTTCTTGGGCACAGGCTGCACGTTAGCTTGCTTCCAAGCAATCGGCACTTTTCCAGTCTCATATGAGATGCGAAATAGGCGCGTCAAGATTGGAGACAATTCAGGCGCACAAGTTTTAAGTACAATTGCTGGTATCCCGTCGGGGCCACTAGCTTTGTTCACGTCGAGGTTACGCAGGACCCTACGAACGTCCTTTTGATGGATACGAACGTCTGACATCCTCGTCGCGCATCCATCAGGAGAAACAGGTGGCCGTGCGTCACCAGAATTCAGACGAGAAGATTCCGCAAAAAGAGAGGCAAACAAGTTTGCTTTCTCCTCAGCGGTGTGAGCCAGCGACCCATCGGGTTTCAGCAGTGGCGGAAGTGACGGACGGCAGAAGTTCGATTCAACCGACTTAGCCAGGGACCAAAACGCTTTACTACCTGCGGGGTATGAAGCAAGTTTGCTCCCAATTCGGCTTATGTGGTCAAACCGAGACCTCCGCAACACCTTCTTGCAGGACTTGGCAGTCCTGTTAGAGGCCTTCTTCTTTTGAGCCACGTCGCTTGCTTTGCGCGTACGAGCGTCGGCCCAAGCTCGATATGCCGCGTGCTTAAGCGCGTCTGCGCGATCACATTCGGCGCCAAACCATGGACGAGCTTGGCCAGACATTGTTACATCAGAGAATGGGATGAAGTACTCCATCCCCTGTCGCAACACATCCGTCACGGCATCTACGCACGACGAAGCATCATCTGAAGAAAAGCAAGTGGGCTGCCAAGGATAGCATGCGAAGAAAGACCGCAAGCCATCCCAATCTGCTGACCTGTATCGCCAAACCCGGGTGCCCCTAGGGCTGGGATCGGGCGGGGAGTAGACAGACACAGACTTAACCAGACAGTGGTCGGAACCGCCTAAAGGCGAACATATCGACACAGAGTAGCGGTCTGGATCTGTTGTCAGCAGAAGGTCCAGGCAATTGGCTGTGTCCGAATCGACATCCGGCACCCTCGTTGCCCCCTGGACCAGCTGGGTAAGATTTAATGCTAGCGCTAGCTTTCGCATCTCACGCCCAGCGTGGTCTGTGGACTGGTACGGGAAAAGCCACTCTTGGTGGTGGGCATTAAAATCCCCCAGTAACACCAATTGGGCAGAAGGGTACCGCTGCTGAGCCGCATCCGCCGCCTCACTCAGATGCTGTGTGAGCCCAGATGTCTCCTGATCTCCGCTGTGCGAGCGGTAGACACAAGCGTAGATTATTTTATCTAGGCCTGTGTCCACCAAAGTCCAAAGCGTCGAGAACCTGGAGTCCTCAAGGTTACGGAGACGCCGATAGCAGATGTCGTCACGGGCGTACATACATACACCCGCACGTGGTTTGAAATTGTGCTCCAAGGTAAAACCTGGGTAAGAAAGGTACGACACGTCGGACGGACCTCTGATCTGCGTCTCCGAAAGGAAGAAGAGAGCTGGTTTTTCAGTCTCGAGGTGGTGGTGGACTGCGACGAGATTGGAGTGCAGACCTCGTATGTTAGTGAGGTGCACTTTGTGAGAGAGGGAGTGCAGCCGCTGTTTATCTTGACTCTTTCTTTTGCTTTTCATTTTTATTTGAGTGAAGGGAGGAGAGGAGAAGGAAGTGAAATGAGGTTCCACGCAGCTAACCTTCAGGCACGCACTGAAAGGACGACATCATTGGGGGACTAGTCTGGAGACTGCGGGGACGCCCGAGCCCCCCCGGGAATGTCCATCGGGCCCTCTCGTCTGGTCGCCAACCAGCACGATGGCGCATTCCGGGATTTTTCGACAGTTGGCGGGGCAGCCTTTCATGTGTGGCTAGCACATTACTTGGGCCCCCAGCTACCTGCGGTCGGCCAGCGGCAACCGTGCCTCGGATCCCGCTACCCTCCGCGACTAGCCTCCCGATTCCTCCATATCAGCACGAACCAGGATGGTCTGCTTGCGCTGGAACAGCTATTTCGACCCAACTCCTCTAGACTGGCTACACTGAGCATCATACCGGAACACGGCCAGGCCGTTTGGCGGCACGTCTTTGCTCAGTGGGTGGTCGCAAGCCAACGGTCGAAACCTACCACCAGTTAGTGTCACCTGATTAGCACCACCCGGGGGTGTAGGGACTTGCTTCAGGTGTTCTCCTACGGACGCGGGTGACTCGGCCCCCAAACCATAAAGAAGAAGAGTAATGTTGTTAAACTCCATGCGAACAAAGTCGCGGGTAACAGCTAGTAAAAAATAATGAGTGTAGTAGGTACATCAAGAGTACATCATTTAGAAAATTCAAAAATAAAATAATAATAGAAGATCATGAATAATGGTAATTTAATGCAGGATTTTATTGCAAGTAAAGGGCAGGAAACTCCGTGCGACAGAGGTCCGCACGGTGACACGCACGGACTTATTTAGTCAACATCGCTATGTGATACTGGTTGCACGCGCGGAGGAAAATGTCTGTAAGTTTTCCATCGACACAATAATAATTGTACATGCACACCGTTAAAGTCGAACTAGCGATACTGCGTAGGGACGTAGCGTGCGTGCGCGATGGGTCCCGTAGGACCACGGAAACCGTCGCGTAACGTCGCGCGTTTATCGTGAGCGGCGGTCTCCGTTGTGTAAACCGGATTATTACCTACCTGCTCAGTGTCGCTAGTTCAACTTTAACGGTGTGCATGTAGTCGTGTCGATGGAGAACTTTAATCTATTATTACGTAACGGTAGGCGTGTACGTAACTCTTTACTGAACCGACTCACTGTTCGAAACATTTTAGTGTTCCGAAAGATTGGAACATCAGTAATGTTTTACATGCATCATTTGGAACAATTGGAACACTGAAACACTCACTCCAGCAGTCTTTTTAAAATTCAAATTGTAATGATAATAGTGTAAATATAATTACTTAATGACCTGAACTAAAAACATCTGCTTTAAATTATTCTCAAATCAAAATTCAATTAAATAAAACTTTTAGTGTATATTATGACGCAACGTAACAGATCACGATTCATAACAGTCAGTGTCTGTACGTATCTTTTGAGCCATTCAAAATGTTTCGTTTGTATCTTGTGAGCCGATATTTCAAATGATCCGTTTGTATCTTTTGAGCCGATGTTCCAAATGTTCCATTTGTATCTTGTGAGCCGATGTTTCAAATGTTCTGTTTGTATCTTTTCAGCCGATGTTCCAAATGATACATGTCATATCACTGTTTCGGAACATTTCAGTGATTCAGATGCAAATGTTCCAATCGCAAAGATGACACACTTTTCCCATGCCTACGTAACGGCACGGGTGCGGGGCGCGACTGCCCGCGACGGTGCACTTTCGTATGGGCGGCACGCGGGCGACCGCATAACGCAGCTTCGCGGTCGCGTAGGCGTCCACAGGCGCGTGTTCACGCGGACGGTTTCAGTGAGACCGCAACGGGTCCCGTGGCGGACGCAGTCCGCAACGTCCCTATGCAGTGTCGCTAGTTCGACTTTAAAGGGCCTATTACACCATTCGATATTCAGACAGTTTTAGTCTATGATTCGACATATCGCGTAGTGTAATAAGAGTTAGACCGGTCTTACTCGGAACAAAAAATAAGACAGTCTGAATATCGTGTGCTGAATATCGCGTAGTGTAATAGGCCCTTAACGGTGGTGTCGATAGAAAACTTAGTACCTATCTAAAGACATTTTCCTCCGTGCGTGCGACCCGTATCACATAGCGATGTTAACTAAGGCGTCCATTACACTATAGGTTTTGCTGTCAGTTTTGCCACAGTTCAATATTTTGACTGACGAAAAACCTACCGTGTAATGCGATGACTGACGTTTGCATGACGAAAAAAGTATGGCGATAAAATTCCGTCATTCAACCATCATTCATGATTGATGGTTTTGATTGACGCTTGCATGACCGTGTAATGGACGCCTAGGCCTCATTTACGGAGACGCGGAGCGTCGCGCGTTGCGTTGAGCGGCGCGGCCCGCACTGAATTCAAATATATGGCGTTGTATGAGTGCGTTTACGGAGAAGCGATTTTAGACGCGTTTGTTTGAATTAGGGCGTTTTTTGCGGCCGAGCCCGCGGATGGCACCGACGCGTCCCACGCGGCGTTTATCGCGGCGGCGCACGCAGCGGCAATTCTCGATGAAGCTATGTCCGAGGCGGAATCTTCTATCAGTCTTATTTAGAAATCGCGCAACACAGACGTAGTCACGGCGAGCGTGCGCCGCCGCGATGCCCGCCGCGTGTTTCGCTACACGCTAGAAGATTCGCCGCGGGCGCCGTGGCGGGCACCGCCACGCTTCCCGTCTCGCTTCTCTATGAACATGGTCGTATATTGCTGTAAGTTTGTGTTTACGCGTGCGATGATGCGTGCCGCTTCACGCGCCGCCCCACCGTAAACAGAAAAAACGTCCGACTCGCCGCGAGACGCCACGCCACACGCGACGCGAGACGCCCCGCGTCTCCGTAAATGAGGCCTAAATAATTCCATGCGTGCTACCGCGCGTGCCACCGTCGCACTGGGGCGCAGGCGCGGGGCCGGAGCCGTGACGGGGCATCCGCACGGGTTATCGCGACGGATGCCCGCGCGGGTCACTGCGATGGAGCACTTTTGTATGGGACCGCGCGGGCGCCAGCTTAACGCAACGTCGGCTCTCATAGACCCTAAGCCGGCTAACCCAAAAGTGTTTTACGAGCGTTGGCGCTTCTTAAACGTCTGCGCAGTGCCAACGTTACGCAGACGACGTCGCGAGTTTCTAGTGGTAAAACGCCAACGTTGAGCAGACGCTACGTTAACGTCGCGTTTTAGGTCTCACAAGAAACTTGCGACGTTAACGTCGCGTCTGCTCAACATTGGCGCTTACCACTAGAAACTCGCGACGTTAACGTCGCATCTGCGCAACGTTGCTACCAACGCTCGTAAAACGCCAGTGGGATAGCGGCCTAAGAAAATCTAAATAACATTAAAACTACTCAGAATATTTTTTTTCAATTTGTTTTTAATTACTTATGTGCTACATGTAAGTGACAAATGATTGTGGATGATGATGGTACTTGATTCACTTTTATTAACCTATTGAGTAGCGTAATTAGAGACACAATAGAAAGACAATGACGTTTGAACGCCGGCGTTCGCTCGGGGTTTTTGAACTAATACACCAATACACCACAACACAAATAGGTCTCTGCAATATAAAATCAAAACTCAGGACACAGCTTCATTGTTATGAATGTTTTGTTTCCAGTCAAAGTTTTGGTTTCTTCGGTAAAGAACCAAATGCTGAGATTATGGTTCCCTTAGTTCCAGTCACATTGCTGGTAAGTGGTTGTTGGACCAGTCCAGGTTGCTTGATGGTTGGTTTGTTAGACACGTTGGGAGCCGCCTGGTCCCACTTAGACTTCCTTTTCTTCTCATCGTCACTCTCAGATTTCTTAGCTACTCCTGTTATAAAATCTATTTTAGCTAGTTTCTCTTTCTTTTCTTTTTCCCTCCTATCCATCTCTACTTTCTGCACTCTGGATAATTCATCATAATATGATTCTTTGCCCCACTTTAGTGGGTCATAGATTTCAGGAGGGTAATTTGTATCTAATTCATTAATATCACAGAACTGAATTAGCTTTTCATAAATGCTAGGGTTTCTAAAGTTCTTCTTATCTTGTATGATCCTGTTCATATCGAGCCCTTCATTTAACATTCGGCTGTAAAACTTAGCGATAGAATCTTGGAGTTCCTTGGGACATTTCCCGGGCGGCTCGGGAGGAATGGTGACGCCGTCCTCGCACTCGTCGGGCTCCGAGCGCGGCACGGCCTCGTCCGTGTCCGTCTCCATGGATAGGCGCCGCATGTCGTCCTGGTTCTCCGCAGCAGGAGACAGCGGCTCGTCGTCAGACACCACTGTGTCGTCCACATAAGAGACTAATCTCCTTTTTGGAGATGCAGGTGCAGAGGCGGATTGGCTACTGTCTTCAATCTTTTTAGGGCTAGTAGGCACTGAATGACTTTCTTTAGGTTCTTCCTTTTCAGGTGTTTGATCTTCCATATCTTCCTCGCCTTCAGAATCGGTGTAAGTAGCAGTTAGCGAGGCTAAAGCTTGAGAAGCCATTGCTTTACAAATGATTGAATAACTTGGAGGAAAAGTATAACCAACAAGTTCTTCCTTGATTGAAAAATCGAATTTAATGTGAAATTCAATGGGCTTTATCCAAGAATTTATGCACAAACTCAACGTACAATAAAAAAATAATGAATGAGTATGACAGCCTGACAATTTTACTATTTCACCGTACGCTCTGTCCTGTCAACAGTGTCAATGTCAACTCCCGAGTCCTGTCTACTTTCTGTCAATTTGTTTGACGTTTTATATTTCGTTCATCAATAAAAAACCGGTGTTAATGTTGACCTCGTATTAATGGCTGCACACAACTGTGCTGACCCGTAAAAATGCTCAGAGGTTTGAAAATACCTCAAGTTGATGACAAGTACCTGTCATCAACTTTACATAGAGATATATCATCAGATCATGATTCTTCGAGATCATGGTTTTTTTCTAGTTTTCGTTCGTGAGTGCACAATATTCTGTCACTACATTCTGTCAATTGAATTTGACATTACATTAGCGATTGGCAATTTTAGCAAGTGATGGGGGAGTTGCATTGAAGATTGTAAAAATAATAAAATAACGTACGCAAAATACATGTCATGAAATGAAATACTAACCCACGATTAGTATTGTGTTAGACGCAAAAGTCAGTGTAGTGACGATAATGGCGACGATGCCGAGTGACTATACGGAGTTTCCGTCCGAGATAATTTTGAAGCCCCTTGCGTTGATCGGGTTGTCTGGGCTCGATGCGGTGAACAATGCCGTGCACAAGGAGATCTGGGATGCGTTTTCTAACAACCGCCGCGCTGACCGCACGCCCGTGCGTTTTAAATTACTCAACAACACCTTCGAGTTTCCTGTAGTCAAGCCTAAGCGGAACTCTTACGAGTGGTATATCCCGAAGGGAGTTCTCAAGAAAAACTGGATTCATAAGCGTGTATCTCTAATTCCCGCGGTTGTTGTTATATTTTACGATATGGACTGGAATGATCCACAGTGGAATGAAAAAATTATTGAGTGTGCGTCCAAAGTGCAATCCATCCGCGCTGCAGTGGAAGGCCACGCAACGCGCGTCGCCGTCGTCGTGATCCAGAGCCGGTTGTCGCCGCCCCCCTCTGAGTACATGCTGGGCGCCGAGCGCGCGCAGGCTCTGTGCGCTGCCTGTGAGATACAGTCCAAGTCTCTGTTTGTGCTACCTCACAGTGATCACCTCATGGGGTACATTGTGCGCCTAGAGAATGCATTTTATGACATTGCTCAGAACTACTATCATCATGAAACTAAAAACATTAAACAGCATAGAGACCATCTCAATAAAACAACTCATCAGTATTTATTTGTGCGACATCAATTTAAACTAGGCTACCTTAATGAGCTGAAACAAGATTTGAGTACAGCCCACAAGCACTACATGCATGCTTACAACAATTTACTTGAGACTAGGATTGTTGATACCAACACCCACGAAGTGAGAACTGTAGCAGGCTACATCAATTATAAACTTTGTAAATTACTGTTTGCTCTCAATTTGCCACGTGATGCCATAGCACAACTCAAGTCACACATTGAAAGATATAAGAATCGTATTGGATCAACAGAACTGCTGTTTGAACATTACGCATGGGTAGCAAGACAGTACAGTGCCTTTGGAGAGTTGTTTGATGAAGCTATCCGTGCAGGACTTCCAGCCATACAGTCTCAGCACCCTGGCTTCTACTACCAACATGCAGCTCAGTTCACAGTGAAGAGAAGGCAAGCTATGAGATCTGTATGCACTGAGGCCACAGCATACCCCCCTCCCCCTGATCCACTGGAAGGTATTGTGGAGTTTTATGGGCAGAGACCATGGAGGCCTGGCCGTCTCAGTGCTGACCCCCACGACCCACAAAAAGAACAAGCAGCCATCCTAGCTCTGCAGTATAATGAGAGAGTGTTTAACCACTCAGCAATGATCATCAGCTTCTTGGGCTGTGCCATCTCACAGTTTAAGACATTCCACTCTCCTCGTATGAGGAAGCAGCTAGTGGTGGAGATGGCTAATGAGTACTTTTACTCAGCTGATTATGGCAAGGCTCTGACATTGTTGACACATATGCTGTGGGACTACCGGAGAGAAAAGTGGTGGTTTCTAGCTTCACATGTTCTTAACCGAGCATTACAATGTGCATACTTGTCAGGAAAAATACAAGATTATCTTCAGTTGTCGATAGAGGCACTCTCTAAGCATATACAAGTGCCAAACAATGACAAGGATAGAATATTTAGGAATATTATGTCTGTTCTCAACTTGAATATACCTGCTGCAGAGCCAGACCTGCCGGCCTCTTCGCAGCACAAGGCTCTGGAGCTGTGGCAAGCGGCCATCGAGAAAGAACCCCTCACAGTACCGGTAGACATGGCCAACATATCTAGCTTTTTAGAGGTGAAGCCTAAGTTTAAGCAGCAGAGATATAGGATGGATGAACTAATTGATTTAGAACTGTATGTAAGACTCTTGTACACCACAGCTCTTGAAGCAAGAAATGCCTTTGTAGCCATATCTAGTCACACTGAAACTATTGAAATTCCAATTACAGATGATGGTAACACAACCATTTCCTTGCAAGGTGGGAAAGTAAAGAGATTTTTATGTCAATTCAAACCAAATCCTCATGATAGTGGATCAGATGTACACATTAAAAATGTGTCTTTTGTGCTTGACACAGACAGAAAGCGCAAGATAGTTTTGAATTTCAAAATAGAAGGAAACAAAGCTACCGAGTCAACCATCCATCCAGAGCTTTTGCACTTTATAAGGAGCCCCAAGGCAGACTATGAGTTTGACTGCATTGTGCCTTTGACAGTAGCATCTATCACATTGCGAGAGTGTAAGGTATCATTTCTGGTTACAAACTCAAGTCCAGCACTTCAAGGTGAATGGTTTCCATCAACATTCACTATCACAAATAATGAAGATAGTAGTATCTATGATGTGAAAATAACACTCTCTCTGTTAAGTTCCCCTGACAATCCTAATCCTGATTCAGTTACAGAATTGAGTCTGAAAGAGGGCGAATCACAAACACAACCACTAAACATACAGGTTGGCAGCATTAACACTGCAGGCAGTCATGTAAATACATTTTATTTGAAAACAAACAGAACGGCAACTACAACTGTACAAATAAAAGTTATGTATGTTATTGATCTTCCTGAAATATCTAAATTGGAATGCACTAAAGAGTTCATTACGAAAATTACAGTTATAAAACCTTTTGAGGTTTGTACAAATTTTGTGGCCATGAATTTTAAACCAATTGCAAAGTGTTTTGTGGATGATCCCTTCATAGTGATGCCACAAATAAAAATTTTGAGTCCATGGGACTTGTTGATAGTAGACACAGAGTTAGAGGTGGTGGAGTGCTTCCGGTATAGTGATACCACCAAGCTGTCGTCCTGTATCAGTAACCTGGAGGTTGCCGAGAAGAATGTTGCTTCTGATGCTGTATGTATACAAGCCAAGTACAAACCAAAAGATAATCCAACCAGAGTTGGTCTGTATAACATAACATGGCGGCGAAAGACCAGCTCCAGCCACTGTGTGATGAGCAGCACAGCACTGTCAGGACTGCCCATTGATGAGTGTCCTTTAGCAATTGAAGTCAACTATCCTCAGGTTGTGGAACTGCTCACTTCAGTTCCATTGAAATGCACTTTGTTTGGTAAGTGTAGTACCCCCATCAGATTGAGTGTGACAGTAGAAGGCACTGATGCATACATGTTCTCAGGATACAAGAAAATATCAGTCACTATCCCGCCTAAGGGAAAAGTAGAGCTGTGCTACAACATCCATCCTCTAGTCGCTGGCAACACCACCCCTCCTAGGTTAAAAGCAACTATAGTTGGGGATACAGCCAGTCAGGATGTTGTCAGTGAAATGTTTGATAAAATCTTTCCACAGAATATATTTGTTATGCCTAAGTACAATAAATAAAAGTATGACATGTTATTCCCTCAGTTTTAATAAAAAGTTGTAAATAGTAATGAACAAAGTGTATAAGTTATATTGTAGTTACCTTGTAATTATTTTTAAATAATAAATTCAGTTACTTGTTACTGTGTGTGTTTATTTTCTAATGTCTCTTGTCACAATTCATTTAATATTTGCAACTTTGCAAGTGGTATTCATAATTATCCTATGGCCTTTAGGATAGCTCATGAAAAAAAATTACTGTGGCTCTGGAATGCTAAGGGCAAGTGAAAGAATAAGATGGGTTTTGGAAGTAAGTCTGACACTCCCTCAACCCTCTAAATATAGAGTGGGAGTAATTGTTTGATAATTTCTTATGTAGAAGAAAATTAGTCTCAAGTTCTTTGTATTTCTGAGATATTTACTTTGTTGGAATAGCCCAAGTCTTATGACTGGTTACATAGAATATTGGCAAGTGGTAGTATTAGGAAGAAGCTTATTCTTCTTAACCTTTTGACGTGCGTAATTAGAGACACAATAGTAAGACAATGGCTTGCGGGCGCCGGCTACCGCCTGAGCGTTAATGAATTAAAGCTAGCCAAATGTAACATGCTAGACACCAGTCTGGGATAGCGGTTAGTCAGACTGGTGAACTGACAGACTTTTTGCAAGGCAATCATTTTATACTAAATTGTAATCTTTGTAGCAAGCAAATGAAACACAAATATTTACGAAATACATTTATTGCAAAATTTAATCTTTACGCAGTTCAAATTTCTCTTCTTGGATACCACTTGCAGTGATGATCAATATGTAGATACAATCTCCGGTGTAGATATCACGTTCAGCAGCACTGATGAATACATCCTTCAAAAGGGCCAAGGCCTTCTCCCTTGGTAATGGGGCCTCTGTTACATTCTGCATGTTCTTGAGTCCTATTTGATTGTCTAGCAGAGGCTGCAACTGTGCACCTGCAGAGCCACCAGCGCGGTAGTTGGAGCGCTCGCAATGACCGATCGGATCATAACTATAGACACAACCTTTTCCATCAGCATCCAAACCAGCCAAGACATTGGACACGTAGTAAGGGAAGAACCGCTTGTAGTACAGCATGGTGGAGAGCATCTGAGCGACGGCTGGTGTTGACATAGACTTGTTGTGTTCGTGTTCATACATCTGCATCCTCGCGGACAGCAGCCGAGTCAGAGTGAGCGTGTCGCACCAGCAGCCCGTCGCGCCCAGGACGGTCTTCTCCGACAGCTTGAACAATTTCTTCTGTTCTCTTGTATAAATTGAAAAGCCTGTACTCAGACGGGTATCAGCACCAATTACAGCGTAATCGTCACCGGCAATAGCGACGATGCTACCTCCATTGTCAGCGTACGGCTCGAAGCGGACTTGTTTAGCGCCGGGCACTGCATATTCAGGAAAGTTTCCACTAACACTCAGCATTTTAATTTTTAATATTAATACTTTCAGTACGTACGACTACCGACTACTTTATGAACAATTTACAATTCAGTCCTCGAATGACATGCACAAATGACTGTAAGGATACCCAAGTTAAATCACTTCCTAAGCATAGAACTATCCTTTTCTTTAGATAACAGAAAAAGAGGGATGACTATATTTATAGGCTTAACATTGACAATACGTAGACTGAAGACGCAAATTCTAAAAGGAATTTACTAGTCTACATATAAAAATGTCACTTCACTGTGTTGAGTGTTCGGATATTTGCACAAATGCACAGTAATAAAAATAGAGGTGTATGTATGTCAGAAGCGAAAATTATGGTATTCAATTTTATACTCTGTATTTCAACAACCAATCAATTGACATGACGTGTAGTTTTCATGTCAATGAAAGTAAGAAAAGAAACGTCAAGCTTCGATTGACATTTCATACGTTTTACGTTGTGAACTCAGTTGTGAAGTAGAAATCCGTATAAAATAAAAATTAAAGTACAAAATGACTTCCTTAACATCTGTCATTCCTAAATTGTACCAGGAATACACAACTAAAACACCTAAAAAGTTGAAGATCATCGATGCGTATCTTTTATACATATTTCTGACTGCTGTGATTCAGTTTGTGTATTGTTGCCTTGTCGGCACTTTTCCCTTCAATTCTTTCTTGAGCGGTTTTATTTCTACTGTCAGCTCTTTCGTTCTTGGAGGTAAGATACTCAACTTTGCGAAAGTGTTTCGGGTCAATTTATTTATCACAAGTTTATAATTATAACCTAAAGGCCTCTACACACCTAAGCCGGCCTGCGGGTTATTGCCGGCAGGCTAGCCCCGGTACGATAAGACTCAAAAACAAGCTCGGCGGCTTAACCCCCCGGGTACAGTCCTCGGCACCGACGGCTTTAGTGTGTAGAGGCCTTGAAGCAACACTAACCAGTACCTATCTTCTTGTTTTCAGTATGTCTACGCCTGCAAGTTAATCCAGAGAACAAGCACGAGTTCCAGGGTTTGAGTGCAGAGCGAGGCTTTGCGGATTTCATATTTGCTCACCTTGTGCTACACATTGTTGTCATCAACTTTATAGGATAAATGACTAATTTTTATTATGTTATTATTAAATAAGAAAATCTCCTAATAAGTTTTTGAAACATGAAGCCTGTACTGATGAAAATTCAATTTATAATATTGTTAAGAGAAAAAAAATTACTGGCAACAAAAAAAAAATCTACATTCCAGTAAAAGAATTAAAATAGTCATAAATATGATGGAATGAAGTCCACACCACATTAGAGGTTATACATTTTCGCTAATCTACATTATCTCAGTTTATTATTTTAACCTAACCAAAATATGTTAAAATTAAATAAATAATTTTAACTTAGTATTTTCTTATTTGAATTTTTCAGGGTTGTAGTGTGTAGTCCATTACTTGTGCTTGCTATATCTCAGTATATTATATTATTTTAAGCCTTAAGCTTTCAGAGATAGCAATCAAGTACAAAATAGACTCCTCTCTACGTGACCAGGCCCAAAATGTTAGAAATATGCAATCTGACCATAAGGACCAACGCTGCGTTAAGCGGGTGCACGCGCGGGCACCCGTCGCGTGACTGCGCGTGTGTCGTGTGCGGCGGTCCCCGTAGCGGACACCGGATTATTATCTTCGTAGTGTCGCTAGTTAAACTTTATCGGTGTGTATGTAGTCGTGTCGATGGAGAAATTAAATCTATTATTACGTAGCAAAAAGGGGGCGCGGGGCACGACGGTGCACTTTTGTATGGGACCGCGCTGGCGACCGCGTAACGCAGCGTCGGCCCTTAGGCAATGGATTCCTTAAATTGTTATAAAAAAAAACCTTGACTCAATCGTAATTACCAAATCAGCGCCGGCCCGTAGAGCTAGATCTAAATTTGGCGTCCGACCTCACCTTTTAGGGCCGAAACTGCGTTACGCGGTCGCCCGCGCGGTCCCATACAAAAGTGCTCCGTCGCGGCTCGCCGCGCGGGCCCCCGACGCGTGGAGCCGCGCCCCACGTCCGTTTTGCTACGTAATAATACATTAAAGTTTTCCGTCGAAGCGACTACATGCACATCGTTGAAGTTGAACTAGCGACACTGCTCAGGTAATAAACCTGTTTCCGTGACGGGGACCGTCGTACACGGCACACGCGCGACGTCACGCTACGGGTGCCCGTCGCGGGCGACCGCGTAACGCAGTTGCGGCCCTTAGGGCCTAAACTGCGTAAAGCGGACGTCCGCGCTGTCGCATACAAAAGTGCTCCGTTGCGGTAGGGATATCGGCAGTGATAAAAAATATTGATATTTATAAAAATATTAATATCGGCCTCGATATATCTAGGGAATGGTATCGGTCATAATAATTTATTTAGTTCAGTCTAGCTCAATAATAGGTAATAGTATTTTTTATACAAAATGTACATTATTTTAATATGAGAATCTTAATTATACTAAATAACAATATTCTAATATTTTGAAGACCAATTAATTATTCCAGGCAAACCAGCATTTGTCCGATAACGAAAGTAAAAACATACTATACCTACTCAATCTGATAAGGTAATTAACTAAATTTAAATAATCTTTGTATCTATGTTTTTTATACGTTTTTTTTATTAATAATAAGACATCTAAACAAATGGAGTATAGTCATGGACAATATAATTATTTTTTCCATTTGTTCCTTTTTTATGGCTTTGAACTCCTTTAAATATTCTGCTAATAAATTCATTTTGAAAAAAAAAAAAAATCGTTTTTGATACGATTTTCGATATTGAATATTTTGTATCGATATTTTTTCAACAAGTCTACGTTGCGGTGACCGTCGCGGGGAGCGGGGCCCGCGCCCGTTTTGCTACGTAATAATAAACTAAGTTCTCCATAGACACGACTACATGCACACCGTTAAAGTTGAACTAGCGACATTGCGTAGGTAATAATCCGGTTTCCGCGACGGGGACCGTCCGAGTGAACTCACGCGCTTCGTCACGCGACGGGGGCCAATCGCGGGGTCCGCTTTACAAAGTTTGAGCCTTTAAACGCAGTGGCGGATTAACCATGTAGCAAATGCTACAGGCACCGCGCATTTGGGGGCCCCGCGCGTTCATAGATCCCACACTTGAACGTAAAAAAAAACTAGTCAAAATATTTGTACTGCGTGAAATCTAATTATAGCTGTTTTCTTTGGATGTGATGTGATAGTCACTTTACTTCAAGGCTTTCCTCCAAGTAAACTACAGAATAGAAGATCTCTTAGAATTACCCCATCATCGTACTTTTTACGCAACTGATCTTAAAATCCACGGGATTATTGTCTTGTGTGTACCTATGTGTATAAAAGCCTTGTTCAAGCTAATTCTTAGAAGGGGTAGCTTTAGCCAGCGGCTTCCCGCGCGAAGCCGCTGGCTAATAGCTACTTGATATGTGTAGCCTCGGTTAAGCTTATTCTTAATAACCCCACTAAGAATAAGCTTAAACAAGGTTTTTGGGGAACTACATATTTTGGGTAATACAACGATGGGTTCGTGGAAACGTGTGGACAGTTTAAATTCTATAAGACTCGTACAAATAAGAGCAAGAGGCTCACAGATCGAACTCTCCAGCTTATGAAGGAAAGGCGTGAGATGATTCTGCAGTCTTCAGACGATGCGTGCACATATCGGCTGCTCAATAAACGGATCTCTAAGTCCTTGAAACGCGATCTCCGTCACTTTAATACTGGAATAATTAAAGACGCGATTGAGCGAAATAAGGGCTCTAAGGTGTTTGCAAGAGATCTGTCTATTGGGCAGAGCCAGCTCACAAAACTGAAGACCGACGGTGGCAGAGTTATATCTATCCGCCAAATCGGAGCTTCTGGGAGAGATCGAGGCTTTTTATGGTCAGTTGTACACCGTGTACACGTCAATCACAAAACCCACAACGAATCTAGCATCTAGCAAACGACCCAAGAGCTAGGTTGACCCGACACTATACCGAAGATATCCCGGACGTCAGCCTGTACGAGATTAGGATGGCTCTGAAGCAGCTTAATAACAACAAGGCACCGGGTGATGTCGGAATTACAGCCGAACTCCTGAAGGCGGGTGGGAAACCGATTCTTAAGGCCCATCAGCCCCCCTAGCCAAGTTGCAAACGATAAACGTGAACGCTTAGTAATCTCCAATAGATTTTCAACTTTATACCTAAGAGCATAAAGTTGAAAATCTAGTAAAGTCTAGTTAAAGTTTACGTTTATCGTTTGTGACTTGGCTAGGGGGGCAGAAGCTGTTTGATTCCGTCATATTCGAGGGAAAAACACCACAGGCATGGAGCGGAGGTGTGGTGGTACTCTTCTTTAAGAAGGGCGACAAGGCCCTGCTCAAGAATTATAGGCCCATCTTACTTCTGAGCCATGTTTTCCAGAGTCATCACGAACCGTCTCGCGCGTAGGTTCGACGACTTCCAGCCTTCCGAAAAGGCTTCAGCACCATAGACCACACACACGCTACGGCAGGTTATACAGAAGACCGAGGAGTATAATCTGCTTCTCTGCTTAGCGTTTGTGGACTACGAGAAAGCCTTTGATTCGATCGAGACTTGGGCTGTGCTGCAGTCTCTCCAACGGTGCCAGATTGACTATCGGTACATCGAGGTGCTGAAGTGTTTGTACGAAAACGCCACTATGTCAGTCAGACTGCAGGACCAGACCTCGAAACCGACGTCATTTCTCCGAAACTGTTCACGGGCGCAATTGAGGATGTCATCAAGGTTCTGGACTGGAGTGGATTGGGCATTAATGTCAATGGCGAGTGGGTACATCACTCATCTTCGGTTTGCCGACGACATAGTAGTCATGGCTGAGACTACGGAAGAGCTCAGCACAATGCTCAATGACCTCAGTAGAGCTTCCGAAAGAGTGGGTCTTAAAATGAACATGGACAAAACTAAAGTCATGATAAACAACCATGTAGCACCCACTCCTATCAAGATTGGAGACTCTATACTCGAAGTTGTGGACGATTACGTCTACCTTGGACAGACAGTCGAGTTGGGTAGATCTAATTTCGAGAAAGAGGTCAACCATCGAATCCGACTCGGCTGGGCAGCATTCGGGAAGCTGCGCGGTATCTTCTCATCCAATATACCACTGTGTCTCAAGACGAAAGTCTTTGACCAGTGCGTGTTGCCAGTGATGACATATGGTTCCGAAACGTGGTCGCTCACAATGGGCCTCATCAGAAGGCTCAAAGTCACCCAAAGGGCAATGCAAAGGGCTATGCTCGGAGTTTCCTTGTGTGATCGAATCAAAAATGAAGATATCCGCAGGAGAAACAAGGTTCCCGACATAGCACGAAGAATCGCCAAACTTAGGTGGCAATGGGCAGCGCACATTGCTCGCAGAACAGATGGCCGTTGGGTCCGAAAGGTTCTGGAGTGGCGACCGCGTACCGGATGACGCAGTGTTGGAAGGCCCTCTACAAGGTGGACCGATGACCTGGTGAAGGTTGCGAGAATCCGATGACCGTTCGTTGTGGCGACATTTGGGGGAGGCTTATGTCCAGCAGTGGACGTCTATCGGCTGAAATGATGATGATGATGACATATTTTGTGTGTCTATGTGAATATTACATTGCGAGTGCGTAGTGACATATGGCTCTGAAATGTCGTCGTTCACTATGCGCCTCATCAGATGGTTTTAATTCACCAACACAACACCAATCGCCAACTTTGAGCAAACGCAACGTTAACGTTGCAAGTTTCTTGCGTAGGTACACCTCGAACGTAATGTTAACGTCGCGTTTGCTCAACGTTGGCGATCTACCACTAGAAACTCGCGACATCAACGTCGCGTCTGCGCAACGTTGACGCTGCGCAGACGTTGGACAAGCGCCAACGCTCTTAAAACGCCAGTGGGATAGCGGCCAGAGTTTATTGTACACATTTAATTTAATGTGACGACAAAAACAACACACTGGTGGTTGCGCCAAAACTTTGAATGTCTTCGTAGTCTTTAGTAATTAGGTACAAGCAATTCAATGTTGGCATTGGGTGGGACTTGCCAGAAACAGACTTTACTCTGAACATTTAAAATGTTCATAAATTAATAATTTTAACATAATTTAGCTGGATTGCAGAAGAATTAGTAAATTAATATATATTTTACCTTTTTATTGCAAAAATTAGACAATATGTCCATTATTTATCTCGATATATTGAATACTTGGGACAGCGTCAAAACGGTGGGTACAGTTAAAAGTGAATTTATGCCCTTTTGAATTCGATCAAGCGCCAGACGAGAAACGATCAGCTAGGTACGTCAAGTTACTGAACCGTATTAGAAAAGTACGACAGCAGAAGGACTTGGATGACATCAGATTGCCAAGCTACGAAGAGTCGCATTCATTTATAAGTATGTAACTAAGTAAATTGATTTAATTTTTTTTACAGGGACACCTAGGTACTAGCAGTCCCGACAGACGACGCCGCTGTCCGCAAGCTAGGTTTTCGTCAGAGTAAAAAATTGAGAACCTAATTGCAGTGCCATCTACCGGGTTAAATTGTATTTTTGGAACTCACTCAAATATACACACAAAATTTCATCCAAATCGGTCAAGTCGTTTAGCAAGAGCTAGGTAACAAACATACGTACAGAAGAATTATATACTTATATCGGGCGTCGGGAGTCGCAAAAGCATTTCCGGCCACTGTAGGCGCAGGCTTGCGGTAAGGTCCATGCCCGGGTCGACGACAGGTGGTGTTCCACGCGCGCCTGGATGTCAGCTAAATGGATGGGGCCAGTTAGGGCCAAAGCCTGCCAGGGCTGCGGATTGTTCGAACAAGTTAGCGTAGCTCTCGCAAAAAGGTACACTGGATTTTAGTCAGTAAGTCTGATATTTTCTCCCGCTCCACCCAGAGCGTGAGAGTAATTTGATGATTTTGGACGTAA
This sequence comes from Mythimna impura, assembly GCA_905147345.3. Classification (NCBI taxonomy): domain Eukaryota; kingdom Metazoa; phylum Arthropoda; class Insecta; order Lepidoptera; family Noctuidae; genus Mythimna; species Mythimna impura. Next base: position 28,331,992 of record LR990358.1, read on the forward strand.
AAAACCAAACTGTAATCCTTACGAAACAATAATAAAAACTGCAGTGTTTCGTTCAAACTGAAATTAAATTCATGTTTGTTATTGATAAACAAAAGGGAAAAATGAAACTGAGCAAGACAACGAAAATGATTGTTTTTACATTGGACGATAGCGTGGGGCTGGTAGTCTCGTTATATCTGACCAGACATTAAATATATACCTTACCTTACCTCTTTGTATCTGACGATGTCGAGATGTATCACAGTCTCACGATATCGTGTCGTTATCTTTATCGCCTAATATGAAAACGGCCAATGTTGGAATAAGTTCAAACATAGTTGTTGAGAAATCCTGGTCGAGAATCCTCGTGCCTCGACACTTATAAATTCATCAGAAATTATTCAGTAGTTTTACTTTCATTGAAACTTGCGTCTATGACAATTTTATCATCGGCGGCGGCGCGGCGTACCAAAAGAGAAGAGGGGTCAGGGTCTCCCTGGAATTAAGCTATCTCACCCTGCGTCGCGCTGGCATAAAAATAAGCATAAATAATCTGTATCTTAAGATACTGATTATAAGAATAGAGAAGAAGATTAACTTCTTCTGAAGTTGAGCTTGACGTACAAGCTCGCTGCCACGAATGATGCTGGCCTAGTTGTTACGACGCTTCCTGCAAATGAAGGTCTGGGCGACAGCGCTAGATAGGAATCGGTTTCCACAAGGTGCTTACAGCAGGTGAGGTGATGAGGGGTTAATAAAATACACAACTCATTTGTAATATTAAATTATTTTTATTTTGACTAGTCGTGAATCAATTTTTTTATCGTTATTTTAAATGTAAGTATTAGCAGTAACCTAACGTTCTGGCTATAACAAAAACTAAAAACAATTATAAATAAGTACTCCCCGAGTGTCTCAGTGGCTTCGCCATCGTTTTATGTTCAGTGTTCACATTACTTGCAGCACGTCCTAGCCGGCCAGTTTACTTACTAAAGATAATTTTGTCAAGTTACTAATATCACATTTATAATCAATTTTAGTTAATCGTTAGACAGGGAGCCGCTCACACACACATTTATAAAGTTATAAAGTAAGTACAAAATTTCACAACAAAAAGTGTTTTTTTCACAGTGCTTTGTCAGGCACTGAAAAAACTTATGTAATGAATGTTACAAAATAGGAAATGTGTGAAAAATCTTACAAAACTATTATTACAATAAACTTGCGAGACACAAATTATTACTTCTAAAAACCATATTAGGTAGAGTGACAGAATCAAGTTCATAGTCAGCAAAACGAGGGGAGGAGGAGGGGGGGGGGTTGGGTGGCGGGGGAGGGCTGAGTTAGTTACTTGTGCAAACAATTTGAATGTTTGGAGAGGGTGGGTGCGCTGCTTACTGCTGACTATAAACACGCTTCGTTCACGAAATCAAGTGAATTTAAATATATTTACTTCATAATTATATTGATAACATAATTACGATGAAAGGGAGATCAAACTGGTATTAATAATTTACAAGTTCGTGTACATTTAATGGTTAACTACAAACTATGGACGATGCTATTTTTATATACTTTTTATTAAATAGAAAAATACACTCTCAAAGATAAAATAAAAAAATAAATCGGCGCGTCAAGCGTCTAATAATAAGGCCCTTCGATGGATCACCGGGCGGCTGCGGCCGCGTACGCCCGGGCTCGTCGATGTAACAGGACAGGCTAATTTATACACTAATTAAAATATCACAAAGGATGAAGTATTTACATTAAATCAATATTTATGGCTACTCACTAAAATAAAAAGTCGGGTCGTGACACAGTACGGAGCCGGTGGCACTCAGCAAGGCGGGGGCGCCTGAGGGGCGGGCGCCGCCGGCAACGGGGCGGGCGGCAGGCTCGCCAGGCGCTCCGGGTAGTGGCGCCGCGGAGCCGGTGGCACTCAGCAAGGCGGAGGCGCCTGAGGGGCGGGCGCCGCCGGCGACGTGGCGGGCGGCAGACTCGCCAGGCGCTCCAGGTAGCGGCGCCGCGCCGCCGACAGCAGCGCCTCCTTGCGCCGCGCCAGCAGCGCCTCGCGCTCCTCCGCGGTGCCGCTGAACCGCACGCCCAGGCTGCGGACACACAGCTGTCAGTACAAGGCCACGAGCCAGGCGCCGCCCGACTGCGCGCACCTACCTGTCGTCCAGTTCTAATGGCGCTGGCGGCCCGGGCGACGCCGTGCCGGACGGCGCCACCGCAAACGGGCCGGCTGCGACCGCCGTGGCCGTGGCCACGTCCACCAGCACGGCCGTTGGCACGTTCGCCAGTGCGGGCGCCGACGCCGGCATGCTCGCCGGTGCCGGCGCAGGTGGCTCAGGCGCGGCCACCGACGGGCTGACGGGCTCCGGAGGTACTATATCTTTGAACAAACACGAATATGTATCAGTAAAGTTGAAGAGAGGAGGCGGTGTGTTGACGCTCGGTGTAGCTGAGGTACCTGGTCGCTCGGGCAGGCGGCCCTCCAGGATGTTGTCGAGCGTGAGGTCAGCGGAGCGCGTGCGCGCGAGGTCGGTGGCGAGCGCGGCGCGCGAGTACTGCGGGAACATGAGCTGCAGCTGCGCGGCGGCGGCGTCCAGCTGCGCGCCCGCCAGCGCCGCCTCGGGCCGCACGCGCGTCACCTCCACCGAGAAGCTCGGCAGCCACGACACGTAGCGAGACCCTGCGTACATAAATGTAGCCACATCGCTACACCATCAATAGCACGGACATTTGCCAAAAACGTAAACCATATACCTCGCTGACAAGTAATAGACTAGCAGGCCTAGCCAAGTTACGACCGTTTCGTTACGAATCTCTTTCTTAGTCGGTAACGCCTCCGATTCCTTTGTTCTGACCACTTGGCTTAACGTTGAGATGACGTCATTCCCATACATTTGAAGTTTTCTACTAGCATTAACGATTGTAGATTATCAACTTGGTTAAGCTCAAAAATGATAACGTCGCTCGTCTGTGAAAACCTCGTAAGAACATATCACAACATTTTACAGGAGATACAAAAAGCAATGAAAAAAAAAAGAATGGTTCAGATTGGTGGTGTCTTTTAAGCAGTGTTATTTTAATACAATCTATGATCTTGTTTAACAAAATAATAGTTAAAAGTTTACTCGATATAAAAAAATTGCACTTAAAGTAAAAAAAGCTACGCGCGCGGGTGCGGCCATGCTCTCGCTGCATGTTCATTTATTTATTGGCACACCAACAGCATTAAATACAGGATCTTTTGTGAAAAGTAATATTAAAATTTAGTCACTGGTATGCATACCTACTAATGGTATGCACAGCTTACACCATGTTAGGTATGACATTAATTGTTATGCTATGAGATAAAAAAGATTATTACCACAAAAATTAAACTTACAAAATGAAAAAAAAAACACAATTATAAAAATAAAATATAAAAAAAGTAAAAAAACTAAAACCTGACTACGACAAAAAAAAAAACGACGAAACTGAAAAAGAAAAGCCGTAGTCACACGTTATTAAAGTGTTTCGGTTGTTAACAACGTGTGACTACTTTGTTTATTTCAGCATCCTGGAAATCTTGTTTCATACTTTTTCAGTTTCGTCGTTTTTTTTGTCGTAGTCGGGTTTTAGTTTTTTTACTTTTTTTTATAAATTATTTTGGTTTTAAGCTATTGATCCCCCCATTAACGCCGGCGTTCACGCGCCATTGTCTTACTATTGTGTCTCTAATTACGCACTCAAAAGGTTAAATCACTGTGCTTCTATACCATTTGCAAAAGCTAAATTTAAAATTTCTAATTAATAATGGTAAATTAATTTTTGTTCACTAGAGGGCGCCACATTGAATTTTGATGATATATTTTGATAAGTACCAGTGAAGCCCTTTCAAATGATATCAAACACGGTGTATTTATCTTAACATTTTTTTTAACACATGACTTCTTGTCCGCTAGAGGGCGTCACTTTAAATTTGAACAATATTTTGAAAATGTACAAGTAAAGCCCTTTCAAATGATACCAAACACGGCGTATTCATCTCCATTTTTATTTTTTACACATTACTTTTTGTCCGCTAGAGGGCGCCATATCAAGTTTTGTGACACGTCAGGTAACCTATGTTCAGCGGACAATTAAGACGGTTCTAACGATACCTCATACGTCGAGTTCCGATAAGTAGATTAGGAGCTATGTGGGAACAGATGAACATACTCACATACATACATAGCCTGTCAAAATCATAATTCCTTTGGCTTTGCCGTAGTCTTGTAATAAATATAGGGACAGCGATGACTAATTTCTCAAGATATATGCAAGGTGAAAGCTCTTTGTATTTGTTCAACCCTTTGAGAATGAGCTGCGTAAAGCGGGTTCCAGGCGACACTGGCGTATTCCAAACGACTACGTACCAGAGTGTTGAACAACACTATTCTTGTCTTGGGCAATTGGAAGCCTCTTGTGTTTCGCTTTACAAAGCCCAGCGTTTGCGCCGATTTTTTTACGATATCTTTGATGTGCAGCTTAAAGCTGAGTCTATCACCGGCCTAACGGCAGAATACATAAATCCCGTATTTCACATACTTTTGCCAACAAAGTGATACATAATGAGTAGGTTGTAAGAACAGTAGATTTCTTTCTTGAGAAACGAATATGGAAGCATTTCTGGGCATGTTGAGATACATTAGTTTATATTTTAGTTTTTAGTGTATGGAAGCATGATTAAAGTCAACAAGATGGTATTTGCTAAAATCGGACATCCCACTTTTTGAACTATTCAAGATAGGTACCTATTTTTTTTCCTTGTTATTTCTTTTTCATCTAAAAAAAACTTTGATTTACCTCGTTCCAGCATTACATTTTGTTTCGCCTTACCTTATTTAGCCCTAGAACCTATTATCTATTTAAAATTTACGATAACTTTTTGCTTCCGCGGGGCAGGGGGTCGCCTCGAATCATCAATCTGGTGAAAGTTCTGTTAGAGTTATGGTCGTGACAAGACATGCTTGGGTTACTCCAGCACCCCTGGGTACGGTTAAGGTAATAATTGTATTCATTACTATGATTTGAATGTTTTTATGAATTATTGCTGATTTTTATTATTTACATAATTACGTCAGCCAGGACTTTTTTTAAAATTTGAAGCGTATTTTTTATTTGGTTTTGGTTTACGTAAGTGGTATTGCATTTTGTTCCATGTAACTTGAAAATTTTTACGCCAAAATCTAACACAGAATGAAATTCTCTTGAAATTCTAAACCTATTTCTGGACACTATCAATGAACAATAGCTAGTTGTTGGGGATGACTCTAGCTGTAAACCTTATTTGGAAAACCATTTTTTTACGAAGCTTTGCCTACATAGTTATATTATCTCCAAATAAGTATTCGCAATATCACGAAAAAAGTAGTATTATGATGTTTAAGCACCCAGATCCCTTCTCCCTCCAGAATCCAGCTCTGGAACATTTATATTTTGTCTCAAGTCAAAAGACCATAAATTATGCACTCAATGTGAAAAGTGTAAAAGTTGTTTAAGTTTAGAGCACAAAATAAAGATTTGCCAAAACTGTTAAAATAAGTTTAATTTATTTAATAAGATAATTATCAATATTTTTTATTTTTACGTGAAAAAGATGTTTTATTAACCGGGGTACCCCATGGTCATTACTCCTGGGTACTATTACTTGAAGTCTAATATGGTTACGGTTCTAGGGTTAATAAACTTGAACTTGTACCTATTATATTTAAAGTTTCTCACGCATCCTCTATATATCGCACAAGAAGTAACCTATTCACTCTTGACTTAAAGATTCCCAGGTTGTAGTCATCAGGAATTAAACACATCTTTTTTTTTTGTTTATTTTTTTTTTATAGGTGGGAAAATCATCTTATGACAAATCCCGCTCTTGGGCGGAGCGCGAGATAGTGTCAGACTTTTCGACAGTGCAGGTCGGAGATTCTAAATAATTTTTATTTATCCAAGTTTTTAATAAACTTTCATAGCAATGTGGTACACGACGCGGTACATCCACGTGATTGCACAATACGAGTATGGGTGGTGGTGTGACACGTGGCGAGGTGTCGGCGGGGCTGACCTGTCGGGTTCCATTCCAGCACGTGCAGGCGCAGCAGCAGGTACACCAGCGCACAGCACAGCGCACTCAGGACCAGTGCGTACACGGCGAGCTGCTGGCGCATTTAACTCATAGTCGTCCCGCGACCACTTCCTCACTACGCACGACACTACACTACACTAGCGAGGATCATTGGGAGGACGGATATTGTTCACTGTACTGATTTATATCGCTGGCTCATCGCATTGTTCTACTATTGTTCTAACAGAAATTTTGTTTGATGGAAACCGATGCTGACAGAAATGTCACACGTTTAAATATTTTTGTTTCTTTTGACAAGTAGTGCTTTTTTACGCCAAAGATTTTAATATATTTGAGGTTGATTCGTTTTGTTTGTTATTTTTTTTTCTTTTTATTTTACATGGTCGAATAGGGAAAATCTGTATATAATTACGGATGCGAACACCGCGATGCCCCCCGGCGCATGCGCTACTGCTGATAAACAACTGTTCACAGGGCCGGATCCAGTCTTCAAAAACGGTTGTGGTCACGGCCACAAGCGAGTCGGTCACGATCCATACGCCGCAAGATACTTAGAAAAAGAGTTTCCTTGCATCTGAACTTATTACGGATTATTAGTACTGCCTTTTGCGTGCGTGATGATGATGATGATGAAAGAAACAAGTGCCTAGCTTAAATATAAAGTTTAATTGAAATTGTAATCCAGGTCAAGCCGAAGTTATCTCAGTTCAAAGTGATCCGTTTCAAAATATGATTTATTCCATTTTAATACCAACAACTAATACCACTGGTATGTGTTTGGACTCATATTCAAAAACACGTCCAAAGATATAGTGGTACAGTCAATAAAAATGTTTAGTGTGTAATCATAAGACCTTTTTTTTTTAAAAAAAAACCAATTTAACTGGTTTTTTTTTAAAAAAAGGTCTCGAAAAATAAACATTATATCAAAATAAAAGAAAACCAATTTATTTTGATTAGGTTTGACTGAGCAGACTACAAAATTATAATACTTAAAAATAATATGATTTAAAATGAATACAAGTGGTATTAGTGTTTGGTACTAGACTGAAATATATCCAAAATACGGCAGTGAAAAACAGAATCTAATTGTAACGTTTACCTCACAACATGTTGTATCAAAAATAAAAGAAAATTGAACCAAATTTTTATATTTAAATTTTTAAAAGGGATTCACGGTATCCCTTTCAAAAAATTAAGATTATTTTTTTAAAAGTCTGACACGTCCTCTTGATCCACCCTAGAGCGGGAGAAGTCATTGGATGATATCCCAACTCAAAAAAAAAAATGGCCGCCAGTGCGCGCTTCGCTTTCGACAAATGTGTGTATGAAATTTTCGACGAAAATTGTTTAAAATGTCGAATCCACAAACTAGACAATCGTGTGTTAAGTACCAACGCACCCGGGAGAGTTGCCAGACGCAAGAGATGGCTTCAAATCATGAAGAGGGATGATCCACCAGAAGTCAAAGTTGTATCTATTGCTGCGGAGATGATTTTTATGTTACTGCAATGATACTTAGAACATACCTATTTGAGAAAGGGTACATCTTTTGCAAATTACATAGGTGAGCTATTTGTGTTCGTTGTAGTTAAGGCGAGTGCTTTATGTTAATTAGTTAACCTCTGTCTCTAACAGGACCATGCACCCATTACGTTATGACTAATCTTTAACTACATTGTGTGCAATCCCGGTTGCGCTCGCTGGGAGGTTGGTTCTTTTTGTAATGTCATCATTTAATTTTAAAAACAAGCCTGTATCACGATGAGAAAACTCTTCTCCCCCAAGAGACATTTGCTATAACACCCGTCCTCTCAAGATATATAGGGTGTTTGGTGCATCGTTTGCCAAATTGAAATGGTCGACGGGAGGGGTCATCTTCTCATGCCCTGTGGATTTTTTTTCATCGATTTTTTTTATTGTTTTATGAAAATAAGACCCAAATTTTTCATTCAAATACAAATTTTAAATAATATATAAGGCGTAGACTCTGAATTTTAATTTTATTTAGATGTGTATTGTATTAGAGTACTTTTAAAATTAAAATTAGTGACATAATCAGATTTTACCTTATTAGACTGAGATAACATTTTAAATAGGTTTTTCAGGTATAATTTAAGCAACCCTGGTCACCCGGGAGAGTGGAAACGGCGAGAGTTGTCGTGCGGTGTTCCGCAGGGGTCGGTACTAGGACCACCCTTGTGGAACATCGGGTACAACTACGTGCTGCGCGGTGATCTCCCTGACGGGATCAGCGTGGTCTGCTACGCAGATGATACGCTGGTCCTGGCGCGGGGAGAGTCGTACCAGGCGGCGGTCGAACTAGTGATACGCGGGGTTGCGACAGTCGTGGAGAGGATCCAAGAGTTGGGACTCGAGGTGGCATTGCACAAGTCCGAGGCCATGTGCTTAAACGGTCCTCGGAACGCGCCACTATCGGGTTCCCAACTAACGGTAGGAGGAGTCCACATCGGCGTCGAGTCGACGATGAAGTACCTTGGACTTGTCCTCGACAGCCGATGGAATTTCGAAGAGCCGATGTTTGGCTTCCAAACTGGATCGTACTGGGGCTGCCCTCAAGCGGCTCCTGCCCAACCTAGAGGGTCCAGACGCCTCCTACCGAAGGCTCTATGCAGGAATCCTTCGGTCCACGGCCCTTTACGGGGCGCCGGTATGGGCGCCGTCGCTCCGAAAGCGACCGGCGGCCAAGCTGAACGCAAGCCAGAGGGTCATGGCCATCCGGATGGTGCGGGGATACCGCACGATTTTCCGCGAAGCAGCGAGCCTCCTTGCTGGCCAACCACCGTGGGATTTGGAGGCAAAAGACCTTGCACGCATGCACGATCTGCACATGGAGATGCCGGGGCGAAACTCCGCTGCCGCGCCAAGTCGCGGCATGGCGGAAAGACTTCCAGCGGGATCTCATGGTGGAATGGCGACAGCGACTGTCGCAACCCAGTGCTGGGCACGCCGTAATTATGGCGATAAGTTCCCTCTTTGAGGAGTGACTGGAAAGACCTCACGGCGTCCTTACCAACCGCATGACGCAGGTCCTCACCGGACATGGTAAGTTCGGGAGGTTCCTGCACCGGATTCGTGTAGAAGAGACGCCCGTGTGTCGCCATTGTGTGGACCGCCCGGAGGACACGGTGGAGCATACGGTAGAGGTGTGCCCCGCTTGGGCAGAGCACCGCCGTGTCCTCGTGGGGGCGATCGGCGGCAGCGATCTCTCGCGCCGGGCCTTGGTACAGGCCATGGTCCGGAGCGAGGAGGAGTGGTAGGCGGTCGCCTCCTTCTGCGAAGCAGTAATGCTAGCAAAGGAGGCGGCCGATCGCGTGAGGCAACGGTCCTCACGCCCCAACTGCCACCGGGATTCCGATCCCGATTTCCGGCCACCGTAGGCGCGGGCGCGAGCAATGGGTGGCTCGCCGTCCGATCGTCTGGTAACCGTCCGGACCGAGCCCAAGTCGTCGACGGCGCGTAGTGTTCCACGCGCGCCTCAAGGAGATGTCAGGGCAGAGCACAGATGGCAGGGTCGAAGCCTACTGGAGCCATGGGTGATGCGAAAGAGATCCCCGGGGCCCTGGAAAAAATGTCAAAGAAAGAACAGGAGTGGTTTTTTAGTCAGTAAAAGTCTGACACTATTTCTCGCTCCGCCCAAGAGCGGGCGATGTCATTAGATGATTTTCTCACCCGAAAAAAAAAAGGTATAATTTAAGCAAAATTATTTTTTAAATCATAATTTTGAATATTAGTCATAAGTGACTCGAATCACAATTCTAGCGAATTCACAAAGTTATAAAAAGATTTTTATGGCATATGGCACATCACCAACAAGAAGATGAACTAGAGAATTTTTAAGGAAGTTGGAAGATTCCGGTTGCTTCTGGTTTTTTTTTTTATAGCCTTGTAAATAGCTGTAACATGGACAGCTTTAATTTAAATCCAAAACGTTGCAAGTAAATTAAAAAAAAAAAAACTAGATAGCTAAAGTCACTAATTTTTAATTTAAAAGTACTCTAATACAATACACATCTAAATAAAATTAAAATTCAGAGTCTACGCCTTATATTATTTAAAATTTGTATTTGAATGAAAACTTTGGGCCTTATTTTCATAAAACAATAAAAAGTCGATGAAAAAAAATCCACAAGGCATGAGAAGTGTTTAGGGGTCTGAAAGGATAGCAGATGACCCCTCCCGTCGACCATTTCAATTTGGCACACGATGCACCAAACACCCTGTACATTAGTCCTCCCTGAATGACAGGCTGGATTCGCGCTTGAATGACGCAAACGTTTTTTATATATATATTTATTTGTGACCATAGGGTATGGTTAAAGATGTTGTGCAAAAATATAATGTCCCAACAATGTACCGCCAGAAGGCATACAAATATTATCAATATTGTAATGATTCGAATTTGTAATATTTATAAATTGCAAAATGATAATTAAAATACAATAACCATTAAAAAATAAAATGTCAACAATTAAAGTAAAGTCTAACTAGTCACAGTTTAATTAACAACTAATTGCATGTCACATTCAAATAAATAAAGTAATAGTCAGTCAAAAGAGTAAATAATGTCAATATATTTTGCACTTTGTACTTTGTTCTTTTTGTTTATAACCGTTGTGCTGTGTCTGTCCCGAATAAAAGCATTTCTATTCTATTCTATTCTTTATTCTTTATAGAAAATGATAAATTTAAATATTTTTAAAATACTATGAAATTCATTAACGGGATAATATACCTTGTCATTTAATAATTTATAAAGATTTCTTTTGAACTCATTTACATTTTTGCTGTTTATCACTTGCTCAGGTAATGTATTATATAACTTAGGAGCCATTACAAATATGCTTTTGTGATAAAATTTTGTTTTAGTCTGAAGCAGGTGCAATTTATGTCAACGTCGTTGTCTCTTTACAGGTTTAAATAAATACATATTATTTTTAACAAAAATACAAGCTTCATAAACATAGAGTAATGGTTATAATATATTGGTTGTAATATATTTAAATTTTGAAAATGTGATTTACACGAATGCGTTCGCTTTATTTTACATAATGTTCTAATGTATTTTTTCTGTGCTATTAATACCTCTTGAACTTTTGCCGCATTGCCCCAGAATAGAATACTATATCTTAAAGTCGATCCGACATAACCATGATACGCTGCTAGGAGTGAGTGCGGTTTTATTCGCACTCATACCCAGCATATAGAGAGCATAAGAAAACTTACTGAGCTTTGAACACACATTTTCAATCTGTGTTCAAAGCTATGTCATTGACAAAGATATGTCCTCCATGACTTGTCTTTGTCAATGTGTAATCCAAGAAACTTTGTTGTACGTGTTTCAAATATTTGATCTCCTTTATAGTTTATGTGCAAGTTTGATAGTATATTTTGTCTTATTTTAAAATTCATCACTAGTTTTGGCAAGATTAATTTGAAGGTTTTTAGATTTAGCCAGTCAATAATTATGATAAGACTAGTATTTATGTCATCTACTATATCTTTATTACTACCACTGTTACTGCTACATATACATCGCCATTACTGGTTTTCTATTGTCCATGTTATGATATATTTTTTCTAGGAAATTATAAATACCTTTATTATTCGTTTTATTCTTTCTGAAACCTTACAATTATTTTTTTATTTTTCAAGAAAATTATATACACTATTATAAATTACAGGTCTATTGTTTACTGACTTTGGTTTTATCTTCTTTTTTTATACAGGGGTTTTTTAATAGATACTTTTAAGTTTTGGGAAAAAGTATTTATAATGTCACTTGATATAGGTACCTATATACCTTCATCATAGCCGGTACTGTTTGTATTTTTAAGATTGCTTATTATGTTACAAATATCCTTTGGTATGGTTGGTTCCATAAACAAAGAGTAAAGCGATACTGATGTTTGAGGGTTTTCATTTATTTTATTATAATTATCAGGATTAGGTTGAACTGAGTCTATGAAATAGTTATTAAATTGTTCTGCTATCATTTGAGGATTAGTTATATGCTTGATATTTACATTAATTATATTTATATTTGCTTTAGGAATGTTAGGTTTCATTCTATTCTTTTTTTACCTTTACCTTCCAGGTTGCTTTTGACTTGTTTGTACTTGTTCCAATAAAATAGCTATTTTGAACGTAACTTGTGTATGTGTGGATGTTTAAATCGTTATTCCAAAGAGACATCTTTTATAGGTTAAAAGATATCTCTACAGTTTAAAGTAAAGAGCGAATGCAATATAGTTAGCAGCTGAGGTGACTTACCGTCGAAGTGGAACAGATGGTTGGGGTGTCGCTGTGCGGCGTCGGTGTGCGGCCGCGCCGCGCCCGCCGCCGCCAGCGCGCGCCGGCACGTGGGGCACGACGCGTCCTGCTGCACCCACTGGCACAGGCATAGTTAGCAGCTGAGGTGACTTACCGTCGAAGTGGAACAGATGGTTGGGGTGTCGCTGTGCGGCGTCGGTGTGCGGCCGCGCCGCGCCCGCCGCCGCCAGCGCGCGCCGGCACGTGGGGCACGACGCGTCCTGCTGCACCCACTGGCACAGGCATAGTTAGCAGCTGAGGTGACTTACCGTCGAAGTGGAACAGATGGTTGGGGTGTCGCTGTGCGGCGTCGGTGTGCGGCCGCGCCGCGCCCGCCGCCGCCAGCGCGCGCCGGCACGTGGGGCACGACGCGTCCTGCTGCACCCACTGGCACAGGCATAGTTAGCAGCTGAGGTGACTTACCGTCGAAGTGGAACAGATGGTTGGGGTGTCGCTGTGCGGCGTCGGTGTGCGGCCGCGCCGCGCCCGCCGCCGCCAGCGCGCGCCGGCACGTGGGGCACGACGCGTCCTGCTGCACCCACTGGCACAGGCATAGTTAGCAGCTGAGGTGACTTACCGTCGAAGTGGAACAGATGGTTGGGGTGTCGCTGTGCGGCGTCGGTGTGCGGCCGCGCCGCGCCCGCCGCCGCCAGCGCGCGCCGGCACGTGGGGCACGACGCGTCCTGCTGCACCCACTGGCACAGGCATAGTTAGCAGCTGAGGTGACTTACCGTCGAAGTGGAACAGATGGTTGGGGTGTCGCTGTGCGGCGTCGGTGTGCGGCCGCGCCGCGCCCGCCGCCGCCAGCGCGCGCCGGCACGTGGGGCACGACGCGTCCTGCTGCACCCACTGGCACAGGCATAGTTAGCAGCTGAGGTGACTTACCGTCGAAGTGGAACAGATGGTTGGGGTGTCGCTGTGCGGCGTCGGTGTGCGGCCGCGCCGCGCCCGCCGCCGCCAGCGCGCGCCGGCACGTGGGGCACGACGCGTCCTGCTGCACCCACTGGCACAGGCATAGTTAGCAGCTGAGGTGACTTACCGTCGAAGTGGAACAGATGGTTGGGGTGTCGCTGTGCGGCGTCGGTGTGCGGCCGCGCCGCGCCCGCCGCCGCCAGCGCGCGCCGGCACGTGGGGCACGACGCGTCCTGCTGCACCCACTGGCACAGGCATAGTTAGCAGCTGAGGTGACTTACCGTCGAAGTGGAACAGATGGTTGGGGTGTCGCTGTGCGGCGTCGGTGTGCGGCCGCGCCGCGCCCGCCGCCGCCAGCGCGCGCCGGCACGTGGGGCACGACGCGTCCTGCTGCACCCACTGGCACAGGCATAGTTAGCAGCTGAGGTGACTTACCGTCGAAGTGGAACAGATGGTTGGGGTGTCGCTGTGCGGCGTCGGTGTGCGGCCGCGCCGCGCCCGCCGCCGCCAGCGCGCGCCGGCACGTGGGGCACGACGCGTCCTGCTGCACCCACTGGCACAGGCATAGTTAGCAGCTGAGGTGACTTACCGTCGAAGTGGAACAGATGGTTGGGGTGTCGCTGTGCGGCGTCGGTGTGCGGCCGCGCCGCGCCCGCCGCCGCCAGCGCGCGCCGGCACGTGGGGCACGACGCGTCCTGCTGCACCCACTGGCACAGGCATAGTTAGCAGCTGAGGTGACTTACCGTCGAAGTGGAACAGATGGTTGGGGTGTCGCTGTGCGGCGTCGGTGTGCGGCCGCGCCGCGCCCGCCGCCGCCAGCGCGCGCCGGCACGTGGGGCACGACGCGTCCTGCTGCACCCACTGGCACAGGCATAGTTAGCAGCTGAGGTGACTTACCGTCGAAGTGGAACAGATGGTTGGGGTGTCGCTGTGCGGCGTCGGTGTGCGGCCGCGCCGCGCCCGCCGCCGCCAGCGCGCGCCGGCACGTGGGGCACGACGCGTCCTGCTGCACCCACTGGCACAGGCATAGTTAGCAGCTGAGGTGACTTACCGTCGAAGTGGAACAGATGGTTGGGGTGTCGCTGTGCGGCGTCGGTGTGCGGCCGCGCCGCGCCCGCCGCCGCCAGCGCGCGCCGGCACGTGGGGCACGACGCGTCCTGCTGCACCCACTGGCACAGGCATAGTTAGCAGCTGAGGTGACTTACCGTCGAAGTGGAACAGATGGTTGGGGTGTCGCTGTGCGGCGTCGGTGTGCGGCCGCGCCGCGCCCGCCGCCGCCAGCGCGCGCCGGCACGTGGGGCACGACGCGTCCTGCTGCACCCACTGGCACAGGCATAGTTAGCAGCTGAGGTGACTTACCGTCGAAGTGGAACAGATGGTTGGGGTGTCGCTGTGCGGCGTCGGTGTGCGGCCGCGCCGCGCCCGCCGCCGCCAGCGCGCGCCGGCACGTGGGGCACGACGCGTCCTGCTGCACCCACTGGCACAGGCACGAGCTGCACAACAGCGCCCACGCATTAGCGACACTACACCACACCGAAACTCACACCGAGATCCAACGCCCCGAAACGCAACACGGGCTGTCCCGATGCTACATGGCGTAGTCATTAATTGTATCTACAATTAATGAGCGGGGAATTTAATCTCATTGGATGATTTTCTCAACGAAAAAAAAAGCTAAGGTGGGACAATAATTCACGCAGGCACAGCTGCTCAACCTTCATCAAGCGCAAGTGCGATCGTGTATGGAGCATTGCTTTAGAATAGATCTACCAAATACCAGCATAATGTGCCGGAATCGATTAAGAAACGAGCAAAGAAGATCATCGGTAATGATGCACTGTAAAGATTCTGTTTCCTGGTAGCTATATAACCCAGGGGTCTCTTAAGTCAATAATTTATAGTTTACTTCTGGGCAAGATGCTCCATCGTCGACCACATCATTACATCTGGGCTCCGTTTAATAAAGCTGACAATCCGACAAGTCCGACTTATGTCAATAAGTGACACGACCATTTTTCTGTTTAATAAAACTTCTTGAGCGACAGGTGTCAATTCGTCTTGAAAAACTTATCAAATCTGCTTTATAAAAAAAAATTGTCATGATATATTTACATATTTGTAGAATAGTCCGACAATTCAGACAGGAGCATAACCCTCCGTAACGAAATCACATTTTGAACTTTGACATTGTAAGAAAGTGTTTATAAAGGTTCAATACAAAAAAAAAGTAATTACATGGAGTAGTGAGAGTAGTGATGCTGAATACTTGGAACAAGTATAAAAGAAGAGGCAACGACGATCATTTAAAAGCAGTCAATTTCTTCTTCTCAATTACAGATTTCTGCTTTAAAGAAAAATAATTTAGCCTCTTTTAGCTTCATAAAACTAATTTATTAGCAAATATGTCAAGAGTCGACATAATTGTCGCGCATTGTTACAATTGTCACTGACAATTGTCAGAAATAAGTTGACTGTGGTTTTTTGACGAATGTCGAGTTTTATTAAACGGGTTTTTAATTGACAAATATGTCAAGGTTTCACCTGTCGCTTTTTGACATATTTGTCACTTTTATTAAACAGCCTAAGCGCGACAATTCTACAATTATGACAGTTTTGACATATATGTCGGATTGTCAGCTTTATTAAATAGCGAGTGATAAGTGAAATAGGGAGTTTGGTGAGTGGTCAAACGTGAGCTATCATTAATATAATTTAAAACAAAGTTGAATTCTCTTACTTTAAATAAAATAATACTTGTTTTGGCTTACTTATGGAACAAATGTGAGCAGGGCAGCTTCCTGGCCTCTTTCATAGGCTCCCAGCAGATGGCGCAGTTGTCCTGATTCTTTTCCACCTCTTCCTTACTAGCCATAGGGTAGCTGTGGACATAATTTTTTGTGACATAACTTTCGTTAAATTATCTCCTACTACATATCTATTTATTTTAAGCATAATGGTTTGAATGCCTTTTCTGTGATACGTATACAGAATGTTCGATAGTACGATGGTTACACTTTAATGGAGGTTAATGCTCTTGAAAATTTACAACTTTCTTTATGAAACTAATTCTGAAACCATACAAAACTCAGCCAGTCAGAACAACTGATTTTACAAGCTTTTATATTTTGTTGTCAATGTAACTATGTTTGTTCGGGTGAAATCTTGCAACTCAATTTTGAAGCAGCTATCTTCAACCGATTGAGCTGTTTTGTACACATGTTTAGTTTGAATGACAATACATACTTATGTGTGTGAGAAGTAATTCTAAATCCAACATGAAGAAAGACCAAATATGGCGAACTAACTAGTTGTTTTGAATGTTTTTCTTATTATTTTAATGTTTGTTTGTTGTTTTTGTGTAATTTATTTTTCAAAACTACCTCCAAGACGATTTAAGATGTGTTAAAGATGGTATTGAGGATATGAACTCTTAACTCTGCACAAATTCTAACTTAAATGAATAATAAATACTGTCATTATTCATTTATTTATCTATCTATTATTAGTTTTTCAAAACTACCCCCAAATACGGTTTAGAGTATTACAGTTTTTGTGAAAACATTCTCGCGAACGAAGTCGCGAGCAAAGTGCTAGTATGATATAAAAGCTTGTCGAGAGATTGACCTGTGTCATTAAATAATTATGATCTGAATGATTTTAATTTTGAATATGTTCAAACTAAGTAAATACGATTTATTCCATTTTAATATAAAAAAACTAATACCACTGGTATTTGTTTGAACGCATTTTTATTTTCTATTCTGAACGAATATAATCACTCTTTAATTTAATATACGAACAAATATCAGTAACTTGAATTTGGTACAGTCGACTCAGTCGAACTTAATCAAATTTGTTTCCTAATATTTCTATATGATCGTAATATAATGCAAAAACTTTCCAAATTAACTTTATTCCAATATTTTTACTAAGTTATAGGAAAGAGTAGTTTATGTGAATCATCTTGCGATTGTTTTTTACCTGGGAAAAAGGGTGAGTTTACTCTAATTGTTCTAAAATTCGAAACAACCAGAGTCGAGTGTGGCTGGAAAGACTAAAATATTTTATTGTCTTGGTGGCACATACGTAAGTCAATGGAATAAGGTTCGTTTCTATTTTGATGATAATTATTATGTCTTTTGTGCTTTAACTCAGAGAGAATCTACATAAGTTCCTCAGTACATTTTCGTGCGATGGTGGTGACGTATTCGTATTACAGTGACAGTGATTTTTATTTATTAAGTAAGTATATTTTTAACCGACTTCAAAAAAAAGGAGGAGGTTATCAATTCGGTTGTATTTTTTTTTTTTTTTTATCATCATTTTTTTTTTTTTTTTTTATGTGTGTTACCTCAGAACTCCGTCGTTTATGGACCGATTTGCAAAATTTTTTTTTCCCTTTATAGGATATGCTTCCAGATTGGTCCCATTTTTTTCAAAATCCAGTTCTGATGATGGAATCCATGAGGAATCGAGGGAACTCCTAAAAAATTATAGGCAACCCTATGGTAATTTTAGTATTTTCATCAAGAACTTAAGCATTTACAGTCAAAAAGTAACATTTGATGAAGTGGAACTGATGAAGAAGACCAGAAATGGTCAACGGAACTTCATACTCAAATAGATATCACATTGAAGATATAGTTAAGCGACTATGACAATACAAATAAATGAATGATTCTGAATAGTTACGTTGAAAATGGTATCATCGAAGTGATCTGATGATGATGATGGAGCCGGAAGGTAGGCACTGGAACTCCGTAATTAATCAATGTATCCTAGCCGTGTTTGGGCTTATTAGAATTGTCGTGAGATGCTCTTTGGCTATAAGGTACTATCGAACTGATCTGATGATGGAGCCGGAAGGAGGAAGGTAGGCACAGCAACTTTATAATAAAACAATGTAACCTAGCAGTATTTGGGTTAATTGGAATTGTCATTAGAAATATGCACTCTGTTGATAAGTGTATCGCAACTAAAAAGTGTGAAATAAAAACTTTTTAGAAAAAAAAAATAACCGACTTCACTAAAAAAAACACTAAAAGGATCAAAATAACTTTAATTTCGGAAGTCGGTGTTAAATAAGAAACAAACAATACCGAGAAACACCGACATCCGAAATTAAAGTTATTTTGATCCTTTTAGTGTTTTTTTTAGTGAAGTCGGTTATTTTTTTTTTCTAAAAAGTTTTTTTGTTCTTTTGTATAATTTACTTGTCATTATTTTTTAGTTATTATAAGCTATTACAGTTTTTTGTTATTTAAAATATTTCCTGAATGTCTTTTTATTGTAATCCAATCAAATGTAAAAAGTTACATACTTACAATGTAATGATTTTGTAATTTTTTAAATTGTAAGTAAATTGTTTTATCTTGATTTTTTTGGACTTAACTGAATTTTATTTCAATTAAAGGTACAAAGCATTTTTTGCTGACTGTACTTTAGATCCTTGAATTTATTTTAGTATTAGTTTAAACAATGGTATTCATTCGGAATAGAAAATAAACACGGGTGACTCTCTATTTCATAATGCTATTTGGGAATCGCTACTGGAACAGGGCATAAATAAAAAATATGTAGAGCTACTAAATAACTTATACTCAAAGTGCTGGGCAAAGGTGAGATTGGAAAAAGAAAGGTCAGAATTTTGCAAAGGAGTCAGGCAAGGGGACCCTTTATCTCCAAAAATGTTCTCCGCTGTACTAGAGTCGATATTCCTAAAGCTGCATTGGGAGAATATTGGTCTTAAGGTAGGGGGAGAGTTCTTAAACCACGTAAGATTTGCGGACGATATAGTGCTTTTCACAGACAATGCAGCCGATCTAGGATACATGATTAATTGCTTATCAGCGGAGAGCAGAAAGGTAGGGTTATCCTTGAACGCCTCGAAAACCAACATCCTAACAAATAGCGAAACCATAGATATTGTCGTGGATGGGTACAATATTGAGTACATCAACGAATATGTTTATTTGGGGCATTCGATTTCGTTCAATAACTGCACTGAAAATGAAGTAAATAGAAGGATCGAAATAGCATGGAAAAAGTATTGGAGTTTAAAAGAAATTATGAAGATTATGAATGTAAACATTAAAACCAAGAAAAAGATTTATGAAGTAGTGATTCTTCCAAGTATAACCTATGGATGTCAAACTTGGTCTCTAAAAAAGAAAAAGGAAGAAAAACTAGCAATCTGCCAGAGAAAAATGGAAAGAAGCATGTTAGGTGCCAAACTGACGTATAAAATAAGTAATAAAATAATTAGAGCAATAACGAAAGTTCAAGACATAAGAGAGAGGATTCGGTTGCTGAAATGGAACTGGGCTGGTCATGTATGTATGAATGGAAAACGATAGATGGACAATAAAAAAAGTAACAGAATGGCTACCAAGAGAGGAAATGAAAAATAAAGGGCGACAAAGAAATAAATGGAGACATATTTACACAAAAAGTTGGATCGGATTGGATGAGAAAAGCTAGAGATAGGGATAGTTCCCCAACTATGGAAAATACTGGGGGAGGCCTACGCCAAAGAGGCGACTACTACCTAAAAGTATTATTATTTAATTTAATGTTATGATTATTATGGATTATTGTTTTGGATATTCATTTATCTCAGGACCCTGAGGTCCTGGACCTTTGGAAGGCGTACGAGGAGCCGAAGCCAACTCGCAGAGGCCCTTTAGATAAGTAATTATAATGGAACATGATACCAACCGACGATTATGCCTGTATGCGCTATGCTAGTGCACCCAAGGACAACCCCCGGTTGTTGAAAAACTATTGCGACATATGGAGAACAAAGATAATAGGGCTATGGTTTTTGGAGTCTTAAGTGGACTGGTAACATGGAACTACGTTAAGACTATGGCCCCTGCCTGAACAACGTTATTAATATTATTATATATGGATTGTTATTATTATTATGTAAGGATTATTTTATGATTTGTTTTGTACGATATATAGGATTAGTATTTAATAGAATCATTGCGATAATTAATTGGCATTATAATAACTAAAGTATAAAATTAATTAAGAAATGATTTGACTTATATTACGATTATATTTCAATTATTTCTAAGTAGAAGCAAAATATGTAATAAATAGATAAATATAATTAATAATCGGATAATTCCAATGTTGTGATTTAACTAGTTTTATTCTTTTATGATGTGATGTATAATTAATGAATTTAAAAATGTGTTTACATATTGTTAGATGTGGTAGTAGAATAAAAAGGCTATTTAATTTTATTTATGGTCCGAAACAAGAGGGAATGGGAAGCCGTCGCCTCCTCCCGCGAAGGATTTGACCACAACCGTGAAGGAACGGGCACCCTCACGCCCCAGTCGTCCCCAAAGGAAATGTCCCGGGTGTCGGAAGTCGCACTGCGATATCCGGCCACAGTAACCCCATTGTTTACAAACGACGAGCAATGGGTAGCTCGTCTTTCGCCCGTCCAATAATGACTAAGTCCGAGTCGATGGCGCGTCGTGTTGCACACGCTCCTCAAAGAGATACTAGACTAGCAAAACTGAAGGGGCCCAGTAGGGCCGATGCCTGCTAGGGCTGCGGGACAGTTTGAAATAGTGACCGTGGCCCTGGAACGCACAGTGGGACTGAAGATGAAGAAGTCTGGGTTTTAGTAAGAGTCTGACGCTGAGCGGGAGAAATCATTGGATGATTTCCCACCTCAAAATAAATCCCGATTTGTTTTACCATCTGTCCCGATTTTTGTCCAATCGGACCTGGCAACACTAGTGGTGAATAAAGTTCTCTGCGAGCAAACCGGCATTAAATTACTCACGTTCGTAAAATTATTTTTAGCGCATTTAATTATTAAAAGCTTGTTTTAGAAAAGTTTTTTTACTTTTAATTTATTTTGTGAGATTGTGTATACTGCGTACACAACTACATTCAAAGGAATTTTCTAACAAAAAGGATAATGAATTTGTTTATTTATGATTGTTATAATGAGTATAGTGCGTCACATAATAGCCTGTTTATAGTTGAGCCGAGCCACCGAGCGGGGTATGTGACCGATAGCAGATACGGTGACTAAGGAGACGTGGCGTGACAGTGACGACACCTGTTATGACGCCGGCGCTTGCTTGTTGGAAACGTGGCGAGACAGTGACGTGATCTGTTATGACGCCGCCG
Source organism: Mythimna impura (assembly GCA_905147345.3). Taxonomy (NCBI): domain Eukaryota; kingdom Metazoa; phylum Arthropoda; class Insecta; order Lepidoptera; family Noctuidae; genus Mythimna; species Mythimna impura. Next base: position 28,353,488 of record LR990358.1, read on the forward strand.
GCGCCTACTTGTTGGAAACGCCGTCCAAAGTTAAGATTCGTCACGTATTGCGTAGGTTGCGTTACTATTACAAGGACCATTTCTACTCAACTGGGTATTTTCCCGGGTTTATTGTTGAATAATATTTTATAGTAAACAACAAATAACACTAAAAAGATTTTTTTTCTGAAAATAGTATCAAATTGGCTAATGTATGAAGCAGCAATTAGCATTTATATATATATATTCCACATCTGTTACACAACGCCATCTAGACCCAAACTAAGCAGAGCTTGTACTATGAGTACTAGACAATTGATAAACATACTTATATATTTCTAAATACATACATATATTATAGATAAATTACACCCAGACACAGAACAAATGATCGTGTTCATCACACAAACATGTCTTGGGTGGCAGTCGAACCCACGATCTCCGGCATAGCAGTCAGGGTCACTAACCACTAGACCAACAGGTCAGTCAAATATTAGAATGAGGAAGACGTGGCCGAGGTGGATCATTCCACTAGCTCTTTTGTACGCACGTAACCATGGCAGTGACTTCATATTTCAGTTCGTGCATCCTTTTTATGTTACTTGACAGTCCCCTTCCACTAGAGTTGGAAATTTTCTAATGTACTTAATTTTGAACCGATATGAAATAGTAGACAAAGTTTCTGCACTTGTATGAAAATGATACAAGTGGAGAAACTTTGTCATTGCAACAAAGGTGAAATTCGTCCGAGCTAGAGGCATGGGTGTTATGAAGCCGGGTGTTGCAGTGACAAATTTCCACGTGTATCAAACGACATTTTTCAACACTTACGAAGAAACTTTTCGACACTTACGAAGAAACTTTTCGACACTTACGTAGAAACTTTTCGACACTTACGTAGAAATAATTTCTCTGAAAATGACGACGCTGAAGATGCCATACATTTTGTTATGATGTATAAGGCCGCCGGCTCTAACTATCTAAGCGCCCCGGGCCAGTGTTCCTTTGACGCCCTTTTATAACTAACATTATAAACGTACAAGTTTATTAGCAGCTTAAAAACAACAAGGCGTCGGGAAGTGACGGAATTACGGCCGAACTCCTGAAAGCGGGTGGAAAATCGGTACCGAAGGCCCTTCAGAAGCTGTTTGATTCCGTCATACTTAACGGCCAGTCCATAAGATTGGCAGTGAAAAATATTCTGGGACTGTATTAAACCCTAATCCCCCCACCCCAGAAAGATGTTTTCTTGTAACAATATTTATGGCAAGACTAGGTAGGTATAGTAAGTATAGAAGCGTAAAGTAACTAGATTAGAAGTTTCAGAACCTCTTCACATCAGTGTAGGAATTTAATTACAAAACAATTACTACACTGATGACAAGCCATTAGTAATAACCCCACCGTTACGCAGGTTACGTCTCCGAAGACTGGTCATTTGAAATCGTTTTATGATTTGTCGTAACATTTTGACACACCTACCTACCGATCGTTATCAACACCTGTGTGTCATTATTGTTACTAAATTAATAAACTATATGGCCGGTCACACGAAGCTAACAGCGTGGTGAAGCCAGGGCGATTACTATTATTATTCTCCTTTATTTATTTTCTATACATATTTTACAAAAATTTAGATATTTCTAAGAACACATATAAAAAACATTTAAAAATATAAAAAATAGTAGTCCGCCGGAGTCGGGAGCAGGGTCCAAGCTACCGGTGGGGCTACAGAGACAGGAACCTCCTCACAATGCGAGCCGTATCAAGGAGTACTGCCTTCTGTATCAGGCCCTTGATCCAGCCGCGCAACGACAGTTTCGACAGATGGTCGTCAAAACTTTTGACTATAAGGCCATTGGCGGTAACAACAACTTTTATTATTATTATAACTGTCTTGTTACTAGCACTAGAGTAGCGTCGTATAAGTGTACCTAAGTTAAAGGTGTACGTACTTGCGACTCATGTGCGTGGCGAGCTCGGTGTAGAGGCGGTGGCGGCGCACGCGCGCCTGCAGCTCGTGCAGCAGGTGGCGCAGCTGCATCAGCAGGACCAGCGACGCCATCGACACCAGCATGTTGCTGTACACCACCATGTGCAGCACGTGCAGCAGCTCCACTACCAGCGACACCGACTGCACAAACAACCACACACGCATTATGTTTGCGACGAAAATTATCATAAAATAATTATGTTTTAATTATAATCTATAAACAACAGCGATTGTCGAAATGTTGATTGACCACGTGTTATAACGCTAGCGCATTTTAATTCCGTACTTTTTTTTTAATTTTCGACAGTCGTCGCTGATTAAATGTCATTTTGTTTAGAGGCTCTCGCTCTTACACACCCAAACACCTTCGAAGATAGACCAAGGAATACTTCAATAAATGATAGCAAATCCTTCGGATTGTTGCAACAGATGTGAGCTGTTTCTTGTTAACACCATTGAATAACATAATATCACGCCAATACACTCTGAAGTGGTACCGCAGATGTGTAAAGTTCACACTGATATACCCTCAATTCACGAATTATGTTTAAATTCCACATTATATGGGTTTATAATTCACTTTTTGTTTATATACTGACCTTGCCGATTCTTGTTGTGTTGGGTTAGGTTATAACTCTGTGATAATAATAATAACCCCATCGCCGTATCTCTACGTTGACGTCGTGGTGGGGCTTGCGCGCTCCAATAAACCCTAAGTCTGTGTCGGTAGCGTATGCTTTGCCGTAACATGCCTAGGGTGAGGGGCCAGACTAAGAAAGATACAATCCGCAGGGCAGCTTTGTGGCGAATTGTTGGGCATTAGCGACCCCGCGGACCCGATCTCCCGGGAGAATTCTTGTTCTTCGTCTCCGGTTTGCCTTTATTGGCCGGCCGTAGTAAACGTGCTCGGGAGAAGGATGTATAATCCAGTAAGGTGCTGGTAGGGTCAATCTTGTTTTTTTTGTTGCCCTCTTGTTGCTACGTCACTTCGTGCTAGCGACCGTTTTTGGGGGCCCATTTGTTGAGTGTGCAAGTCACCCCCTTCCTTTTTATCGATGGAAATTAAAAACATTGTTCAGGCAGGGGCCATAGTCTTAAAATAGTTCCTGGTAACCAGTCCATTTAAGAATCCTAAAACCATTGCCCTATTGTTTTTGTTTTCCAAATGTTGCAGTAGTTTCCCACCAACCGGGGGTTGTCCTTGAATGCACTAGCACAGCGCGTACAGGGATAATCGCCGGTTGATACCACGTTCCATAAAAAGCGTCAAAGTGGTCTCTGCAAGTTAGTTTCGACTCCTCGTACACCTTCCAAAGGTCCAGGGATAATAATAGCCTTCTGTCAGGTGGAAACAAGGTGCGTGCTTTCAATGGTTGGGTCATGCCGGTATTGATAGCCTCTTTCGGTGTACTCAAACGGAACTTAACGCCCTGGATTGCGCGACTGCATACTGAATGCATCACCCACGGTCGTCGGTGATGAGACCATACATTCCGCGGAAGTGTGGGGGCCGAGGTTTTTTAAATGCCAAGACCCTGCACAACCGCAAAGTATGCAGTCTTAGGGAATATTTCCTAGCTGTCGACCTGGGTATGTATCGAGATGTAGTGACAGTGGACATGGGACTCACCCCGCTATCCTTGGCTAACGAGAACTGGCGCAAACCTGAAGCTCTGGAAACTAACGATCGCATGGAAGTATGGCAGAGTAAAGAACTTCACGGACGAACATCGGGCCCTTCATGGGCCCGATGTAGACCAATTGGCGTCCGTAGCCTGGCTGCGTGTCGGCGATCTCTTTGGGGAAACCAAAGTTTTCGTCATTATGGACGAAGTACCTAGCCATGACGAATAACTACATACAGGAGATTTATTGTGAAGGACGGCACGGTTGACATTTTTCGGGCATATCACCGTCCAAGAATAAAATAGACAGGTACAGAAGCCAATCTACATACGCCCTCGAGCAACGATATCTCGGCTCAATTCAGCTCAATGCGAGCTCGAGTGCTATCCGTTTGAGACACGCGTCTGTGAACTTTTTTGTGGAAAAATGGACCAACAATAAAACCTTATTCTAACTGTTAAGTGGACGGTTGTTTAAATTCAACATTAAACAGTGAATTGACGTTTTTTAGGCTATCAGATGATTCAGAGGTAAAAAAAAAACTTTATTTCAGACCGTGGTCCATAATTATTATGTTAGTAATCACACACCTTAAAAACTATGTTAGTAAAAGATAAAATAACAGAGAGATTTTAATTTTAATATCTTTTGTGTACACCTGACACACCGGGTACATGTACCCAGTGTGCCAACGTGGCGCAACACGGTTTTCTCACTAATGACCCTCAGAATGCTGTTGCCGCTCCCACGCACCCTGCGCGTCATGGACGCTACCCTCTTTCTTATGATGGCTTTGAAACCATCAATATGTGCGTCGGCAAACATTCCTGATGCACCGCAGTAGCGTGGGAGCCCCAACAACATCCCGAAGGCATTGTTATACTGAACTTTGAGCGCGTTGTATGCCCGCTGCGTATACTGCACCCACAGGGTGCACGTGTACAAAGTTTGGAAAAAAAGGGCCTTAAAAAGCGTCATTTTCACTTTTAGTGTACAACGTGCATACTCGTACCTGCGGACCAACATATTGCATCGGACAGCCAACGTCCTCCGTTCTCTTTCAATGTCATCATCGTGTAAGTAGATATTTGCTTGTATTTTGATAGTTTTTTTTTTTAACGTAACACAGAACAGGCCCCGCGCCGAGAAAGAGAAGATACTAATATTTTTACAATTCAGATTAGGTAGGCATTTATCACCGTGCTCTCGCACTCGGACAGTTCGTCGCCAGCGCCACGCGATGACCCTAGCGCGATCGCCGAGCGTAGGTATGAAAAGTGAAGTACATACATGTACCTATCTATTTTGTGGCGCAAGTTCTCTGGTAGTAATACAAGCAAATATCTATTGACTTCTGTACATATCTATTTTGTGCTTGCGCGACCGCCGAGCGTAGGTATGGAAAGTGAAGTACATACATGAGATTGACTTCTGTACCCATCTATTTTGTGGTATGGTCCTATCATGATGGAACCACACTATCCTTTCTTATCAGCACCTTGTGTCCCAGAAATAATTCCTGGATCCGCCCTTGAACCGGAATTGTGCATATGCCCGCATGCGGGTCATATTTTTCTTTATTTTTCGGTATTAAATAGGAGACAGTAGTAGAACGTAGAGGCTTTTTTAAAAGCGTAAACTATAACGTCCTTACTAAGGGACGGCATTTTGATATAAACTAATTCCATTGCATGACAATGAATTTTCCAGAACTTGAGTTGAATAACCATCACAAATAACGGCGACATGGAGGTCAACGTAATAACTAGTTACATCATCGGAAGCACAGCACACTGCCCATAACTGTCCATGTTCGTCGGTCGACGTCGACGGCCTCCGACGCATTATTTTAGTAGCTACTTGTACTGTCATCTACTACTGCGTGTTAGAGGAGAGACAACAAGTCAAACTTAATACGCTACAGGTCTTTCAATCATTTTATTGCAAGCATCCAGTAGGTACAGGTGAGTGATGGCCTGTCTGAGATGGACGCATTCATGTTACACAAAGGAAAACCTCTTTTTAATTAACAACACACAACTTATGACGCTCACAGTGTCATTGCTATCTTATCTGTTATAGAGGCAGATGAGCTCAGCGATATCTTGTTGTTGTATTGATCGGCAATCAATGACTATAATATTATAAACATTTCATCATTCCATATGATGTGATGCCTGTCGCAGCGGAAGCTACAGCTCGTCTGATCCGTGAACAGATCCGACTTCAATGAATCCGCGCGACCTGTCGCTCTCCGTCACTGAACGTAGACCTCTCCGAGATACCTTTTATTAAGATTTTAGTCTACCTTAAAGTGTATATTTATAAGTCCCATAGAGATTACTTATGCATTTTTTGGTATAAAAAAAACTTTTTACAAAAAAAAAAAATACAACCGACTTCAAAGTAAAAAAAACACTGAAAAGTGCAAAATAACTTTAATTTCGAAAGTCGGTGTTTCTATAATAGTTTTGTCTCTTCGTTATTTAACACCGACTTCCGAAATTAAAGTTATTTTGCACTTTTCAGTGTTTTTTTTTTACTTTGAAGTCGGTTGTATTTTTTTTTGTAAAAAGTTTTTTATTTTACACTTTTTAGTTATGGTACCACCACTAAAAAGTACCCCTCAGCCAAACTTAAATACCTTATAGCCAGAGTGCATCTCATGACAATTCTAATAATCCCAAACACGGTTATATTACATTAATTTATTACAGAGTTCCGGTGCCTAACTTCAGGCTTCATCATCAGATCAGTTCGATATATTCCCCCTCTACTTTCAGTCAGTCATCGACTACACGTATAAACAAAGCAATTTTACTTGTTACGACGGTTCTGCTGTGATCCTATGAGGAGTTCTGTTCCATATCTTCGAAGTTCATGATCAGATCATAACAATATTTCTATGGGACCAACTCGGAAGTATAACCTTCCAATCAAAAAAAAAAAAAAAAATTCGAAATCGGTCCACAATTGACCGAGAAATCGGTGAACATACATAAAAAAAAAAAACATACATTCAATCGAACATATAACCTCCTCCTTTTTGAAGTCGGTTAAAAAGTAGTAAAAAGAAAACGCTTTATCTATAGAAAATTCATAGTTATCGGATCTTTACTTGTACAGATTACCTCAGACAAACATAAATATACATACATTGTTTATATTATTGATAGGTTGTGTTCAACCACTGTCTCTCCAGCTGATAAGCGATGATGTGCTCGACATTGATGATCATCGCCAACCACATCAGCGCTTACTTGCTTGTATTTATTAGTCCAGGTGATCTCAAATCTCATAATCTGTATTACAATCCAGAATGTATACAGGTGGTAAATATGAATATATATGTAATGAATAGTAAATAGTGGGTGCACTCACATCGAAGACGAGATGCGTGTAGTAGGCGCCGGGGCCGGCCACGTCCGCCTCGTACAGCTGCAGCACGTAGCGCGCCGCCACGTGCAGCACCGACACCAGCACCAGGATGCACTGCAACCAACGACCACCACTACTCAGGGCTTGTCTCATTCCTGCTATGTAGGGAGCCAGTCCAGCTCTCAACGAACTACAAAGCTTTGTCAACACTCCCGGCATTCCTGACTAGATATGTCTGTCTAATTCAAGATGGTTACGGAACCCTGACAATGTTGCGATGCGGAAATGACCAATTACTAATTTTCAATGTACTATAATTTTTTTGTAATGTATTGTATGATAATAGTGTTCTATTGTATTATTGACTTCCCTTCCCGCACTTAAATGATACGCGGTATTTATTTATTTACAAACATACCTGAAACACACGTGTTTGTTCTCACGCTTATTACTCCATTCAAAGATAACGTTATCCAGTACCGATCGGCGTTCTCCACAGTCCAGTTCCAGCCCAGCCAGTCCCACAAGGAGCCACACCAGCCGGGGCTCACGGAGCCTCACTCGTTACCCGACTCGCGCACTACCGACACGGAAGCTCGCAGTGGCATCGAACTCTACTGACCTATGTTACTCATTCAAGGCTCTGTTACCTCATATTTTGATTCTGAACATGTGACGTAATAATTAGGCCGATTTAAATTATTCCCTTGTTCAAGAAACTTATTGGCCTTGCATTATCACGAATGACGGTCATCAAGCATGAATGATGATAGTAGGTACCATTCATTTTTTCGGGATTATTCTTTGTACAACGGAAATTGGTAATACCATGTGATTGCAATGAAAATAAGAAAACAGCTTTTTATTTTTTAACTAATTATCACTAAAATAATATATCTATCTAATTTAACTAAAGCATTTTTCTTCACCTAGATTTAACTAAGACTTGCTTAAACAAAGTAAAAATAACCGTTATTGAAACGCAAATAAGTTTTCTTTGCACTTTTCAAGTAACATTCGTAGACAGATAGAGGTCATTGACGTTCCTAGTCTTATTTGAAACGCGTACAAGAAGTTATTTTAAATTCATCGCTTGATACTGGAATACCATCAGCGATGCATCGCATGACGAAAACCGAAGACAGAATGTCTAACAGAGAACAAACACACTTGAAATAAAACTGGGTAAGTGCGAGTCGGACTCACGCACTGAGGGTTCCGTACAAACTACAATTCCCAAATGGAGTCTCGAAGTTTTTTCCAAATCGCAAATATATTTTTTTTTTTTGTGACGTAACAACAAATTTTCTGTTTTCAGATTTATTCCTATATACTTGTGTTATAAGACCTTGTTTTATGCAAAATTTCAGGATTCTGGGAAAGTACTCTAGAATTTTGGTTCCCTTGGGTGTCGAAATATACGTTTTTGCGACATAAACGGCCATATCTTTTTTTTTCGTCAACTTAGAAGTTTGATTTTTTCACAGCTTCAAGGGACCGCAGACCTATGGTTTTAATTTCAACTCGATACGTCCACGCGTTCCCGAGATAAAGGGTCTTGACAGACAGACAGACAGAAGGACGGACAACAAAGTGATCCTATAAGGGTTCCGTTTTTTTCTTTTGAGGTACGGAACCCTAAAAAGACCTAAATTATTGACCCATACATCAGAAACAGGTGGCTTACCTCAGCCGCCATGAACGCGAAGGTATCCCGTCCAGCGGGCAGCCCCCAGGCGGCGGCGGCTCCCAGCAGCGCGGTGGCGGCCGCCAAGATGCCGCCCAACAAGCACGCCAGCCGCACGTGCGCCCAGCCGCCGGTGTTCGGCGACGACGACAACTGGAAACAAACATCATCACGTCAGGATCGTCAGTTACGGCAGAAAAAATCGACCGGGATCGGCGGCGGTGGCAAACCGGGATTTGTATCTCCAGACTCTTTGCTCTTCTACTTCTTCTTAGTAACAGAAAAGTGACCGATTTGGAACTTTCGCATAAATACATGGTCACATATCGGCTAATGCGATGTAATCATAGAATAATCAAACTATTGGTTTTTATCCCACCGCAGCACCGATCTTTTTCCCAACCACTTCATTGGAATCCAAAAAGAAAGTGTGAACGACCCTCATTAAATCTAGCTTTGCACCATGAGGCAGAAGCGACCAGCATCGAATTGACGTGGAGCGAGTTGCAGCGCGGCGTGAAGCTTAGCTTTAAGGGATGTAGGATTTCAAGCCAAGTTGGGCTCGACTTCCAGGTTACCCAGCTGCAACCGGCATCATGGCACCACGAAATATCGTATTGGTAGAAGTTGTTCTGTGATTCACTGGCAAGTACCTACTACACCAACACGTGTTCAATTCAATTGGAATTTTTCTGTCCTATCTAATTACAGAAGAAAAACAGTGCATCAGTTATGTTGATACCAGTAATCTTGCATAATAGTGTGCAACGAGACAAACAAGTGACTGATAGCGGTACGTTGTTCTTAGGTAACGCAGTTATCATGGTGGCCATCAACTGTTGCAGCTCACTTCGTATCGATACCTGTTGCATCCAGCGATAACGTTGTACAAAGAGATATGTCACGAACTTAGGTGTAACAACTGTTAAACTCGCACGTCTCAAAAATATTTAGTAGATTACGAACAACGAGTACCGTGAAATTTGGTACGAAGGGATCAGAATAAAGTACTAAGGACCAGTCTAATCTACTCTCATCATCTTCCTGCCCTTGTCCCGTGTTATTTGGGGTCGGCGCAACACGTTTTTTTCTTCCATTCTGCCCTGTCACTCGTCATGCTATCACTAACTTCCTTTTCTTTCATATCAGTCTAATCTACTCTGTGCGCAATAATCCTTATCAATAATGTGAATGTATTGTAATGTTGTGTTAATTCATAGGCAGTTTACTTTCCAACCATCATCAGATTACGTGAAACACAAACATTAATTATTATAACTTACAAGTTAATCCTTCGCTAATTAAGTTGGCCTTATCGCAAGGTTTATTAATTAGCACATTTATGGCTTATATCTGTGGATCACAGACGATACGTTACGAGTACGTGTAGTACACGGTGCACGGTACAATCTGTCAACAGTTGTTTTTAGCTGCTTAACCTCGAGCTAATCAGAGTTATAATCATGTGAAGGACCAATTTATAATAGTATGTATTGTAACGTAATAGCTCAGATAAATTTTATTGATCCTAAGGATGCTAAGCCTCATCTTGCGCGGGTTTTAATAGTGTCAGAAATAGTTTAGTCGGGCGTGCTCAAGGCAATGAACGATGAAGATAAATCTTAGTGCTGTTTTTTGTAATATCGACCGGATTCGAACATGGGTAGCGAATTTTTAACGCCATGCTCTCAAACATCTGCAAGCAGATAATTAATTTTCATCACTTCCGTCTGCATTCAGTTTGTATGCGTGATGCTAAATTAAGTTTAATAATTTGGAGGTCGAAAACTACCAGATACGTACAAAACAACGTCATGACTTCAATGTTAGTCGACGCTATCTATAACACATTTTTTGCGTAAAATATTTTCCATATTGTTTACTGCGTCCAATTAAAGAAATGAAAAGCCAAGGGCATTTATTTATAAATGAGGAACTGAGGGGATGTCTTATATTAATGGAAATGTAAACATGTCTGAGTACCGACGTGTATTGTATGAGACGCCCCCTACAAGGCTGGTCCTTGCTTTGCATATCAATATACGACAATGACCTAGCGATGTGCATATTGTACAGGACTGCTGCAATTTTTTATTTATGGCGATGGTGGTTTGTTCGAAAACTTGTATTCATTTATGGTTTTTTAAAACGATTGAATTACACATGTTAATGCTTGAATTGGTTACTACGAACAACTTACTCTATTGATTTATGTTTTGGTTTTGTGACTTCGTATCTCTTATTAAGACAAGTATAAAACCTGCGGTTTCAATCTTTAAACAACTCTTTAGCAGACTATTGCTAAATTCCACATTGAGAACTGAAAGGTCCATGTTGTGTTGTTTGATGTATCAACAAATTACGATGATGACGTTGATCACGATCCACGATATTCATAAAATTGGTAGCTGTCTCGTCTAGTTGTATGTTCAAGCGTAGGTAAGACGGCAAAAAGTACAGTTCATTGCACTTTACCAAAAAACCACTTCATCCAGAGTAAGAACAAAGGACCACGTTGATGGATGAAGGAGGGGAGAAGGGACCAAAAAAACAGAAGTGTGTTTAAAAGAAAAGTGAGATATATAATATAGACACACAGGAAGAAGCAATTATTTATTTAATATACCATTGCGTAGAAGGGACACAATCAGGAAGATATAAAGAGCAGATCAGCATCCATTTATGTTTAATTATCTGCGTTCACACATATTATGGAGCCCTATGTGCTCTCAAGGGAACCGAGTAAACCTGAGCATATGCACACAGATTAGTGAATTTAGGCGAATCAACATGCTACATTCGTTGTACATAACCAAATAATACCAACATAAAACTTAAAGTATTCAGGATTTCCTGCTCAACTTGATTTTCATATCGGGGTCGGATCGCACAAGGTTTACATTGTAGTTAGGATACTGTACCAATGACACTGAATCACTGCATTCGTCATTTTAATAATGTTTACAAACTAAGTAGATTTAATGTATTACATTAGCATCAATCGTTTCCTGTTTTTTTTTTTTTTTCTACAATAAAGCTGCGGTTTCGACCTGCTTTATGAAATTTCCAGTACATAGCGACGCTTCAGATGACTCCAACCGAGTAGCGGTTGCTAATGGCGTCTCGTCGCTAAACCTCGCTGTCATTGAACAGTCTGCTCAGCCGAATAATCAAGACAGTTTGAGTGAGATAATGTCATGACAAATGCCGTATCTCAATATAGTAATGCATGGAGCAGGTCTGACAATGCATCGCCCGTTAAATTGAGATATGTAGGTGCATGTCATGGTTTGTTTACGACTAGTTCTTATCTCGAGTGGCGACTGAATAACAAATTGTAGTCATTGAAGCTGTTCATATTGCGAAATACAGTCAAGTCTCTGTTTTCTGAAGAGCACTATCTCTATTCGTAAACGTGTTCAATCCTAACGGTATTTGTCTAAATAAATTATTGTTTGGTTTGCATATTTAAGTTCTGTAAGTACTCTGCTTTCTATGCAAAACTAATATATTTAATTGATGTGGCTGCTCTGAATTTAATAACACTAGACTAAAGCCAAACTGCAACAGAGTGGCATTGGAATTTTTGTGTTAATTAATGCGTCGCTAATATGGTTCCCTCCGTATTTAGGGAATCCTTATCACGTACTATTTAGAATATAATAGAATAAACTTTACTTATAACATTGCATTGTTAAAATATTTTACATTTATGACTCGTAAACTAAATTAGTATATCTTAACTATTTCACCTATCCTAGTGCCATAACAGGTGTTATTCTTACTTCGAGACACTTTACTAGATTAAACTGAAAATCTAAACGTGATGCAACTTTTTTTTCAAGCGCAATCGAACTATAAATTAAATGAAACCCGGTCATAACTGTAGCAGTAAAAAAATATTATTTTCGACTGGTGTAAGTTCGACTAGAGTCGTGTTGCATTCACACCTATTCGATCAACCACAATGTGATTCACACGTTCCAACACTGTAAAAGCTAAATAGGTTATCCAAACACAGATGGGCAAGTTAATGACAATAACGTTATTTGCAAAACGCGACCTGCATTATATTTCTTAAATAAACTAGATCGCGAACTTAAGACTGTTATGATAGATTGATGTTATTACAATTAGGCAAAAATTAAGTAGCTGGCATGTTCAAACCGGCAGGGGACATCTTTCATAATCTTCATACCTTGGGTGACTATTAACTTCTATTGCGTTACCTACAATACAATGAACGCATAAACATAATCAGCCTTATAATGTTTCCACTCTTGGGACTGAAGCTTCCTCTCCAGGAGAGGCAGTGGGCCGTAATCCAGCAGGCGGGCCCAGTGCGGGTTGTTAGATCAGCTATCCCGTAGCTGATCAAATGAAAATTATAGCGGATGTGAATGCCTGCGGCGACTGCTGCAGGTGCAGAAAACCTCAAACGGCGTAAATATAATAACCTCATCGGAGGTTATAAGTTTGAGCTGTTTGGGGTTGAAACACTAGGGCCATGCATGGAATCCGATCGCTCATCGAGTTGTTCGGGATATCAGCAAACAGCTAGTCGACTCTTTGCGTGACCAGAGGGCTGGGCTTTTCTTCGGTCAACGAATAAGCATTGCCATCCAGCGTGGCAATGCTGCCAGCGTTCTGGGCACTTTTCCCATTGACTTCGATGTGGACAAATTTTTTGATGCCCTTTTACTCGTTTGTACTTATTATTATTTTCAGTTTATTTAAATACCTATTAAGTAAGTTATAATATTTAATAGTCAAGATGTATAAAATAAATAATCAAGTATGTTATTATTAAAGATGAGAGTTATGATAATACATGTCTATTAATAAACTAAGGTATTGGCAGTGTGGCTAGAACGAAACATAATAAAAATAGTATTGTGCATGTCCTCTGATCCGCATCGCGTTGACCAGGCTATCGACACTAATACTTTCGTCATGAATAATAATAAATTAATACATTAAACTTGTTGTTTAGTAGTGCCGTGCGTTACAAGTCAACAGACAATGTAGCAACATGCATATTTTCGATAAGGACTTCACGTCTGTACGTAAAGTTATAAAAAATTCGATAAATTTCATTAGTACTTATTGATTAGTTTATACGTGATGTTACACAGAAACTTAGTCCCGTTAAACTGCCAACATTTTACAAAGGTATTTGTAGATATGTGTGTGAGAGGTGAGGATGCGACGAAGATAATTATATGCGTAGATTGTACACGTTATCCAGCTTAAATAGCTAATAGGAAAATCGAACTCAGATAGATGCTACAGGATACTGTTAGATATCAACACACTAGATGCCATTATTATCACTTGAGTCACCACTATTGTCTCCAATAACAAACACAGGAAAACCACATCGAAGGAATAAAAACTCCACAAACCTTACTGCATAGCATAAAGAAAATGATAGGTACTCACATATTCGTATCTATCCTTGCACAACTGCCCCAGCAGGTGCAGGAACCCGACGAGGGTGAACCAGGAACACCACAGCAGCACCTCGTCCATGTACTGCACATTGATGACGCCGAACACGAAGATGAACTTGTAGAACACATAGTTCCAGAACTTGTCTTTGACGCGCTGCGCTTCGGCGACGCGCAGCTGACCGAACACGAGACTTTGCAAGCCGAAGCCGAACACAGCCAGCGAGCAGTACGCTATGTTTATCAAGGTCTGCAACAAACAATAAAACAAGTTAATGATGTTATATTATTTGAAAATATGAAAACGTAAGTTACAGCTTCCTAAGCTAGGTACACTTTACTAAAAATGTACAGTAACATGAACATTCACATTATCCATTTTAAAATCTGTGGTTTAGTAAAAGAGTGCCATCGCACAACCCGGCTTAAAAAAGACTAGGATACCCCTTTGGTAAGTCTTTGACCGTTTGTAGCTTGAACTCTTTGAAGCCGAGAATGCTCGCGGAACAAAAAAGTGCATTGCATGCTCTAAAATATGAAATGACCTCGTTTAGGGTTCCTTCCATATGGTCCCGATTTTTATTCTCTTTGATAGATATTTAATATGATATGATTTAACATAATACGAACAAATTAGTCAGGCAGAGGCAGACGAATTGATAAATACGTACATTTAAATAAAACTGTTATTTTAAATAGTTAGGGTAATATTTGCAGTGCAGTTTGTCATAAATCAATTAAAATTTCAAGGAAATATAGATGATGTGACTGACCTATTTGTTGAAATAATCGATCGTAAAGGCGAAAAATAAAACTGGCATAGTGTAGCTGCCGAGCTGAAATTAAAAATTGTGCGTTTCTTGTGTTTATAGTTAAAGCAAGAACTTTGATAAAGGTTGCATCGGTCCGTCGCGGATATTTATTTGAGTGACCTTTGAGTGAACCTGGAAAGGGTTTCTAGAAACTTGCAGACTTTATTTATATAAAGCTAGTAAGCTAGTTGTAGTCTTGGCCAACTTCGAGAAACATAGTCGCTATCGTAACATTATGGTACCTACTGACCCCGAAAGACAAACAAGCAAAAACTCTGTTAGAAAAACGTGTCGCTAGCCTTACCACTTACAGCGCTCGACCGCTCTAGCAACCTTACATTCCGCGTCCTTCTGTCTACTGTTCGTCTATGACGGTCGTTAGCAAATAATAGCCAAACTAATTACACTACCGTTTGTATACAAACATAATCAAAGCAGAATGGTGATAGGCTATTATCATTATAAAACCACAAAGGGCAGCAAAGTAATTGCGCTTTGTTTTCATGCCTAAAAGTGTTTTATTTTCAACAATACCATTTAGTTCAACCGCTAATATACTTAACAACTATAAAGGTGGGTATTATGCAACAAAACTACAGAAAGAACGACGACGATTGAATTGGAAATATCTAAATCAAAGCAAGGCAATGAATGTGACGATGTTTGACAAAGCCGAAGCTGTAGCGAAAGGTGCTTCATACTCTAGAAGCATATCCGATGTTTGTTCCACACCGAATGAACACCCGTCATAATTGGCAAGTTATTTACGATATGATTACAATATTATTAGACAACAAGTGATTGTCGTTTAAGAATCATCCTTATGTTTTCGATACCACTAAGGAGTAACACACGGCCCTTGTGCATGTTCCTTGGTCGCTACCTGTCATGCCGCTATTCAACGATTATAGGAATGGACGTAAGATTTGATAAGTAGGACACTGATCTCAAAGTGACTAAAATATTTAGCACATAATTCATAACTAGCTACTGAATCGTGTTGAGAGTTCTGTTCACACGGATGTGAACGTGCGATTGAAGTGCTTCAGGCACGAACATTGTGGATAAAAATGCTTTTAATCCAATGCAGTATAATTTATATAGGTGCTAAGTAAACATCACAGACCGGTAGGAAGATGAATGTATCAATAACAAGCCATGCCGACAAGTTTGCGGCGGCTGACCTTTACCTAGTTGTCTTAGTAAACCACTGTCCTATACTCATAACCTGATCACTTCACATATTTATATTGAGTTGCGTTTCAAGTTCCATCAGGCTTGAAGGACAGACTACACTGACTCACTGTGGTTTCTAAAGGACTTGAAAGGTGACTTGTCAGACAATATATTCTTATTAATGGCTACTGGAATTATTTGTTTTGAAACAAAACTTTGTCACTAGATTACCGACCAACACAACAATAATAAACACGACTATAATGAGACATCTATCATAATATATAATCTACCATTATATTCTCTATTCCCTCCAATTGATATCCGACGAAGAGACTACCCTTTCGAATACCGTAATTAGAGACACAATAGAAGATAATGAGAGAGCGAACGCCCGCGTTCACTTGGGGTTTAATGAATACTTTCCGAGTGTTTACAATTTCACTTTCACGATTTAAATTTCTTCAAATTCTAATAGACAAAGTTGCATAAACACAATGGCGTATTGGATGGTTGGCCCAGTCTTGACACTGAACTATCCTTGACTTGGACTTGGCTAGAACGCAAATATCATTTGTGTGAGAAGAGTTGCTCTTGTTTCTTCATAGCAGCGTTTATTTACTTATGTGATAGCAGTAGGTACTGATTTTATAATTAGTATTCGATTAATTTGCGTCGAATAGTCTAGACAAGAGCGTTGTTCGCTGTCGCTCACTGAAATATTTTATTCAAATAGTGTGGAGCTCACTAAGATGGTCAATTGGCTTATGACAAGACAATATCAATGTGTTCCCAAACTCACGTGCACACCGTCCCGCTCGAAAAATGCAACGGCTCATAAACATTATAAAATGATGTCATTGCGTTTAAACATGTATCCATGTAGGCACATGCACCATTGTTTGAATTTTGTTTTAACTATTGAAGCTTGTAGTTTTTTAGTAACGCACAAATAGCTGAAAATAAGTATGCGCTTAAGCACAGTAAAAAATACAATCTAGTGATTATCATTTTGTGATCAGAGCATTAAGACGAGTAGACGACTTTATAATTTGAATGTGATTACATAGGATATCGCTAAGAGTCATTAGAAGAGAACAGGTCGCGTAGCTTTTAATTCCGAATCATAATAAGCAGGGTCCATTTTATTTGTAGTAGGTTTTGCAGCAGCCGTTAGTCTTTTAAAATGTTGACACAGGCTGTGATGGCGATACACATTGAACGAACTATGAACTTGTAAATTAGAGCATCTTCATCAGGTTAACGCGAATTTAAGTCACCTCTCCAAGAGGTGTTGCAGTACCTAGCAGTTTAGAAAACCCATCACGCACTTGACAAACAATCCCGTTACTTTCACTTTAGCATTAAGACAATACTTCATTAATTTGGGATCATTAGACTAAATATATAATAAGATTTATTTGAAGCGCTTTTTAGGTTTTAATTATTATTGTTATTGTGAAGTTGCTGTATTAACTAAGCGCTAATGAGCGCGGTCATCGACTCCAACTGTGTAGTAGGTGGAGCGAACCACGCGAACGACGCCGCGGCGATGAGTCAACGGTACGGAGCTGTAGATTGATCCTCGTCAAATATTCAAGCAGGCAGACTAGTGTATGTGTATCGCACGATGCTCTGACTGACGTGGCCTTCCACTACTGGTCTTCAGCTACGTGGGAATACTTCCAACTGCTCCAGTTACTTATATTAGTATTACCTATATTGTTTTTGCCGATTGTTGGATTTTCCCAAAGTTCGTTGCTATTACTTTCCTTCTTAACCTTTTGAGTGCGTAATTAGAGACACAATAGTAAGACAATGGCGCGTGAACACCGGCGTTAATGCGGGGATCAACAGCTTAAGGTGCTTTCTTCACAAACCAATGTTGAGGCCGGTTATGCTACAGATTTTATCTGCACGTTTGATGTGACATCGCGTCCCTCTATTGTTTCTTTGCGTAATCTGTCAAGTAGTTGAAAAAACTGTCATGGTGTAGATTAACATTGAACTTTAATAACATTAGTGTCGGTCTGGCAGCGAGGTCATAACGTATAACTTCATACAAGTCTGTTTCCATAAACGGTGCACCTACGTGGATGCCTAGCATTTGTTTAGCACTCATTTCACAATACTACACTAATTTGCAGCGGACTGGTAGCCTTGATACTTTTAACAAGGCGAGAACTTCAATATAATATTGTTATGTTTTAGTAACAACAGAATGCTAATAACAATAACCGTGACAGAATAATAATAAGCCAATGGCCACGAGGCTCGATCAACATCTTATGAAGCCCTCGTTAGGCGTCTGGATTAGGGGCTTGACACGGTACTTCTGGCCACGGCTCGCATTGTGCGCTGTTATACACTTACAGATGATATAAAATGGAGCTATTCCGAAAAATGCATAATATGATATATTAATTCATAATATACATCATATACCTATATCGAAAAAGTACCGACATCCAACCCTGATATCTCAATCTTCGTTCTGTAATCGTGAATTCCTCCTATACATTTTATTGAGAAATACAAAGTAAGAAAGCGGATAGTCGGCACATCTCTCTATCGTCAATAAGTTGCGCAATCAAATCGTATCGTAGTAACACTAGTTACCCATGCAGCACAGGTTATTGTGCTCCCTGTACAACTACTGATCTCAACTATTGTGATGTAAATCTGCGATACTTCTATATGTGATACTCCTGTTAAGCAACTGTTGATATCAATTATTTGATGTTACAGACTCAGTAATTAATGAGTTATTTATCTAATAACTTATTAATTACTAAGTCGATCACCCCAAACTGAAAGGTGTATAGCCCGGCACATAATTTATTATTATATTTAAAACGAGACCATCTTATACCTAGGTAAATATAATGTAAATTCCAGATCTGGTTAAGTTCAATCAACAAAGCCTTGAGCACAGGCGTAGGGTAGCCAGCCTTTCGGTGTTTTACAGGATGCATTTTGGAGTGTGCGCGGGAATTGCATGACTTGATTCCACCGTCTCATTTCTACCCTTACGTTGTTGAAACCTTTACGGTCCGGACCAAGCGTTTCGCCTCGTCGTTTATACTGCGAACATCGAGGGACTGGAATAACTTGCCTGCTGCGGTCTTCCCGTCCGATTATAATTTAGGTGTCATCAAGGCTAGAATGAATAGGCTCCTAATAAACTAGTGCGCCTTACCATCAACGATTGTATCACTACTTACCATCAGGTGGGATCGCAGTCAAGCACTAGTTTATAACAATTTAAAAAAACTGTCTCGTTCTGATGCTAAGAATCTTTCTCAACTACGTCCTCAAGTGCGATATCATTTGATACCCGATTATACGATGTCAGAAGCTCATGATCTAATTAATAAACGCATGAGTATAGAATCTCAGTTACCAAGATCAGCTCCTCAATGCCCTGTACTCAAGCCACGGTAATATTATCTATACAGTATTCCAACTTCATACAAACGGACGAAACGCGAGCTATACCTACGCGCCTCGATCTCGAGGTGCGCTCGGGATGCAGACAGTCGCGTCTGTGCCGCGATTTTTTCAATAAAAATAAGTTCAAGTACATATTTATATATTTAATATGACGAGTAGGATATATTGTGCTTTTTTTGGTTGCATGAATTCTTCATTTAAAACCAAACATAAATTGTAAAGTAGCTGCAGGTATCTATAACCAAGTAAAAAATATTCCTTTTTCTCCACCTTGTCCATATTTCCCAAAACAATTTTTAATTAAGCTTTAGAATGCGGATTTTTGTACTTTAAAATTAAATAATAAAGCATTTCGTAAGTACGTCTCAGTCGAGGCGCAAACATTTTTCGGTCGCAAATATTGAACACTTCCTATTCAATTCACAAAGTATTTTATTTGTTTATATAAAAAAAGTATATTTACAATCACAAAACTAAATGGAAACACAAAGTAGGCAAATGTAATTAAAATGCTGGAGGCGGGCAGCCATAGTGCGGGCAGCCCTATCGCATGTTTACGTACTGCGCGGCTGTAGGCATTTATTTCAAAGATACGGCCGAGTTATAATACTGTATAGATAATATTACCGTGCTCAAACCGTGCTTATGTGAACGATTACGTCACATTGACCGAAGTTTAAAATAAAATTCTTATTAAATGAGACTTTAAAAACACTGAATCTTGAACAAATCTGAAGCGTTTTTTGAAATTATTCACTTGGCAATCCAAAAGGATTTGAGGTATACCATATGTATACATTTTTGATCAACAAAATCGAAAAAGCCATAAAATTTTTGATGATTGATGATTTCCCACCACAAAAAAGCTGTCCAAACATATCAATATACACTCAGGGGCACATTTAACCGTCCACTCATCTCGAACTGCTTAACGTTTGTTTATGTTAACTTACGCTTTGCGTACTAGGCGTTACTTCTTAAGTGGGTATATCTGAAATAAATAAATCAATCATACCCGCGTTTTGTTTACTTTTGTGGTTTTTATTCAACAATAATCAGTTTAATCGTAATTTGACAGTCTCGCCCCATGTTTTATGTGACGGATACATTTGATTTAAAACGTTGTGATACCATTTCTTCGAATAAAACCTAGGTATTGGCCTGCCGTGATTTCATTTACACCAAAAAAATGCCACTGGACGCAGCTGGGGCAGCTAGGGCTGTAGCACTTGCAGACGCTGGGTTTAGCCAGCGTCGGATTGGACGGATGCTTGGATATCCACGATCCACAATTCAAGATGCTATCCGGCGTTACAGAGAGACTGGTTCCTACACAAGAAGGCCAGGGCAAGGTCGTAGAAGGTGTACATCAGAGAGAGATGATCGTTACATCGTCTCGAACGTTCTTCGGAATCGGTTTACAACTGCTCCTGAGGCTTGTAACCGCTTGTTTGAGGTACGAAATGTAAGTGTGAGCCTAAGAACAATAAGAAGAAGGTTAGCTGAGAGGGATCTGAGAGCATTTCGACCAGTTCGAGTCCCAGCGCTGACCGCAACTCACAGAAGAGCGAGACTTGCATTTGCTCGAGAACATTTAAATTGGACTTCGGAACAATGGAAGGCAGTTCTCTTCTCGGATGAATCAAGAATAGCTTTACGAGGTCCTGATGGACGTCAGCGCGTGTATAGACGCCGTGGTGAAAGGTTTGCTGAATGTGCTGTGGTTGAAACAGTAGGCTACGAGGGAGGCTCTATAATGGTGTGGGGTGGCATTTGTTATGACGCCCGTACAGAATTGGTCATCTTCGATAGAGGCAGCGTTAATGCTCACAGGTACGTGACAGAAGTTTTAGAACCACACGTGATGCCTTTTGCCCCATTCATTGGCGATAATTTTGTTTTAATGCACGATAATGCTCGTGCACACACCGCGAGAATTGTCAGCGATTACTTGGACGCCGTCGATATTCAGCGATTACCATGGCCAGCTCGCAGCCCTGACCTGAACCCAATAGAGCATGTATGGGACAACCTAAAAAGACGAATTCGGGGTCGTACACCAGCTCCTACCACCATCAGTGAGCTAAAAACTGCAGCTGTTGAGGAGTGGCAGAACATTCCCCAAAGCGACATCCAAGACATAATTGACGGGCTTTCTAATCGATTGCAGGAGGTCATTAGGGCCAGAGGAGGAAATACACATTATTAATCCGGTAATTTAGAGCACACTTTTTTTTAAATTGACATTTTGCTAATTTTTATTTTTTGTAAGAAAAGTGCATATTCTATTTTTTTTAAATTTTGTCTTAATTAAACCATTTCACAACATACACATGTTTCATTTATTTTCGTGGAGGTTCACCCAATGTGACATTATAACAAAATTAATTAAATTACCATAGAATTTTGAAGAAATCTACAAAATATAGGTGGCCGGTTAAATGTGCCCTTGAGTGTATATAAAAATCAATGCCACTTTTCGTTGTAATTTTATAACTCAAGAACGGGCTCATCTATCCAAACCAAATGTTTAGGCTTTGTTCGGACTATTTAGTAGATGGTTTATGTGAAGTTTGCACAAAATCCGTCGAGCGGTTCTTCATTTATCACATTTTTTGTAACAAATGAATTCAATAAATGGCGGATCATTTTGTTAAAATTGGTAGTAGGGTAGAGCAGAATAGAGTAGTCAGTTGACGGGAGCGAAGCCGCGGGCAAAAGCTAGTTATTATACTATTACAATAATTTATTTGGTATATCGTACAAAACATCTTGTTATGTAATAATGCTGCTACGACTCTATTTGCCGCAGACAAAAGAAGCATGAATTTTTAATAACGTAACGTATTTCAAAAATCCATTACGGTTGACATAAAAGGCAGCTTATCCGTCAGTCTGCTTGTGAAAAAACAACGAAGCTCAGGTATGGAGAAACGGGCAGAAAACTGTTTTCACTTTAAGGATAAATACGAAAGTATTATAATTATGTACATATTTAGAAACGCGGCTATGAGTGTGAAGAGAGTGGTGACGTCATAGACTCGTAGTTCATCAACTGAGTGTTTGATTCTCTCTCACAAACATCACTAATTAAACCATAAAGATGATTGCCGAGATTAAAATTTAACAATAATTAAGGAATCAGTAATGAGAAGCTATAATTATGTTAATAGTAGCAGACGGCGCTAGGCGCTAGGTCGTCGGCAAGGTAACGCTGAAGCCCGCAAGGTGGACTAGTAGTCTCAAACAGCAACGTTTGCACTAGATCATAATCTACCCGAGAGAACTGTGACACATATAGTTTCACAGCACCTACGCTATTTTGCTACTACTTAATTGATAAAGTCTGAGTTATCTGGGACTTTTGGATGTTGTTTTTGTTATTCAATGATAACACTATTATTTTTATCATCATTTGATATTCTTAGCATTTTTACCTAAATATAATATTTTCGTTTCTGTTTACAAAAATATGAGCACTTTAATTTTGTTCAAGTCCGGGTAACGGGGATAAATATTTCCGAGATTTGCGACTGCTAAGGAATGTATAAAATATAAGGAAAACATAGTTTTTCCTCTTGCCCAAAGAACCCGATCGTTTCGTCAATTTGACTTTATTTTTTTATCATTTAGATACGTCATTTAAGATTTTCTGAAGTCCCTCCGTTTATTTTGTTTACTCTTTTAGATCTTAGACCAAGGATTCTTAATATGTCATTCAATTAACGGGTCTATCTAAGATTTTTACCATGGTCTCTTGAGATTACTCTCCGAAGCCATGAACACTCTTAATGTTTGAACCCGGTCAGGGTTCAAACATAAGCGCGATGCTAGTAGTTTAATAAAACACTTAGCAAAATGCTATGAGACAGTTATGGATACTGTGTATTACTAACGGATGTTTACAGTACGGATGGCTTTTAATGACTATCTACTTAGATACTTACTAGTCATGATGAGGGGTCATTGTTCCAATTTTTTACAACCTGAGTAAACATAATATCAATTGTATATTCTCAGCGAATTATCTTCAGTAAGTACTTGTTGTATCACTTGTGGTCTTTCTCGTCACATATAACAGGAAAATACTTGGTCTTTGAGGCACGCTATTAGGAAATTGCAAAATAAAAAAGGAGACGATACTATCAAGTGCGCACGCTTGCAATGTTGCACTCCGCGAGGTGGTCTTGAGGCAATTTAAATGTTGAATACCAGAACGTTCTCGAATCATTTCGCTCTACTTCTTCTACGCGCAAAAGAACTCACGCTCACATTGGTTAGCTGGCTCGGAACACAACTTGACTGGAAGTCATCAGAAGGCGGCATTTTTATACATAGTAAAAATACAAGTTTCTTCTGACTGAGTAATTTACTGCTGGAGAAAAGTGCACAGCTAAAGTAGAATTTTATGAACGTCCTTACTTAGCTTGAGTTCTTCTCTCATGTATTACTTATTAGTTTAGCAAGTCTAATTAGAATGATTTGTTATTGTTTAGGCAGTAATAAAGAGCACATTAATGCGTTACGTAGCGGTGACGTTTGGCGAGCACTAAACAAACAAGTCGATAGCTTTGGCACGCTCGCAGATAGGTACATCGCTGGCGTATTTTTGTAAACAACGCATTTATAAACGTGCCCCGAAAATCAGACGATTTCTAAGTTTTGCGATGTTATTATTACTATGATGGTGATGACTGTTGTGAACGACGCGGTGTAAGTGTAACACAAGAGTATTTTTATTCAAAACATATTTTTGTGTACAATTTGTTGTACTGATTAAAAATTATCTTGTTATCTCTATCATCATTTCATCCGAAAGATGTTCATTGCTGGACATAGGTGATTGTAGCCACAGCGACCGGTCCTCTCGTTCAGGTTGCAACCTTCAACAGGTAATAGGTCTAACGCCTTCTTATTAGGTGTTTCCACTTGAGAAACTTCCGGAACTATCCACCATCAGTGCTTCAAAGATGTGCCCCTCCCACTGCGAGCTAAAGCAGTGGGAGGGGCACATCTTTCGAGGGACGTCGGTCGGTAACTTTGGTTCTACTGTGGAGCTCTTCATTATCATTTGTTTCGTTCGGGCAGATAACATAATGTATTTTTTTTTTTGCAAAAACTAAGATCACTTGACCTCAATCGATCAAATCTTAACTTTAGAATTAAAAAACTTGAATAGATGCCAATTTGAATGTCGGGGTAAACAAGACAATTAAAAAGCATTGCTTTAATCTCGGTTCAGTATTCAGTTTTTTTTTGATAATATATTTTTTAGCTGACCTTGACGTCAGCCACCAGGGCAGTGTAAGATAATTAGTGCGAGGCTCGGTGTTAGAGCACCTGTTGATAAACGTGCCTATAACGTCCAACTCGTTATCCGGTCCCGGGGATTTTCGGCTGTGATCAAGTCTTGTGGGTTGAGACTTGACACCCTTCCTTCCTACCAAACGCAGACTGCTTATTTTTGTCTTCAATCATTGTTGTCATCGCATTACTTTTTCTTCGTTTAGGATTTGACAATTTGTGAATTTGTGTTGCGTTGCAGTTCATATTTTAAATACTGTTTCTGTGTTTGTTTCGCAAATAAAGTGCCAGTGTGGAGCCTCTTCACAGGATAATGCACAACTACCTGCACCCTGCACGACTTTACGAGGCCAACGACAGAGCTGCCCAGGCGACTAAATATTGGTCGGACAAAATTTGAGTCAGGTCGACACGAGAAGCAGAAGAATACTGTTTTTGCACAAAGATATGAACAACATTTTCAAGAAAGTTATAGTAAATTTTGAATAACGATATTGAATTTCCTATACAATTCAATCCTGATAAGTTTGTAAAAAAAATTACCCCTTATATAATCCAAATTATGTTCACTTTTTCCGTTACAGCCTGTTGTATAAATTATTACTCATATCATTTGCATCTTGACAAGTTTGTAGTTCGGTATTTAATAAGTTGGGATTATCTTCGATGTTTGCTTGAAACTGACTTCACAAAGAAAAACCAATTTTAATTTTAGGTACCACATAAGAAATTATTCCCATTAAGGTTAAATCAAACTTTAACAAATTAAAATCCTTACAAAGTCAATACATTAAAAATCGTTAGTAAGACTCTAGACGTCTAGACACTATGTAACTTGTCTGCCACAGCAGTGTCACATAAGGCCCGTCCAGCCTACTCGCTATCAGTATCGGAACGGCATTGGAGCTGGCCCGCACTCTGCGCACTATCAGCCAGTCGGCAGACTACGCGATATAAGCCTAGGGT
The DNA here is from genome assembly GCA_905147345.3 of Mythimna impura. NCBI lineage: Eukaryota > Metazoa > Arthropoda > Insecta > Lepidoptera > Noctuidae > Mythimna > Mythimna impura. Next base: position 28,379,312 of record LR990358.1, read on the forward strand.
GGTTATAATTGAGGGTACATATTGGTGTGTCCAAAGTTCTGTTTTAGTGTTCAAGGGTCTGTTCTACTAATATTTGAACATTAATGTGTCGCTTTTGTATCCTTGTTATCCTTCCTCTACATTTATAATGGAATGATGTTGTAGTAAACAAACAATTTGTATGCGGTAGGCACTGCTTCCGGTATGAGTAATATAAAATAACAGAGCGCGTTTAATGAAGAAACAAAACTTTTTCCTGACATGATAAATTAGTACAGTGTTATTAAGAGTAATAATTGGGACACGTATTTAATAACGACACAAAGCTAGATCTTTTGTCTTCCAAATCGATAACGGCTGTGAAGAGCAAATTAAATATTTTTGAAGTTATACTTCTTTTGGCGCGATAGAGAAAAATGATGAGAGTGAATTTTTACGATGCGCGCGCACACCGACACCTAAATTCTACATCGTGAAGTTAGTTCTAGGTGGCATGCATGAAAATTGATAACTATGTTCAAGTTGTATACTCTAGTATTTTTATATTTAGAACACGTGTTTCGTAAGAGTACAATTAAACAGTGTGAATAAATAAATATTATTTTGGTGTTTTTATTAAATCAATTTCATAAATAATTTATTATTTTTATTTAAATAAAATCTTTTTGATTAATTTTAATTTTGTATCATGGGTATCGTTTTCATGGTTTTCGATAGTGCTAAAGCCGACGGTGAAGTCAAAATGAAAATCCAAGATGGCGGTTGCGAAAATTTTAAAATTTTCCGTCACGGATGTCGTTTTCATAGTTTTTGATGGTGTTAAAGCCAATAGTGAGGTAAAAAAAAAAACCAAGATGGCGGCAGCGAATATTTTCAAATTTTCCATCATGGGTGTCGTTTTCATGGTTTTAGATAGTGCTAAAGCCGATGGTGAAATCAAAATGAAAATCGAAGAGGGCGGTTGCGAAAATTTTTAAATTTTCCGTCATGAATGTCGTATTCATAGTTTTCGATGGTGCTGAAGCCAATAGTGAGGTCAAAAAAAAAACCAAGATGGCGGCTGCGAATATTTTCAAATTTTCCATTATGGGTGTCGTTCTTCTATAATAAACTTCCTAGTCATATTCAACAACTAAGCCTTAATAAATTCAAATTATTTGTAAAGCGAAAACTTTGCCAAAAGGCTTTTTACACTATAAAGGACTATGTTGAGGACCAAAAGGCTTGGGATTGACCTGCTCCAGTACGCACTGCAACTGTTGTCTTATTATTTTTTTTTTTCTTTTGTTTTTAATTTCAATTTTGCTTTTTATTATTATTATTATTTATTACAATTTGATATTGTAGATTATTTTTATTTTGCAATTTGAATTTTTTTTTCTCTTTCTCTATTAATTTTTGATATCAATGTTTACTTAGTATTGTAAACAATATTTTTATTTTTATTATTGTGAACGTGAGGACTATGTTGATTGCTTTTTTTTTCCTTTTCAGTAATTTTAACGTATGTCTGGCAATTTGAGTATTTTCTGCGGCCTACCCAAATGTCCTTTCCTTGGTATTGTTCGTCAAGTAGTTGAGCTCCTTAGTAGTCCTGAGTTGAGCTTTACGAATACTGACAAATGCTTGCACTGACTGGACAGGTCCACTCAAATCTGTAAGGTTCTTTCTTCAAAAGACCATTTCAGACAAATCTGCATGGTTCTCATGTGATTTGACCATTACATATTTACTGTATGGACTTTAAAAGAGACTTTGACCCCTGGGTTTGTTTCGGTGTTTCTTCTCAGGGTAGTCAGCTAGGAAACACCGGCCTCATCTAGTTTAAAAATTACGAAAAAAAAAATTGACGTGTAAAAGTGTTTTTTTAAACCTATTTACAAAATAAATATCATTTATCATTTATCGTTTTCATGGTTTTCGATGATGCTAAAGCCGATGGTGATGTTGAAATGAAAATCCAAGATGGCGGCTTCGAAAATTTTCAAATTTTTTATCATGGGTATCGTATTCATGGTTTTCGATATTGCTAAAGCCGATGGTGAAGTCAAAATGAAAATCCAAGATTGCGGTTGAGAAAATTTTAAAATATTCCGTCACGGGTGTCGTTTTCAGTTTTTGATGGTGCTAAAGCCAGTAGTGAAGTCAAAATGAAAATCCAAGATGGTGGCTGCGAATATTTTCAAATTTTCCATCATGGGTGTCGTTTTCATGGTTTTTGATGATGCTAAAGCCAATAGTGAGGTTGAAATGAAAATCCAAGATGGTGGCTGCGAAAATTTTCAAATTTTCTATCATAAATGTCGTTTTCATAGTTTTCGATGGTGCTAAAGCCGATGGTGAAGTCAAAATGAAAATCCAAGATGGTGGCTGCGAATATTTTCAAATTTTCCATCATGGGTGTCGTTTTCATGGTTTTCGATAGTGCTCAAGCCGATGGTGATGTTGAAATGAAAATTCAAGATGGGGGCTTCGAAAATTTTCAAATTTTTTATCATGGGTATCGTTTTCATGGTTTTCGATAGTGCTAAAGCCGATGGTGAAGTCAAAATGAAAATCCAAGATTGCGGTTGCAAAAATTTTAAAATTTTCCGTCACGGGTGTCGTTTTCATGGTTTTTGATGATGCTAAAGCCGATAGTGAGGTTGAAATGAAAATCCAAGATGGCGGCTGCGAAAATTTTCAAATTTTCTATCATGAATGTCGTTTTCATAGTTTTCGATGGTGCTAAAGCCGATGGTGAAGTCAAAATGAAAATCCAAGATGGTGGCTGCGAATATTTTCAAATTTTCCATCATGGGTGTCGTTTTCATGGTTTTCGATAGTGCTAAAGCCGATGGTGATGTTGAAATGAAAATCCAAGATGGCGGCTTCGAAAATTTTCAAATTTTTGAAGTTATACTTCTTTTGGCGCGATAGAGAAAAATGATGAGAGTGAATTTTTATGATGCGCGCGCACACCGACACCTAAATTCTACATCGTGAAGTTAGTTCTAGGTGGCATGCATGAAAATTGATAACTATGTTCAAGTTGTATATTCTAGTATTTTTATATTTAGAACACGTGTTTCGTAAGAGTACAATTAAACAGTGTGAATAAATAAATATTATTTTGGTGTTTTTATTATTTAAATAAAATCTTTTTGATTAATTTTAATATTTATCGTTAATCACTACTGCATTTTAGTTATTTTTTTCCATACGCCAAAGAAGTATAACTTCTAACGCGTGTACATAAGTACACACACTCTTTTTTTTTAAGAGATTAGATGTATTTCGCTTGGCTTTACCTTTTTTGTTTGACTCAAAAATGTTTTAATATTGAGTCTATCATTTAGATGGTAGCTATTATATAGTTATCCATGATTAGCAGCAATCGTGTTTCAATGTATCAGGTAAACAACACGGATAAGGTCGAGGGGAGATTTACCGCCACTTATCAGGTGTCCCAGCGATGAGGAATCTTTATCGAACATCTACACAATAGTATTAGGTCGCCCTCGCCGCTAATAAGATTGATTGCTTTCACAACAGTTACTTTTGTGCTGCGATGGACTTTAGTAAACTTTCCACAAAACTTTCAATCGATTCATGATACATTGTTTATATTAGGTTTTTTTTTGGTCTAGGTATTTGTGATTTAGGCAATGTTGTTTTTTTTCTTTCATGTTTATCTTATCTATATATATAAAAGCGAAATACCACTCACTGATTAATCACGAAATCTCAAAAACTATAACACCTACAAACTCACTGTCTTCGGTGTTCGTATCACCTTTATGCCGAAGATCTTCAGTTATATACAGCTGCGCGGGTGGAAGGTTTGTCAGACGCTATAAAGGATGTGAACCGAGATGCTAGACGCTATCAAAGACTGGTCTGATAGATTTGGGGTGTCTGTAAACCCCTAAAAATGTCAGGCCATTATTATTGGAAGCTCGCGCATGATAGGTAAAGTGGAGGTTAACTCTTTTCCTCCAATTATTTTTAATGGTACCATCATCCCCATTAGCCCTAGCGTAAAGGATATCGGTTTGCGTCTCGACTCGACGCTTGGCTGGCAGTCAGGTTTCCAGTGTCTGCCAAAGAGTCAACGGAACTTTGCGTTGTCTGTATCGTCTGAGGAATTTTTTGTTTGCGAAGACGAAGACTATGCTTGTGCAAACTTTAATCTTCCCTGTAATCGACTATGGTGACGTGTGCTACTTTATGTGCTAGATAAATTTGACAGGCTCCTCATGGAAAATGGAGAGCATAGTCCGAGGAGGAGTGGCAGGCGGTCGCCTCCTTCTGCGTAGCAGTAATGCTAGCAAAGGAGGCGGCCGATCGCGTGAGGCAATGGTCCTCACGCCCCAATCGCCGCCGGGATTCCGATCCCGATTTCCGGTCACCGTAGGCACAGGCTTGCGGACGGCGAGCAATGGGTGGCTCGCCGTCCGACCGTCCGGACCGAGCCCAAGTCGTCGACGGCGCGTGCTGTTCCACGCGCGCTTCAAGGAGATGTCAGCAACTGTAGGGGCCTAGCAGGGTCGAAGCCTACTGGGACCAAGGGTCTGATTCTGAAAGGAAGACTCGGCCCTGGTACGAAAGGCAACGAAGGAACAGGAGTGGGTTTTTAGTCAGTAAAAGTCTGACACTATCTCCCGCCCCGCCCAAGGGCGTGGGAAGTCATAAGATGATTTTCCCACCGAAAACAAAGGCAAGTCCGGCTTGCATTTGCTAGGGGGTATGAAAGCTGGACAGTAAGACAGTGGGAAAATGTTCTTTTCTCTGACGAGACAAAAATTAACAGAGTATGTTCTGATGGGAAACGATATGTTCGACGCCCTCCCAATACAGCATTCGACCCCAACTATACAAAAGTGACATTAAAGCATGGTGGTGGAAATGTGAAAATTTGGGGGTGCTTCTCTGGTCATGGTGTTGGACCTGTTAGATTGATAGAAGGAAACATGGATCAATTTTAATACAAAAATATACTGGAAGATACAATGTTACCATATGTTGAAGATGTGCTTCTGATTATTTTGGACATTTCAACACGACAATGATCCCAAGCACACTGCACGCACGGTTATCAGTTTCTGTCTGACAATGGCCACCAAACGGTCCAGATTTAAATCCCATAGAGCATATTTAGTTCGAAGTTAAGAAAAAGGTTTCTAATCGACAGTGTGGTAACCTAAGTGAGTTATACACCGTTTTTTTAGAAGAATGGCGCTCTAGTTCTCTTGAAAAATGTCAAAAATTGATAGAGTCAATGCCTCGCCGGTGTAAGGCAGTCAACAAAAGCCGTGGACACGCTACGAACTATTAACTTAGAATAAAATGTATTATTGCAATTTTTAACATTATCAACGTCACATTTAATGAGATTTTAAAAATCTAAGTATCTATTGAAACAACTCTCGAGCAGTTTAAGAATCGTTCTTAATTATGTGTCCAGCTTTATTACCTACTATTTAAATTTGTAACTGTCGATAATAAATTAAAGTAACGTAAATAATAAGTGATTTTAATATTACCCTTAATCCCGTTTACTCTATCCATGTAGCTATTTCATAACATAATTAATTACTTTTAAGAAGGAACATAAAAGTACATATGAAATTTTTTTTAATGTCTGGTACTACAAATCGTTCTTAATTATATGACCACCGCTGTGTATATATGTAGGTATATATTATATTAAATATATAAAACGTATGTTTATTATATATATACACTTTTACTCTTGTTTTTCTTAATAATCTATTTTTTTATGCACCGTCCATGTTTTCTCTTCACCACCCTTGGTTGACTGGTAGAGAATGCCTAAGGCATTAAGTGCCACAGTTTTGACTGGTCCAGATGGAAAATGGTAATACCGCGTTGTATCTTAAACAGCCTCACAAAAAAATATTAATAATAAAAAAAAAATCAATCAAAAAACCTAATAGAAAAAATTTCGACTTCTACGCGGACGAAGTCGCGGGCAAAAGCTAGTTGTATTATAAACATGAAATGAAAAAAAAAACCCTGCTTTTGGGGTAATCAGATAAAAAGGATTGCATTTTTAGCTTTAAAGAAAGATTAATTTGAAGAACACAACAAAGTCTATAGTGTTCATTAGTTGCTAATCTATTCACAATATTTATAAGTACTCTTCCATCACTCATCTGTTTGTAATCATGTTTTACACCACTGTCAGCAGACCAGCAATGTGGGTTAATTTATTTAATTTTCAAACACTACGTTATCTGATTTCAAATGCGGACAAAAGGACCAAGCAACTGGTAACAGGTTTGTTGTAAACACGCACAAAGGAAATATATATAAGAAACGTTTACTTCGACTTTTACAGATCCTTTAAAACGTCAAGGAACCGGTAAGTTAGTCAGAAAGTAGAAGGTTTCACATTTAGACGTTCCAACTCAAGTCTCCATTTGTACTCACTGCGGAAGCGACCGGCGGCCAAGCTGAACACGTCCCAGCCCTGCGTTCAAAAATGAGATTAGAGTTAACTCTAATGACGTCAAGGGGTAAATACTCTAAGCTCGCATTTTTGAACGCGAACATAGAGTTTAACTGTCAATGCCAAGCAACTGTCATTACACCAACCTACTCTGCTCGGAGTTAGAGTTAGTTGGGTTAACTCTAGGGTAGTTACTCGAGTTATAAAAGAACGACTCTGGGTTGCAACTCGAAGCTACTCTGGTTATTTTTGAACGCAGCCCAGAGGGTCATGGCCATCCGTATGGTGACAGTCCTTGCACGTATGCACGATTTGCGCATGAAGATGCAACACCCACCGTGACGAAACTCCGCTGCGGCGATATGTCGCAGCATAGTCGGACAGAGTTCCGGCGGGATCTCACGGCGATATGGCAACAGCGACTGTCGCAACCCAGTGCTGGACACGCCATAATCATGGCCGTAAGATCCATCCATCACGGCGTCCTTCCTTTTCGCATAACACGGATCCTCATCGGACATGATAAGTTCGGGAAGTTCTTGCACCTGATTCTGGCGGAAGAAACGCCCGGGTGTCACCATTCTGCGGAACGCCTGGAGGACATGGTGGAGGCTGCTTGAGCGGAGCATCGCCGTGTCTTCGTGAAGACGGTAGGCGGCGGTGGCCTCTCGCGCGGGTATAGGCCATGGTCCAAAGCAGGGGGAATGGGCGGCGGTCGCCTTCTTCTGCGAAGCAGTAATGCTAGCGAAGGAGCCGGCCGCACGCAATAGGGAACGAACATCCTCACGCCCCACCCGCCGGGATCCTGACCCCGACTATCAGCCACCGTTGACGTAGGCTTGCGGACGACGTTGACGTTGACGATGGGTAGCTCGTCGCCTGGCCGTTCCGGTACCCATCGCGCATAGTGTTCCACGCGCGCCTCAAGGAGATGTCAGCAAAACCGTAGGGGCCCATCAGGGTTGAAGCCTACTGTGGCCATGGGTTGACTTCTGAAATGGAAACCCGTGGTCCTGGAACGCAAAGGGCAACTGAAGGAACATAAGTGTGGTTTTAGTCAGTAAAAGTCTGACACACCCGCCCGCTCCGCCCTAGAGCGGTAGAAGTCATATGATGATTTCAGACCTAAAAAAAAGGGCTCCATTTGTACTTTGTACCTATATGAAAATAGTAATTGCCGATAATTAAAAACAAAAACAGTTACTCTTCTTCTAGTGCAGTTGGGAAACAAATCAAGAAACAAACAAATACTGCGGCGAAATACTAAATGCTAAAGACCAAACTTTTGCCGACGTTGTTCTCGGAAATTCTCAGTTACAGCTCTTATTGAGAATATTTGCGAATCTCCTTAGTCAGCGTACAGAATTCATTCGCTAAGATTTTTAATGTGTTTATGTCCTTAAAATACAAAAATTGTTTATTGCTGTAAGAGTTGCACATTCAACAGTAACTTTTTATGGTGATATTTAAATTGTATTTTTTTAGGACTCTCATTGGAGGCGGAAGACTATTCCAGCAACGTGTCACATTCCAGCAACATGTCAATAGTTGTCAGTACAGGCAGTAGAAAGAGACGACTGAATATTTTATTGGCGTAGTGTAATGGAAGGATGTCTTTTATCGATCCTATCACAATATGCATTATTGCAATAACATTGGAATATAGACTACTAGTTTATTGTGAAACGGCACACTATAAGTCGGGACCCATTAAAATAATCTAGACTAAAATCATTCCATTTAATATGGGTCCCGACTGTTGCAGTCTATATGTTCCGTATTATAATTTATTATTTGTGTTATTTTATGTGTTTAAATTAATGCAATTATATTGGTTTCTACGCTACTGGATTGAAACTTGTTTTTTTCTTTTCAGTTTTTATTTAAAGTAAATTTTTTCTATTCGGAAAAATCTTCGAGACTCGATTCGGGATTAGAACTACATATTTACATAAGATAGTTTGTACGGAACCCTCAATGTGCGAGCCCGACTCGCACTTGCCCAGTTTTTTTTTATGACATCCAGACCAGTCGAGTTCAATATGTGAAAATAAACAATACAGCGACTCGCAGTGATAACATTAAACTGCGCACCTTAACCTATTATATGTACCTACCTAGATATAAACAAGACTGGCTGGCTGGTGCGATCCGGAAGGGTGCGCAAATGACGATGACCGAGGAACATAAATAGCAGCGGCCCGATGATTTGACCTTTAAGTACGCTCTTGTTTTTTTTATCAGACCAGACAATCATAATAATATTGTTTGCTGTTTACTCTCGCAGAAAACCCCAGATAATAATAAAGGCTTTGATCACATTCTGAATGTCAAGCCTGCTGAAGGAGTCTAAGTCTTCCTGTTCCTCATATTTAATTAGATGACCCGTGACTTTGATAAGAGTGATAGTACGTGCCGATTTGTTTCACAGTGCTAATTAATTTATTTATAATATTAAAACTTAATGCATCATTCACACATATATTGGAAATAGCTGGATTAGTGGCATTAGTACTTCAAAATGAACTGGGTTCTTTAAGATATCTAAGATTTTAAAATGAGATTATAAATAGCCTAATTCAGCTGAAACAGCCTCTTCCAGTTGCTTTTGCCACCTCGTGTGACATGGCCTAGTTGAAAGACTTTATTCTATCAACTGTCACTTTTAAAAAGAGTTTTGTTTTACAACTGGTAATCATTGTGTTTTTCCCGTAAATATCATATTGTGTTTATTATTGGACAGTTTTAATTCCATAGTAGCGTTCAAGTTCAAACAAGGCGAAGACAATGCTCCGTAATCCTTGAGGTATTTTTATATGGAAGACACCGGACAAGGTATGCATCATAATTACGAATCTATTAATATTTTAAAATTTTATTTGTAGAAAAAGTCTTTTTATTTGTAGAAAAACTTCCAAATAATAATGATGTATAATCATTATTATTTGGAAGTTCTAAAAGCAGCAGGCATGGTAAGGCTGTCTGGTGCAGAACCTGAATATTGACTTTCACCGTTGAGCTTTTGACTCGACAAACAAGTATCAGGCTTTGAAAGTTCAGCGCGCTCGCGGACACGCCAAATAATAACTGTTGAGAAATGCTTGCAATGTTGCAAACTAACTAGCACTAAAGTACATGTCCCGATGCGAGATCCACCAGAGACCAGCCGGTAAGTCCCCTCTTTGAGGCGTGGTTGGAAAGACCTCACGGCGTCCTCACCTTCCGCATAACGCAGGTTCTTACCGAAAACGGTAAGTTCGGGAAGTTCCTGCACCGGATTCGTGCGGAAACGACGTCCGGGTGTCGCCACTGTATGGACCGCCTGGTGAACACGGTGGAGCACACGGTGGAGGTGTGCCCCGCTTGGGCAGAGCAACACCGTGTCCTCGTGGGAGCGATCGGCGGCAGCGATCTCTCGTGCCGGGCCTTGGTACAGGCCGCAGGAGTGGCAGGCGGTCGCCTCCTTCTGCGAAGCAGTAATGCTAGCAAAGATGGCGGCCGATCGCGTAAGGCAACGGTCCTCACGCCCCAACCGCCGCCGGGATTCCGATCCCGATTTCCGGCCACCGTAGGCGCGGGCTTGCGGACGGCGAGCAATGGGTGGCTCGCCGTCCGGACCGAGCCCAAGTCGTCGACGGCGCAGAAAATCGTAGGGGCCCAGCAGGGTCGAAGCCTACTGGGGCCACGGGTAGTGTGAAAGCGAAACCCGGGGCCCTGGGACGAAGGCAAAGAAGGAACAGGAGTGGGTTTTTAGTCAGTAAAAGTCTGACACTAACTCCCGCTCTGCCCAAGATTGATTTTCCCATCTAAAAAAAAAAACCAGCTGGGTCAGAAATATTGCATTTATTACACATGCATCCTAACAAACATAGGGATGTCCAAGCTAGAGCATATTATGAAAGGGTGTTCCTACTTTTTTCCGAGCCTAATTATTGCCTTACTGCTGGGCAAAGACCTCCCCGTTCTCCTTCAAAACCGTTCCGACTTGTGTGACCTCAGACCAAATTTAACTCATAAACGCGATCCCACTACCTCTTGCATATGACAACTGTCAACTGAGAAGTGACATAGAGAAAAGGAACACAGAGAAGATGACGGTTCGGTTCGAGGACGGGGGACGGTTCGGGGAAGGTTTCTTGAGTTGCTTATAGAACCTAATAGATACTGCCCTGGTAGAAAGACTAGCTGACTGTAGTACCTATAATCTTCTCCCTCGCCTTTTCTTGAGTTGCTTATAGAACCTAATAGATACTGCCCTGGTAGAAAGACTAGCTGACTGTAGTACCTATAATCATCTCCCTCGCCTGTTCCCAGCTAGCTTGGGGTCGGCTTCCAATCTAACCAGATGCGGCTGAATACCTGTTTTGCACGGACTTCCACAACTCAGTTACTAGGCAACACGATACTTCTTGCTGAGACTAACTTTCCTCAAAGATCTACGACTGACAACCGGGACCAACGGCTCTCAGTGATAATACATGACATTACTGCCGTACCTAGATAAAATTAGCAAAGAACATATAAATTAAAAAATTCACATTGGGCAAGTATGACCGAATTCGAACCCGCAACGTCATGCACGAGAGGCGGGTGCTTTTAACCTATAATGTGTACTATTTCTCTTTTTTATATACAGTATCGTCCATAAGTCTGGGAGTACAAACAGATGTACTTCCGGACTTATGGACGGTCGACAAAACGAAATAAAATATCGCGGTAAAAATTAACGCTAAAATTTAAGTTACGACCTCTGATTGTTTACATAAAAACAGAATGAAAATCATCTCACATTCTTCAAGTTTTAAGAAATTCCTTGATTTTGACGAAACACGTGTTTTGTGACTAAACCGGGTACTTTCTTTTAAACAATAATGTGATTTTTTTACTGAATATTTTTGGTGGTTTTAACTTTTTAAATGAACATTATAAATAATTAATGTGCAAGTTCAAGGCTCAAGTGCAAGTTTCAGTCAAGTGTAAATAAAAAATGCATTTTTTCTCATTGTTATAAGTACTAACACTAGTTTTTAAGATGTGATCTGGTACACCCAAACCAAGAGGATAATTTCATCAGACTTCTCTTAAACGGAATCGACGCTTAACTGCACAAATAAACGCAGCTCTGAATGATACGCGAGCAACAAACCATTTGAATAATAAAAACAACTAAGCATTCGTCGAACTTTGTGACAACTTTTTGAACAAAAAATATGAAAAGATTTCTAGAATCATTCAATGGCCATCTTTCTCCTTTTGAACTTGTTGAGGATGTACTCTATAGAGGGGTGGAAAATCGATTTCCAAGAAGCTCGGAACATTAGAAGCAGCTGCCTCTTGGAGAGCGAATGGAACCAGATGAAGCAACAATTTTATTTAATTGTCATCTAATAAGTTACATTTATTTTTTACTTTGATTAATCTATATATATATATATATAAAAGTCCTGTCCTGTTAGTTACAGTATTTATAACTCAAGAACTGATTTGGCTGAAAATTAATGGGGAGGTAGCTTAGAACCAGGAGATGGACGTAGGATTAGTACTTTTTATCGAGTAGGGTAGAGTAGGCTAGAATATGTTAGAGTAGGGTAGAGTAGAGTAGGGTAGGGTAGAGTAGAGTAGGGTAGAGTGAGGTACAGTAGAATATAGTATTAAGTTGATGGGAGCGAAGCTGCGGGCAACAGCTAGTTTGAAATATTGACAGCTTTGGTTTCTTTTCAAACTTTTAGACAGCAGTGTATACAAACGATATGAATCTCCGCGGCGTGGTTCCGCCCACTAGCACATTCTGTAAACAATACTGCAACAAAATTTATTACGCAGCACCGGTTTATCTTTAGTTAGCTCTAGCTCCGAAGACCAATGGTTTCTACAAACAACCTGACGTTGTAGTGGATGTTTTAGGCAATTTTAAAAGGAATACTTTCTTGAGCCCTTATGGAGTTGCTCAATTCATCCTCAGCCACAGACGTTTTCGTTCGCACTGTACAGTCTGCTGCACCGTGCGCAGACCTCAAAATGTACGGGCTATGAACGCTTCGAGAGAAAAACCCTGACACAGACCAGTTCCATTGTTTAGTTAACGACGACCGTCTTACTACTCAACAATATTAACACAGGCTTATGACGAGGCGTCGCCGCGTCGGTGTCGCTTTATGGCGAACACTACCGACCGACGCGACGTCTACGAATTGATGAACTCATTGAAACCTAGTATCAAGCTCCTCATTAAATTGGAGTGATGAAAGTACCAACCGTAGGTACTATGGTGTTAGTGAAAGTTCTAAGAAAGTTAAATCATGCTTTCGAACTATACAATTTAGTGCTCCGTGTGGCTTAGAAGATTTACGGAAGTTTTTGTAATAACATGATTGAAAAGAGGATTCATGGAGTTTCTTGAACATTCTTCTCCATAGAGATCTACGCTTTGGAATGTGCAATTTTTTTATTTATTTAAAAATCTGGAGAAAGTTGTATGTTTATGGAACGAAAGGACAGAAAAGTATACTAGGTTTTGTCCGAAAGACCGAAAGGCTCATTTTCAGTGGTCGTTAACTCAGTCGTTATAAAGGATGCGGGGAGACTTAAATACCGGCTATCGACTAATAGAAGTAGGCTATCTATAATCTTGGTCGGTATACGTCATGCGGGTTTTCCCCGCATGCGGTCTAACAACCAATGAAATTCATCGGTCGGTGTCGTGAAGAAATAAAAATTTCTTTCTAACTTGTACCGCGGCTTTGCTCACGTAAAAATAGTAAAAACTTTGGATCTCCGTTTCATTCCCTTACGGAGTGAGTTCTGGAAAATCCTTTTCCATATAAATATATCCTTTATACATCTTGAAAGGCCTCTCTGTACAAGATGTCAGCGTCCTCGGTCGAAGGGTTTGGGCTGGTTGTTGGCGAGTCAATGGCTGAGTCACGAGTTTTTCTTTTAGTATAGATTTTTGAGCCTCCCACAAGGTGGACCGATGATGGTGAGGGTCGCAGGAATCAGATGCGAGACGCACAGGACTAGTCGTTTGGGCACGCCATAATTATGGCGATAAGTCGCCTCTTTGAGAAGTGGCTGGAAAGACGTCACGGCGTAATCACCTTCCGCATGACGCAAGTCCTCACCGGACATGGTAAGTTTGGGAGGTTCCTGCACCGGATTCGTGCGGAAGAAACGCCCGGGGGACATGGTGGAGCATACGGTAAAGGTGTGCCCTGCTTGGGCAGAGCCCCGCCGTGTCCTCGTGGGGCCGATCCGCGGCAACGACCTTTCGCGCCGGGCCCTGGTGCAGGCCATGGTCCGGAGTGAGGAGGAATGGCAGGTGGTCGCCTCTTTCTGGTAATGCTAGCCGGTGGCTAGGAGGTGGCCGCAAGTGTGAGGGAACGGCTCTCACGCTTCAGCCACCGGGATCCCGCTGCTACGATATTACAGAACATAAAAAACACAAAGAAACCAATAAATACCTAATTTAGAAAAAATAATAACATACCTTAATGAGTTTATTTGAACTTACAATTCCAATTATTGACTTGACCAAAGATAAAAAAAAGATAAAGTCACTTCAAAGCAACCTGTTTTAAAAAATGGCAATTTCATGGGTAAAGATTTTGAATTGATTTTATTCTAACATATTTTATGATATTGCATTCATTTTTAATCTATTTTGTTAAATTTTATTTTATTATAAATCTTTTATACTTTATTTTATTATAAATATTATAATCATATTGAACAATAGAATCATATTAAACAGTTTTAGATTTTACCCTAAATAACCGAAAAAATCACTTTTTTTATACATGTTTCAGGAGCTATTGTTTTCATGCTGTTTCCATTTTTCATGCTATGCATGTTAATTCAGTTTTGGTAGTTGGTAAATGTAGCTTCAATCTGTATGTCTTTTCCTTCATTATTATTTTTGTTTTTATTTAAATAATTAGATGAATACTAAAAATAATCCATTTAAGTTTAGATTTATGAACTTAGAGCAGTATTTATTTTTATCTATAGTTGTTAGTTTTCAAAAAAAAATCTACTGTTGGACATAGGCTTCCCCCAAGTGTCGCCATAATAACCGGTCCTATGGGTTTCGCATCGATCGGATTCCCGTGACCCTCACCAGGTCATCGGTCCACCTTGAGGGAGGCATTCCAATGCTGCGTCTTCCAGTACTTGATCGCCATTCCAGAACCTTTCATCCCCATCAACCATCTGTTCTGCGAGCAATATGCCCATAGCTGTTAGCTAATATTTTTCTTCATTATTTTATTCTTAAAGCCAGATTTAATTATAAACCAATAGGATAAGTTTTTCTTAATTATTATCTAACATAAGAATATTGTTTATTTATGGCTTATTTAATTAATGTTCAATTAAGCTAATACACAATAAAGCTACTGGTGATTAGTACCTATGTGATTAGTACCTATGTGATTAGTACCTATGTGATTAACAAACAATATCAAAACTATATTATCCCACCTGATTCATTATTAAGACTAATGAATTGTTGTAATAAAAAGAAAAAAAGACAAGCACATAACTAGAACTGGAAATGACAATATGAACAACACCATGAAGATGACAGCCACCAATTGATTTGATTTTAAAGCTGGGCTGCCGTTGATTTCAAAAATGTTGTAGGTTTTGTTCCTTGGCAAAATTGTTTGTACATGGTTGATTGATCAATTTGTACACATCCCATGAACAAAAAATGTCAACCTATAAATGTATTTATAAAATTAGATTGCAGTGCTCTACATAACATTTTATTATGTACCAACTTTGATAATAACTGGATTAAGGCAACATTTTGCTTTCCTATTTTTGGCACACATGTTTATAACAAAATTCGTTGTACAAGGAAATTCTATGTTGTTTATCAAAACAATATTGTTATGATATCGGTTTCCTGAGATTGAAAAAAGATCAGTAAGCTTTGAAGGTGTCAGAGAAAGTCAGCACGGTCTGAGTATACAGTATGTGTGTGTACTCACCCACATGCAGAGCGGCTCCTGCATCATGAACGTCAAGACGTCCACGAACTGCTCGCTCACGTTCCTGCTGCTGCTAAGCGACGGCGCCGGTAGCAGACGCTCCTCATCCCCAAGCTCCATGGCCTCCTGACGGCCTAGCGTGGCGTT
Organism: Mythimna impura; assembly: GCA_905147345.3. Lineage (NCBI taxonomy): Eukaryota > Metazoa > Arthropoda > Insecta > Lepidoptera > Noctuidae > Mythimna > Mythimna impura. The sequence continues at coordinate 28,394,885 of LR990358.1, forward strand.
GGTGCGCCAGTTTGGGTCACTAGTCACACTCAGCGCGTAATAAATAGCGATCGAAAGCAGCGAAACACTTCCCGCGGTGTAAACCTTGAGATTCGGTAAGGGCAACCTATCGACGAGTGTCACAGGCATGACGGACGCACGAATGTACTCTAGCGTGGTAAATAAACACTTATACTACACCACAATTTAGAACTCAATGACATTGGATTGTTTTATAACGCAGTTTTATCAAAATAGTAAGACACGACTCATTAAGCGAACTACGGCAGATAAACTGGGTTACCAATTAAATATGATGGCTTTTACCCGAGAATACAGTTGGGAACTTGGGATTTAAAAGCTCCTTTAATATCTTACCCAGTTTTTTTTTTTGCAGAGTTTATGAAGGTTCTCAACGTAATAACATTACGTTGAAAACATTACACACATATTTTGAGCTATCGAACAGACACAATAAAACCTTTTATAGTTCAAATTATTTTGCTGTAACTTAATGACTTTTTTGTTTGTATTTTTCTTCTAAAAAAAACACAGCTTTTCTGGGGTAATTTTAAGCATCAAGTGGTATTACTTTTAAGTGAGTCGTTCAGAAATTCAACTATGTTGATGTGCATTTGCACATTAGAAGTGTAGTGGGAAAAAATTCCACGTAATTTTTATTTGCTTTTTGTGTTGTTTGATGTCATATTATTATATTGCTTTCATACTGCTAAAATAATATCTGAAAATAATCTAAACGTAAAAATCCAAATAATGATCTACATATATGATGACAAGCCTGCACTTTATTTCTGCACGTAAAAAAGTACGCCAAAATGACTTAAACAGCTGATTGAAAGTACAATTAGTATTTGGTCGTATTTGGTGCATTCTCTGTATTGTTTTCCTATTTTTCGTCTAGAGTAAGACAAGGATATTCGATAGAATTCCTGAAAAGTAAACGGTGTTCAGTCATTCCTGTTTCCATTCAACCTGGATATATTGATCTCATTGATATATTGATGTTTTGTGCTTCGCGGTTTTAGTGTAATAATCTAAGGAGATAAATAAAAATGTCGGAGAGAGACTACGCACCGTTGAGCATAGCCTGCGTACGCGGGCTGTGCGATAAAATATATGACAAGAGGAAGTTTGCTGGCGTCGAAATTGAGAAGTAAGCTCTATTTATCATGCATTGAAACCGCCCATTTTTCATTTGTCTCCCCTGCTGTATACATGCAGGCAGATGACTCCAAAGATCCTTGTCATCATACCTGCTCACTGGTCCCTTGTGCTGGTGTCACAAACATTCTGTAAATTGAAGTATTATCGATGGTGTACTAAATCATTATAATGACAGAATGGTGAAAGACTTCAGTGATGCGAAGAATACAAGTCAGATCAAGAGGCTTATCCGTGTGCTGGGTCAAGACCTGATGTCCTCCACCAACCCTAATGTGAAGAATGGGGCGCTCATGGGGCTGTCCTCTGTGGCTGTCGGTTTAGGGAAGGTCAGTGTTTGTGGACAATATTATCAGATTTATTTTAAGTTTTACTGTCATTTGATTATTTTCAATCTTTTCATGATGATTATCATACAATTTATTAAATTCATAAGCAATTGTAGTCCAATGCATTGGAATACAACTGTTCAGTTCTTCAGTTGGAGATGAACTTCTCCAACTGAATAATAATAATTTAATAATGGTGTAACATAATTATAATATGTACCTTTATATATAAATTATTGCATAGTAATGTATTGAGTTTTATATAGGTATGCAATTAGTTTATATAATATGTCCAGACTAGTGCCCCAATGATGCTGTCCTACCAGTGCGTGACGAAGGTTAGCAGCATGGGACTCCATTTCACTTCCTTCTCCTCTCCTACCTCACTCTCAATATGCCAAGGTTGAAAAAGAGAAAAGTTAAACAGCGGCTGCACTCCCTCTCACTTAAACTGCACCTCAGCAATATCAGAGGTCTGCACTCCAATCTCGCAGCAGTCCATCATCACCTGGAGACTGAAAAACCTTCCCTCTTTTTCCTTTCGGAGACGCAGATAAGAAGTCCGTCAGACATGTCGTACCTGTCTTACCCAGGGTTTACCCTGGAGCACAATTTTAAACCACACACTGGTGTGTGTTTGTACGTCAGGGACGACATCTGCTATCGGCGTCTCCGCAACCTTGAAGATTCCAGGTTCTCAACGCTTTGGGCTCTGGTGGACACAGGCATGGATAAAATTATCTATGCTTGTGTCTACCGTTCGCACAGTGGTGATCAGGAGACGACCAGGCTCACACAGTACCTTAGTGAGGCGGCGGATGCGGCTCAGCAGAGGTACCCTTCCGCACAACTGGTGTTACTGGGGGATTTTAATGCCCACCATCAGGAGTGGCTTTTCCCATACCGGTGCACAGACCATGCTGGTCGAGAGACGCGAAAGCTTGCGCTAGCGTTAAATCTCACCCAGCTGGTCCAGGGAGCTACGAGGGTGCCGGATGTTGATTCGCACACGGCCAACTGCTTGGACCTTTTGCTGACAACAGATCCAGACCGCTATTCAGTGTCGATATCATCACCGTTAGGTAGTTCCGACCACTGTCTAGTGAAATCTGTATCAGTCTACTCTCCGCCCGATCCCTGCCCTAGAGGCACCAGGCGGGTTTGGCGATATAGGTCAGCAGATTAGGATGGCATGCGATCTTTCTTCGCGTGTTATCCTTGGCAGCCTACTTGCTTTTCTTCGGATGATCCATCGTCGTGCGCAGATGCTGTGACAGATGTGTTGCGGCGGGGGATGGAGTATTACATTCCATTCTCTGACGTAACAATGTCTGGCCAGGCTCGCTCTTGGTTTGGTGCGGAGTGTGATCGCGCTAACGCGCTTAAGCACACGGCATACCGGGCATGGGCCGACGCTCGTATGCATAAGGCGAGTGACGTGAGTCAGAAGAAGAGAGCCTTCAACAGAGCTGCCAAGTCTTGCAAGAAGGTGATGCGGAGGTCTCGGTTCGACCACATTAGTCGCATCGGGAACAAACTCGCATCATACCCTGCTGGTAGTAAGACGTTTTGGTCCCTGGCTAAGTCGGCTGAATCGAACTTCTGCCGTCCCTCATTACCGCCACTGCTGAAACCCGACGGGTCGCTGGCCCATACCGCTGAGGAGTAAGCAAATTTGTTTGCCTCTCTCTTTGCGGAATCTTCGCGTCTAGATTCTGGTGACGCACGGCCCCCTGTTAATCCTGATGGTTGCGAGACGAGTATGTCGGATATTCGCATCCATCAGAAGGACGTCCGTAGGGTGCTGCGTAACCTTGACGTGAACAAGGCTAGCGGTCCAGACGGGATACCGGCAATTGTTCTGAGAACGTGTGCGCCTGAACTGTCTCCGATCCTGACACGCCTATTTAGACTTTCATTTGAGGCTGGAAAAGTGCCGATTGCATGAAAGCAAGCTACAAGTACAGCCCGTGCCCAAAAAGGGTAGTCGGGCTGACCCAGCTAAATACAGGCCAATCTCAGTATCGTCCATTCTCTGTAAGACTATGGAACGTGTACTCAACACTAAGCTCCTGGCATACCTAGAAGCTAATGAAATCCTAAGTGACCGACAATACGGCTTTCGCCGAAATCGGTCAACTGGTGATCTTCTAGCGTATGCCATCCACATCTGGAGTGAGGCCATCGAGAAAAACGGGGAAGCGCTTCCCGTCTCCCTCGATATCTCGAAGGCTTTCGATAGGGTCTGGCACGAAAGCCTTATTAGTAAGCTTCCTTCTTTCGGATTACCTGCTGGTTTGTGTGCTTGGATGGCAGACTTCTTGAGTGATCGGTCCATCCGAGTGGTCATCGATGGTTGCTCGTCCGGTCAAATGGCCATTAATGCCGGGGTCCCTCAGGGGTCAGTGCTCTCGGCAACATTGTTCTTGCTGCACATAAATGATCTGCTTAAGCCCGGTACCTTTGGGTATGCAGACAACAGCACTGTTGCTGAGAGTTACATATCCAGCGCGCAAGCTAATGGGTCACAGATCCGGTCTCTCCGAGAGGCTATGGTCGAGCGCTTGAGCTTGTCCTTGGAGGCAGTCTCTAAATGGGGCGATGCCAATTTGTTCAAGTTCAATGCTGCCAAAACCCAGGCGTGTCTATTTTCCGCTAAAAGGACCCAATTCAGCCCTGCTCCAACTTTCCGGGGCGTAACCGTGCCAATAACCGACCATCTTAATCTCCTTGGTGTTACGCTGACGTCAACACTCAACTTTGGGCCATACATCGAAGCAAAGGCTCAACTGGCAGCAAAAAAGCTGGGAATCCTCGCGAAGGTCAGACGGTACTTCACACGCCGGAACAGCTGCTCAAACTTTATCAAGCGCAAGTTCGATCGTGTATGGAGTACTGCTCTCATCTTTGGGATGGATCTGCCCGATACCAGCTTGATGCACTTGAGGCAATTGAGAGGCGAGCCAGGAAGATCATTGGCAATGATGCACTCGTTGAGTCGAGGCTTCAAAGTCTTGAGCATCGACGCCGAGTTGCTAGCCTGTCGGTTTTCTACCGGTTGTATTTCGGGGAGTATGCGTCGGAATTGCATAACCTAATTTCCGCCTAGCCCGTTCCATCATCGGACCACCAGGCGTACGGCAATGCGCCACCGGTACATGGTGGACATCCCACCTATACGCGCGAAACGTTTTGGGAACACATTCATAGTGCGTACAGCTAAGGAGTGGAATTCCTTGCCGGAATCTGTTTTTCCTGATGGCTACAACCCGGGAATCTTTAAGAGCATTCATCCGTTAAAACTACGCAGAAGCCAAAATCAATGATTTCCGACGGACAATATAACAATAATGTGTTTAATTTCTAGATAAGATATTGACGTCATATTATTGGGAATTTCATAATCTAGTGTAAAATTCAAAAACATTTTCAAATGATTGTATAGTTTTCCCATTGGAACAGTTCTTATCCAAGCCGTTTTTAAAACTAGCGGCCGACGGTCTACGCAGATGCGAGATAGTAGTTAAACCGTGTATGGTAAACTTACAACATTTTACTTAAAAAAAAAATGATAACATTGACTAGTGCATGGTCTAAAAAAAAAACACGATTGCTGTAAGTTTTCA